>OY728140.1:82817311-84067311 GCA_963277665.1 Viscum album | reverse complement strand
ATGTAAAGACTTTTTCTAGTGTTGTATTTACCCCAATCTGTAGTAGTGATACCCTCACTGGGTTTACTTTTGGTGAGCCGGTGTTGTCATCACCAGATACTTGTCATCCACATCCAATTCCATATGTGGCAATCATTGCAAGGGTGAACTCATCCTATTTAATAATTTGTGACACTAGAGAGTCCACATGGACATCATGGTCATCCAAGTACATATATTCTATGCATGTGTCATTACAGGGGTAAAAATAAATATGGTGGCACTTCCACCAATGATCCATCCCAACATGTCTAATACTTGTCTCATTGGAATTATTCCATTCCTTATATCACTATTTATCAAGTGAAAATACAATTTTAGAAAATATCACCTCAAGCATTTATGGAATACCATTATTCGTGCCCCCTTTTGAAGTCTTATTAATAATTCTACATGCACTTTCATGAAAAAATGATCTTTAATGAAAAAAATCAAATAACTCAGATGGTATTGTATCAATAATGTTTTTTATCAATTGGATCATTAAACCATATTTTAATTTTCAACTATCTCTCCTAATTAGTTCATTTTCAAAATGGAATTCATATTGATAACTAATTTGGAATATCAAAACCCTTTTTAGATCTCTAGAATCCCCATTCTCTCTTCCTCTCAAAAATCACTAAAAATGGTCTTAGAGTTAGTTTATTAGAGTTAGTTGAAATATCCACCACTATACAAATCATACTCAATATAATTTATAATAAAGTGATTGTTTAATGTAACTAATGCTATTTTTTTAAAAAAAAATCAGTGTTTGTTTTTGAAATCGCTTCTAAATCCTTTAAACCCTAATTTGACCCTCTCTTTGGATCCCCTTAGCCCCTACCCACCTAACCGATGTAAATAACCCCTCCCTCCCCTCTAACCCCCATGAAACTGACCCACCCTAGTCCCCAATAATGACCATCCCTCCCCCTCTACAATCCCCATGACCCCAATCCCCTGCTCCCTAATAACGACCCCCCTCACTATAATCCCCATGACCCTGACCCCCTTTCTCCATGATGATGACCCCACAGAGACCTCCTATACCCTCAATGGTGTCCCCTCTTCCTCTTTTCCTAGGGATTGTGACCCCCAATAGTGGAAACAAGACCTTCCACCCACAACCCCATCTTCCTCATACCTCTATCTCAACCTGATTCCCCTTACCCCTATCTATCAGGGATGCAAACTATACTAACATCATCTCCCCGATCTCCATGTTGTTTTTTTGAACGTATGATGCATGTTGGATTTTTCTAACAGTTTTAATTAAATTTTATAAATATATAGGTAATTGAGTTTTGTTTTTTGGGGGATTTTTCCTAGGATGATGTTGGGGTTACATTTTAGACCTTCCATAGGTAGTTAGTCAGAGCTTTTGAAAGTGGATTCACCTCAATGTTTATTAAGGAGATGATTCCTAATATTTTAATTTTGAATAATTATTTATTTATTTCATGTGTCATGATACATGTTTCTAGTGTGTGGCCGGTGTGTGGTGTAAGACTTAAAGCATTTATATTTTCATCAAGATATTGGAAAATCCTTTTGTTTTGTGTCTGTTCGCCATTTATTAATCATTTTAATGTTTTTAAAATTATATTTTTCTTAATAAGGTCCACCTTAAGGGTCATTGTGGGTTGTATTGGGGAGAATTGTGGTTTTATATTTTTTGTATAGTGGTTTTAATTTGAAAAACATAATTATTTAGCTCGTGGTTTAAGAATACAAGTCACATATAATTTAGTAGTGATTACTAGTAGTGAATGGAGAGGTTTTTTTGTGCATTCTTCTTACACTGGATTTTTTTTTCGTCTGTTGTATACTTCCTTTTGAGTGTTTCTTTATATTGGATCATTAATATTCAATGAAAAAGTCTGGATGTGTGGGGGGGTTAATAGACTTGTAATTTTTTTGAAAAGTTAAAATTCTCTAAGATAAAATCATATATAGTTCAATAAAAAATAAAAATAGTGAAAACATAATTATTATAGTACTTTGATTAAATATTAGCCTATTTGAACCCTTTAATCCCCCAAATCCTTGATATATTCAATACCCACTAAATAAAACCATTCTTATGAAGGGAGTAACAATATTTTACAAAAAATACTTCCATTCTATGGACAAAATAATAACCAAAACAATTATAGACCCACCATTCAAAATGAGATTCAAAAATAAAAATATATGTTCCTTTGAAGTACTGGTATAACTGGACTCGGATATGATTTTGTGGGGAAAAGTATAAACCAATACTTTAATTAAAAATATAGAAATTAAATGAATACAATTATGAATATAAAAACTATATTACGAATAGAGTAATTTAATAATTATTGATACTTGATCACATATTAAAAAATAATAGATTATTGAAGAACAATAATGATAAAAAAACATTATTTATGATCATTGATTAATATCCTTTCAGTATATTATAGATTAAGTAGTTAATATCTCATATATATTTTCTATTTTTCCCTTATTGTATTTGTAAATACAACTCCATTGGTTTATCCATGATCTCCCTCAATTATTCATTACATGGAAGTTTCCAAAATATTATTTTAACGTTCAACAATTACGAAATATAAATGTACAAAAATATTACAACTATCTTCTCTTTTTTTAAATGATATCAGGAATTTAATATTATAAATAAAAAATATTATCATATCATTAGTACAATTCATAATTCTAACTTCAAGCTACGTAGCTTCAGATTACATGAATCTTTCATTATGTTCTACTCTCTTCAAGTTGAGTAATGATTCTCAAATAAATTTTCAAAATTACATAAAACCATAATTTCATGAAATAGTATGATGCATATGGAAACACATGCGCCATTACTCATAGTTTTTTTGAGATATAAAAAATATTGATTTTCATAATTATCAATGAAATAGATAGCTATAGAGACAGTCATGTTTCTGCAATATAAAATAAAAATTGATAATATGAAAATAATAAATGTTATAGAACTTTTAATAGAATAATTATGTTCATGTATTATTGTGGATTGATAATAGTATGCTCAATATCATAGTAACCTATCTCTGTAGCTAAGTGAAATTATTCCATGACGTCTAACTATGTTATTGCGAGGGAAAATATTTATTCATTTTTTTTGTTTTTCATGTTGGATTGAATAATTTTCATTTTGAATTTGTGTTATGTCGAATTGAGACCCTACCCCGGTCAATGAAAAAGTTGGGTGAAGTTTAATTTGGATTATACATGTTTGATTAAATATTTATATCTTTATATCTGAATATATAGGGTGAAGAGTGGAAATCAAATACCTATGGATTAATTTTGGTTTAATTTATCTCTAAACACACCTTGGTATTCCAAGGGTTTGGAATATTTTTTAGATTATGCAATTGAAAACTAAACAATGGATGATAGAATAAAATGTTTTTGTATTGATTATAAATTCAAGTAATGGTTGAATAGAAACAATGTATATGATCATTTGATATTGAAACTATTTTCTTCTTGATATGTGTTTTGGATTTTTAATGGTGAATCTAATGTTATGGAATGTAAAAAAAATGAAAATCCTATCAACAAAACACAAATTGAACTACTAGATTAGAATTCAGTATGAAATTTGATAAATGATGTATTTGGATTTATAGGATACAATGTCCAAGATTTTTATAGATCAACAGATCCTTCAGCTGAACCTATATAGGACAATATTTCTCATAACATGAGTGACCAAAAAATGGGTTTTATAAATTAGTTATAGATGGATAAAAAGAAGTATATGAAGGGTGTGCCAGATATTCAAAGTTGTCTTTTCAATTTAGGTTGTATCATATCAAGAGTCTCTATAGAATTATTGAAAAAGAAATTTCCATGATTTTATAGTTTCTTTATGAAACATTTAGTTCGGATAAGATCAATTCAACATTATATGAGAAGAAAAAATCATCAACAAACTTGGAATTTATTATAAAAATACACATGAATTCTTTAATTATTTCATTATTTACTTATGAGAAGAGTCCAATAATAAATAATCCTTAAGATTTCATGAAAAATGATGGATGTTGATGAACAACAATAATATTACAAATCAATGAAACCACAGGAAGAAACAAGAGAAGAATACTCCTTCAATGTTATTATATTACTTTCCTCTAAAACCATGATTACAAATATTATTCATGTTATCTAAGACTTTATATGACATGAAGTGTCATGATCCGGATAGTAACAATGATGGATTGATGATACATCCAAAAGAATCAAAATCGTGGAAGGTTTTTCATTCTTTATATCCATATTTTTTTAAATCCATGTAATGTACGTTTGGGATTGGATTTTGAGGGTTGTAACCCTTTTATAATTTAAGTACTAGTTATATCATTTGTCTGGTTTTTTATCCCATATAATATACTTCAATGGATGTGAATAAAAAATACTTCTTTCATTATTTTGATTATTATTCCTGGAAATAAAATGCATATAAATGATATAGATACATACCTTCAAACTATAATTAATGAATTAAGATAATTACGAGATGATGGATTAGAAGCATGAGATGATTCAATTAAAAAACCATTCAAAATGCATGATTATTTAATGTGGACAATTAGTGATTTTTCTTGACTCTAAAACTTATCTATTTGGAAAAATCATACTGGTTTTCTTTATCCTATTTGAGATTTTGATTTTTAACCTCAATGATTACCTCAAAGTAGTAAACGGTGTTTTATGTTTCATTGTTGATTTCATAACACTTCTCATAAATTCATATTTAACAAGATGAAATTCAATAGAGATATTGAATTGATGAGGGCACTAAATTTATTATGTAGTTCATAAATCGTGGGATAATTAATGAATGACACTATAGAATTTGGAAAATGTAATCATTTTAAAGAAGTTGGTAAAAGATTATGAGGTATAGTATCCAAAGCATTGGGAACACATTAGTGGGAAAAATGTGTATATTTTTTAAACTCCCTTATTGGGAGTTTAATTTGATACATCATAATATTGATGTAATTGATATTGATAATAACATCTATGACTATGTAATTTTTACATTTCCTAATGAGAAGGGTAAATTAATGGATCACCTTAATGATCATAAGGATTTGGAATCAATTAATATAAATCATGGTTTGTGGGAAAATGAGAATGGAAAGTATCCTTTAGCAATTTTTACAATAAAAAATCACGAGAAAGAATTATTCCTTTGAACTTTAAGGAATATAAAAGTTTCATATGGATATTCAAGTAACATTTAAAGTTTCATTAACTTAAAACATTGAAATTTATATAGATTAAAAATTCTTGACTCGCATAATCTGATAGAATAGTTTTTTTTTGTTTGAATTTCATAATACGTTACATGAAAAGGTAACTGTAGTTCTGGTGTATATGTGTACCTTTTTCAATGATATTTGTGGAAAAACTCTAAATACAGCCAATATTGATAAACTTCATGAAAGAATTTTTTTTGACACGTTGTCATTTGGAGAAGTTATTTACCCTGTTATTATTCATAGTCAGACTTCATTTAACTATTCATTTGGTTAAAGAAGATAGAATTTTTTGATTGGTACACATTTGATGGATGTATCCAATTAATAGGAACATGAGTATTTTTTTTATTTTTAATGGTGAATTTTATTTTATCAAATCTTTGCGTAATTTTTTTAATATGTTTCTTGTTTTTCTTTATTAGGTACTTAGTTCAATAGAAATAATATATGAGGAATAAACTCAACCAGAAGGCTTTATTGTTGAAGGTTACATAGCTGAAGAGTACATTTCCATCTATTCTAGGTATTTGGATGTGTGTGATACTTGATTCAATCATGTTTTATGTGTTGATGAAATCTCCACTAATTATCATTCTGAAAACTAGTCATCAATATTTAAAAATAGTGGATGACCACTTTGAAAGGGGACAAATTTTACACTGACTAAATTTGAGTTACAATAACCACATTGATATGTGGTTCTCAATAGTATTAATAAAGATCCATTTATTAAACAATTGAGATTTCAAAAAAAAGGTGACTAATGGGTCGAGCTTGAAATGATATGGAATTAACAAAAGATTTTAATAAGGAGAATGTCAGATGGTTTTCCCATCGTGTAAGTGTATACTCATATTCATATTATTGATGTGTAGTTATTTTGTTAAAATTAACACTTTATATATTCTTATCTATATAACGAATAATAAGAATTTATCTAAAATATCAAATGATTTGAAGCTTTTGTCTTGAGGTCCTCTATGGAAGGATAAGATGTTTGATGCCTAAAATATTAATGGCTTTAGGATTCATACAACTTATCATGAAAAAGACCTGAAAACTAAAAATAATGGTTTATTTACAATTGAATAGATTGGATATTATAGAATCTTGGTTTATATAATCAAATTAAACTATCATGGTCTATTTTTAGTTGACTTATTAAAATGAAAGTGGGACAACATTGATAAAAGGTATAATGGAATATTTTTTACATTTTAATTTTATCGACATCTCTTGCTTGATCCAAACTAGTGAGCATGTGGAGAATGATCCATTTATCTTGGAATCATAACAGAATATGGTTTATTATTTGGATGATGAAATACATGAAGGTTTTAGTGTTGATATACAGTTAAATAACAAAGACTTGTATGATATGGGTGATAAATATCAATTGGTAATTTGTGTCAGTTAATATCATCAACCATAAAACATTGAATATTTTTTTCCTAACAATATTGAAAAAATATAACTTGAAAGAGAGGGTGAAAATTTAGTATTCATCATAATGGATGTTGATAACAATAAATACAATGAATATGAAGGTAATTGAATGTATAAATTGGTAATGAAACTATATTAAAATTTATCATTTATAAGTGTTTCATACAAATAGACATTGTTCTATTTGTTTTCTTTTTTGTAAAAAAAAATTACTTATGAATTTTTTATACATTTAATTTTTTTTGAACCTTTGAATCGCTGGAATGCTGAGAACAAAAAAATCAAGATCCCAACTAATTAATATATTAGATCACACTACAATTACCATTAGAACCAGTAGATCCGAGTGATTTCGTTATACTAGAGACTTCTAGTAAGCCAGAAATTTCCCTTGATGTTGTTGGTATCCCACAATTCGATGTACCTCTAGTGATGGAGCAGTTGGTCACCCCTCTATATAGGGGATATTGGCGAGTTATCATTAATGGTATGTACGTCATTGTAAAATAAAACTATATATTTTATTAATTGTTTCAATTCATTTTTCACATAGTTAAAGATAACATAAAAATACATTTAAATATGAATACAATAGATGTATGGGACCTAAAAGACTTCAATATTATCATTATATTTTATGTGTTTGGGGTATATACTGATGATGCTTTTAGAATCTATGGATAGATTCTTGGGCAGCAAGCTTGAGAGACATTGAGTTTTTCAGTTAATTATAAAGATTGAAGGTCTATTTACATAGATTGGAAAAATAAGGTCTTTGATAACTAGGTGAATTTAATATTAATTTAATATTCATTGATAAATAATTTAAAATACATGAGTAAAATTATTAATAAACATATAAAGTGTTATGTTTTTTCTAGATTATTTTTAATTATGATTCCCTTAACTTCATTTCAAGCCCATGGATTTTGAAAAATTTTGGTAGTAAATGGAGAGATTTTAAATTGAGATTATTGAATTAATTTAATGACACATATCTGAGATCATGAATAGTGTGTGAGAAAGTTATAGAAGGTGTTTATCATGAGAAGTGGAAGATGTATGTTGATATTAACAGAGATACATCAAATGAGGTAATTACATATTTTACAGTATCTTACTAACATAAATAAAAAAAATTCTAATTTTTATTAATGTTTCTATTTTTTTAGGAAGTATCTAAGAAAATACCATGAATATTGACAAGAAATTAATTCCTCATATCAATGGGTCTCATAGTTTTTCGAGAAAAATAAAATTCATAGTTTTATTATATCCACTATTATTTATATTATTTTATAATATGAAATTTATTTTCTAAATTGTATATATTTTTATTATAACGGCTAATGAATTAGGTCACTTTATTAGTAAAACAGAGATGTGGCTTAAAGTTCATAGGAAACCAGATGGCAGTTTTGTGAATTAACCTAACAGAGACATTGGATTATGTACTTTTCATTACTATATAATGTTATATTTCATTAATGTAAAAAAATATTAATGAAAAAAAAATTATAACAAAAAAAACACACATTTAACTCTATTAAATGGGGTCATCTATATAGATCAAGTAGTTAAAAATAGCTATATTTGTGCCATTTGATCCATCTAGCCAACCCCATTTAATTGGGATTAAGGTGTGTTTGTTGTTATAATTTATTTTTCATTATTATGATTTTATAGTAGTGAAATAACATTAAATAGTATTGAAAAAATTATGAATTAGTTAATATTATAAAGTTTATAAAATTTATAAAATCATTTTTGATATTTTTATATTAACATGTTAAAATTAAATAAGCCTAGTATGTGAACCCTTCACAATCATCATCAGTGTCCCATAAAGATGCACTTGAAATGATTTTAGGGAAGGATCATCTCACATGTGTATGAGGGATGGATTTTGGTCCTACTCCATCAGCTATCACTGGTAGGGAATTAATATCATTTATTTCAACCCTAGGGTAGGTTTGAGAAGTGCCATTGATCGAGAAGCGCAAAGGGAAATTGAAAGGTTGGAATAAAAATTACAAGAACATGATTATTATAGGAAAACATAGGATCAATAGCGGTAAACAATGGAAAATTATTTAGTGTCTATATTTCATAGAATAATGGGCACAATCCCCAAGGAAATTTCCTTCCTTATATCTCATCATGATGAGGTAAATTCTAAACTCCATAAATAATTAACACGTTTGCAAAGAATGCATAAATCAACCAAGAAAAAAACTAAAATAACACATTTATATTTAAAATATGAACTTCTAGTAAAACTAACCACATCATGCATTAGATTGAAGTGTATTTGATTCCTACACATCAAAAATGAATTATTGATTATTTTATTATTGTTTTAAACCAATATAATATCATATACTTGGTTTTGGCTATGTGATTGGCATTTTAAAGTAAAAGGGAACTTATACTGAAAACACACACTTTAAGTTATACCACCCACTTCATATGTCTGATTGATGTATGGTCAATTCCTTTAAATAAAAAATGAGTTATGGATCATTTTCCTAATGTTTGAAAATAATATGTTCTCATTTTCTTAGCTTCGACAATGTGATAGACATTTTAAACTAAAATGACACTTTTATATTGAAAACTCGCAATACAAGTCATACTGACAACATCATGTGTCAGATTTATGTTTTATTAATTCTTACATGTAAAAATGAATTATGGATTGTTTTCCTAAATTTTAAGAATACTCCAAGATCATTTGCCCGATTTTGGCAATGTGATATGAATTTTAGAGCCAAAATGACACTTTTATAATGAAAACACATACGTTGATTTATTCTTCCCACATAATGTTCCCTATGACTTTGAAATTATATTACAATGATTGTATATTGTTTTTTGAAATGTAATAACCAAAAATACATCATTCTGAGTTATGGATTTATTGAGAAGACGATAAACGCATTTTTAGTGATTTAAAACACTACAACATGTGTGTAATGGTCAAAACCATAGAAATAGATCTCAGAATGGAATGAAATATTTTTAAAACATCCTTTGAATTATTTTTGATATGTACATGTATAAAACACAACCAAAAGATGTTAATTCTGCTCTAAATGACTTAATAATATGTTTTTAAAGATACTAAAGTCTTTAAAAATGAGTGTCAGTGGGTCAAAACTATGAAAATAACATTAGATGGACCTGACATCAAAGGAAAATGAACTTAGATTAATTTTTGAAATGTTGGAATTAATTTAACATAATTCTGAGTTATGGTTTCCTAGGATACCTATAAACATGTTTTCAGTGTTATTAAACACTAAAGTGTGCATGTAATTTATAAAAACATAGAAAACGACCTCATATTGATGTAAAATAATTGTAAATTCACTTTTTAATTATTTTTGACATGTACACAGATAAAAAGTGTCCATACAACGTGCGATGTTCTTGGAATGACTCAATAAGTAGTTTTTAAAGATAATAAAGTATTTAAAAACATGATTCATGGGGCCAAAAGGACGCAAATGATGTCGGATGGCCATGAAATCAGAGGAAAAAACTAGAAGATAAATTTTGAAACATAGGAACTGAAAAAATATCATTCTGAGTTACAGGTTTCTTAGGTTTCTTGTAAACACATTTTCAGTGTTTTAAAACAATAAAACATACATGTAAGGGTCAAAATAACAATAAATGACCTCATATTGACATGAAATCATGGGAAAACCACTATTAAATTATTTTTAATGTGTATTCATAGAAAAACATATATCTAAAATGTGGTGTTCTCATAATGACTCAATTATTAGTTTCTAAATATACAAAGTCTTTAAAAACATGTGTCGGGGGTCAAAACTTTTAAAATGGCATCAGATGGTCATGAAATAATTTGAAAAAGATAGTAGATTTATTTTTGAAATATAGGAACTTACCTCAAATCATTCAGAGTTATGATTTTCGTGGGATGTCTGTAAATATATTTTAGTGTTTTAAGACATTAAAACTTGCATGTAATGATCAAAATCATAGAAAACAACATCATATTGATATAAAATCATGGGAAACCACCACTGAATTATTTTTGACATGTACACATAAACCTCACATCCATATGATGTGCGGTGTGCTTGGAATAACTCAATAAGAAGTTTTTAAAAAGTCTTTAAAAATATGTTTTAGGGGTTTAGAACTATAGAAACAAAAAGTTATGGATGTTAAATCATCAGAAAGTGGCTATATAATTATTTTTGAAATATAGGAACTGACAACACGTCATTCCAAGTTATAGCTTGGTCGGGATTCTCATAAACATGTTTTTAGTATTTTAAAACACTAAAACATGTTTTTAATATTTAAAACCATAGAAAACAATAACATATTGACATTAATTCATGGGGAAACCACTATTGAATTTTTGTTTATCTTTATACATAGGGAATACATCTATATGACTTGTGGAGTGCTGTTAATGACTAAATAATTAGTTTTTCAAGATACCAAAGTCTTTAAAAACATGTTTCAGGGGTAAAACTATGAAAATGACATTATATGGCTATGAAATTATAGGAAAATTAGTGTAGATTTATTTTTGAAATGCAGGAACCAACAACCTGTCATTTTGAGTTATAGTTTTCTGGGATTCCCATAAATTCACTGTTAGTGTTTTAAAACACTAAAACGTGTGTGTAATGGTAAAAAACAATGAAAACAACCTCATATTGATTTAAAATCTTCTTAAAACCACCATTTTATTATTTTTTATTTGTAATCATAGAAAACCTGTCCATCTGATGTTTGGTGTGCTCGAAATGACTCAACAAACATATTTTAAATATACTGAAGTCTTTAAAACTATATGTCAAGAGGTCAAAATTGCACAAACTACATAGGAGGGCCATGAAATAGTTTGAAAATGAAAATATATTTATTTTTGAAATGTAGTAATGGATAAAAATCATTCAGAATTATAGTTTTCCTTGGATTCTCGTAAACATGTTTTTGGAGTTTAAAAACACTAAAATGTGCATGTAACAATTAAAACCATAGATAAAGACCTCAGATTGATGTGAAACCATCGGAAAACAACCATTGAATTATTTTTTATCGTTACACCCTGAAAACATGTCCATATAATATGAAACCTTCTTGAAATGCCTCAATAAATATTTTTTTAATGATACTGATCTTTAAAAAAGTTTACTAGGGTGTCAAAACCTGGAAAAAATGTTGAATGGTCGTAAACTCATAGGAAAATAACCATATATTTATTTTTTAAATGTAGGAATCCATTTCATGTCATTCGGAGTTATGGTTTTCCTTGGATTATGATAAATTCATTTTTAGTATCTTAAAACACTAAAATGTTTTTGTAATGATCAAAAACGCAGAAAAAACCTCAAATCGATGTGAAATCATGATACAACCTCTATTTAATTATTTTTAAATTATAATACATTCTTCCATATTAAATCATTTAATATTTTTATTAAGTAAATTTCAATAACACCGCACATCAATTTAAAAATTGATTAGATTGTTATATATTTTTCCTTTTTCAGTTCCAAGTGTGGATTCATATCTTAAATATATAAGTTTTTATTTTCAAAGTGTGATGCCTGATATGTTATTTTTCTCATATTAAAATTTATTATTTTTGATTAAAAAATAACAAATGTAATGTGTATCATTTGGAATATATTATGGGTCTATTCTCTTACTCATTTCATTTCATAAATGTTCTAGTTTTTATGATAGGTGACAGATGTTGGAAGTATGATGGATCATGCCCATTCTGATCAATAACATTCTTTATATGGTATTTATGAAGGTTCTTAGTTTCTATATCATGTTTAAATACTATCAATTATTTTACTGTAATTTTGATTTATTAGGTTCAGTTCTAATTTCCATCTTCTTTTTGTTGTAGTTCATGACATGATGTTGTCAGTTCTAGTTGATGACATAATATAGAGGTAAATAGATGCAATGGAGGTTATGGGAAGGATGTATATTTTCCAAGAGTTTTTGGTGGTGGTGGAAATATTTTATATGTATGTACTGATGACTGATATATTTGGTTGACTAAGGTTATGAGTTTACCAGTGTTATGGTGACTAAGGTTGTAAATATATTATTGTGGATATATGATGAGTTTCTTGTGCATTTATGTATTAGTTTTTTGTATGTCAGCATTTTTATATTTATGTTTTTATTAAATATTTTAAACAAATTTAAAATTATATTTAACGGTAGTTTATGAAAATAGTCACTAAATATACTTTTATAAATTTATTTAGAAGAAATTATCATAAATTGTCACTAAATATAATCACCGTTAATGTATATACCTACAATTATATTCATTTTATCTATTAAATTTTTGGATGAATTAGAAAAACCACCATTAAATGAAATAAAAAAACGTCTCTAAAACCTCTAAAAATGATAGATACAATTAACTGTTAATAAAAAGGAAAACAATTTTCTAAATTATTATCGACTGTGAAATAAATGGTGGTTTTCATAATCAACGCTAAACGATGTACGAGTAGCTTAAACTACTGCAGGTAGTAAAAAAATGATACTAATAACTCTATTTTTTTGTAGTGAATGAACTATAGAAACTATCTTTCAAAAGATATTAATGAGTTTTTACATTCATACTGTCTATTTTTTATCTATGAATGGTTTTGTCTTGTCATGAGACAATTATCTAAGTAAATGGTGGGGCATGGTTTTTCATGCAATATTTAAATCTCTCGCTCAAATTCATGTTCTGATATTTAATTTATATTCTATAAAATCGTGTATTATATTTTAACTTTTTAGTTTTTCCATGTGGTTTTTTAATCCTCATCATTGGAGGGTTATTCCACATCAAAAAACTGCATCTCAATTTATTTCCCACTATTTTTTCTCTTCTATTTTCATTAACGATTATCACAATTTTTCTGTCGGAATTGAGTTTTTATCATGGAACTGATCCGTTTCCTCCCCATAAACTAGTATAAAATGAGGTTATTTATGTTTTTTTTCTGATTGGATATATGTAATACAAACTAAGATACTTAATCCCACATTTAACTATTTAACATGAAAAATGATTTTACTCTATGGAAGAAATGAGTAAAAACTATTTTGGTTCTTGAGAAGATAGTGACGACAGAGAATAAAAAAATCATAGAAGCTAAAGAAGATGAGTGAGGGTGATTGGATGGATATGAGTGATTTAACGGAAAAAATAATCTAGATATATTTGGCTAATAATACATAGTGGTATGTGATGAGTTATATAGATCTATAAGTGATCTGGGTGAAACTTGAAAGTAGGTATAAATGAAAATCCCTCAAAAATTGTTTATAGCTTAAAAAATATTTTATAATTTGTGAATTCAAGAGGATAGATATTTAGGTAACCATTTGGATGAGTTCACAAAACTTCTAATGAAGATAGATTTGGTAGAAATCAAGATCATTGATAAATCTAACACAATACCTATTTAAATGGAAGATAAATAAAAATATGTGTTTCTATTTGTTTTGATACCAAATTAATAAGACAGTATCATCACTAAATTTTTATTCCATAAATACACCCTGATGTTGGATCATGTGACTTCATTGTTGTTGATAAATGAGACTTGGTAAAAGACTAATGGCGGTGATTCTTCTAGAATAGTGGTATTCTGGCTATGACAGATGGACGCAGTCAATTGAAGACAAGAAGAAAAGTCAAGTGATTCAGTATCACGAAAACTTCAATACCATAATTTTCGTGAGGAATACGTGAGAATAATCTCCCACAAACCTCTATCTCTCATTTTAAATTTATATACTTTTATAAAAAATTTAGTATATTGTATTATACTTGGTCCACCTCCAAGGTGGTGCATTTTGTGGGTAATATGGATATGGAACGATGTGGAGCATCACCTATCCTTTTTTCCATAGGGACAAGATCTCATTGAATTTACCATTCCTTTGTTTTGACCCATCCAACATCATTGTCTTTTATAGAAGGTTGAATTAACCCTATGGGTAATTGTTGGTCCGAGTGCGTGATGGAGTAGGGGTCGAGAACTCATTCAATCGGCCCTTCTCAGATATAACTTCTTCAGATGGTCTCCAAAGGGTTTATTCATGGAGCCAAGAACTCCCAATGGTCTTGATTTCCATGATTCATTGACCAGATTTCAAAATTCATGTGCTTATTGGATAACAATTTGGCCAATGACACTTGAGGACTCCATTGGTTAAGAGGATGGGAGGTCAGGCTCACCGCACTCTTTCGAGGGAGGATTGTTACCTATTTTAGGACTCTCTTATAAATTTAAGTCGTGATCATATGTTCGTGAATCTGTGGTCCATTCCCGAAGAGTGTATCCACGGGCTACCCTTGGTTGGCAAGACCATCGTGGGCATGAATATATTTGATTCCATGGAGGCGATGCAGAATTAGCCATATTGTAAGGCGCTCTAGAGTTTATCGCCATCCAGGGGGTACAAAAGGTAACTGGATGTTGGGATCAGGCCCATAAGGATGGTTTCCTACCTATCCTCAGGAGAGGAATCAGAAACCACGTAGTTCAGGTTGTATGGGTCTTAAGCATGGAAGTTACCCATTTTAGGGGACTTGATTGGTGGACCCTTTTGGAAATGTCCCCCTTTTGAGCTTAGGCCTTCTGGAAGGCATCTTTCATATCCTGATTTGATCAGGAATCAGAGTTCTTTTAGTTTGGATTGTGTGGGGCTTATGCATGGAAGATTCCCATTTGAGGAGGCATTATTATATGAACCCTTTATGTATGGGCACACTTTTGAGATCGGACCTTCTGGTCAGCATCCTACGTATCTTGATTTGGTAAGTAATCATATTTCTTATAGTTCAGATTGTGTGGGGCTTATGCATGGAAGCTTCCCATTTGAGGAGGCATGATTGGGTGGACCCTTTATGGATGGGAACCCTTTTGAGGTTGGGCCTTCTGGCAGGCATCCTACATATCCTGATTTGGTCAGGAATAAAAGTTCTCATAGTTAATATTGTGTGTGCTGATGTTATAACCCTGAAAAACTTCTAAGACCACGTGATTCATGATCAGTGTGAGAAACAAGAGGATTTTAATGATTCAACAATGCACTTGCCTCCACCCCTATTAGTGGGAGAGGGAGATCCCATGGTAGAAGAGGAAGGGGAAACTATGGGTGAGGGTGCCAAGTGATGAACCTTTCAATGTGAAATGACTTTGAAGGTCATGTGACCCAGCCTTAGAAGATTGGGGACCTACCTTAGTGGGAGGGCCTCAGAGCGTCATATGAGATATACTACAGCTTAACATCCTATATCTTGGACAGTGGAATCACAGTTTAATGTCGTATGGAAATGACTATCTGGGGTCTTGCAGTTTAGGGTCATACAATGAGGACCAATTGTTATGGAAACCATGACTAACTAGAGGTAAATCATGTTTGGATGTTCCAACGTGCCTCAAACATGAGAGGTGAGGAATGTGTAAATCATGATTATGAAGGATTACCGATTGTGGGAAATGATATCGGGCATGGAACCCATTGAGGCGTACAGAGGTAGGAGAGGACTCTCCTGTGGATGAATTGGCCTCTTGTTGACAGACCATTTTTGTGGGCAACATATGCAGAGCCACCGAGGCATGATATACATTTTCAAGTAGAGGTGTCCTCGGGACACTGGCCTTCCATTTATGATGGATGAGGAAGTTTATGAAGATCTAAAATCCCCTGAAAAACTATAGTTTAATGTCATATAGCTTGGACGATGGCATCACAATTTAACGTTATGTGAATAGGACTATTACTGAACAATTTAATGTCATGTGGTATGGACTATAACTCATAGCTTATAGTAATAGAGTTTGGATAGTACATGGAAGGAACTATGATTATATGGAGGATAATCATGCTGGGATGTTCTAACATGCCTCAAACCTGAGAGGGAAGGAAAGTATAAACTGTGACTCTAGGGATTCTCAGATCAGGAGAAATGATATGGGGCATGGAAGCCATTGAGGCATACAAAAGTAGGAAAGGACTCTCCTAAGGATGATTTTTCCTTTTATTTATGGTCGTCTTGTAGGAATCATATGCATAGCCACTGGGGAATGATGTGAATATTCAAAAAAAGGTGTCCACGGGACACTGGACTCCCTATTCTAATGGCCATAGAGGTTTATGAGGATCCAGAATCACTAGAGACACAAAGTTTGATGGATGGAAATGATGTGTTCGGGAATTTAAGAAATACTCAGGCTATTACTGTCCATGTAGTTCTATGTCAACTTGGCAAAGGAGGCAGGTGATAGGGATTTTTTTTAGGTGCATGAGGAATGTATCTTCTCATTGTATTTAATGGACGGATGTTTGGACGTCATAAGGGCGCAATGGAAAATGTCGTCGAACCGGCCAGAAATGTTCATGGTGTGACTCTCCATTTTTCATGGGGGTCAGTGACGATAGAGAAGGGACCAACCCATAGAGGCAGGGTAGTAGCCCGACACAGATCCCAGGCAGGGGTGCGGGGGTTGCGTCCCTATAGTATAGACTGGAGGACGCAAACTATTTTCCACATGGACCTGGCCACATAGGAGGAAGCCATGTAGGAGTTGGCCGTGTAGGAGTTGGCCTCTTGGGATGGTACGTAGAGGAGTTTTCCATGTATGATGGTACGCAGAGGAGAATGCTACCAACATTCTCCCACATAGGGGGTCCGCATACTATCTTCCACATTTGGGCGTCCATGAACCGTTATCCACATATGGACATTTGTGAACCGATTTATTATAATTTCTTTATTGGTTCACTGTTTGTCTGTGAAGGGTCTTCTGAATATGGTTTTCGGGAAGGAATTCCATGAAGTTTTTTCTCTATATGGTTGCCGGGATGGATTCTGCGAACTACTTATTGTTCGCCGGATTGATTCCGCGAACTACTTAGTATTTGTGGGATGGATTCCGCGAACTGCTTTGGGTGTGGGAGAAATTTCTCCCACACCCTCTAAATTATTCATCCACTTTTCACTCATCCCAGATATCTCTCCATCACCTTACTTCCCTTTTCTCGATTCCCATTGTGGTACTTTTATATTGTTTTGGGAAATCTGTATATGCGGTACATGTGACACCTTCTTCAGAAGCCCATGGAAGAAATCGGACCCACGGAAGACTCGGTCAATCTAGGGTTGGAAGATGTTCTGTACTCTGTCGGCATCTCCTCATCCATAAACCACATCATTCGCAGGCATGGTACGTGGGACGCACTTCCTTTGGATTCCTGCCTATGAAAACAGTTCATAGCAGCTTCGATTTGCGGGTGGAAATTCAAAACGAACTGTTTCGTTCGCTGGCCAATGACTCATGGTCCAGCACGCCGTATGTCATCCATGTTGCGATGGATTACAATTTATTCCTTTCGTAAGCCTTTCCTGGTAATTGGTACGCAGATAGTCTTGGGTCCTTTTCCAAACCTGATTTCTTCACTTTTCTCCCTAATTTTTCAATCGAACATGCATCCATCTTCATTACCAAACTTTTGGGATTATCTTCCTTCCCATTGCTGAATTTTTTAGACCCTATAATACTAATATAATTTAGTAATAGTATTTTAATAAATATTTTTACATTCATATTTTTATTCATTTATAAATTTATACACTTTTATAATTTTTATAGTATATCATATTTACATATATAGTTTAAATATAAAATTTTACTAATTATTTATACTTTTATAGTTTTATATATTTTTAAATTAATATACAATTATAGTTTTATTTATTATAAATTATTATACTTCTATACCTGTATAAATTTTTCTATTATATATTATAATTTTATACTTTTTAAATTTGTAAAACTAAATTCTTCTATACATTATGTATACTATTATAAAAAACATATAGTTTTATATAGTTTTATAAATTTATATACATTTATAAATTATGTATATTTATTTAAAAAATTATATTCTTTTATAAATTATATATAATTTTATACTTTTATATACATCAATAATTTTATATACTGATATAAATATATATACTTTTATAATTTATACTTTTATACCTATATAAATTTACCAATTTATCAATAGTTTAATACTTTTATAATTTCATAAATTCTATTTCTATAAATTATACTTTTATATTTTTATAATTTAGTAATAATATTCATATTTTTCTCAACAAATTCATTTGGCTAATTTAGAGTTATTTCAATATATGAAATATTTAATTTTTTAAATCATAACACATTGAAGTTGGATGTATGCTTTTAATTGATTTTTGAATGAGTTTCAATGTTAGATTTTTTTTCATTTCATGTCCAAAAATCTATCTAAGGGGTAACTTATTCAATTAAGTTTTATAATTTCATCAGTAGACCATGCTTTACTCATAAAGGGTGATATTTATATTTATGTGATCATATTAACTTTTAGAGGCCTCTAATATACACATAATATCACCTACTCTATAATATAGATTGATAATAACACCATGACAAGGACATGTCACTAACTCTATACAACCTAATGGATATCCATCATGACCTCACTCCTATAAAAGTTGGATTAGTTTTTAACCTCATTGAAACTCCTAAACCTACTTTGCATCCAACATCAATTGCACGATTTAAATTAGGGGATTCCATCACAACTATATCTTTACTTTGATTTGGTGTTATCTTCTAAGTGGATGAGTCTCAAACAACAAAATTAAATAATAACTATCATCCTCATCAGATTCATATCTTGAATAGTTATTATTGAATTTTGTTTCCTCAGACTCATCTCCCATATCTTATGGACATCAACTTATGTTGCTTGAACTACTCTGAGTAGTAGTTGTACCATACCATGTACTGGTGAACATTGTGGATGAATTCATAGGATAACACCTACCACAAGTAGAGTAATTATTTTCTAAATTTAAATTACCAATTTCCTTTAAATCATGATGATATTATTTGAAAAAATCAATTTTTGGTTTCCCATTATTTGAAAGTACCCTTTTGTGTATTTATTTAATTTTTTAAATACTAATTTTACCAAATTAAATTGGATAGATATGAATAGAAAATGGATGGATTCCAATCATATGTTAAAATAGTATGAAGACTAGGTGAAACAGTTTATCAAGTTTTCTTATTTATCAGGAATATAACCCTTCTCAAATCCTTTGTTTGTGTTTACATTGTTGTCATTCAAGACTAATTAGTCCATAAGAGTAGGAAGAACACTTGATATTTCATGGAATATATTTAAGTTATAAATGTTGGAATAGACATTGGGGAAAAGGGAATGTAGCTAGTGACTGGGATAACACTACATTTTATGGATCTTTTATATGATTACAAGTGTGGAAATTGAAGAAGACCATATAAAGGATGTGATTACAGTTGTGAATGATGATGAATATCATATTGAAGAAATGAAAATAATAGTTGAAGATTAAATTAATGATTTTCCAAAATTTCTTAATAATTTAAAGAGTTGTGAAAAGACACCATTGTATGTTGGTTGCACTAAATATACACCATTTTCAGCCATATTAAAGCAGTATAATTTGAAAGCTGGAAATGGATGGAGTGAATCCAATTTTATTAAATTACTTTCTCTATTTAATGATATGATCCTAGAATATAATGACCTTATTAGATGAATATATGATTCTAAACTAATGCTATGTTTGATGGGTATGATCTATAATAGAATACATGCTTTTACAAGTGACTATATACTGTTTCGTAAGGACCACAAATCACTTAAATAATTCCTAAAGTGTGGTGATTCTCCATACATGAAAGACGAATAAGGTCCTATGAAACTTTTATAGTAATTTCTAATCATTCCAATGTTTAAGATCCTATGTAGATGTGAGGAGACTACAATTCAATTGATGTGTCATGAAAATACAATAAATAAAGATGGGAAACTTCATCACCTGATAGACTCTCCTCAGTGGAAGAGAATTGATCATGAGTATCTTGAATTTGGAAACGAGTGGAGAAAACTTCATCTTGCACTATCTATAGATGGGGTGAATCCTTTTGGTTTTCAGAGAAACTCTAATAGTATGTGGCTAGTTATGTTGGTAAATTATAACTTTCCATCATGTTTATGCATGAAACAAAAATACATTATGTTATATATGCTTATATCAGTACCAAAACAACTAGGAATTGATATTGATGTTTATTTGGATTCATTGATCAATGATTTGAAATTATTATGGTATTCAGGTGTTAAATTGTATGATTCTTATAGAAATGAAAAATTCATGTTGATATCCATGTTGTGTAGGAGGATAAATGACTTTCCTACTTATGGAAATTTGATAGGATATATAATTAAAGGAACTCAAGGTTGTCCCATTTGTGAACAAGGTACACAGTCAATTAGGTTGAAACATTCAACAAAGACTATATTTCTAAGACATCAATTATTTCTACCCTGACAGAATAAGTAACGATCTTGGATGACATCATTTAATTGGAGTTTAGAAGAACATACATCACCATATCCACAAAAAGGTGATCAATTATTTTAGAAAAAAAAATATATGGACACTTCTATTGGTAAACCTTTTTGGAAAAACCTAAAAACTGAATGGAAAAGGAGATCTGTTTTTTTGAATTACCATATTGGAATTGTCTGTACATCAAAACTTTTCTTAATTCTATGCATATTGAAAAAATACATGTGATAGTTTCATTAAAATGTTACTAAACGCACCTGAAAAAAAAAGGATGGAATTAATGATAGGTTCGACATTATTTACATGAAAATATGGGAAGTATTGGATCCATTGAATGGTGAAAATGGAATTTTATCCTCCAGCTACTTACACTCTTTCCAGACATGAGAGATATTATTTTTTCAACTTGTTGAATGATGTAAAGGTTCCAGAGGGTTATTCATCGAATATCAAGAATATTATTTCAATGACAGATTTAAAGTTAAAGGGTCTAAAATCACATGACTATAATGTTTTGTTGCACGATCTAATTCCTATAGCTTTACATTTTATTTTTTCCAATAATGGCCTTCATATATTAACCAATCTCTATTTCTTTTTCAAATCTATATGTAGAGAAGTTATTAACCCGGTGAAATTTAAAACTATAGAAAAGGAAATTTCCATCATATTATGTGAATTGAAAATTTTATTCCCCCTGAAATTCCTTGATATGATGGTTCACTTGGTGAGAGATATTTGACTATGTGGTCCTGTACATTATAGATAGATGTACCACATTGAATGGTACATGAATGTTTTTGAAAGCTTATGCCAAAAATCAATTTCTCCTAGAGGGCTATATTGTGGAGTGATATATTGTTGAGGAAGACATGGAATTATGTACCGAATACCTCCCTAGTGTGGAAATCATTGGTCTAACAAAATCACATCACACAGGCTGGCTTGTGGGTGAAGGAATTTTTGGAATAGATGTTTTCAAAATCAATATTACAATTCAAGAGTATGCCCAACCTTAAATTTTTCATAAATGTTTATAGGTTTCCCCATATGTTGAAACCCACATAAATTCTTAGAAATTTGAGTCCATCAAGGGCTTAAATATGGGCATCAAATTCATATAATCAATAGTTATTAGGATGTTTTCAAAACCATATTTTTAAGGAATCAAGTGAATATACAGATTCAATTTTAGAACTACATTTATGGCTAGACAGAGGACCAAATGTGCATGTATTATCTTATAATGGTTATGTAATCAATGGTTATATGTTCTATAAAAATTAACATGATGAAGTCAGTAGCATGAAACATAGCGGAGTTACACTTGTGGCTAAAGCGATGCATGTATCTAGTACCAAGGATAGAAATCCAACTCATTTAAATATGTCATACTTTGGAATTATCAAAAAAATATGGGAGTTGGATTATACAACATTCCAAGTGAAAAAATTTCAATGGAAGTGGTTTGATAATAGTAGTGTTGTTAAAATAGAATAATTTGGATTGTGAAAGTGGATTTTAGTAAGGAAGGGTACAAGGATGAACCATTTATAATAGAACCATAGATAGTTCATGCATTTTATGTTCTAGATACTACAAACTGAAAGTGGTCAACTGTTATGTTATAGAACAAAACCACTGACACTTTAGATAAAAATTAAACTAAAGATGGTCCTTTATTTAGGATTTTGAAATTTTTTTCATAGTGGTCCTAATGTAGATGAGGTCTTTTATACTAGAGAATACCACAATGAAGGGATTTGGATACTCAATAGAGAGGTCAAATCCCTTCGAACATTAAAACAATAAAGTCCAATAATCTAGTTATATAATTTTTAATATACATTGAGTTACCTCATATTATTATATATTCGTTTTTTTATTTATGTAATATAAATTAAATATTGAACCAAATCTATATATATTGACTTTTGCACGTGTTGATGCTCCCAATCATGAGGAACGGCTGGTTTCTCAACCTGATGCTGCTCCCAATGAAAAGGAACAATAAACTCTAGCTCTTTCCAATGCCTCTAATCTAAAGGAATGAAATATTGAATATTTTTAACCTAAGGAAATGTTAGTCGTTGAAGAAACAATGTCATAGAAAAATAGGTGTGTCGTATCATGACGGTGTTAGCAAAAAATATTAAGGTGAAAAGAAAAGCCGTCAAATTTGAGGTTGGATGGGATGCACGTGGCCAGCCTATTAACCCCAATAAGGAACTTTTTAGTAGTTTTGTTGGGATCATTAATTGATATCATGTGTCGATTAATGTAGCTTAATGGAACCATGTTGTGCCTATTCTTAAGACATTTATTTGGATGAAATTGTGGTAACATTACGATATCATTCTTTATTTTACTAATAAATAAAACAACAAAACATTGACTTACTCTTCATTATCCCTTTTAGAGTTCATTTATAGTTTATTAATCCCACAATAAATTTTTATTAATGATTTCTAGAAAGGATAACAGAGGATTTTTCACAATTTTAACGAAATTTCATCTTAAAGTTACTAAAGGGAAAATAAACCCACACCCATCACATATGTATGCACACCTGATAATCCAAGAAGCATGGGATGCATTTACTAGCCATCGTGAGGACATATATTTTTAGGTACATTGTGTATGGTAATACATTGTTTGAAAATATGTGTATTAATCATTTTTGTTAATAATTTTTAATTTAGGAAATAGCAACTGAGTGTTGAAAATAATTAATGGGTAACAAAATCAGAATTCCCCTACTGTAAAGTAAGGATGGGTTGTGTTTCACTTAAAAAAATTGGTAGGTATTTTAATTATATTGTAATACTTTTACATGACATGAAACAACAACATAATTATGTGCCTTTATTTATATGTATATTGATGAATCTATATGTAATGCCACTTACATCCTATGTCATGTGCTATGGAAGGAGGCATGGGTAAACAAACATGGGATAGTAATATATGAAAACACATAATAAGTGTGAGAAGCAGGTGTAAGTATGACATAATAAAAAATAATAATTAAATCTCTATTACATAACAATTATTACTTATTTTCTTATATTTTCTATCCGAAATAGACATAGAAATCATCAACACCTGTATTGGGTGAACACCTACTATCATTGGCCTTGAAGTGGCTAGAACAGTATGGTTGTATTTGAGGTGCGGGTTTTAGGGTGACACCCCAAACATATTTTGATAAAAGAAAAGAAAATGGGGATAAAGATAAAGAAATAGAAGAGATGAAGTAAATATTATCTTCCATTGAATAAAAATTTAATTGTTAGTATAAGTTGATAGAAAATGTTATGGGGAAACCAAAGAGAAGAAACAACTCAAGAACAACTACTACATAAAGATCTCGTCCCACCCCTACTAGCTTTAAGGTGATACATTCCCATCAAAGAGATTTATTAGATGAGGAAATCAATATTCCCCTAATTGATTCTATGAAATTTGAATCAGAAAGACACATATACCTTTCCATTACTGATATTCTACAGGGTAAAAAGGATTTTGATTTATATCTATCAACACCCACCCATCTCCTTGTTATGATGGATACCGTTTTCAGTATCCAAGAAGATAGTCTACACAACATACCACTTTCAACAGGTCATCTAAGAGTGGGGATTACCGCAACTCATGAGATAAGTGTAGAGCTACCTATTCCACTTGATGGCACAAATATTCATATGGTCAACCAATCTATTAGAACATTTGTATCATGGCCATCAGATCTTGTAAAAAAACACATCGACAAGGAAGTAAAAGTATTAATTTCCAATTTAAAATTAATTCTAAAATGATAACAATTGATGAAAATATTCTAAACTGATAAATGATATTATAGATGGAAAAAGGGAAGGGATGAAATGAAATATGAAATCAAAACCATCTATTGGATAAAATGGTGGATCAAAAAGATCTTTAGAAAGAACCTTTAACCTACCCATTCAATATCTGAATTTACTAACATTGAAGGTTCATGTGGATACAAAGTTACAAAGTTTCAGTAATTGAATTGTTGATTTTGAAGAAAAAAGGTATGAATAGGACATTAAGGACTTAATTTCTATTATAAATTTAAAATAAATCATCAATATTTAATGGCTAAGAGTCTTAGTTGTAAATGTATACATGAGGTGTGTTTTTATGATTTTTTTACCCAATAGTTGATCTACTATGTTAACTAAGACTAAATACAATTAATATTTTTTACAGTAAAATATATGAATACCAATTGAAGGGATTACACCACAAACATAAATATGGACTCATTAGTCCTCACGTCACTTCTATAGAGCAAGCTGAAATGGATTTATTTCAAATTAATGCAACAGTGGAAAAATGGCCAAATTGTATGAAATAAAACTTACTAATGATATACTCTTCTTAATACCAATGATGTCAGGGTAAAAGTAAAAAATTTAATCATATAAAATATATTTTATTTCCTTTCATTACTTATTCATTTTTTTAGGAAACATTGGGTAATGATTGTGGTTAATTTGTATACTCCAAATATTTATTTTCTGGATTCACTACATGGATACCCAAAAAATCGACCACACATGATAGAGTTTATCAATTTGTAATACACTACATCCAATGTTTTAAAACTAAACTTCAAGTTATATATTTTATATGATGTTTTATTAAGAAATTTCTTATGATATTGAGGTGTTGTCATATCATGAAAATCACAGAATGACGACAGTCCATCCGCATAAGGAGCATGTCAACGTATACAAGTGGACAAGTATTAGGGTATATATAACAATATTTCACTATCAAAACACATATCAAAACAAATTACTTATTTTTATCAATTTTTCTATAGTGTATGAAACAAAAAAATAGAAAAAACCTTGGTTATTATGTTAGTAAATTTTTGAGATATATCATTTACCATCAACAAACTAGCATCCCTGAAGAGGTATTTATGAAGATAATTACTTATTCATTTAAAATATTTAATAATCCTTCATGTATTTAAAATTTTCTCGTACTAATAAGACTATTGAAATTCATCATATTCATAAGGAAAAATATATTTTTTTAGAAACAAATGGGAAACAAACCTGATGTCAAAATATATACATATATTATGAAGAATTGAAAACCTACTTCTTATAGAGTTAATTTTATCATAATTTTACCTAATAATTTTAGTTAATTACATCAATATTTATATCTGATATTTATTTTTTAATTTTAATAGTGATCATAAAAAATTTTATTCATCAACTAGAATTATTCACTCATGTACTATGATCATGCACTCAATTAGATACACAATGTACCCAGTATGACTCCAATTGTATGGTTCAGTTTAAAATTGACATTTTATTGATGTATTGTTTCATATTTATGTTTAATTTTTTTCTTTATAGTATTAATAACATAAGAATTGTTTTATTATACAAGTTGAATCTTTTTCTTTTGTTAGGTTGGTTTGTTCGAAGCTGCTCATGCTAATGAGAGATTGGACTTTGAGGCTTCAGTTGAGATAATGACAATAAGGTAATGGGTCAAGAATTTATACAACCATAATTAAAAGGTGAATTCATACTACTTATTTAATTAATATTTTCCTCATTTTATCTAATAATTATAAGTTAATTTCCTTATCACTTTTATCTAATACTTATTTCGTTTTTTATAGATCTTTTGGAAAGTCATATTTTTCTTTAAAATATCTACAATGTGCCAGAAAAGATAAAACATGTTCCTTTCTGATGGAAGAGGAAACCCCATGTTTCTTGGAATTTAAGTGTTTTAGGGATTATGGGGTTTCTCTTCCATTATAATGGAACATGTTTTATCTTTTATTACTTTTTCCAATAGTTGAAAGCAAAACACATATCGCATACTCAATCATTCACACCTCAATCCAATATACAGTGAAGTTGGTACGACATACACCACCTTTTTAATTTATAATTTACATTTTACTTCAAAACACACATCACATACTCAAGTGTGTATTTTAATTTATAATTGACATTAATTTTAGTAAAAACTATAAGTGACATACTAAAAACTAAGAAAACACATTCATATGGTTTTGATACTTTAAAAAAATGATCCATAAGTCATTTTTCACATGTAGGAATCAACCTCACCTCAATGAGATGCACGGTGTGACCCGTATAACTCAATGTGTGTCTTTTTATTTGAAATTGACATTAATATTAGTTAAAAGAAGAAGAAACATTTTGAAAACCAAGAAAAACCTTCATATTGTTTTGATACTTTAGTAAAATGATCCATAAGTCAGTTGTGATATGTAAAAAATCAACCTCACCACAATTAGACACATGGTGTGATTGATATGACTCCGAGTGTGTCTTTTTTATTTAAAATTGAGATTGATTTTGCTAAAAAGGAACAAGTGACATACTGAAAACTGAGAGAACACATTCAAATTTTCTAATACTTTAGGAAAACTATCCATAAGTCATTTTTGACTTGTAAAAATCAACCACACCTCAATCTAACTCACAGTATGACTAGTATGACTAAAATATTCCATTATCAATTTAAAATTGACATTTTAGTTTAAAACATATATCACTCACTAAAAACCAAGAAAACACACTCTTATTTTCTTGATAATTTATTAAAATGATTCATAAGTTATTTTTTATGTGTAGAAAGTAGTCTCATGTCAAATCGATACATGATATGACCAGTATGACTCAAATTTTAAGTTTCTAGTTTTAAATCACATTTTTGAAAAAAAAACACAAGTGAAAAACTCCAAATAAAGAAAACACATTAGATTTTTTTTGAAACTTTAGTAAAATAATCCATAATTAATTTTTTATGTTTAGAAATCATCTGCACCATAATTCAACTCATGGTGTGACAGATATGACTTCAAGTGTGTCTTTTTATTTAAAATTGACATTAAATTTAGTAAAAAGAACTAGTGACATACTTAAAACCAAGAAATAGGATTCATATCAATTAGATACTTAAGTAAAATGATCAATAATTCATTTTTGATATGTAGGAATAAACCCCACCTTAGTATGATGCACGGCGTGACCGATATAACTCTAAGTGTGTCTTTTTATCTAAAATTGACTATAGTTTTTGAAAAAAGAATAAGTGACATAATGAAAACCAAGAAAACACAATTGGATTATTTTTATACTTTATAAAAATTATCTATAATTAATTTTTTATGTGTATGAATTAATCTTACCTCAATATGATGCATGATATGACCGATATGACTCCATGTGTGTCTTTTTTATTTAAAATTGACATTAATTATAGTAAGAAGAACAAGTGGCATACTCAAAATCGAGAAAATACATTTCGGATTGTTTTGATACTTAATAAAAAATATCCATAATTCATTTTTGACATGTAAAAATCAACCACGCCTCAATCCAACCCACAATGTGATTCGTATGATTCAAAGTGTGTCTTTTTATTTAAAATAGACATTAATTTTAGTAAAAAAGAACAAGTGACATAATGAAAATCAAGCAAACACATTCAGATTTATTTAATACTTTAGTAAAATGATATGTATGTTATTTTTTACATGTAGGATTCAAATACCCCCTCAATATGACACACAATGTGATCAGTTTGACTCAAAATTTCCATTATCAGTTTAAAATTAACATTTTAGTTTAAAACATGTGTCAGTCATTGAAAAGTAGGAAAAAGTGATATGATTATCTTGATATTTAGTGAAATGATTCATAAGTTATTTTTTATGTGTATCAAGTAGTATCACATCAATGAGACACAAGATGTGACTGGTATGACTCAAAGTACATGTTTTTAGATTCAAATTGCATTTTAGTAAAAAACAAAAGTGACATAATAAAATAAAATGAAAAAAAAATTTATTGTTTTTATACTATATGAAAATGATTCATAAGTCACTTATGACATGTAAGAATCATAAGAACTTCAATATGACTCATGGTCTAACCGAAATGACTCTATGTGTGTCTTTTTATTTAAAATTGACATGAATTTTAGTAAAAAGAAAAGTGACATACTACAAACCAAGAAAATACATTCATATTATCTTGAAACTTTATCAAAATGATACATAAGTCATTTTTTATTTTTAGGAACCAAACCAACCTCAATATGATGCATGGTGGGACTAGTATAACTCCAAGAGTAACTTTTTATTTATAATTGACATTAATTTTTATTAAAAAAAGAAATGACATATTTAAAACCAAGTAAAAACATTAGGATTGTTTTGATAATTTATTAAAATGATCAATAAGTTATTTTTTACATGTAGGAATAAACCTCACCTCAATATGATGCAATATGTGACTGATATGACTCCACATGTGCCTTTTTACTTAAAACTTACATTAATTTTAGTAAAATAAAATGGGAAATACTCCAAATTGAGAAAATTCATTTAGATTATTTTGATAATTTTAAAAAATGATCCATAAATTATTTGTGACATGTAAAAAACAACCTTATCTCAATATGAAGCATAGTGTGACCGGTATGGCTCAATGTGTCTGTTATCCCTTTTAAATTGACATTTTAGTTCAAAAAACATGTTACTCACTGAAAAAAAAGAAAAAACACTATGATTGTCTTTATAATTTAGGAAAATGATTAAGAAGTCAGTTTTGACATGTAAGAAGTAGTATCACATAAAAAATAAAAACGATGTGAATAGTATGACTCAAGGTGTGTGTTTCATGTTTGAAATTACATTTTAGAAAAAA
Organism: Viscum album; assembly: GCA_963277665.1. Classification (NCBI taxonomy): domain Eukaryota; kingdom Viridiplantae; phylum Streptophyta; class Magnoliopsida; order Santalales; family Viscaceae; genus Viscum; species Viscum album. Next base: position 84,037,312 of record OY728140.1, on the reverse strand, counting down.
ACACAATATACATATTCAAAACCAAGAAAACACATTTGTATTTTTTTGATACTTTAGTCAAATTTTCGTAAGTCATTTGTGATTTGTAGGAATCAGCTTCACCTAAATATGATGCATGATGTGAACGATATTACACCATGTGTATATTTTTATTTATAATTGGCAATAATTTTAATAAAATGAACAAGTGAAATACAGAAAACTGAGAAAACACATTCATATTATTTGTATACTTTAGGAAAATGATCCATAATTAATTTTTGACATGTAAGAATCAACCCCACTTCAATCTGATGCATGATAAGACAGGTATAACTCTAAGCGTGTCCTTTTATTTAAAATTGACATTTTATTAATTTATTATTTCATATTTATGTTTAATTTATTTCTTTATAGTATTACTAACATGCAATTTTTTCTTTCATAGGTGAATTATTTTTCTCAACTTGGGGTGGTCTATTCAGAAATTGATATTATGGTCCATATTTTTTAAGAGGGGGTCATGGTGTGCCTAATATAATCAAACATTAATGTTCTTAAATGTTTGGGGATAGTAATTGAAAGTGTAATTATAAAAAACATAATTTGAAAATAATATAGTATTGTTTTTTTATATTTGTGAATTAAAATGTATTTGAATTAAAATTTTTATTTTTATAGTTGTATAAATATAAATATTAGAGATTCAATGTGCTTTTATTCAAAAAACATACTGAAATAAGTGGGCCTTTATCAGCGATATTTCTTTCACTGATAAAGAACCCCTTTCTTAGCACTAATACAAGAATTGATAAATGGGGGAATTATGAGTGATAATTAAATCACTGATAAAGGGGGGATATTATCAGGTATTTATTTAGCACGGATAAAGGTGTCCCCCATTAAACGTGATGTTCCCAGTCCGGATAGAAGTATCATTGAGAGGGGGAGGGGTGAACCAGTGATATCTTTTTCTTTTTCTTTTTCCTAATTTTTGAAACAAAATTTTCCTCCTGTTGAAGTGTTTCTTCCCTGCTAAACACACACAACCACAGAAACACAAGATTTACAAGGTTCACTACTCGACAAAAATAGCTATGTCCTTGGTATGGTACAGAAACAATCCAGTACCACACAATCCGCTAGATAACAATCCTTTCATGTGGAATACAACAAGTAGGATATACACTTACACTCGTGTAGCACTTTGAAAATAATACAATAGTGTGTGTTCTCCCTCTTAGCACTAATAGGGTAATGTAATGATTCTGTTCTTCTTAATGAACTTTCAAAAATCAAATCTTTCAAACCAATTATTCACTTTCCTACCCAGAAGCTGGTAAGAACCTCCTAGAGCAGACAGCTTGTGTGCCACTCCCTACTTGCACGGCTCCCTGCTTGTGTGTCTCCTGCTTGCGCACCTTACGGATTGCACGCCACCTGCTTGCGCACCTTAAAAATTCCACGCCAAAACTTTTGTGACACCCTTACATATGTTCCACCCTTCTTGAGTGCCTCCCTAAACTTTCACGACAAAAACTTGCGCTCCAAAACTTGTGCAGAAACACTTGCGCTCTAAGCCTTGCGTGGAACCCTACTTGTGCACCTTGTAAATAACCCTCAGCTTGTGCGCCACTTCAACTTGCGCGTTGCCCTTTTCTACTTATGCTATCAGAGAACCCTCTACTACTTTCATGGTCAGAGGTCAAATTTTCTCTTAAGTGTTGAGCATTGTGAAAATGAGGAGGCCAGTCTTCTATTTATAGGAATTTTGGTGACTTGCACACCACATACACTTGTGTGTCATTCCTACTTGTGCACCATTCCATCACATGCACGCCGCTCCATCACTTGTGCACCTTTCCAACACTAGCGCGACACTTTATTTCCTTTGTCATGTTTTGATATAATGATGTTGGAATATGACTTGTGCACAACAAACACTTGCGCGCTACTTATTCTTGTGCGCCACACTTATGCGACACTCTTGACTTGTGCGAAACTTTCTAACTTGTGCGCCACTTTATTTCCTTTGTCATATTTTGATTTGATGATCTTTGAAATATGACTTGAGCACCACTTATACTTGCACGCCAATACTTGCACTCCAAAACTTGTGTTCCACTCTTGACTTGCACGCCACTTTCTTTCCTTTGCCAAAATCACTTCTTTACATTTACCGATTTTCAGGCCCAAAAATTTGGCTAACACTGGAAAACGGCGCCACCTTAAACTGTTCTTTTGTGCTACCTCCAGATGCTCTGTTCCCTTTTCATTTCTCTCTTCACTGTTTCCCATAACCATTCTTCAGCATTCATCACTAACTTTGCTATCATGATATATATCCTTTGATAGATTAGCATTAGAATCATCAGAGTTACAATGGAAAGTACTAAAACTTCCTTATCTTCCAGCAACATCATTTCTCCCCCTTTCCATCATAAGGCTTGCATCACAAGTTCTCCTAACTTATGATATTTGTGAAATACATATTAACAAAGCATCATCAGGTTTTTTGTTCTTTTACAAAGTGAATTGATTTATCTTCTTTGACAACAAAATACAACACTCTACAAAGGCTCACTCTTCAAACTTCCTTCTCCATCCAACTTGGTCCCAACAAAATGGTGTTGAGGAAAACATTGCTTTTTTACTGATGTTAAATCCTTTTTTGTTTGCTGTTAATGTGCTGATCTGTAGTAGTTCATTCTATAGTGCTGAAACTTTCCAAATTATTGGTAAATTCCATTCACATATGGGCTACCAAAAACCCATTCCCACCACTTATAGCCCACCTTCAACTTTCCTAATTACCAACCCAAAATCCACTATAATAGGAATGAACTCCTTAACTCCTCCCCCAAGACCATTCAAACTTTAAAACTTGACTACCACCAATAGTGACACATCCAACACTTCCACATGGACACATTTTACATAAGTGAACATGATTTCATCCCAAAATCGACCCCTAAGAACATGATCCGTCATGTAATCTCCCAAAAAAATATGAAAACCCCATTTAAACTAAAATTTTAGTTTAAATAAGAAAAGAAAACAAATTGTTTTTGGAAATAGTAACATATATAGGCTCTCTAAAAAACTATACTATGTGTGTACCTCAAAAAAGGGAAATGTGTTACAATATATCTCTACAGACTTTTTCTACCATTACTGTAGTGTAGTAGAGAAACTATATGGATTTGGATCTATAGTAATGTAGATTCAATACAAGAAATTATAGTAATTGCACCTGTAGGAGTGGATGATCATTAGAGACCACCAAATAGAGGTAGCTATTGCTGAGAAAAAAAGATGGATTCTTATATATTCCCACACTTATTCCCAACCCCTCCCATATGCAACATGATGTCGCCACCACTAGTGCTCCTTTTGACACATTCATCACCCCCAGTGACTCCTAAATTGCTTCAATCGTCACAAAAAATCCATGATATGCCATTGGTAGACTTTCAGTCACCCACACAACATCCCCTCATAACAACTCACTTTATGCAACATCCACCAACCACTACACATTCTCTATGTTCAATGGTGGAAGGTTCCTGCATCAACTCCCATCACCCCCACAACCCCCCCCCCCCAATATCATTGTTAACCACTTCCAACACCTGAAACCGTGTGTTTTGGTGGATTAATTTTAGTGTCCATGAAAAGGTGGTCTCTAAAGGATTTAGTGGTAGAAGAAAATAGTCCATCATTTAGAAATATCAAAGTGGTCACTAAATCCCATATTTCTAGTAGATGTTATTATAGAACCTTGTTGATTTATGATCTGATTTCAAGATAGGGTTTAGAAACTCTTAGTTTTTACCATGTACTCCTGATCTCAGTTATAGTGAATTTTTTCTACATATCCATGGATGTAGGGACTAATCTTGATCCATGTGAATCCTATATTCTTATTCTTCTCTTCCCTTTTTCCTTTTTCTCCCATTTAATATTCTTTTTGGAATCGACTATCATTGGTGCTCCAAACATTTCAGAAACATTAAGTCATTTTCATCATATGTAACTATTCTTCCCAAAATATAAACATTACACCTTTTTACAGAAAACAAAATTAATTTCAATTTATGGAAATATGTCATTATATGTAAATAGAAAATTTTAAAATATAACTCTAGTAATACACATGCTTAAAGTGTAAGGATAATATCCCAAATTTAACATACATTTGATGTTTAATAATGAAAAAAACTTTCTTAAGTACAAAAATTAAAGAGGAAAAATACCTTTCATTCAGATAATCTAAACAAAGGAATAATTTTGTTACAAAAACAACCATGCCACTTTATTCAGAACCATTTTTTTATAAAGAGTTGAAAGTTATTGAATAGACTTTATGAAAATCATTTTACAATAATTAATGTAATAGAAAATGGAAACACTAATAAAAAAATCATGGACATAATAAACATAATATCAATGATAAGTGACTATCATGAATAATCTGTCATGGGATAATCATATCACAACTGTAATGAGAACACCTAGGATCCCTTGATACAATTTAGGAAAAAACCAAAATAAACCCATCTAATTTGTTCATGATTCAATTAAACTACCCAAACACTCTATTTTACCTTACCTAGATAGATCAAGGTAAAAAAATACCTTAAATATATCATAGTCTTAACATGGGGTCACTAGACACGCTAATAAATATCACACTTTTAAAAGCACTAGATATGGGCTTTGTCAGCACTAAAAAGAACTGAAAATATAAGTGCTGTTAAAATTGGTGGCATTTATCAACTCTAATTTTTTTTAGATAAATGTGGTCTTTATCGACGCTAAAATAAAAGCATTTTTAAAGTATCCCATTATCTGCGCTTTTATTTTAGCACTGATAAATTCACCCTTTATAATTTAGTTTTTGGTGCTGATAAATGGGGACTTTATCGGTGCTAAGAAAGTACTGATAAATTCCACCATTATCATCACTAAAAAAATAACTAATAAAGGTGACCTTTTTCTATGCTAAATAAGGCACTGATAAAGGGTTCCTTTATTAGAAAATTTATTTTTGGGCTGATAAATATGGGCTTTATTAGTAGTTTTTTTAGTGCTGATAAATTTTGAAAAAAATAATTTTTTCAACCGCTCCCCCCTCTTCCCACTCCCACAAATTCGCCCCTCTACCCCATTTCTTAGCACTCGAAACACTCCTTTGTATGTTCTTTACCACTTCCCAACTATCTCTTCACCCATAAGCATGCCTGGAATCGATCCTTTGACCTCCCTTGTGCGATTTAGGCCCCTTTACCACTATCTCAAGCCAATTTTATTATATATTTTAAGATATTTCAAATTATTTATATGTATTTACATAAATATTTTTATGAATTTATTTATATAAATTTATAAAATAATTTTTAAATACATTTATAAAATTTATGTTTGTGTGTGTGTGATATATATATATATTTACATTATTTAAATATATTATAAATTAATATTCAATTTTATATATTAGAATAAATATATATATATATATATATTGATTAATACACACATATGTATATAAAAACATTATATATACATTTGTATAAGTATATATATATATTTATATATTTTATAATGTAAATAAAGGGTTAGATGTTTTTAAAATAAAATGGAAAAAAACTAATTCAATATGGTTTATAGAATTATTTTAAATTCATTTTTAAAATATGTCTATATAATGTATATTTAGATATTTGTGCATTGCATATATATTTATATGTCTATATATTTACATAAATATTTATATATAATTTAATATAATTTAATATTTAGATACAGATTTTTTATAATTTATATATAAATATATATTGTAATACCTTTATATGCTATATTTAATTATAGTGATATATTTATAAAAATACATTGATATATACTGTATTTACACAATATTGACACACACACACACATACACACATATTTACCCAAACACGTGCACATTAATATTTCACACACTAATACAAAAATATTTACATATATGTATTTATTTACATATATTGGAATATACAAATAAAAATAATTTTTTATTAACACGCACATACTAATATATAAACATTACTTGTATAGGTATATATATATATTAATTAATTTTTATAAGCTAAATAAATTAGATAACTTTTTATTTTAAATAAAATTAATAATAAATATTTATTTTCATGTGGTTTATATATTTAAAAATATGTTTTTATGTAAAAATGATTAGATATTTTTTTACAATTGATTTATTATATGTAAGTATAAGAAAATATGTGCATGTTTAATTATAAATACATATATAATATAAAAATGATAATATTTCAAAACCATAATATATATATATGAATTTAAGACTTGGGAATAAATTTATTCTCCACAGAAAAATGAAAATAAGATCATCTTAAACAAAGATAAAATCTTTTTGAATATTAAACAATTACGGTATTCCAATTAAAATCTGAGTTTTAGAGGCCTTCTATGCCTTTTTTAACTAGGAAAAATAGTGATCTATGATCCATGATCAGTATGACATAGATCTCGTCACATATTTTGATTTGATATGTGGTGGAGTTAAATGGGAACCCAGAACAAAAGTTATGGTAGTTTTAATTTCATGTCTTGTTTTCTACCTATATTATATCATTCATTAATTTGTTGAATTTTATGACATTCAATTGTTATTAAATGTATATTACTCAATAATAATTACCAAATTATTAATTAATATAATTTTTTTGAATTATTTTATTTTTCATTTTCACTAACTATCTTATATATTATAAGTAAATGCATATTTAGTCTTCTATAAATCATATTTAATAAAATATATTATATTTATATAAATATAAATATATAAATATATTACTATTTTATTTTTAATTATAAATAATTTTTTTATGAAATATACCTTTTATCAGTTCTAAAAAAAGAACTGATAAATGGGACCATTTATTAGTGCTAAAATAAAATCATTGACAAAGGTACCCTTTATCAGTGATTTTTTAGCATTGATAAAGGGGGCCCTTTTATCAGCACTTTTAGCTAGTACAGATAAAGAAAAGTACTAAATTTCACATGATTTTTAGTAATAATAGAACATAACCATAATCTACTACAGAACTCATACCATGATTTCCAATCAAGATACCCATGGGTTCTTATGGGATATAAATTATAGTGAGAAATAAATTATTTTAACACATTGTAATATAAAAAAATAAACTATAATCATACACACCCTAAACTCATATAATGGTTTATAGAATAAACCCCTTGTTTTCAAGAAAAATCATATGATATCAATATTCACTAGCTAAAAAAATCCATCAATATCTCACAATATAAATATCACTAGAAATTTTACAAAAAACACCATGAAGAGGTTCAATTAAAGGATGTACAACTACTTGATCATGACAAAGTATAATTATGAAACATATTAATCCTTTAGAAATATAATCAAAGTCATAAAATGCCACATTTTTAATCCCATCTAAACGCTTTTCCCCATTGAATAAAAACAAATCAAATATAACTTATTAACAAAAATAACCATTTAAAGAGTCTAAACATTACATTAACCTTTGGAATATCGTACTAGATAATGATGATAAATCATTAAAAATTCATAATAAAAATTTATTTGAATATATCATTATTTGATCATGAAAAACTCGGTTTGGACTTTGAACACACACTTTGTAGGTATTATCTATATGAAAATATATTTTAAATATTAAATCGTGAGAAATCCCCTTTAAGCCATATGAAATTGAGAAAAAAAAAAGTTCTATTGGTAATGATTCAATCGATGTAGTTAATGTATATTTAATAAATTTAAAAACATGGTATGGTAACAAGTAAGGATTAATGCATTTATATTTAAAATAAAACACATGGAGCAACCTATCCCAAATCATTAATTATAAAAGTAATAGTGTTATTCATCCACAAAGAGGAAAGATAAGCCACTACAAAAAAAGGGCATTAGCAGTAGTTATTTTTTGAACTGGAAGTGGTTTAGATTTATGTAGAATAATATAGCAATGGTTACCAAAACTGTTTTTTATTGCACAATCACTAGTCATTTAGCAGATATTTCTTTAATTTTGAGGCGTTTTTGGTATGTGGCATTTTTTGAGCATTTAGTGGTGGTTTCTTTTTTATTTTGTGGTGTTTTTTTAAATACTGATGGGAAAAAAGAAATAAAATGAATGTAATCACCAATAAATATATTATTATTAGTTAAGTGTAGTGACATTTTAGGTTAACTACCTCTAAAAATAAATTTAATTAATGTAATTAGCGTTGGTTACTAAAAACTGCAGCTAAACATTACAATTTTAAATTATTTTATGAAATATTTAATAAAAAACTATAAATATAAAAAACTGATATGAAATAAACTAAAAAATAAATCTATGATAAACCCATCATGAATATGTCATGAATCCATAGTCTTATATACAAACATTCAGAGTCAGCATAACCTCAGTCATAGTCAACCTATACATGAGTCAACCAATACCTCAGTCATCAATATATATATATATATATATCTGACAACAAAAAATGCACAATATACATCCACTTCACGACCTATCCTACATATGTCCACCTTCACATCATCTCATCAACTAAAACCGACCACATCATCTCATCAATTATAATAAAAAAGAAAACATAAATTAAAACTAAACATAATAAATCATAATTGTAGTAGAATAGTTGATACAATTTTAACACATCATGGAAACTAAGAACCACCAAGACTACCTTATGATTAATTTCATGGATCGGAATGGTCAACCTCCTTCATATCACTGGAATCCATCACCTAAAATGAAAAATAGAACATTTAAGAAAAGAAACGATAAAGAGAAAAGACAAAGAATATATTCATAATGTTGTACAAAAAAATTGTATTTTTTTATATAAAAAATATTAAATTTTAATATAAAAAATAATATATAATTAAAAAAACATTGAAAACATAAAATTACCTATTTAATGTAAGGGTTGGTGTCCTGAGAACCAACTGTTTTGTACTTTGATTACATGAATGTTCACTTATTATATATTGTTCATTGTTCTGCATGACTATAATATAATAATATCCTGGGATATTTGTTGCATTAATAAGGTCGTGGCAGATCCCCTCTATGATGAGAACCATGAAATGCTATAACAATATTCTTAAATAAACTTCTGCGTTTGGATGACATACTATGATAGAACACATAGTATACAGACCGTCATGTGTGAGTACTCGTAAGAAGACGAGACTCTCTCTTATGGAGTTCGCACTTGGTAATCTCCAAGATGGGAGATTATGAGAACAGACCCGACAGTAGTAATTCTACATGTCTTGGTGTAATCGAATATTACTATCTGTGAGCATGTGTAATGGTCCTTAGACTGGAATATTATCATTAACTCATGTCATGACTCGCGCACTTAGATTTACTGACGAAAACCGTCACGCAGATAGTTGGCGGGAAGTAGGGTACGTTGGTTGCGTCATGAGTGACATGTTGTTAATGGATAAGTCGAGGAAGTATTTTTCCCTTCTATTTATAGACATTGACATCTCGGCCCTTTGATTTAAATAGAACTGCTGCATTAAATTTCATGGCCATGGTGTGAACGACGAGTTTATTTCAGGTAGTCAAAGAATGACGGATCAAGCATATAAGTTTATGACACTGCCATGAAACCTGATTGATGATATATCAAGACAAAGGGATTAAATTACAGAGTAAGCATTCATATGATTTGATACGTCAATGCGGCATCAACTTATTTCTCTTTGGTGCCTTGACCCGTTGCTAGACAGTAATCTTGGACTTTAGGCAAGCTCACCGAATGCCAACGAGAAAGAGGCCTAGAGGGTCACACACTAAGAGTATTCAAGTATCTCAAGTAGAATAAATATTATTCCCATACGTCGTTTAATAATTATTCAAGGAATCCTAAATCGTTTTGATGATGGAGGAATATGGAAATGAAAAACAAGATATACACGCCGTGTATTAAAGATTACACACCGTGTAGTTTTTCATGGAAAACAAGTACACGTCGTGTATTAATGATTACATGCCATGTAGTTTTTTTATGGAAAGAAAATGAATAAATGAAAACAAGATATAAAGGTTGTTTACATTAAATGTACACGCCGTGTAGTTTTCAATGAAAAACAAGTACACGCCGTGTATTTATTAATACACGACGTGTAGTTTTTCCAGTCGGGATTTTGAGGATATAATATTTTTTTAAATGATATTTATTATTATCAGTGTGGGAGCATGTCAAGAAATTAATTATTTGACATGGGGGTTTTAAATAAGAGTCAATGAAATAAATAAAACACGTAACGTGTTTATTTATTGTCATAACTCTACAACCTCAAACCCGATTATAAATATCCTCACAACCCCAACTCTTTTCCGATACACGAGAGAATTGTTGTGCACAACAACTCTGTAGAATTCTTTCAAGGCTGAAAGAACCTCTTCCTCCAAGAACGCTCTGAAGACCGAGAGAGATCATCTTCCATCGGATCAAGACAATATAAAGCGGAAAACGCAAGCAAAGTTTTATCCACGCTAGCACCCGGAAAATCCTTTAGTGATGTCCCGAGATACGAGGTAAATGTGTGGATCACCACTATAGGAAGTCTACACGTGGCTTCTATGACGCAATGGTGAATCACATCATAATGTGATCAAGGACATCAACGAAGAAAGAACACCCAAAAGGTATTTCTTTTCAATTGATTAAATTAATTATAATCAACCTCTAATGATCCCACCTTTTGGTTTCAGGACTTTCCTTTTCTTTGTCCATTTCTGTGATTCGATCCGTGGAGACTGGCATTTATCGTCGTATTGATCCCAGATTGATCATTGTTAATGACAAAAATCCAAGTGGTCACATCCACCCACACACTTCCACTGCGCCCGGAACCTTCAAATGGTATCAAAGGGAGGTTACAACGTTGATTATAATTATTTAATTTTCGTTGATAATTTACACATTTATATTTGATTTAATTAGAAATAAATCGTTCTATAAATCTAAATAAACGAGATCTGTTCTTCCTCCCTCATTTCTCGATTCACATCACAGAAATGACCTTTTAATTTTAATTTTGATTAAAATAAAAATGAGGAACTCATCTAGAGGAGTCGCTCTTTCTGTCTGTACAACACGGGATTACACGACGTGTAATTAAAACTACACGCTGTGTACTTAGGTTCTACGAACCGGCACTGGTCCGCCAAACCACACCGTGTGAATTGATTATGCCTAAGTTTTAATCATGTCGTGTTGAACAGAATTGAACGGTGCATGGAAACCGGAATACACAGTGTGTATGTTAGAGCAATACGTAGTGTAATCCGTTCCGGACCTGGTGAAACCGTGTACAAAGATAAGCCGCGTACCGCGTACATGGGATTGCCAGGCCAGTTACCACGTAACAAGGAAGTACATGCTGTGTATGATTCATCTACAAGCCGTGTACTCCAAAATTTCCAAAGTACAGAAAACACACCAAAGCCCCGGTGTGTACTTTGGATAAAGGGTGAAAAGAAAAATACACTCTGTGTAATTATAAACTACACGCCGTGTACTTTCCATAAATGGAATTTCACCAGGTTTCCTCCAATGTACAAAGACCCGTACAAGGAATATGGATGAGAATAATCTCAAGGAAATTCAGAAAGGAATTTAAGATAAAAATTGATTAATTATAAGATCATAATTAATTGAATTCGAGCGTGTCTTATCTTAAATAAAAGAATGATTAAAAGAATTTGAATTATAAATTTGCGTAAATGTTGTTGCATACTATGGATGATCATGAGCTAGACCAAAGACCATTTGTATGTGTATGGTTTCATTTAAATTTATTTAATTTAAATTTTTTGTCCTGTGAGCCTTCTTCCAATAAAATGTAGGGCCTGCATGCCCATGGTTTCTTTAATGTAAACCCATGTAATGGAGGATCTCCCAAGGGAGAGGAGACGGTTCAAATCCCGAAGCTGAGGTGAAACCAACACAAGATTATACAAAGGTGGACAGGTGGGAGCTGCAAAACCCGAACCAACAGGTTCAAGGTGTTTTCCCTAGGTCAGGGTTAGATTATCAAAACCACTAGATAAGCTAACCAATAGAATCTCATGATCATGCCATGTTATTTTATTTCTGTCTGATTTCATGGTTTATTTATTATATATGTTTTGTCGCGATCACATAATTAATAAAATGAACAAGCATGAAAAGATGGAATAAAATAAAAACAGGACTATGCGTAAACATTATCAGAACATGGTTAATCACTTAAGAAAGCATCACTTAATGTTAACAAGCATGTGATAATGAAAAACTACGTATAAAGACTAAAATCCCTCAATACCATATTAAGTCAGACCATGCCTTCTGTTGCCTGATTAAGGTCAAGACTCAATAAAACTATGTGTTTGACCAACCCTTGTTGGGACACTTACTTTTATAAAGGAATCCCTTATGAAAGGATTTGGGTTGACTTAACCATATTACATCAAGAGAAGTAGTCCTTTCTAGACTTGATGTAATATTGGAGGCAAGAGTTGAGGAAATCCAAGTCAGGATTTCCGGATTGGGGAGTCCAATCAACAGATCAAGGAACTATAAGCTCATAGTTGGCAAAGATCTGCCTACCTAAATACCTTCAAATAGCTTGACCAACCCTTGTTGGGGTTATCTGAAGGGAAATATGGATCCTTGCCACTAGAATGTCAAAGCAACTGGACATTCTGATTTCAATGGTGAGGGACATTAAGAATAGATAAAATAGTGGGAGAATTAATTAATTCATTCATTATTTCTCATAAATTGTAATCAAGAAAGTATTAATAAATATGCTCTTTTAAATTGTAGAATCAAGATGAAAAACTCATCAACCACATTTTCTCTGCGATCAATACTGGATAATGACAATATCATCACTGGCAGTAACTTTCAGGAATGGTTTAGGTGCCTTCGGGTTATCATACACCATGAACGAAAGTTTTACGTGCTGGAGTCATCACTTCCTAGTTCTCCTTCCCCAGGGGTAAGTGATGAAGATTTCCTCGTCTATGATCATCATTTGAACGATTCTATTGACGTTCAATGTTTGATGCTATCATCGATGTCTAGTGATCTCATGAAGTCTCATGAAGACATGTATTCATATAGCATGCTCGAGCACCTCTGTGGTCTATACCATGAGAGAGAAATACAGGAAAGGTTTGAGATCTCCAAGTATCTATTTCAGAGCAAGCTTGGAGAGGGTGCCCCATCTGGGCCTCATGTAGTCAAGATCATTGGCTACATTGAGCGCTTGGAGGTTCTAGGGTTTAAACTCCCCGAAGAACTAGGCACCGATCTCATTCTTGCATCACTCCCCCAGAGCTTCTCAAACTTTTTTGTTAATTTCAACATGAACAACATTGATAAGTCTCTATATGGTCTTCTTATCCTTATTCACCAGGTAGATAATGACATGAAGTGTGAAAAGCCTTCTATCCTTATGGTGAATAAAAGCAAAGGGAAGGTGAAGAGCTTTAAGCCCAAAGCTTCTTCAAGGCCTTCCAAGAAAAGGAAGATCAAAGGGGAGGCAAAGTAACATGATGCTGTTTGTTTTGCATGTGGCAAGAAGGGCCACTGGAAGAAAAACTGCACCCATTGAAGGAATAAAGGGGAAGCTTCAGGTGCGTTTGTTATCAAATGCAATCTATCTATTTCTACTAATTGGGTATTAGATACTGCTTGTGGTGATAACATCTGTATCCAAATACAGGAACCAAGTAGATTCAAAAAGATTTATCGAGGTGAGGTGGATCTACGAGCAGCCAACGGAGCCAGACTCGCTGTTATAGCTGTCGGAGACTACCACCTCACATTGCCTACTGGGATGGTCTTGGTTTTTAAAGGTTGTTATTATGTGCCTTCTGTTACTAAAAACATTATTTCAGTATCCATATTAGATACAGATGAATTCATATTCATGTTTGGAAATGAATGTTGCTACTTTTATAAAGATAGAATTTGTTTTGGTAGGGAACATTTATATAATGGCCTTTTTGTGTTAGACTACACAAACCAAGTAATGTAAATCAATAACAATGTTAATTCACATGACTCATACCACACCCAACTTTGGCATCACTGGCTAGGTCATGTCAATGAGAAAAATTTGACAAAATTACATCAAGATGGGTATTTAGATTCTTTCGAACTAAAACCACTTGGTGTATGTCATGCGTGTCTACAAGGCAAAATGACCAAAGCCCCATTTAGTGGGAAAGGTGAAAGGGCTAAAGAGCTTCTATAATTAGTTCACACAGATGTATGTGGACCATTTCTAGTCGAAGCAAGCGGTGGGTTCTCATACTTCATAACTTTTACTGATGATTTTAGTAGATATGGATATATCTACTTAATGAGGTATAAGTCAGATTCTTTTGATTGGTTCAAAGAATACAAGAATGAAGTTGAGAACCATCTTAGTAAGAAGATTAAGAAACTCCGCTCAGACAGTGGAGGAGAATATCTTAATCAGGACTTCATTGATTTCTTACTGGAATTTTGGATTCTATCTCAACTAACTCCTCCTTACACGTCACGATGGAATGGTGTAAGAGAAAGGAGGAACTTCACCCTGTTGGACATGGTGAGATCAATGATGAGTCATGCGAGTCTTCCATTATCCTTTTGGGGATATGCATTACAAATAGCAGCACACATACTAAACCAAGTACCAACTAAATCGATAAATGGTATTCCATACGAGTTATGGAGTGGACGCAAAGCCATGTTATTGAATTTACATGTGTGGGGTAGAGAAGAATTTGTTAAGGCCTATTCAGGTAACAAACTTGCACCCTGAGGAAAAAAGTGTATCTTTATAGGATATCCCAAGGAAACAAGGGGATATTACCTATAAAACTCCTTAGACAAAAAGTTTACAGTGGCATGACACGCCATATTCCTTTAGAGGGAGAACATCTCCAAAAGAGATAGTGGGAGCGAGATAGACTTAGATGAAGTCGAGGCTCAAGATACACATGAGTTGGTACAAGAACAGATTCCACAAAGCCCCGTGGAAGAACAATCTATTCCAGAGACACAAGAACTGCGTAGGAGCACGAGAGAGGTGAGAGAACCAGAATGATATGGTTTTCATGTCACAGAGGATGGTGAATCATTATTGGTTGACAATGATGATCCTCTTACCTACAAGGAAGCAGTTGAAGGCATAGACATTTCCAAGTGGAAAGAATCCATGAATTCTGAAATGGATTCCATGTACCAAAACCAAGTCTGGATTTTGGTAGATCCTCCAGTTGATGTAAATCCTATTGGTAATAAATGGGTATTCAAGAAGAAACTGGACATGGAGGGGCAAGTCAGCACCTACAAGGCATGACTGGTTGCAAAAGGTTTTAGACAGCGTCAAGGAATTGACTATGATGAAACTTTTCACTGGTTGCGATGCTGAAATCCATCAGAATCCTATTGTCCATTACTGCTTACCATAACTATGAAATTTGGAAAATGGATGTCAAAACAGATTTCTTTAATGGGAACCTCCAGGAAGAAGTCTACATGACACAACCTGAAGGGTTTGTGACTCCAAAGGAAGCCAACAAGGTATAAAAGTTGCAGAAATCCATTTATGGATTAAAGAAAGTATCAAGATCATGGAACATTCGTTTTGATGAAGCTGTAATAGAATTTGGCTTTATTAAGAATGAATGTGAGACTTGTGTCTACAAGACGTTTAGTGGGAGTGCATTCGTTTTCCTAATAGTATATGTTGATGACATATTACTAATTGGAAATGAAGTACCTGTCTTACAGTCAGTTAAGGCATGGTTTCATAAATTATTCTCCATGAAAGACTTGGGAGAGGTGGTATATATTCTTGGGATCAAGATCCATCATGATATATCTAAGAGAATGTTGGGCCTGAGTCAAAGTACATACATTGACAAGATACTGAAGAGATTCAGTATGGAATAGTCCAAGAGGGGATTGTTGTCAGTGTCACATGGCATTCATCTTTCCAAGGAAATGTGTCCTCAGACACATGAGGAAATAAAGAGAATGGCGAGGATCTCTTATGCATCCGCGATTGGGTCAGTCATGTATGATATGCTATGTACGAGGCTAGATCTTGCTTATGCATTAAGTGTGGTAGGAAGATATCAAGCTGATCGAGGAGACTGCCATTAGATGGCAGTCAAGACTATCCTTAAGTATTTGAGGCGTACTAAGGATATGTTCCTATTTTATGGAGGAGAGGTGGAATTAGTCATCAGAGGACATGTAGATGATAGTTTCTAAACTGATCAAGATGACATGAAGTCGCAGACTAGATACATCTTCAGTTGGAATGGAGGTGCAGTGAGCTGGAAGAGCTCAAAGCAAAGTGTGGTGTCAGATTCTACAGTGGAGTCTGAGTATATCGCAGCATCTAAGGTAGCTAAAGAAGCAGTATGGATGCGAAGCTTCATCCAAGAGCTGGATGTTGTACTGAGCAGTAAAGATCCTATCACACTCTATTGTCATAATACTACAGCGGTGGCACTTGCAAAAGAGCTAAGGTCACATCAACGGACAAAGCACATACTTCAGAAGTATCATCTCTTGAAGGGTTTTTCTCAGAGAGGTGAAGTTGCAGTGAGCAGTATTTCCACGAAAGACAACATGGCAGACCCCTTGACTAAAGCCTTGACTCAGCATAAACATGATCATCATGTGAGGTCTAGTGGACTAAAAGTCATAGGCAGTTCGCTCTAGTCCAAGTGGGAGTTTGTAAGGGTTGGTGTCCTGAGAACCAACTGTTTTGTACTTTGATTACATGAATGTTCACTTATTATATATTTTTCATTGTTCTGCATGAATATAATATAATAATGTCCTGGAATATTTGTTGCATTAATAAGGTCATGGCATATCCCCACTATGATGAGAACCTTGAAATGCTATAACAATATTCTTAAATAAAGTTTTTCGGTTGGATGACATACTATGATAAGACACATAGTATACAGACCGTCATGTGCGAGTACTCGTAAGAAGATGAGACTCTCTCTCATGGAGTTCGCACTTGGTAATCTCCAAGATGGGAGATTATGAGAACAAACCTGCCAGTTGTAATTACACAGGTCTTGGTGTCATCGGATATTACTATCTGTGAGCGTGTGTAATGGTCCTTAGACAGGAAGATTATCATTAACTCATGTCATGACTCGCACACTTAGATTTACTGACGAAAACCGTCACGCAGATAGTTGGCGGGAAGTAGGGTACATTGGGTGCATCACGAGTGACATGTTGTTAATGGATAAGTCGAGGAATGATTTGTCCCTTCTATTTATGGATGTTGATATCTCGACCCTTTGATTGAAATAGAACTGTCGCATTAAATTTCATGTCCATGGTGTGAATGACGAGTTTATTTCAGGTAGTCAATGAACGACGGATCAAGCATATAGGTTTATGACACTCCCATGAAACCATCTTGATGAGATATCGAGACAAAAGGATTAAATTACATAGTAAGCATTCGTATGAGGTGATACGTCAATACGGCGTCAACTTATTTCTCTTGGGTGCCTTGACCCGTTGCTAGATAGTAATCTTGGACTTTAGGCAAGCTCGCCTAATGCCAACGAGAAAGAGGCCTAAAGGGTCACACACTAAGTGTATTCAAGTATCTCAAGTAGAATAAAGATTATTCCCATATGTGGTTTAATAATTATTCACGAAATCCTAAATAATTTTGATGATGGAGGAATAAGGAAATGAAAAACAATATATACACGCCGTGTATTAAATATTACACGCCATGTAGTTTTTCATGCAAAACAAGTACACGCCGTGTATTTATAATTACACACCGTGTAGTTTTCTTAATGGAAAAGAAATGAATAAATGAAAACAATATATACAGGTCGTGTACATTAAATGTACACGCCGTGTATTTTTCAATGAAAAACAAGTACATGCCATGTATTTATTAATACACGACGTGTAGTTTTTCCAGTCGGGATTTTAAGGATATAATATGGTTTTAAATTATATTTATTATAATCAGTGTGGGATCATGTCAAGAAATTATTTATTTGACATGGGGGTTTTAAATAAGAGTCAATGAAATAAAATAAAATTCCTAACAAGTTTTTTTATTATAATAACTCTACAACCTCAAACACGATTATAAATATCATAACAACCCCAGCTCTTTTCCGATACATGAGAGAATTGTTGTGCACTACAACTCTGGAGAATTCTTTCAAGGCTGAAAGAACATATACCTCCAAGAATGCTCTCAAGACCGAGAGAGATCATCTTCCATCGGATCAAGATGATCTAAAGTGGACAACGCAAGCGAAGGTTTCTCCACTCTAGCACCCGGAGAATCCATTGGCGACGTCCTGAGATACGAGGTACATGTGTGGATCACTGCTAGAGGAAGTATACACTTGGCTTCTACTACGCAACGACAAATCACATCAGAATGTGATCAAGGACATCAAAGAAGAAGGAACACCAAAAAGGTATTTCTTTTCAATTGATTAAATTAATTATAATCAACCTATAATGATCCTAACTTTTGGTTCCAGGACTTTCCTTCTCTTTGTCCATTTCTGTGATTCGATCCATGGAGACTGGCATTTATCGTCGTATTGATCCCATATTGATCAGTATTAATGACAAAAAGCCAAGTGGGAACATCCACACATGCGCTTCCGCTGCGCCCAGAACATTCATTTAGGATATGATTCAATACTTGAAAATGAAAAATTATATATAAATATTCTAATTATTTTCTAAATCGATGTATGATGGGATTTAAATTTAGTTAATAAACCAGTTTTAAAGACTTTGATATCACAAAATGTCCTATATTTCAAAAATAACACAATGGGGGTTGTCCCATGATTTAACATCAATCTGGGACTATTTTATATGTTTTTTACCATTCCACACACATTTTAGTATTTTAAAACATTAAAAACACATTTAAGGCCATCCTAGGAAATTTGTAACTTGCAAAGATGTGCCTCCAGTTCCTACATTTTAAAAATTAATATATATTCATTTTCCTCTAATATTAGGGATATCTTAAATCATTTTTCTGGTTTTGACCACCTAACACATGCTTTTAAAGGATTTTAATCCATTAAGAAGTGTTTAACGAGTCATTTCAACCACACCACACATCATTTTGAAATGTTTTATACACGTAAACATCAAAAATAATAAAATATTAGTTTTACCACGATTCCATGTAAATATAAGGTCATTTTTTATGGTTTTGAGCATTACAAAAACGTTTTAGTGTTTCAAAACACTTAAAATGTGTTTACAACCATCCTAGGAAAACCATAATTCAGAATGATGTGTCATCCATTCCTACATTCCATAATTAAAACTATAGTCGTTTTCTTCTAATTTCAGTGCAATATGAAATTGTTTGTCAAGTTTTGACCCCCCCCCCCCCCCCTTCACACATTTTTAATGGCTTAGGTACCGTTTAGAAGTGTTTACTAAGTCATTCTGACCACACTAGATGTCAAACTGATGTCTTGTCTATGAATACCAAAAAGAATAACCCATAAATGATTTTTCCCATGATTTTACATCAATATGAAGTCATTTTCTATATTTTTTACCATTCCATGCATATTTTAGTGTTTTAAAACACTAAAAATGCATCTATTGTTATCTCGGAAAAACCGCAACTCAGAATGATGTGTCTTCAATTCCTACATTTCACAATTTAATATATTGTCATTATTCCCTTATATCAGTTTAATTTAACACCTTTTCCCAGTTATGACCCCTCGATACCTTTTTTAAAGGCTTTTGTACCTTTATGAAGTGTTTACTGAGTCATTATGACCACATTGCATGTGATAGTGATGTTTATTCAGTGTTTACACATTAAATATAACTTTATGGTAGTTTTACCCTTATTTCAAATCAATATATGGTTTTTAATGCTTTTGACTATTCCACACTTGTTTTAGTGTTTTAAAACACTAAAAATTGTTTACAGCCAACTCAGGATTACCGTAACTTTGAATGATGTTTCGTTGATTCCTGCATTTCAAAAATAAATTTATGATCATTTTACACTAATTTCTAGAAAACATGACATCATTGGATTGGTTTTGACCCCATGATAAATTTTTAAAGGCTTTTATACCTTTAAGAAGTGTTTACCAAGTCATTCGAACCACACCGCACGTTATATTAACATGTTATCTACATGTGCACATAAAAAATAACACAACTGTGGTTTTACCATAATTCCATGTCAAAATGTGTTTTTTTTATTGTCTTGACCATTATAGGAATGTTTTCATGTTTTAAAACACTAAAAATGTGTTTATGGTCAACCCAATAAAATTGTAACTCAGAATGATGTGTCATCAGTTTATACATTTTACAATTCAATCTATGGTTGTTTTAATCTGATTTCATGGCACTGTTGTTTTTCATGTTTTGACCCCCCCCCCCCGACACATGTTTTTAAAAGATTTTATACCTTTAATAAGTGTTTATGAAGTGATTTGGATAACAACGAATGTCTGATGGATGTTTTATCTGCGTGAACACATCAAAAATAACTTAGTGGTTATTTTACCAGGATTTCACATCAATTAAGGATTACTTTCTATGGTTTTGATTGACCCACACACATTGTTTACTGTTATTCTAGGAAAACTGTAACTCATAATGAATACCATATGTTCCTAAATCTCAAAATTCATTCTAAGGTCACTTTAATCTGATATTAGGAAAATAAAACACCGATTTCCTAGTTTTGACCCCCCGACATATGATTTTAAAGGATTTTGTACCATTAAGAAATGTTTTACCATGTAATTATGACCACACCACTCATCAGATTGAAGTGTTGTTTATGGTTACACATTAAAAATAACACAAAGGCAGTTTTCACTTGATTTCATGTCAATATGAGGTCATTTTCTATGGTTTTGAGCATTCCCCACACGTTTTAGTGTTTTAAAAAACTAAAAATGAATTTATAGCCATACTAGGAAAATCATAACTTGGAATGGAATCCCATCAGTTCTTACATTTCAAAATTATATCTATGGTTATTTTACTACGATTTAAGGGTAATCTGAAATCATTTTCTTAATTTTGACCCCTAATAAATGTTTTTAAAAAGCTTTTATACCTTTAAGAAGTGTTTACCAAGTCATTCTAACCACACCGCACATCAGATTGATGTGTTGTATGTGTGTACAGATTAAAAATACAAAAATGTGGTTTTTCCAGGATTCCACATCTATATGAGTTTGTTTTGTATGGCTTTGACTATGCCACACATGTTTTAGTGTTTTAAAACCCAAAAAAATGTGTTTACGACCATCCCAAGAAAACTGTAACTTTGAATAACATACCATAAGTTCCTATATTTCAAAAATTTATTTATAGTTATTTTCCATTGATTTTAGGGAAATCTAACATTTTCCCCTTATTTTGACCCCCCCCCCCCAAACTTGTTTTTAAAGGCTTTTGTACCATTAAGAAGTGTTTATCGAGTCATTCTGGCCACACCGCACATTAGATTGAAATTTTGTTTATTTTTATGCATTAAAATTAACAAAACTATGGTTTTACCATGATTCCATGTTAATTTGTGTTTTTTTCTATTTTTTTGACTGTTCCACACACGTTTTAGTGTTTTAAAAAATTGAAAATTCATTTACTTCCATCCTGAGAAAATCGTAACTCGAAATGATATATCATTAATTCATACAATTCACAATTCAATATATGATAGTTTTACTCTTATTTCATGGAAATATGACTTCATTTTCCTTTATTTGACCTCCGGTAGACATTTTTAATGTCTTTTGTACCATTAATAATTTTTTACCGAGTTAAAACTGAGGAAACAAGATCGGATTGTTTTCAAACTTATGGATAATGTTCTATAATTAATTTTTGATGTGTAGAAATCAACCACATGTCAATATGGTACAAGATACGGTCGGTGTGACTCAAAATTCATGTTTTCTATATTAATGTTTCATTTTAGTTTTATTCATGGAAGTTGTATGTGTTCTTTAAAATTGTGTGAATGATATATGGAATTTAGAATTTACCTTGACAGGATGAGCTATAATTATAAGGACCCGCACTTATTTCATACATAATCTTGAATTTATTTAAGAAAACACTTCATTATACATTGAGGATCTTTTCAAGTTTAGATCTTTAGAGAATTAAGACAAAACATTTATAACATTACACATTGTTACATAGTGGATACCATAAAATCAGTTTCCATTTTCCTCAGAATATAAAACATTAAAACACAAAACAAGACTCCTTGACAATTCTTCAACATTTAACATGTCTTACTTCCTTGTATTACTCTTCATTAACCTGTGAAAAATCATTTAAGAACTTGGGATGAGCACAAAAGCTCAGTAAGGTATGAAAAAGAAGGAAAAATCACATTAGTCCATGAATACGCATGACGTATGAAAACATTTTCAAAAGGCATGATTTCCACCCATAAAATCTTACATAGCGTAACATGATATTTACACAAGATCAACAAAAACATAGTTATAATCATAGAGGTATATTGGGGCATTACTTACATAATCTTGTAACCATCTTGGCTACCTTAAAATTTGTAACCCTCACGGCTACCTTACTTTGTGTAACCATCACAGTTACACTTGGAGTAACCATACGGCCGACCTCCAACTTACTCATACCCAATGCATTGGAGGGAAATATAGGTCCCATCCTTCATCATAAACAATGCCCAAAAACCAAAACATAATCATACAACATAAACAATAGCATAAAAACATTGCCTTTGAATCTTATAAAACAGAATTTTAAAAGATGATTTTAGAAGAAAAGTCCCTTATAAACATCATATACTTGAAGTGAGACTTAATTGAGTGGATGGAATATGTATATACTCTGTAAATACACATAATTAAACATAATATAAACAGAACCCATCACACAAAAAATTTAAATAGCACATAAAGTATAATGTAGAAGGTTAACCCAAAGAATGGAAATCAGGTTAAGAATTCCCTTACCTTGGGCTTGTCTTACTTCAAAATTGTTTAAAACTCATGTATAATGGTTAAAAGAGTGTTATTAGTATTTTACAGAAACATTTTCATGTTTATAACATCTTATATGGTCATTTCATAACCTCATTTCACCCCTTATTTGTTAGTATTTTGTTCCTTGCATTATTTTGGGTGAGTTCTTTTGTGATTTTCACGATCGGTTCATGATGAATCGTTCTTGTTGATTGGAAGTGAAACTTTAGAATTGGAATGGAGTAGTATTTACATAATTCCAGTACCATAAATTATACCATTTATCACTTTGGTGCTTTATATGATGATGATTTATAAGTTAAAACATTAATTATGTTCGTTTAGATAATTTAAGTGGTTCTTTGATAATTACAATTTCATTTAGTCTTATAAGTTTGAATCATGAGTAAAAAATAATTCCAGAACCTTATATGATTCATAAAACATATATTATAACCTGTTTCAACCATATAAATGGTTTCATGACCAGACTTGAAATAATTAATGGAAATTGAAAATACATCGTCCACGATATCGGTAATTCGACACAAATGGACAATGTTTTTTGATTCTTTAAATAAGTGAGAGAGGAGAGGAATAATGATTTGTAATTTTCCATAAACATGAAAACATCCAGAATATACATGATTCTGGAGATTTCATGCCTCTTGGATAAGAGGGGGTGAAGAAATAATAGGAAGTAATCATGAAATAAAGAAAACATGAGAAATTTCTTACAAAAATTCGGCAGCCTAACGGCGTCTCTTAAAATTTCATAAAAATAAGATTGATGAGAGGAATGGAATATCTCATCATTCATACAAAATTTGGACAGTAATGGGAAATATTAAATGAAATATCCCAACAAAATACAAAGGGAAAGGAAGAGAATAACATAAAATGGAAGGAATGAATGAAAATGGAAGAGGATGTTTACCTCTTGATCTCTTCTCCTTGAGATCCTTCTTAAGGGATTTGATTTTGGTCTTTTGGTGAGACCAGAAGCTCTAGGACGTGAGGAAGAAGATTGAGGAGGGAATTTGGCATAAATTAGACAATTCTCAAGGCTTGAGAGGTGTGGGAGGAAGAGGGGAGTGAGGGTGGTATTTATAGTGGAGGAGGGGAGGTATTTTAGATTATTTTAATCATTATTATAATATTTTTATCAAGACTATGAATAATCTCAAATAAAGTGGCCTTAATTAGTGAAAATATCAAGTGAGTTTGAAGCAAGTGGCCTTGCATCACTTATGATGTCATAAATAGTGCATTTTTACTGATAAATTGATTATACGGTATTTTACCGTATTTCACTATTCATCGAAAATTCAAGAGTTTCAGAAAAATACCAAAAATTTGACCCAACCATTTTTCGATGTGTAGAATTCAAAAATGAACTCCATTTTTCAAAAATAATTTTCTAAATATTATTAATTTAATTTTTAAATAAGGTCACAGTTAATTCGAAAAATAACAATATTGAAGTACAATTAGTTTTATGTGACATTGGAAAATTAATTAAGATCCCATTATCCTATTTCCATGGGAAAATAAAATAATATTATTATTTACTATTCATGAGGTCATATTACTATTCATATTACTATTCATAAGGGCATGTTACTATTCACCAAAAAAACAATTTTGTTCCATCAGACTCTAAATAACATACCGAACACAATTGTAGATGACAGTTTCTTGAAATTCAAAACATAGAAGAAATAAAATTATGTTTAAAGGATACTTATAAATATATACCTTAAACAAAATTTCAAGCATTTTCAATTTATTTTTAGAAAACCTTGGGATGTTACATTATCCCCACCTTCTTGAAATTGCATCCTCGCAATTTTATTTACTTATTAAACAACTAAGGGTACCTTGATCAAGGTGTCCACTCGGTTTCATCATCATCTTGTTCACGTAGGTAGAAGTCCCATGCATTACAACAATGATTTTGAGATCCTTCAAAATCATTTGCTTCCTCCATCCAAATACACCTCGTACAACATGGGTCATATGGGTTTTCACAGAAAAACAGTTTTGGAAAATAATCATGTATGACATATAATTCCAAAACATATGATAAAACATGATTTCTATAAAATAGTCGGACCGAAATTGAGTTGAAACTTTCTATTATTGGTCCTTTTAAAATACCATAAGTATGTGATGTGAGACTATAGTTTAAAAGCAAATATAAATAGGTTTCACAAGGGTCTCCTTCCTCAGCACCATTTTTAAAATCATAATATGCTTCAAATTCTTGTGATAAGGTAAAATATTTGAAAATACCTTGATAATATTTACCTTTCTTGAAATTATGTGAATATTGTGAAAATAGTATTTTTCTAAAAACAACCCATGATCCACGATGATAACGAGGTATAGAGGAGGTGTTTGATATCTCAAAAAACTGCTTGCAAGTGAGTTGTATGCTAGAAAAAGTTTCACAATCATCCGAAGATGACTTTGCAATAATTATTGCAAGCATGTCATCAGGAAGAGATAGGAATGTCGTTTGAGATCCTTCTCCTTCCATTCGTAACCGACTTTACTTGACATGAAAAAAAAGTTATAAAACAAATATTTAACTGAAATAATAGATATAGGGACTAATCACGTGTCTCACAAGAACTCCTAATCCCTAAAGTTGTCTAAACCGACCTCTGATACCAACTATAAGGACCCGCACTTATTTCATACATAATATTGAATTTATTTAATAAAACACTTCATTATACATTGAGGATCTTTTCAAGTTTAGATCTTGAGAGAGTTAAGACAAAACATTCATAACATTACACATTGTTACATAGTGGATACCATAAAATCAGTTTCCATTTTCCTCAGAATATAAAACATTAAAACACAAAACAAGACTCCTTGACAATTCATCAACATTAAACATGTCTTACTTCCTTGTATTACTCATCATTAACCTGTGAAAAATCATTTAAGAACTTGGGATGAGCACAAAAGCTCAGTAAGGTATGAAAAAGAAGGAAAAATCACATTAGTCCATGAATACCAATGACGTATGAAAACATTTTCAAAAGACATGCTTTCCACCCATAAAATATTACATATCGTAACATGAGATTTACACAAGATCAACACAAACATAGTTATAATCATAGAGGTATATTGGGGCATTACTTACATAATCTTGTAACCATCTTGGCTACCTTAAAATTTGTAACCCTCGCGGCTACCTTACTTTGTGTAACCATCACAGTTACACTTGGAGTAACCATACGGCCGACCTCCAACTTACTCATACCCAATGCATTGGAGGTAAATATAGGTCCCACCCTTCATCATAAACAATTTCCAAAAACCAAAACATAATCATACAACATAAACAATAGCATAAAAACATTGCCTTTGAATCTTATAAAACAGAATTTTAAAAGAGGATTTTAGAAGAAAAGTCCCTTATAAACATCATATACTTGAAGTGAGACTTAATTGAGTGGATGGAATATGTATATACTCTGTAAATACACATAATTAAACATAATATAAACATAACCCATCACACAAAAAATTTAAATAGCACATAAATTATAATGTAGAAGGTTAACCCAAAGAATGGAAATCAGGTTAAGAATTCCCTTACCTTGGGCTTGTCTTACTTCAAAATTGTTTAAACCTCTTGTATAATGGTTAAAAGAGTGTTATTAGTCTTTTAAAGAAACGTGTTCATGTTTATAACATCTTATATGGTCATTTCATAACCTCATTTCACCCCTTATTTGTTAGTATTTTGTTCCTTGCATTATTTTGGGTGAGTTCTTTTGTGATTTTCACGATCGGTTCATGATGAATCGTTCTTGTTGATTGGAAGTGAAACTCCAGAATTAGAATGGAGTAGTATTTACATAATTCCAGTACCATAAATTATACCATTTATCACTTTGGTGCTTTATATGATGATGATTTATAAGTTAAAACATTAATTATGTTCGTTTAGATAATTTAAGTGGTTCTTTGATAATTACAATTTCATTTAGTCTTATAAGTTTGAATCATGAGTACAAAAGAATTCCAGAACCTTATATGATTCATAAAACATATATTATAACCTGTTTCAACCATATAAATGGTTTCATGACCAGACTTGAAATAATTAATGGAAATTGAAAATACATCGTCCACGATATCGGTAATTCGACACAAATGGACAATGTTTTTTGATTCTTTAAATAAGTGAGAGAGGAGAGGAATAATGATTTGTAATTTTCCATAAACATGAAAACATCTAGAATATACATGATTCTGGAGATTTCATGCCTCTTGGATAAGAGGGGGTGAAGAAAGAAGAGGAAGGAATCATGAAATAAAGAAAACATGAGAAATTTCTTACAAAAATTCGGCAGCCTAATGGCGTCTCTTAAAATTTCATAAAAATAAGATTGATGAGAGGAATGGAATATCTCATCATTCATACAAAATTTGGACAGTAAGGGGAAATATTAAATGAAATATCCCAACAAAATACAAAGGGAAAGGAAGAGAATAACATAAAATGGAAGGAAAGAATGAAAATGAAAGAGGATGTTTACCTCTTGATCTCTTCTCCTTGAGATCCTTCTTAAGGGCTTTGATTTTGGTCTTTTGGTGAGACCAGCAGCTCTAGGACGTGGGGAAGAAGATTGAGGAGGGAATTTGGCAGAAATTAGACAATGCTCAAGGCTTGAGAGGTGTGGGAGGAAGAGGGGAGTGAGGGTGGTATTTATAGTGGAGGAGGGGAGGTATTTAGATTATTTTAATCATTATTATAATATTTTTATCAAGACTATGAATAATCTCAAATCAAGTGGCCTTAATTAGTGAAAATATCATGTGAGTTCGAAGCAAGTGGCCTTGCATCACTTATGATGTCATAAATAGTTCATTTTTACTGATAAATTGATTATACGGTATTTTACCGTATTTCACTATTCACCGAAAATTCAAGAGTTTCAGAAAAATACCAAAAATTTACCCCAACCATTTTTCGATGTGTAGAATTCAAAAATGAACTCCATTTTTCAAAAATAATTTTCTAAATATTATTAATTTAATTTTTAAATAAGGTCACAGTTAATTCGAAAAATAACAATATTGAAGTGCAATTAGTTTTATGTGACATTGGAAAATTAATTAAGATCCCATTATCCTATTGCCATGGGAAAATAAAATAATATTATTATTTACTATTCATGAGGTCATATTACTATTCATATTACTATTCATAAGGGCATGTTATTATTCACCAAAAAAACAAGTTTGTTCCATCAGACTCTAAATAACATACTGAACACAATTGTAGATGAAAGTTTCTTGAAATTCAAAACATAGAAGAAATAAAATTATGTTTAAAGGATACTTATAAATATATACCTTAAACAAAATTTCAAGCATTTTCAATTTATTTTTAGAAAACCTTGGGATGTTACAATAATGCTGTGAATTTCCTCATGGATCATTCTGATCATCCACTGAAATATATAAATTAAATCATTTTCCATTATCGACCACCATTGATCCTGTTTTTTCCTATGAGGGTCTTGTTCTTGAACTTTTTCTTAGAATATTGAAATTTCTCTTTTTGATTCCCAATCAATGACACTACTCAAATCCACACCAAGTGTAGCAATAATGGGTGACGATGCCCTACCAAATACAGTTGATGGAGTAGGCCTCGAACCCATCCCCCATAGATGTCTGATATTCTCCTTCCCTAAAACAATTCCAACTTTCACTATTCTGGGAAAACGATGATTATTGTAAAGGGTTCGCATCACATACTTCTTGAATTTTAACCTATTAATACAAAAATATTAACAATGATTTTTTAAAATATCTAAACTTTATAATATTATATAATAAAAAAAAATCATTACTATTTTTTCTTATTTCATTACTATAAAAAAATAATAATGAAAAATATATTATAACAAAGACAAGCCTTAAACCCAAATAATTGGGGTCGACTAGATATATCAAATGACAACAAATTGACATTATTTGATCCATGTATCCAACCTTATTTAATTGGGTTTAAGACTGATTTTTTTATAATATATTTTACATTATTATGTTTTTATAGTAATCAAATAACATGAAATTGTAATGAAAATTACTTACTCCAATTTCTTTGAAAGTAATCTTTACAAAACTACCATCAGGATTCCTATATACTTAAAACTACATCACTGTTCGACCAACAAAGTGACCTAATTCCTTAGTATTTAGAAATAAATATATAAAAGTTAGAAAAAATCATGACTTATAACAAAATGATATAAATAATAATGAATAAAACAAAACAATTGTTCTTTTTCTCGAAAAACACTAAGACCCAGTGATGTGGGGAACAACTTTCTTCTCATGATTCATAATATTTTTTAGACAATTCCTACAAAAAATAGAAACATTAATAATAATTATAATTTTATTATCTTTATGTTATTTAGATACTATAAATTATGTAATTTACTTATGAGATGCATCTCTGTTGATATTGAAAATGAGCTTCCATTGCTCATGAGAAATGCCTTCATGAACATTCTCATATATCTGTCATGATCTCATTATGTGTCTTTAAATTCCATAATCTTCTTTTAAAAACTCTCAATTTGTTGCCCAAAGTTTTCAAAGTCCATGGGCATGAATTGGATTCTGGGACATTAAAATGAAAAAATATCTAAAAATAAAAAAACATAACAATTTATAAGTATATTAAAAAACATACTCATTACTTTTAAAATAGTTAGAATGCAATATTAAATTAATATTACCTTTACTTGAGTATCAAAGACCCAATTTTTCAAAGTTGTAGGAATATACCTCCAATCTTTATAATTAATGGAAAATCTAACCATTTCACAAGCAAGATGCCCATAGATTCTCTTAGTGTCCCTGATAGGCACCCCAAACTCATCAAATGGAATGATAATCTTGAATTCCTTTAGGTTCCATGCATCTATATTGTTCATATTTGTATCCCATTTATGGTTTTCATTATCTATTTGATAAATTCATTAAAAATTTAATAAAATATATAGTTATTTTTTATAAATGATATACATACAAGTTATGGTAACTCACCAATATTACCTATATAGAGGGGTGGTGAACTAATCCATTGTTGGAGGTAAATTAGGTGGTGGAATACCAATGACATATGGGTAAATGTATGGCTTGCTAATATTATTGGGTATAATGGTATCACTCAGATCCAAAAGAAACTGATAGTAGTGGTGGTGTGCATTGAGATGTCGATCGACTAGCATCCTGAATTTTTTTTGTTCTCAAAATTACTTCAATTCAAATGGTTTAGGAATATTAAATGTATAAAAATAAAAAACTAAATATTTTTTACAAAAAGAAAAAGAAAAAATTGAACAATATATATTTCTATGAAACACTTATCAATGAAAAATTGTAATTTATTTTCATTTTTTTAAAAGGTTGGGGTTGAAGCCGCATTTATTATAAAACCAAAGCAAATTCCTCTTTAACTGGGTAGAGGGAGACCCATTACATATCCCAAAGTCCTAGTGGGAATTTAGTCCATTACATGGCCCGTAGGCCCATTTTTTTTCCAAAGACTCATTCTGTGAATAGTTCTACTACAGTTCCCACACTGCTATAGTACTACACAGTACCTACCGCTGCTACAATACCCCGCCGCCGCTGCAGTGACCTGGCACTGCTACAGTGCCTGCCGGTACTGCAGTGCCGCCGATGATACTGTGTGTTATAGTACCTATGCCCAATGTGTTTTGAACCCACATTTTTCATGTAGAATTTAGGGGTACTTACCACTAATCAAAACCCCAACTACTAATTTATTTTCATTACTAATTTATACATTCAATTATATTTATTTTCACTATCTTAAATATTATTAACCCAAATTGTAACAAGTCCTTCATTTTCACCCACTAGTGTAAGTTATACAATTTCAATACTGTCAGGGAAAAATTGTTCAATGTTTTTTAGTTGATGAGTTTCACTATCACAAACCACCAATTTATCTTCATAACCCATGTCATATAAGTCTCTCTATTTTTAGTGTATAAAAACACTCCAACCTCCAAGTATTTCATCATCCACATAATAAACCAAATTTTATTTTGAATACAAGATAAATGGATCATTCTCTACATGTTCACCGGTATGGATTAATCGAGATAAGTTGAAATAAGTAAAATGTAATAAATATTTCATTATACCCCTATCAATGTTGACCCACTTTCATTTGAATAAGACAATTGAAAACTTACCATGATATTTTAATTCAATTATATAATTTATATTTCAATAGTATCCCACTTCTACAAGTGTAAATAAACCACTATTTTTAGTTTTCAAGTCTTCTTCAGGATAAATTGTATGTAACCTAAAGGCATGAATATTGTAGGCATCAAATATCTTATCGATCCTTAGAGGACCTCAATCCAAAAAGACTTATATCATTTGATATTTCAGTTTGACCTCAATATTAATTATCTAGATAGAAATATAAAAGGTTTTACTTTTAACAAAGACAAAATAATTGCATGTCAATAATATTAATATGATTATATACTTACATAATGGTAGAACCATTCAAAAAACTCCTTATTAACAACTTTTGTCAATTCCCTATCATTTTGAGCTTGAACCCTTAGTCACATCTCTATTTGTAGTTGCAATTATTCAATAAATATATATTCAACAACACTATTGAGTAGAACATGTCTATGTTCTTATAGAAACTCCAATCCAGTCAGTGTAAAGTTTGAGCCCTTTCCAATCGGTAATCCAATAGTTGGAAATACTGATGACTAGTTTTTAGAATGAAAATTAGTGGATATGTCATCATCACATCCAGCAGGATTGAATCTAGTCTCAATCCCATAAAAATACCAAGAACATAATTCGAGTCACTCTTTGGCTATGTAATCTTCAGTAATAGAGCCATCTGGTTAAGCTTTATTTGTCACGTATGATTTCAAATGACCTAAGTACCTGAGGAAAAAAATAAGAAACATATTAAAAAAATTATTCCTTGATTTGATAAATGAAAATTCACCAATGAAAAAAAATGAAATATCAATATACCTCTCAATTGGATACATCTATCAATACTGTGTTAGTCCACCAAGTTTAGCTTCATCAACCAAATGAATAGTCAAATGAATCATGAATGTGAATAATTAATGGGGAAATAACATCTTCAAATGAAAAATTGTCCAAATAATTCTTTCTTTAATTTTATCAATGTCATTTTGATTTAGAGTATTTTCAAAAAACTCTCTAAGAAATGTACAAAACTCAATAAGAACCACAATTACTTTTTTAGGTAATGTATTTTGACATGACAACAAAAAAAAACAACTCCATCAAAATATGTGAGTCATGACATTTCAATCCACGTAACTTTTGATGTTTTAAGTCAATTCACCTTAATATGTTACTTGAATATCCATCTGGTACTTTTACATTCTTTAAAGTTTGAATGAATACGTCTTTCTTGTGATTTTTCATTGTAAAAATATCCAAAGGATACTTTCCACTCTCATTTCCCATAGACCATGATTTATATTTTTTGACTCTAAATCCTTATTTGTATTAAATAATTCCTTTGATTTACCCTGCTCATTAAGCAATGTAAATATTACATTTTAACAAATGGCCTTCTCAATATGTCATATGTCAAGATTATCATGTATCAAATTAAACTCCCAAAAAGGTAGTTTGAAAATTATAATATTTTTATTTCATTTTTGTATTCCATCTACTTCGAATAATATACCTCATACCCTTTTCCCCATTATTTAAACTAATGACATTTTCCAAATTATTCAGTGACATCCATTAATTTTACAAGGATTCTTGAAATAGATAACACCTTCAGTGTATTTATAAATTAAATATGCCCATTTTATCATGCTATGTTAAAGATGAATTTATGAGAAGCGTTAAGAAATCACTGATGACACATAAAACACAATTTTCTTCAATGAGTTTACATTTGAGGTTCAAAATCAAAATTACAAACTAGACAAGACAAACCAGTATGAGTATTGCAACCAGATAAATTTACTAGTCCCTGAAAGTCATTAATTGACCACATTAAAGAATCATTCATTTTGAATAGTTGTCTCGTTGAATCATCGTATGGTCTCGCGCTATCATCCCATAATTCTCTAAATTATTTGATTAGAGTTTTACGGTATACATCAATATCATTTCCAGGAATTTTATTTCCAGGAATAATCATTGAAATAATGAAAGAATTATTCTTTATACACATCCATGGTGGTAGATTATAGGTGATCAAAACAACTAGCCAAATGTTGTCATTACTTAATGTACCAAAAGGGTTAAACCCATCATAACCCAATCCTAGATGTATATTCCTAGGATATGAAGAAAAATATAGATATATTGAATCAAACATATTCTATGATTTTGAATCTTTTGGATGTATCATCCAACCATCGTTACTATCCCGATCTTGCCACTTCATGTCGTTTTTAGTCTTAGATGACATGAATAAATTTTTAAAGTGTGGTTTTAGAGGAAAGTAACGTAATAAATTTCCATGGGTTTTATTATCCAATTTCGTCATGGGGATACATTGATTATACTCTCATTATTGTTCATTAACTTCCATCTAGTTGAATAATATATTGTGCATTCTTGTTTATCAGAATCTTATCCCAAGTAAAGAATTCAATAATTAGGGCATGCATGTATCTTTGTACAACCAAGTTGATTCTTTTTGATGACTTTATTCATCCCATAGAATAATTCAGGGAACTTAGATTCACTAAATGCATCATGATGAAACTCTAAAATCATCGAAGTTTCATTTTAATTAATTAAACAAAGACACTTGGTATGATACAAATTAAGTAGAGAGTAAAACTTCAAATACATGGCATACCCTTAATAAAGTTCTTTATATATGTCTTCAACTAATTCATAAAGCTCTTTTTTTGTTCATAGAATTTTTGAGCAAGAATAACCTTCTCAGGATCAACTACATGTTATTTTGATCTATTAAAATCTTGGACACTATATTAAGTAAAACCAAATTTGAAATTTAAAAAATTTCAAACTAAATTCTCTTATACCAGGTCACTTTGTGTTTCTTTAATAGTATGTTCATTATTTTGAATTTACATAACATTTGATTCACCATGCAAAATCCAACATATGTATCAAGAAGGAAAATTTTTAAATATCAAATTCTCATATACTTAATTTCTATTCAACTATCAATTTAATTTATAATTAGGGAATGAACATTTTATTCCACCATTGACTGGTCTATTTTTAATTGCATAATCTAAAATTTCTTTCAAACCACTGAGGTGTATTTCAAGGTAAATTAATCCAACTTTTATCCATAGGTATTGGATTGTATTATCCCTACACATTCAGATATAAATACATAAACGGTTAATCAAACTGTTACAATCAAAATTAAACATCACCCCAACTTCATCATTGTCTCTTTCATAACAATTATAAAGGAAAATGGGATGAATCAAATAATGAAATTTTTCTTACTAAACATGTAATATAAAAACATAAATCAAATAAATTATTATTTCTCACTAACATAGATGAATAATGACATGAATTAGATGACCACCAAATTCTTATCATCTTATAGGTATTTAACCATAAATTAGATAACTGACACCTCCTAAGAAACATAGTGATATTTTTTAGAAAACAGATATCTACCTCTTTCTTATCATCCAACATGGATCTCTATAATAATTGGAAAATGATGAATTTATCACTATAAAAGAGGTAAAATACCATGATATACATAACATTACATTTCATTTCATCCAAAATAAATAAATAAATAGGTTTCTTAACTTCATCATGCAAATTTCAATTGAGGGATAATGACATAAACAATATGATTTCATGGAATATTTCGGCCGCACAGATTAAAATCATAAAACTACTTTAAAAATTATCTTAATACTTCATGTAAATATAATAAAAAATAGAGATATATATATATACAACAAAATAATAATTTAAATCATAATAAATTAATAATAAAATCAAAAATATTTTATTAGCTACAAATGAGTGAATAAATATCTCATTAAAGGGTAATGTAATTGCATAAATTTTATTTAATTAAATATAGTACATGAAAAAAATAATTAATTTCATATCCAATTTTAGGATTATAGTATATCAAGAATTCAAAAAAGAGTAATTAAATAGTTTTTTTAGAATCACACAACCATAGGTGGTCGGGGTCATGACGGTCACTGATAGGGGGATCGGGGTCACGGTAGTAGCCGGAAGGGGGTCGAGGTCATGAAGGTCTTTGATAGTAGGTTTGGGGTAAAGAAAGTAGATGATAGGGAGGTTTGAGGTTATGATGGTCATAGATAGGGGTTCGGGTCATTGTGGTCCCTAGAAAGGGGGATCATGGTCATGATAGTAGCCGTTAGGGGTGTCGAGTGACGGTGGTCACCGGTAGGGGGGATAGGGTCAAGGCGATAGCCAGTTGGGGATCTCAACCAATAAGGGGAAAGGTAGTTTAAAGGTCAGAGGGGGTTGTGGGTCATTTCCAAGGATGGAAGAGGGTGGTCAGGGGGGTTGTGGGTCATCGCTGATAAGGGGAGATGGAGGTCAGGGTTCGTCGCTAAAGTGGGGGGGTCACTGACTTGGGGTCTCCGCTGAAGAGGGGGTGGGGAGGTCAAGGGGTTGGGGTCACCACTGAAGAGTGGAAGGGAGGTGGAAGGTTTAGGGTCACCAGAGGGATAGGGAGGTCAGAGTGGGGGGGTATCGGGGTCTAGGTCGTAGAGGGGAGTAGGGTGAAGGAGGGAGGGTTGGATTTAGGTTTTTTAAAATTTAGTGGCGATTTAATGGAAATTTCTGCTAATTGTTAAAAAAATATAGTGGTGGTTTAATAAAACCATTTCTATATTATAAATTTTATTGTACAAGTTATTTCACGGTGATTATTAGAACCACCATTAATAAACTGCCACCATGAATTGGTTTTTTTGTACCGAACCTTTAGAGGATCATTTAAAATGTTAAAATAGAGAAACCCAAAAATAAATTGAAAACCAACATTTTCCATGGTCATCTAATGTAAATTAACGAAGAATAAAATGGGAAAGAAAAGGGGGGGAGGTTTAAAGATTTTTAGATTGAATAATTGGACTTGAAGATGGAATAGATCCATAGATTAACCAAGGGAGAGGGGGAAAATGAAGTAGGAGGTTCTTAAAGGGTTTGGGAAAATCAAATGGGGAAGAAAAAAATCTAAAAGAGGCTTAAATTGAGCTTGGGTACACCAAATATTTTATAATTATTAATATGGGCAGCTAGTATAGTTTATCCACACAATTTAAAAAAACATCTTCCAACTTTGTATATGCCTTTAAAACAAAAACCTTTGGCCCACATTTCTTCTTAATGAGATGTAATATAAAATTGTATTATTATCCTAACCATGCACCACTAGAAAGAAAAAAATTGGAAGGTACACATGTGATATTAAATTGTATTGTGGGCATGAGTTCTGATAGTGTGGAGTGTTTTTAATATATATATATATTAAAAAAATTGAATAAATAAGTCTAAGTTATATTTTTGTTGAAAAATAATGTAGAATGGCGGTAGTGGATCTAACACCTTTCCTATTAATTAAAAGGTAGAATAGCCAATGTCAATATTTCCTCTCATTGACATGGATTGATGACATGGAAAATTAGGCTTGGTATATTCTTCCTTTCGCCTAATGTAAAGTTAATGGTTGCTTTCTCTATGCCACCTTTCATGTAAATAAAGCAGAAAGGTGGAAATTTCAGTGCTTCCTCTCACTAAAGTTTCTATAAAATGGTGCCCCCTCCTCACTAAAAATGTCCCTCCTCTCTCTATGTTTCACTACCTCTTTCTCTACAATAAGCCCAGTGGTTCTTCCCTTGTGTTTGGTGGTTTCAATGGCCTAAAAGGAGTGCTAAATTTTGTGAAGCAACATCTCGAGGTATTTTTTCTTATTTTTTTTAAAATTTATTTAGATATTTAATTTATTTTCTTTAGTTAGTTATAAATAAGTTATTTGTTTACTAGTTTAGTTAGTTATATGTAAATTATAAATAATAGTTATTATTAGTAATGATTAAGTATAGGTTAACTAACAAATAACATAGGATTAAAGAATAATTTCATAAATATTAGCAAATAATAATTAACTAATGAATACCATATGATTAACTAATAAATTCCATTTGATTAACTAATAACCTGGTCATAATTAATTAAGGATTAAGTAATTTTTAACTAATGGTTAACTAGTGAATAAATAATGATTAACTAATGATTAAAGAATGTTTAACTAATTATTATAGAATGATTAAATATTGATTAAATAATTATTAAATATTGATTAACTAATGAATAAATATTTATTAACTAATGATTAAATATTTATTAAATAATTATTAAAGAATTATTAACTAATGATTAATGATTTATTAACTAATGATTTATGATTGATTAAATAATGGTTAAAGATTTATTAACTATTTATTGAAAAATTATTAACTAATGATTAACAAATGATTAAAGAATGATTAACTAAAGATTAACAATTGATTAAGTAATGATTAACTAATGATTAAAGAATGATTAACTAATGATTAAATATTGATTAAATAATTATTAAATAATGATTAACTAAATATTAAAGAATGATTAACTAATGATTAACTAATGATTAAAGAATGATTAACTAATGATTAAATAGTTATTAAAGAATGATCAAAGATTTATTAAAGAATGTTTAACTAATGATTAAATATTGATTAATTAAATATTAACTAATGATTAACTAATGAATAAATAAATATTAACTAAATATTAACTAAATATTAATTAAATATAAACTATAGATTAAATAATGAGTAACTAATGATTAAATAATAATTAATTAATGATTGGATGAGGATTAAGTAATGATTAACTAACAATTAAAGAATGATTAACTAATAATTGAATAATGATTATATAATGATTATGGAATGATTTTGGCGTTATTAATATAGTATTAATTAAAAATTAATTCATAATTAATTCATAATTAATTAATGGTTACCCATTGAATAACTTTTGATTAACATATAATTAAATTATTATGAAAGAAGGATAACTGGATGGCAAAGAGGCTAAACTGAAAACATTATTTGTTACTACTATGATTTATAGGATTCATAGCTTATTGAACATCTAGTTTTGTTACTCTCAATGGATATGTTTTAGATGAATCACGTTCTCTTTATAAAACACTGAACACACCTTTAGGAAAATTAAAAATCGTACTATAAAACATTTGTGTCATTTTTTAGGATATAAGAAGTTGTTCGAAAATTTTGAAATCATAATGATTATGTGGTCATCTACGAAATCAAATCTCTATATAGATACTACATGTGGATCTAGATCTCGCATAGATTTACCTAGCAATAAATCCTGAAAATTCCACATTATGCTCGACTTGATCGAGAACTGGTGCATGATAATGGGCCTTTCTACACACCTAGTTTTACACTCATGAGGTATATTCTTTATATGACTCATATATTATTTATAAACTTCTGAAATACTATTCTAAATATTAAAAATTATGTTACAAAAAAATAGTGTCGCCTTTTAGGATATAAGAAGACATTCTAATATTTCAGTATCATAGAGATTATACGGTCAACTGTAATTGTAAATATTATTTACAATATTAGAATCTTGATCAATAAAAAAATTTACATAGAGAGTCAAGTTTTCCTATGTCCACTACTATAACAGGTTATTCAAACTAACTAAGGAGCTTCTTATAGTACACAACCATCAATAATGGTTAGAACATATGATTTTTTAACCCTAAGAAACTTCAAGAAAGTATTTTTAGTTGCTAAAATCTTGGACCTAATCAAGAGATCCAATCTATTAGATATATATATTTGAAATTCTTGATTACACTATGGAATCTATCTTATCAAGTGGTTGTTGATGAGCACAGGTTCCAAGAAATAACTTTATTCTACCAACGGTAAGATGGTGACATGATGGAGTTATATGTTAAGGATTCTACTATATAAAAACAACGTCTAATTG
The DNA here is from genome assembly GCA_963277665.1 of Viscum album. Classification (NCBI taxonomy): domain Eukaryota; kingdom Viridiplantae; phylum Streptophyta; class Magnoliopsida; order Santalales; family Viscaceae; genus Viscum; species Viscum album. Next base: position 83,998,028 of record OY728140.1, on the reverse strand, counting down.
TATGAATATATATATATAATAGTGGTTAAATAAGTTCCATCCTAGTAATTTTAAGTTAATCCCTATGATGTGGAAGAGTAAAACCTAATTGATCTCCTGGATATACTTGTAAATATTATTTCTGATGAGGAATTTTCTAACGATTTAATAGACATAGACAATAGCGCTGATGAGGAGGAAGCTTCAGAAGGTGGGGGGAAGGTTCTAGAAATGTTGTAGTTGTATAAAATCCTTGACCCATAATAAATATTCCACCACTCTTGGTATCTTGGTCAGAAGGAATGACACATTTTCTTGAATTTTACTAGAATTTTATCACGCCTGCAACTCAGTTTCCAGGAGTTGTAGAGGATAGGTTTAGTGGGTTGGACAACACATTCTATGTTGTAAGGTATTTTCCAAGTAAAGATGAAATGAAAAACATATTAAAATATTTCATATTTAGAGGAACTGTAGATATTTAATTTATGAATAAATACATAAAAATACATCATACGGTGTGATAAATATAGGGATAATTGTAGATTCTACTTGAGGGAGATTCCTGACATTACATATAGAGGTTGAAGTATTTTGAATATTGAGGCATCTAATACTTGCATTCAGCCAAACCTAACCCATGATCATACTTCATGGTATACTAAATTTGTGTCATATATTGTCATCGAGATAATTGGGGCCTATCAAGATGTTTATAAATCCCTTGTACGAGATAGGATACAATAAACTTTTGGTTATAAGATTTTCTATAATAAGGAATGGATGGAGAAACATAAGGAAATTTTGATGGTCTATGGTTATTGGTATGAGTTTTATCAGGTGTTTCCACAATTACTAGCCATATTGAGACACAATGAACAAGTTTTATTCCATCTTGATCCAAATGTACATGTGTCTCAATATAATGGACTTGATCTATCTCATGTTCAATTTCATCAGTTGTTCTGGGAATTCCTCCCCAATATTTTCACATTTCATTTATTCAAATTTTTCATATAGATTGATAAAACATTTATATATGGAAAATATAAGGTCATATTGTTGATTTTAGAAACCAAATATGGTAGTATTTGACCTCTACTGCTTTCATTTTCAATTAAGGAGAAAGAAAACTACGAATCATGGAGTTGGTTTCTGGAATGTATCAAAACCCATTTCACCTACATTCATGGTGTCTATTTGATATCTTATAATTATTTTGAAATAAATTAGGTAATAAATATGGATCTTGATACATAGATACCCCCAAATGCACATCATCAGTGTTTCATCAGACACACTGCTAGAAACATGAAAAAACATTGCATAATGAACCTATAAACAAATAAATCAAGATTCTTGGTATGCAATGTCTTTATTATTTTTCATTATTTCAATGTAATGATAGAATTAATTTTTGTGAAATATGATCACATTTGTGTAGCATATGATCCAAATCAAGGAATCTTTTAACAACATTTCAAATAAACCTGCAAGGCTAATCACGGAGTGTATGATTATATGATGTGGATTCGAAAACAAAAATGGACATTGGAATATGATAGGGGGAAGAGGTATGAACACATGACCATAAACATTGTGGAGTGAATCAATGGTGTATTCAAGAGGATTCTCAAGATACATATAACTATCCTAGTCCAGGAGACATTTTATCATTCTGTGAAGTAGTTCATTGATAGAAAAAACAAGCCTCAAACAAGATTTAGTAAGGTCTAAAGTATGTAAGATACTTTCAATTAGATATTGAAAATAACATTAAAGAATCTTATGCTTATCGGATGCACATTTTCTACTAGGAAGACACTCCATTTAAAGTTCAAGAGTGTTCAGAACCCATCACAAATATTAGTGGTCAATTCATAGAGGTATTACTGGAAGAAAGGAAATTCCCATGTGGAAACTTCCAAGCACTATGGTTTCTATTAACACACACCATCACATCATGTTCCTTTATAAACATATCATGGGAAACATATTTTGATCTGGTGTATTGGATGGAAACCATTTACAAATTTTAGGTTTCTCCATGGAGGACTATTAGGGAGTTTCAATATGTCCTCATGCTTGAAGACCAACTGATATTGATACCTGACATCAACAGGTTTCATCAATGTGGGAGAACATAGTCTAGTAGGATGCAGAATGAGATCGACCGACCTCAAGAATAAGGGAAACATTTGATATGCAACATATGTCATCAAGAAGGTCATAACAGGAAACGATGCCCTAACATTGCTGGATCAATTTCACACTCTCACCCATAGTGATTTATTGTATCCAATATGATATTTTTATATTATTAAATACATGGTGTTAATATAAAATCTCTCATTTTTTATAATGTTCTAAAATTTATAAAAAAACTTTTCTATCAAATAACAACAATCCATTCATATTAACATTACAAGGAATGTGACAATTACATGTGAGGTGACATGGAATCATAATCAATTTATTTTTTCTTGATAAAATGAAAATTATGACCATATAAAGTGAAATGGAAAGGAAAAAACCATTAAATAACACATGAATTATTTACAACATATAAGAAATACCTTGAAATTCTTCATTAGAACAGTGTTTGAATGAGATGAGTATGACTTCAGAAGTGAAGTAAAATACATCTTATTCACAATTGGTATCTTAATAACATCTTCTGAAGGGATGTAATTAACTTTAAAATTTTTAAATTCGTTCGACCTTATAATTACATCTTTACTGTATAGGGATGCCTTTCATTAGAATGCCGAAATCTTTTGAAATTCAAAAGTTATGTAAATCCCTTTGGAAAATCACTATTTGAAACAAGGGTTATACCCATGCCCACATCCCAATGTTTTTATCTAACCATTGGGATAGGGCATTATACTAAAGTTTATACCAACAGTTTTCTAATTTTTTTTGATACCATGCCCTTGCTAATGGTTTTTTAAAACCATTAGCATAGTCCCTCCATAAGTTTCTTAAACCAAGTGCTCCCCCTCGTACTCCCTTATCCTATATCGAGTCCTGAAGTTATGTTCCCATCCTCACATACCAAGACCTAGAAGTTTCACTCCCCTCCTCCCATCCTAAGACCTAATTATCAGCTCCCCATAAATATTTAATCCCCAGCCCAGAGTGGTGTGCACCCCTCCCCTCCTCCCATCCAGATCTAATCCCTTTCCCAAACATCAGCCCTATTTGACTGTATTCCCAACTATATAAGTGATTATTTTCTTGATTTCCTTTAAAAATTATTCAATATTAAATCAGTGGGTTCCAAATCATTGAGGTGTTCTATGAACAATCTATTTTTTTTATTTTTGGTCTAAAATAGCACATAGTTACTTATTTTTGTAGGAACATAATTTATTTTAATATTGTGGTTTGATTTGGGGTTTCTTATATCTAATTCATGTGTGTTTAGGTCAGTTCAGACCAATTTGGTTTGGTTTGGGTTTATTATAGTAAATTTTCTATTGGTTAATTATTTTATTTTCTGCTTCATTTTGGTCCTAGTTAGTTTATTCTAATATCTATATTTCATTTTGATGTCATTATCAATATTTTTTTGTTGTTAATCTTCATTGATATCAAAAAAATCATTTATTTTGTGTTTATATTTTCTATATTTGTTCGTAATGAAGGAATAATCCAGAGTATTTAATGTTATAGGTGGAAATTTATCTAATTGTGCATCATCATATTTAAGTGATTGATTAAAATAATATAAATAGATTATTATTGTTTTGAAAAAAATGAAGACCTCTATAATTGACTTTCTCATACAGTATGTATTATATGATTTTTTATCAATGTTTCATATTCCTAGTTTCTATATGTTCTATGTGAATTTATCACTATATTAATATTATATAGTGCATGTAGTAGTGTCTACATATTATAGATTCAAATTTGATGACCATTGTGTATCATTATGTATTGAGTAATAAGTCGATCTAATGTATAAGAATACCAATAACTCTTTGTATGATCATATAATATATTACATTTTAAACATTAATTTTTCATATTGTAAATGGTAATGAATAATATAAATTTGAAATGAAAGAAGATAGTTGATGGTTTTTTCATAGTTATTCTATTTTAGGGAGATATAATAATGAGTTCAGCGTCTGGAATATTATTGCTTGATGTTTCACCATATACTTGAAATTAATTTATGTAAAGAGTGGAACATATTTCTTCAAGTAAATAATGAAACATATATCTACTAGTTAATAATATAAGTAGAAGTAATTGAATAAATATCATAACTTGTACATGTTAATTAATAAAGAATACACAAAAAGGATAAATATATACTTTTGGAAGTAAATTTCCATTAATGTTTACTATTAAGATAATAGTTGAACTATAAAAAGATGAGATCAATATGAATCAACCGTAAATCAATTATAATTAAAATAGTATAATCTCAACCATCACAGAATAGTCACATGATAATCAACCACAATAATCATGGGAATAGCTAGGCTTCCAAGAGACAATCAAGGAAATCCTAAATATGAAATCCATCTAATCAGAATATAATTAAATTCAACTACCAAGACACTCTTTTTTAGCCTACCTTTCTTGAACAAGGTGTGAAATCCAAAAGTCATAGTGTGATCCTCACTTGGAAAAACTGTCCATAGTGGCATCATAACTAGTGCAATAATTTTACCTATATTTCTAAAATTAATATCCATGGTTTCCTATGAAAATAAACAGAAGTGAGATATCAACATATCATAATATATAGATATATGTATATTTATGTCTGTGTGTGGAAACAATCATAACACTACCTCGCCTATGATCACCATTCACAGAAGTTTCCCCTTTTCAATGAGAATAGAAATATAATAATAAAGTCCCCTAATAGTAAATATTTCATTCACTTTACAAAATATTAATATCACATTAGCCTTTATAAAACAACATGAATGATCCCACTTCATGGGTGTACTTGTATCAAGAAATCACTTTTTATCAAGTTCTAACCATGCCTTTAGAACATCTTTAAAGAAACCATGTTATAAAACTATATTTTGAAAACCAAGCCACGGAAAAATAATTCAATCACAAACAAGTTCATAAATCATACAAAAAACAAAAAATTATCTAAAATAATCAATCATTCCCATTATTTTTTTAGAAAATTTAAACTCAACAATAGTTTTCAAATCATTCTATTAAAATATTAGTTACTCCTTTTGAATTGGTTTAGAATCAATTCTAGCGCTTTGATTCTCAAATTTATTTGAAAGATACTCTTAGTAATTTTTATTCACACTTGGATTGCATAATAAAATATATTAGAACTAATGAACTAGAAAATCATGAAATACCCGTTTAAGCCAAGTGATATTTTTGAGAAAATTATATTCCTTTGGTAGAGAATTAATATATACACATAATATAACCTAGAAATCATAAAAAGCATGGGATGAAAAAAAATTAAGCATTCGTGGATTTAGGATTAAAGTTCTATTCATATAAATACCTATATTAAATCAATAAACTCATAATCCATAATATAATTCCACCACTTAGTGTAGAGTCACTACGGGACCTATATGAAAATCGTTAATGCCTCATCAATTTATTCACTCAATTATATCTTATTTAAATAACACCCCTAGGTATTTATATATCATAAGAAACATTTTCATATTTAAATCCTTGACCCTCGATGGATTTGGAACATTATTACTCATTGATATAATGGAATTCAATATCCTGGTTTTATATTTATAGTATTTTCTTTTATATATATTATTATGTATTCTTTTATATTATGATTCTCATATAGACTAGTTTGTGAGTTATGGTTTCTTATAAATTGAATAGTTCTCATTTCATTAGATATATTTTCTATTAAAATTCAATATTATTTAATTTATTTTAATAAATGATATATAACAATTTTTCTATAGAATTCATAGAAGTTGGATGTGTGAAATTGATAGGATCTCAAGTGATTTTCAAAAAAAATGGAGATATTTTTAGATTTTTCATTTGATAATGCTTTAGATAGTGGTCACATACATTTCCCATGTTATAATTCTATAGGAAGACCTTTATTGACTCATTAATAATTTAGCTAACATATATAAAAATATGGTTTCCAATCAAACTACTATGTGTGGTATAACAATAGGGGTAAAATAAAATTTTAAAATGATCATGATCCAAATGAGATGATTAGATTGGAGAATTTGTTAGATGATTGGTTCTAGTTTATTCATCGTTATGATAAGGAGGGGATACCGACCAAATAATACTTCGATATGAGTGCACATGAAGCATCTAATGAAAATGATGATATTGACAGGATGAAAAAAAAATTGAACGATGCTTCAATGACTCGAGTATATCGACAAAGTGGTAAAATGAAGAAGCTGTAATTTTTAATCTGATTGTTTCATGGGAAAACAATGTATAGTATTTATAACACTTCCATCAATTAAATTATTACCTTTTTGAAGTAATTTATTGTAGATGATTTAAATATTCCATTAAAATACTATATGGTATGGAAGTTAGTTTAGGAACTTGGATTTTCAAAAAATAAAATTCATGCTTGACTGAAAGATTAAAGCTTATTTTGGGAGGAAACTACTGAATAGAATGATTGTATAAAAAATGGTAAATCCCAATGGAATCCAAAAACTGATAGAACACCATATCATGTTCCACATAAAGAAAATTTTCACTTTCCATTGATCTACAGACTCCATAATATTTTCATGTCTGATGAAATATCAATATAAATGTGATGACATGATACCAAGAGAAATAAGAATAATGATGAGTTGGTTCACCCTATATATGAATTTTTATGGAATATATTTTATGCTCGATATCTTTATTTCACTACTAACTTGTATAATATGATTTTGGCTCTTTCATGTAATGGTTTAATCTATTTGATCAGATTCTTACTTCACACAACATATATCCAGTTTTCATACACATTTATAACCTTAATCCTTTGAAGTGTATGAAAAACATTTCACTTTCTTGAGTATACTCATATACGGACCTTCTAATGCCAAATATTATGTATATGTATACATGAAATATTTAATAAAATAGTTGAAACATATTTGGAATGTGGGTGTGAAAACATATGATGCATGTTCGAAAGACTTATTTCATATGCATGTTTCCCTTATGTGGACGATCAATAATTTTCCTGCTTATGCAATGATATCAGGATGGAGCACAAAGTGAAAACTATCATGTCTTATTTTAGGAATAATACATGATCTAGAAGACTAAAACATCATCGTAGTTTCAGTTTTATGGGACATTGATGATTCTTTCCAATAGACCATCCATATAGGAATAATCATCAATGATTTGACAATACCACAGAAATCGAAAATCCAACTCAGTGTATGTCTAGAAATTATGTGCTTACTGAATTAAAAGATTTTAGTTTTTCATTCGATAAGGGATAGATAAAATCTATAAATAGTAAGAATGTTTCTTCTAAAACTTGTTACAATTGAAAGAAGAGGATTATCTTCATTGAGTTTCTTTTTATTCAACCAATTTTTTATTTCATTACTTATACAAAATGCACATTGATAAGAATATATTTGAAAGGTTTCTTTCAATTATTCTAAATTTCAAGGGAAATACAAAAGATGATTTACAATCTTGGTTTGACTTGTTTTATTGGGGCATCAGACCAAAATTCCATCCTATGTGTATCAATAAAAATAAATGGAATGTTATGTGTGCTTCTTATGTGACGAAACCTTCATAAAAATCAATTTATGTAAGTACTAGAGACTATTAAGGTTACTAATGTATATTCAAATAACATATCAAAATGGGTCAATAGAAGAGAGTTAAATTTGAAATATTTGAAGACTCGTGATTATCACATCCTTCTACATGAGTTGATTCTAAAAATAAATATGTCATATTATATCCAATAATATAAGGATGCTAGTTATTCAGTTGTTCTATTTCATTAGAGATCTTTGTGCTAAGAATTTATCAATGTCTTTCTTGAAAAAAAAATGATGGCAAAGGTACCATTAATTTTGTGTGAGTTAGAGAAAATATTTCTTCCATCATTTTCCATGTGCATTCTATATCTAACTGTCCATATTCCAACTGAGATACTTCTTGAAGTACCTGTTTAATTTATTTCGATGTATCCAAATGAAATAAACATGTTCACATTGAAGTTTTATTTCCAAAATAAAAATCATCCCAAAGGTTCTATCTTCAAAGTTTACTTGGATCAAGAATGTATGGATTTGTGTTTAATGTATTTTTTTTATCTTACTATGATAAAAAACATACCAATGAGAAATAAAGAAGAAAAGTATGAGCAAATTGAACCCATTTTTCCATCACTTCCCCAAACAGGGGGAATTCTTGGATCATATACATTGACGATATTAATCCTTGAAGTGAAAGATATGGAACATCATACAGTTTCCTTTAACTGTGATTTTTTTATGATTATATCAAGTTAGTAAATTAAAGGTGTATATATTATTACATCTCATGTAATTTTACATATATGTTAAACTATTTCTACTTTTTTCGATAGGGAACATAAACAAATGATAAATAGAAAGAATCATTCTTTATCATTGATAAGAAGGGAGACTTTCTATAGTAAAGAGTTTTATTCTTGGTTGAAATTAAAGGTAGAAATATTAATATAAAAAATAAATAAAATAAATATTAAATTAAGTTTAATATTCATTTATATTTCAGTTAATGAGTTTTCCTATAGGATCTTTCTCTGAGAAAATGGGAGCTTTGGTTTTTTGTCCTAATTATATGGTTTGTGAATTAAAATCAATTACGATCAATAGGTACTAGTTTATTATCACTGAATGAGAAAAGTACATGAGAAAACAACATGATGGTGTTATGGAAACTACTATAATAGATTGTTATGCTAGTGCATCAGATAGTAGATATCAATTTGAAAATGTATCTTATTATGGAGTCTTTGAGAAAATAATAATATTAGATTAGTACTCTCATGGTCGAGTCACAATGATGAAATTACAGAGTTTGATTTGATGATGTGGCATAGAACATTAATTGATGATTATGGATTTCGAGTTATTAAAATGATTCGCACACTTGCTACTGATTAACCATATGTATTGGCATCAATGGAAAACAAATTATGTCAAAGATCATCTTCGAGCATTTGGTGTCATTATTGAAGTAATCCATAAACATATTTTTGATAATGGTGATGATGGAATTGACACTATCTCTGCTCCTATTTCCCATTCTCTATTTATTACTTATGATGACTCCAATAATTCAATTTTCAATGTTGATTGTGAACCTAAAGTTATGGTGGGAAATATATTGAATCATCCATTGGTGTTCTCAATTATTTTGGATTATCTCGACTTGGGTTGTTGAGGTTTGTGCTATACAAATTAAATTACTATTTATTAAAAATATTCTGTATCCAAATAGACATTCATGTGAATTTTAAATATTTTTTGGTTTCATTTTCATTGAGTTACATTTTTTAATATTTAATTTAACTTTATTAAAACCTACCAAACTAAACTGAACTAAAACAATTAAATTGTAACAAAAAACTAGGTGAATTGAATTGTAAATATTAAAATAATTGATAATAAAATTAAAACAAATGAAAATAATGACATAAGAACAAAAAAGGAAAAATGAACTAACCCAAAATATGAACCAACTAACCAAAGACAAATAAAAATAGATAAATGTCCTAATAAATTGGAAAAAATTAACCAAATGACCTAAGACAAATAGAATGAACCAAATAACCTAACCAAAAATTGAATTGGATCAAAATTAAAATGGAATAAAACTATATTATACCCCTTCTAAACATGCTAATTTGAATTTATTTTTTTCTATGAAATGTCTTATGTTTTGATATTATATCCACTATATATAAAATGTTTTAATTATATCACTACATATCCAGTATTTTTTGACAAGTTGTTTTCCTTATTAAGTCGTGCCACATCTTCTTTCTTGTTTTGATTACTCATCAGTTATAGATTTATAATTAAATACTTATTTTTTTCAAATTTAATAAATAAAAAACATTGAGGAGATATGAAGAAAAAGAATATAGACAACAATCGTCAAATGAGTGAGATGGGTGTCCCTCCTCTAATGCTCATGGTGGGTATTTTATTTTAAACATATATATCAATAACATATAATGTCATGCTATTAATTTTGTTTTTAAATTTTATTCTGAATCCACCACCAAGAAAACAATTATTCACTGACCATCATAGTGGTTCTAGTACTCAAGCTAGAGATTTGAGGGGGGTGGTACTATGGCTAGGTGCTCTAGTCGGTGTACTCGATCGCACCTTGTCCCTCTCCCTGACATACCATCTACCACACCTTCTGACCCCGTAGTGTCTTTATAGACACCCAAGATATTTAGGCCACCCATGTTTTCACATACATTTTCATCTGAGCCTACTCACCTCTCTTTCCCATATCTGACAATGATTCCTAATCCTCATCATCTTAAAGAATTTTTACATCCATTTATGCCATCTTATTTTTCTTATACTTTCTTATCTTTGGGATACTACATTCCTGCTTCTTCGACTCCTGCATTGAAACATTATGAGCCTGTGGAGCCTATAATGGGACCCACTCCATCTGTACATATTGATGTTCCATCAGTTCTTGGGGATCTAGAGATTCCCATTGATCAGACTACCTCAAGTATATTTATATAACCCTAGTAATTTTTTTACCGTAATTTATTTTCATTATAATATGTATTGATATAATATGTTTTCCCTTATTTAATAGTTGGATCTCCCAATAAGCAGTGTGGGATTACAAACATGTGTGTTGTATGAAACCACCACATGAAACTAATTGTGGATTAAAATGAAGAAAAACAAGTGACTGAAAAAATAGGATGACAATGTAGATTTTTTTTGGCAATTCTTGATAAATATTCTTACATCATTACCATCTATCAACTCTCCAAATAGAGCCTACCAAATGAATTAAAGGATAATTCTTGGGTATAAGTATTATTAAATAAATTCATTGGATTTAAATTTATATTATAATTATACTTATATGAATTAATACTTTGGTTCCAACTTTATTTTAATTTTCCCAATTATGAGGTTTTGAGGCCATCACAACTTATGGAATTAGGTGAGCTCTAGAGAGGCTATAATCATGTGTTGTATAGTGGCTGGAACGCTAGAGTTGGAATAGATTTAGAGGACACACATTTCATGGATGACTATATTGTAGAATATTAATAGGAAATGATTACTCATTGGATGAGTACTGAGTTCATGGTATTAATCAAATTTTAGTTTTTTAAATGAAAATTACCATGATTTTCATTAATACTTATTTTTATATTATTAAAAAAAAATTAGGAATCATTAGGAAAAAATAAAAAAACAAGGATGTTATGACATAGCTCCACAGTTTGGGATAGACTACATTTTCATACCATGAGAGGAAGTAGGTATGACACTCATTTACATATATGCAATTAATTTTTTATATCTCATGCAAATATGGGGTTCAATTAGCTTAGAAATTCACTTACCAAAAAAGTAGTTAAAGTATGTTATTTGGTCCTTCTTAGAGAATTGATTTGTAAATTTTATGTTGTATCCCTTAATGAAAGTGCAAGATTTCTTGTACCTCATATTTTATAGTTTACTTTTTTCCAAGAACAAACAGAGTTATTCCATCAAGTTTTACTTCCCCAAAAATAAAGATAGTAAATATCCTGATAAATATAGAATTTATGATTAACTGAACAAAACCAAACCAAATGGAATAAAATAGAAATAAACTAAACCAAACTAACCCTTAATGAACTGAGTCAAAACAAAAAAAAATCAACTTAACCTAACCCAAACTGAATGGAATTGAACAAAAATGAAATGAAATACATAAAAATTAACAGAAGAAAACTATCTTCATAATACTTGACCTAAATCAAACCAATCCAACATCACCAAAAACAAATATTACTAAAAATACCTTTTCTACAACAAACATACTCAAACCAAACCAAATTGAACTAATTCAAACTAAACTAAAACATCTCCACCTTATTCAAGTTGAACCATTCCAAATTAAAAAAAATTATAGAAAATTAATCAATCACTTAAAAAAATTATCTAAACTAAATCAAATTAATTCAAACTAAATTGAACTGACAAGAACTAAATAGAATTTATCCATGTAAAACACTAAAAAAATAAAACTATAGTAACCTAAACTCACCCAACTCAAACCAAACCACACTAAACTAAATTAAACTGAACTAAATAGAATCGAATAAAAAATAACTAAATCAAATATATTTGAACAAAATTTATTTAACATTACTTGACATAAATACAACTGAATTACACAAAAAAGGAATCATACCAAATCAACTAAACCTAAATAATGTTCAATTAAATCAAACTGAATCAAATAAAACCGAACAAAATGAAACTAGCCCGAGAATACCTAAACATAAGTGAAAAAAACCTATCAACACCAATTCAAGTAGAGGTAAACTGAAAAAAAAATAACTATAATGTAATATATTTTTACTAAAAAGAATAAAACCAACCTAAACCCAATAGAACCAAATATTATCCAAACATACCACATTGAACAAAATTATATATAATTGAATCAAACTATACAAAAATAAATAAATAAATTTGGATTGTATATAATACAATTGAAGAAACTCAACTCTAACCAAATAAAGATGAATTGAATTAAACAAAATCAAACTAACATAGCCTTAATAGACTCAACCATATCTGATCCAAATTGAACAATCTTAAACTAAATTAAATTGAAAAAAAATAAATTAAACCAATCATAAGAGAAAAAAATTAGATTGAACCTACATGAATTGACCCAAATTGGTCTATTCTAAAGTAAATTTAGTTGAAGTTTATAGGCTTGAATTATCCTGATCTGAAGGAAATGAAAATGGATTTTAACTAAACCAAAATGAATTAACCTAAACTGAACTAATTTTAATTGATTAAAACCAAATAGATCTAAAATATAATGAAATAAAAAAACCAAATAGAATATATCTCAAAAAACTAAGTCAATCTAAAAAATATAATTAAACATATCTATAATGAATTGAACTGGCCTTAACCACACACAACCACCCATAACTAAACTAAACCAAACTGAACATAACTGAATTGAAACAAATCAAACTAGACTTAATCAAACTTAGTAAACGTGAATGAATATTTCCTAACCAAACATGATTAGAATGGAACTATACTAGAATAAACTAAATTGAATCAAGCTAAAATGAATTTATATAAAGAATATAAAAACAAGGAAAAATAATTCCTTTTGTCATGATTATAGTGTTGATAACCCATTCATTCATATTCCTTTATGTTATTGTAATACATGTTCATATTATCATTAATTATGGTGATTGCACAAACACCATATTATTGATTACTATGATGAACTATTCACTTATATATATGTTATATATATTGATAACCCATTCATTGATACATAATTATAATTCATAAACCATATGTTTTTATTTTAATATTCATTTAGAATTAATATCCATTTGATTTTAGTTATGAAATTATTTATTAGTAACCTATTTTCAATTATGGCTTCATATAATAAATTTCATTCCAGAAAGTGGTTTTGAATATTGAAGGATGTCTGGCTCAAGAAAAACTATTTTTCTCAAGCAGAAAGAAAAATTATCGAAGCGCAGTTAATGAACAGACCCAATAGATGATTGTAAGTTTTACTTTGTTTACTTAAAATTTAATATATATTTTATAACTTAATATTTTATTTATATTTATAACAGTATACTTTGGAAAACCTTGATGCCAAGGAATCTGAAAAATTTGGGCTAAATGACCACTTACATCAAGTTTTGGGAGATGAGCACCATGAGAGAGTATGTTATCAACCTTGGAAGATTATTGTCCTGATGTGGTATTGTCCCACATTAGGTTCCATTTCTGGGAGCACCAACATTGAAAAAGCTAATGAACGGGAAAAAAAGCTGATGCTAAGTTAGAAAAGGCTGAAAAAAGGGTCATATAGTTGGAAGGATAGAATCAAAGGTAAAATGCAAAATTTATGAAACTGATGGAAGTTTTATGTCTGTCACATCCAACCAAGACTGATGCGGCTTGTTATACATATATTTTGATGATTTGTACTTTATATAGTGCACTGGGTAGTAGTCTTAGTGGTGTTTGGGATGATTACTTTCCTGGAAATGTTGATAATGAGGATGACAGTGAAGAAGAGGGTGGGGATGATAGTAAGGAAGAGGTCGCGGATGAGGCCAAGGGAGAGGACGAGGGAGAGGGCAAGAAAGAGGTGGAGGATGAAGATGAGGCTGAGGATGAGAATGAGATCAAGGATAACGGTGATTAAAGTGATGGTTATGAGGGATAGATTGATCCTTTACATTTTTGACTGAAATTTAATAAATTTTATGTTTTATGATTTGTTATTAATGAATATATGTGATGTTTTGAATGAATATTGAAGGTTTTGTTTGTTTCATTGCACGTTTTGTATGTTTTCAGGTACACTTTTTCTATTGGTTCTATTTTATGTTGGCTATAGGTTTTGTGTTACAGGTTCTATTTTTTGTTGGCTAGGAGGGACTTTTGCTTATTGTGGAAATGGGGGGGGGGTCTATACCAATGATTTTATAACCATCGATATAGGATTTATCTAGTGGTTCATAGTGAACCATTGGGATACCTATATACCAATGGTTCACTGTGAACTTTTGGATAATGTGAATTTCAGATTACTCTATACCAATGGTTCACTAAGAACCGTTGGTATAGTCCTTTTCCAATAGCAATATAGCCAATGGTTTGGAGAACCATTGTCATAGGCTATACCAATGGTTCTCCAACCTATACCAATTGTTTTGAACCATTGGTGTAGGATTTTATTCTAGAAGTGTATGTTATTAAGCTACCACTTGAAAATAAGATGGATTTTACTTCACTTATGAAGTCAGGCTCATCTCATCAAAAATCTGTTCTGTTGAAAAATATTAAGGTATTTCTTGTCTTTTTTAAATAATTAATGTTTTATTTAATGGGTTTGTTATTTCCCATTTCACTTTATGTTATCATAATTTTCATTTTATCATTGATAAATAAGTTCATTTGATTTTTATCTCCTTTTTACCTCACTTTCAAAAAACTTATTTGGATTATTTTATAATAATATTTTAGATAATGAAGAAAAATTGTTTATATATATAAATATATAAAACCATATCTTACAAAACACCATTTCCAAGGTAAAAACATATCTAAAAACACTTTATAAATACTATTTAAGAATCTTGAAGACATGCCCTTTTCTTTTTATAAGATAAACTTCATAAAATAATGGGAATAGACATGTTATGTCTTACATTCTACCATTCATAACATTATTATGACCATAAAGTTATATTTACAATTTACACTTATGTATTGTTTCATTTTTTTATACAGATATGGAGAATAGTAAGTTGCTTTCTAAGAATTATTGGCATGTTTCATGAGATGTGCTAGCGGGTCATGAGGTTTGATGAATCAAGGTACGTCAATCACACCATTATCATCACATTCCCCCTACATCCTCTATTATGCCATACAAACGTTGTACTGGATTCTATAGAATTGTGGAATCTAATATTAAATTCCTTGATCATCACTTACTTACTTCCCTCACTAAGAGATAGATACCAAAGACACACACATTCCACTTACCTGAGGGAGAGATGACCATCACCCTTGAGGATGTGGCAGTCCTACTCGGTCTTCCTATCTAGGGGGTGCAGTTATATGACCCAATTGTGGAGACTGTCCTGATCTTGTACATCAATTGATAGGCATAGAATTTCTTGGGGATGAGGATGCTATAGATAGTGGGTCTATATCCATGAGATAGCTGGAGATGAATTTTTCACAGTTACCTGCTGATGCTAATGAGAAGAATTTCATGTGTTATGCCCATGCATATATCCTATGGATAATTGGAGGGACATTATGCACTTATCACTATGGTATTCATGTACACATGATGTATCTAAGCCTACTTTTTTATTTTTATCAGTTTGATAAATAAAGCTGGGGATATGCATGTTTAGCATACACGTATAGAGCCTTATACACAGTATGATGCTTAGATCACACGGGTCTTGGGGGATGTGTCATCCATATTCAGATGTGGGAATGGGAACACATCCATCCCCACTACCCTGATGTTTCTGTTCATGAGATGTGTATAGATGTGCTATGTGACAATCTCTGTGGATGCTGGTATGATCACTCATCTCTATTGGTTTGTGATGCTAGCAGGAATTATTGAATTTAATTTCTTATTATTTATCACTTTCAATGTTGTATTTTATAGGTGGAGTTAGGAACACCACTTCATCAGGGTCGCGAGACACAATTTGGGTACATACCGTCTCATTTTGGACAACATACTACCCGCTGACATAAGTATATACAATATTTCATTGACTAACCAATTTCATAATATCAAATTTTGTGGTTTTTTGTAACAAATATTTTTGAAAAATCTCACATGTCATTTCATATTACATGGATGTCATACTTGCCTTCATTAGACCAGTTTCCCTCATACTGAACTGTTGGAATTCATGATGTGATAACTATAGTGCCTATCATTCACTTTCATATTATTTAGTGGAACCAATCTGATAGAGTCATGCGCCAGTTTATCAGTGTTCAGTGTATTCTATTTCCACTGAGACAATCACCAGTGCTTAATTAAATAAATATGATAGGGAGGAAGGATGTTCACTAGCACTTATTAAATACTTAGTACCTCAACCTCTAGGATAGATGATCATTGTTTCATATCTAGGGTGTGCGTACAATGTGATTCCCTCTATTAGAGTAGCTCGAGTATGTACCATGGTATAGACTAAAGTCTATAATGTATCTTACTCCACAAGGTATAGGACTTCAGGATATGGTAAGTCAAGAAATTTCCATTAGTTTGTTCATTTTACTATTTTCTAATTCATTTTAAATATCTTTATATAATACTCGACTACAATATATTATCTGCTTGCCTAATCCATAGGAGGAGGTTTATATCTTGGATGTGATCCATGCTACAACGCAGGGTGAAATTCTATCTTATTGTATGGTTCACGACAACATTTTCAATCATCCACCCCAGGTAGAATATGTTCTTACCCAGGGAGTGGATGTCCCTACTCCAAAACCACCTCCATCAGTTTCTGATGTCAAGGATCTATAGTGACGATGAAGTAGACTACATTGTGCTGCATGTGAGGCATCACCTATTTCATAGGTTGAGGTTAGGCCTCTAGGAGTGGTGACTTTGCTGATTTGGGACGTGCATTAGGTGACATGTTACCCATTCATGTTGTCAAGATATCCATAGTTTTCTCCAGGTTCAGTTTATCCAAGCTTCTATCAGGGGTCATTTCCCATGCTTCCACTTTTAGTGATCAAGACATCACATGTTGTGTGGTTCCCCTTGGAAATGATGGAAGGTCATTCTACTCATGTAGTAGGAGAAGAATCATGTGCACATGATGACATTCAGTTGACACGTCCTCCTAAGGAGTCATATCTAGAGCATCCTACAGTCGAGGTTCCAACACCTGAGGAAGATCTATCTTTAGGTCATCATAGGTCGAAGATCTCGATACAAGAGTCTCATTCGCACACCATCATATGGTAAGAGACCTCATCATATATTGTGATTTTACTCATTTACTTATATATATGTTGTTGAATTAAAGGATTTGAAACAATAATGTATTCTATCCTCTGTATGGTTGTATATCTATTAAAATGATGAAATTATTTTTACTATCAACCATATTTATAAGTTTCTGAATTGTTTCAATATTCGTTCATATTTTATTTATAGTTTATATTCTATAAGTATTAAAATTAAACCACTTGAAACATAATAAAAATTATTAAATTTCAAGTAGGTTACTTTAAAATCTTCTAAAATATAAACTGTAAAAAATCTAAATAAAACATAAAACATATCCTAAACATCTAAAAATTTATTGAAAATAAAAAGAATTTCATAAATATAGTAAATAATTAAAAATTAAATGAATGTAAAACAGATTATAAAGAAAAAATTAATGGTCTAAAACAAAAATATATTGTGCCACTAAATTTACTTTTCATTAATTGTTTTTATGAAATGTTTGTTATTTTAAATTATTTTTTATATGTTCAATAAGTGTGTCAGATTTCATTTATATTTTATTTCTACTTTATTATTTATAGAATTTCAAAGCCAGCAACTTCAAACAATATTATGTTTCATGTAGGTGACTTTAAAAGCATATAACTTATAAAATATAAATATAATATAAATTATATTTTACTAAGTGACTCAACATATAAAAAATAATTAAAAATAAACAAAATCATAAATATAATAAGTAAAATATAATTTCCATGTCACAAAATTTATTTCATAAAAACATAATATTTTCACTTTCAAATATTAATGGAGATAATTCTAAAAAAATAAACACAATATATATATATATATCAAAATATACAAACATATATATTTTTAAATATAAAAACATGTATATTTGAAATATGTTTTTTGGTAGAAATGCATTATCACTGATTCCGCCTTTCGGCATTAGTTTTCAAAATATTTCTAACCTAGACTCATTTAAATATTTTTTTATAAGAATGTATATTAAAAAACACAATAATGGGAGAGGATGTATGCTTTTATATAGCATATAAGGAGAATAAAAATGAAAAAAATGGTGAAGTATTTACAAAATCATATCAAATCAGGTGACATGATAAGTTTGAAAATGATTTTTTCATGTTTTAATAATTCTTTTTAAGTGAATATGCATTCCTTCACATACGAACAATGAGTTTTTTTATGCGCTTCCTGGTTTTTTTTTAAATTTCTAGGTTGATTTTTTTTTACATTGGAAAGGTAGCAAGAACCCTGACGCCTTCCCATTTTATTTAAAGGTCAGTGGGGGTGTTCCACCTTTTCTTATCATCGACATAGATTGATGAAATAAAAAAGGTGGTTGGGGTCCATCGCATTTCTCCTAAAATAATGGGAGATGTGTCCATGAGATGGCTGCCTTTCACCTAATATAAAGGCGAAATGTGGCATCCCCCAATCACCTTTCCTTTACGTCCCTATAAAAGGACCCACCTCACTTCAAAATTCCCTCCTCTTTCTAAATCCTCCCTCTCTAAAAGAAGTTTTCTTTGTGTGTGGTTGTTCCGGTGGCCTAAAAGTAGTTTTGAGTTTTTTAGAAGCATCATTTACAGGTATTTTTTCTTATTTAATTTAAAGTTATTTATTTAATTAATTGATTTGTTTTTAGTAAGTTCTAAATACATATTTTATTTAGTAGTTTTATTAGTTATATATAGTTTATAAATAATAGTTATTATAAGTAATGATTAAGTATATATTTACTAATGAATAAGTTAGGTTTATAGAATGATTACATATAATGATTAGCTAATAATAATTAACTAAATATTTTCATATGATTAAATAATTATTAAGGCATAATTAATTAAGGATTAAGTAATTTTAACTAATTATTAGTTAATGAATAAATAATGATTAACAAATGAAGAACTAATAAATAAATAATGGTTAATTAATTATTATAGAATATTTAACTAATGATTAACTAATGATTTAGTAATGATTTACGAATGATTAAGTAATTATTAAATTATGATTAACTGTTGATTAAGTAATTATTAAATTATGATTAACTATTGATTAAGTAATGGTTGATTAATGATTAACTAATGATTAATAAATTACTAAATATTGATTAACTAATGATTAAGTAATGATTAAATAGTGAATATGGAATGATTAAAGAATGATTAACTAATTATTAATTAATGATTAAAGAATAATTAAATAATGATTAACGAATGATTAACTAAGGATTAATTAATGATTAAAGAATGATTAAGTAATAATTAATGAATGATAAAGGAATGATTAAATAAAGATTAAAAAATGATTAAATAATGATTAACTAATGATTAAAAAATGATTAAGGAATGATTAAAGAATGGTTAAAGAATCAATGAAGAGTGATTAACTAATGATTAACGAATTATTAACTAATTATTAACTAAATATTAAAGAATAATTATGGAATGACTAAGGATGATTAAAGAATGATTAAAAAAGATTAACTAATGATTAAGGAATGATTAAATAATGATTAAGGAATGATTAAATAATGATTAAGGAATGATTAAAGAATGATTAAGGAATGATTAACTAATGATTAATTTAATATTAACATAGAATAAAATAAAATGAAAGTTGACAAACTAGATGGTAAAGAGGATTAATTACACACATGATTTATTACTCCCGTGATTTAGATGAATCATCTCTTATTGAATGCATGTTTTGTTAATGTCAGTCGATATGTTTTAGATGATTCAAATTCTCTTTATAAACCATTGAACCAAAATTTAGGAAAGTTAAAAATTGTACTACAAAACATTAGTGTCATCTTTTAGGATATAAGAAAATGTTCTAAAATCTTGGTAGAATAAAGATTATGTGGTTATATATGAAATCAAATACCTATCTGAAAGCCAACTAGCCTATACCAAAGTGGTAAAGGCTCATGCTTTGAATCCAAAAGACCTAGGATTGAATCTGGGTAGGGATGAATTCCCAGGTTTTTATAGTAGTATTGTATCAGGTCACTGTAGCAGTACAGTAGCAACAACTACTATAGAAGTAGTGATATTGTAGCAGTCGAGGCACTATAGAAGGAACTATAGTGGCGGTGGTACTGTAGCGGGTACTCTAGCAGCCCGGGTACTGTAGTAGTATTATTCACTGAAGGGGCCTCTGGCCCAAAAAATGGGCTCTCAAGCCTTGTATTCAATCCACTTGGACTTGGGACTTTGGGCTATGTAATGGGTCTCCCTCTACCCAGATAAAAAATAGGACTTTGATTTAATAATAAAATGAGGCTTCTACCCCAACCTTTTTAAAATACCTATCTGGATACTATAGGTGAATGTGGCTTGAGAAAAAATGTACATAGGGGTAAAACCAAAAAACACCTCACTGAGCAATACACGATCGGCAACTAGTGTGTGATAACGGGCCTTGCTTCACACTTAGTTTGACACTCTCAGGGGTATGCTCTAGATGATTCATATTTTCTTTATAAACTACTAAAATCTATTTAGGAAGATTAATAATTTTATTATGAAACATTAGTATCTTATTTTAGGATATAAGAAGACGTTGTAAAATTTCAGTATCATAAATATTATATGGTCAACCCTCATTTCTAATAGTATTCGTGGAATGTTTTGGAAACCAAGGTAAAAAAGAATAGAAAACATCAAATAAATTTATTTATCCATCATAAAAAGACAATTATGATCACATAAAGTGAAATGGACAAGAATGAACCCATTAAATATCACATGAATTCTTTACAATAGATAAAAAAATACCTCGACATTTTTCAACAGAACACAGTTCAGAAGAGATGAATCTGACTTCAGAAGTGAAGTAAAATCTAGTTTATTTTCAAGTGGTAGCTTAATAACGTATTCTAAATATATGTACATCAATTTTTAATTTTCAAAAGATTTTGGCCTTATAATTACATGCCTCTACATACAGTGATAATTTCATTAGAAGGCTGAAAGCTTTTCGAAATTAAAAAGCTAAGTACGTCCCATTGAATGATGTTATTAATATACCACTAAAAAATAATCTAAATTTTATGTCACATTCGATGTCAATATCATCTCATTCAAACTCGATTATGTTAAAAAAATATCAAGGTATTTTTTTTATATTATAAACCAATCATGTGATATTTAATAGGTTTGTTCTTTTCCATTTCAATTTATATGATCATAATTCTCATTTTATCATGGATAAAAAACTGATTTGATGTTTTCTCTTATTTTTACCTCAGTTTCCAAAATATTTTGTGCCTTATTTTCTAATAAACTATTATATAACGAAATATTAGTGTCATATTTTAGGTTATAATAAGACATTGTAAAATTTCAGTATAATAAAGATTATATGGTCAACCCTCATTGTCAAAATTATTTACACTATTGGAATCTTGATCAAAAACATTTTTGACATAGAGAGTCATGTTTACATGTGTCTACTACTACAAAGAGGTTATTCAAACCAAGCATGGATATTATTATAGTACTCAACCGACAATAATGGTTTGGACATCTAATTTCATAACCCTAAGTGAACATCAAGGTAGAATTCGTGGTTTCTTAAATATTAGTCCTAATCAAGAGATCAATTCTATTAGCTATGGACATTTTCAATTCCTGGCTACACTATGGAATCTATCTTTTCCATTGGTTGTTGATGATTAGTGTGTCCAAGAAATAAATTCATTTTCCTAACAGTTAGATATTTTCATGATGGTGTTATATGTTGAGGTTTCTACTATACAATAACAACATCCATTTTTTATGAAGGCGTAGAATCATAAGAGAGGTTGAAGAAGTTATGTCCTTATAAATTAAGGATCCTTACTATGATGCAGAAGAGGAAAACCTAGATGATCTCCCAAATATACATGTAAATCTGACATCCGATGAGGATTTTGTTAATGATGGAACATATGGAGACAAAAGTGTCGATGAGGAGGTAGTAGAAGAAGTTAGGGAGGAAGTTTCTAGAAATGTAGTAATTGTACAGAAGCCTCAACCCACCATAAATCATCCACCACTCTTTTCATTTTGGTCAAAAATAATGACACATTTTTTTAATACAATTGCAATGTTCTCACACCGGAAACTGAGTTTCCTAGAGTTTTAGTGGATTGGTTTTGTGAGTTGGAAAAAGAATTATATGTTGGAAGAGATTTTCCAAATAAAGATGCATTGAAAAACATGCTTAAAAGATTTCATATAGAGCATAACTGTAGATATTTATCTCAGGAATAAAGCAGTAAAAACACATCATATGGTGTGATAAATATGGGGATGATTTTAGATTCCACTTGAGAGTGATTTCAGACATTGAATTAGGAGTTTAGAGAATTTCAAAGATTGAGGAAGCTCATACTTGTGTTCATTCAAACCTGAAATAAAATCAAACTTCATTGGATGCAGAATTTATTTCATCTATTATCATCAAGATAATTATGACCTAACAATATGTTCTTGTATCCCTTGTGAAAGATAGGATATAATAAACTTTCAGTTATAATATTTCCTATAATAAGGCATGAATGGTGAAATAGAGGGTAATTGGGTAGGTTTATAGTCATTGTGATGACTCGTATCGGGTGTTGACACAATTTCTAGCCATGCTCAGACACAACGACCAAGTTTTCTTCTATATAAATTTAAACAAACATGTTTCTAAAGATCACCAACTTGATTCATCTCATGTTCAATTTCATCAGTTTTTATGTGCATTTCGTCCCTATATTTCCACTTTTCATTTCTACAAACAATTCGTAGAGATTGATGGAATGTTTCTATATAGAAATACAAGGGAATAATGTTGATTGTGGAAATCCAAGATGACAATCATTCACATCTTCCACTTTCATTTTCCATTGTGAAGAAAGAAAATATGAATTATGGAGTTGGTTTTTGGCATGTCTCAGCAACCATTTTACTCGCATTTGGGGTGTCTATTTGATATTTGATCTGCATCAGGATATCAATGAGTTAATCATTGCAAATCCCAATATATGGAGACCCCAAAATGTACATCATCAGTACTTAATCAAACACATTGCTCGTAATGTGTAAAAAAATACTCCCCAATAAACCTATGAAGAAAGAAATCACAAGGCTTGGTATGCAATGTCCATTATTTTTTACTATTTCATCATAAATATAAAATAAATTTATTTTAAATATGATCACTTCTATGTATCATATGAGCTGGATTAATGAAGGTTTGAACAACATTTCGAACAAATCTTCAAGTCTAATCAAGAAGTGTATGATTATATAATGTGGATTCAAACAGAAAAAATGGACATTGGAATATGTTGGGGGGAAGAGGTATTAACACATGACCACACACATTATAGAGTGCATTAATAGTGTCTTCAAGGGGATTCTCAAGTTACCTATAACTACCCTAGTTCCGGATAAATTTTATTATTGTATGAAGTACTTCGTTGATAGAAAAAGACTATCCTCGGTCGAGATTCAGTGAGGGATAAGGTACAAAATACACTTTAAATGAGAGAGTAAAAAGAAAATTGATGAAGCTTCAGGTTATCAAGGGTGCCTTTTCCACTGAGAAGGCTCTCGATGTGAAGTTCAAGAGTCTTCAGACCCCATCACACGTAGAAGTAGTGAAAAAATGGCGGTATTACTAGAAGCAAGGTAATGTTAATGTAGAAACTTCTATGAATTATGGTTTCCATACACAAATGTCATCGAAAAATGTGCCTCTATGAAAATATCATGGGAAGAATATATTGATCCAGTGTAATTGTTGGACACCATTGCTAACTGTTATGTTTCACCATGGATACCGATTAGGGAGTTTTGATATTTTCCAATGCCAGAAGACTAGTATATATTGATACCTAACATTAATAGGTTACGTCAACGGGGGAGACCGAAGTCCATCAGGATATGGAATGATATGTACTGGCCTCAAGAATATTGGAAAAGTTTGAGATGCAACATATGTCATCAAGAAGGTCATAGCCGGAAACGATACCCTAACATGGTTGGATAGAGTTCACACTCTCAGACACAATGAAGTATTGTCTCCAATGTGATCTTCTCGTATTGTTAATTATATGGTTTTAATATAAGATACTTTATTTTGTATAATTTTATTACATTTTTTAATACTTTTACTAACAAATAACAATAATCCTTCTAGATTCACATTAAAAAGAATATGATAAGTACATGTGAGCTGACATGAAAATGTAATCAAATTGTCCATGGATGAACCATAAAGCAATAACGTGATAAAATAATCATGAAACATATCATCATGTGAGAAATCATACATAAACTAAAAAGCATACAATTTTTTAATAAAATTTTAGAAAATGAAGAAAAAATGTTTATATATATAAATATATAAAACCATATATTACAAAACACTATTTCCTAAGTTAAAACATATCTGAAAATAGTTCAGAAATATGCTTTGAGAAACATGAAGACATTCCCTTTTCTTTTGGTAAAAAAAACTTCATAAAACAATGGGAATAAACATGTCATGTATTACATTCTATCATTCATAACATTCTATTGACCATAATTTTATATTTACATTTAACACATAAGAATTATTTTATTTTTTACATACAGATGAAGGGAACTATACTAATCAGTGAGTAGTATAGGCATGATTCCCATGTCATGATAGAGGGTCGTCTGGTTCGATAGATCAGGGTGTGCCGAGTGCACCACCATCATCACATGCTGCCTCCAGCAATCATTATACCATACCTCTACCATGCTGGCTTCTATGGCATTGTGATATTCAATTTCACATTCATTTATCAACACCTGCTTGCCACCCTCCTAGATAGGTGGAGATCAGAGACACACACATTCCACCTACCTATAGGAGAGATGACCATCACCCTCAAGGATGTGGAAGTCTTGCTCAGTTTTCCTATCCTGGGGGATCCAGTTATTAGACCCACTCGTGCAGACTGGTCTGAGCTTGTACAGAGATTGTTGGGCATCAACATTTTGGTTTATGATGCTGCTATAGATGGAGGGTCGATATCTATGAGGTGGCTTGAGATTCACTTTGAAAATTTACCCAACAACACTAACGAGTACACTATAATGCATAATTCCCATAAATATATCTTACGGAACTTTGGAGGGACACTATGCACTGAGCACTCAGGTATGCATGTGCACATGATGTATCTGGGGCTAATGGAGTATTTTGATCTGGCCGGGACATACAGTTTGGGTTCTACGTTCTTGACTTACACTTACATAGCATTATGCACTGCATGTCGCTCAGATCGCATGGATATTGAGGGATGCATCATCCTTCTTTAGATGTGGTCATGTGATCATGTGGCATCCTTCCTTTTTATTATATAACTTCTCATTACATTTTACAAACTGCGGATCTTTAAAGTCTAGTGTCTTGGAAATTAGGGACATAAAACATAAAAGCAACATAAAACATTATTCTAATCCAATTGTAAGGCTTCATCATATGTTCATAGTATGTACAATTATTGCGTCTCATATCCTAGAGACATACATCAAAGTAAAGGGTGAGCAGAAGGCCCAGTAAGGGTACACAAGGGAATCAGTTTACTTGTGTTAACAATAAGAACTTGAATAAAAACATATAGACATGACCAATGGAAGTATAGGCATATCATAATGAAAAGAACTTGGAATATAACTTGAATATGTGGAAACAAAATTTCATTTAGACATTCATGAACATATCACCAAGGTCCATCCTCAAGGTGTCATAAAAATATCACCAAGGTTATTCACTAAGGTATTGTGAAATTTGTCATCTCTAGAGATTAATTCTTTACCCAATGCATTGAGGTGCTATCAGGGAGCACCCTTAATATGTCTTTACATTCATGTGATCCACATAGATCATAATCAAACATTTTATAAATAACCCATAGAGAATAATAGAAATGGGTTTCATTTCAAAATCCTAACGTTTTAAAAGTTCTTAAAAATAATATCATTATATCATTTATAACCCATGGAAAGGGAGTGAGGGTTATATGTATGTCAATAATAGAATCAAATATATCATTTTTAATATATTTATGAACACCCATAGAAACAAAATAGGTCTGGGTATTCACATAAATAAACAATAGAATTTCTTGAGAGAAAGAGATAACAATTTTGAGACTAAATTTATATAGCATAACAGCTATATAACAAGGTTTTAGAAAACATTGAAAAGAGAGGGGAAAAGGGTCACCCACTCATAAATAATTCATAATATGGTATGGGTACAGAATAAGGTCATGGTATGGATATTTGACTGTCATACCACATGAGAAGGAAACATGAAATAAAAGAGAAGATGTGATTTCTTTTACGCGGAATTCGGCAGCCTGACGACGTCACTTAAAAATTCAGAAAAAAAATTGATGAGAGTACAAAGGGTCTCTCAACAATTAGACATGAAATGGATAGTAATGAGAACATATAGGAACATACCCTCAACATAAAGATATGGAAACTAGTAGACACAATATAAAGGAAGTCATGACTTTAAAAGAGGAGGGCGAAAAGATCTCTTACCTTGAAAAATAACTTCAAAAGCTTGAAGGTCGGGACCTTGGGAGGCTTGAGGGCACCTTGGGAGGACTCCTTGGGAGGTAAGGAGACCATAAATTCATTGAGGATGATTTTGGAATGAAATGGACGAGGGAATGGCATGGTATTTATAGGGGAAGTGAGGGAACAAAACATTAATTGCCAAGGGACACCTCATCGGTGGTATTGGCAAAACCATGAGCTTGCCCATGGTATTTTCCCATGGTATTGGCCACTTGGGGAACCCCATACCTTATATTACTATTCATAATTCGACCAAAATGATTACATAATTATTATATCCCTAATGATATCATTAAACACTCGAAACTAAAAACTGTATTTTCACTATTCACCGAAAATTCGACTTTTTCAGAAAAATACCAAAAACTCACCTTAACCTAATATCGATAATATGAATTCAAAAATGAACTCCATTTTATGAAAATAAATTTCTAAATATTTTTAATTTAATTTTTAAATAAAAACACTATTTACTAGAAATAAACTAACACATAACTAATAATTTCTGAAACAGTTATTTACTTATTTTATTGAATCACATTACCTAATCAAGGTGCATAAATTATATTAATACTTTCTTAAGTGAGGTTACTGATCCATTTGGTAATATTACTATTCATAAGCGTAAAATTACTATTCATAATTTACTATTCATCAAAAATAAGTTGATCTTATTAGATTCTAAATTTCTTACTGAACATAACTGTAGAAGACTATTTTTTGAAAATCATTACACATTATTAATTATTTAAGGTTTACATAAATATTTTAAAATATCCTTTTCTTAAAAATTCATCAATAATATACATCCTATATTTATCTAAACATTTGAAAATTCACAAACTTCACCATAAGAAGAAATCATAATTATATTAATCTCAAAGGATTACAGTAGGCAATTAAGGTCTCGTTACATAGCCCCTTATAACACCAGCATAGGACTTAAGTGTAAGGTGTGATAAGGTGATAGAATCTTGGGGCAGCTCGACCAACATTGCCCGAGTGGTGATTTCTATCAGCTTGAACTTCTCCCGAAGGAGATTCCATTCCATCTTCATATGATGAAGTTCGTCTTGGGTTTGGTCTAGAGCAAAGCCCAGTGGTGCTACCTCCTTCCCAAGTTCCGTCAGATGGGCTTCGATCAGCCCGAGACTACTGGATGAGGCCATCAAATCTTCTTTCTATATTAATTAACCAAGATCACTTGTATTTATAGACAATAATCGCAACATTAAGAGTTTAGTTTTCAATGGTTATATTGACCAACGGTCATATAAAAGTTGAAACCTAATGGTGTCATTTTAATTATACTCATTTCATTAAGTAAATGAAATAGTTTTGTTGAGTATAAAATTAAATAACACACAAAAATTAGGAAACAAAACTTATTCAAAATTTGGGTCGTTACAGAGCACATCCCCTCCCTCTTCCCTAATGTTACTGGTCAACAGATGCCTATAGATGTGCTGAATAATGCTCTGTGTGGATACTGGTATGATCACTCATGTCTGTTGGTTTTTTATGATAGTAGGAGTTATTGAATTTACTTTCTTATTATTAATCACTTTTGATGTCGTATTTTACAGGTGGAGTCAGGCACACCACTTCGTTAGTGCTCTAACACACTATTTGGGTGCACACTGTCTCATGTTGGACACTCTCCTACCCAACAACATAAGTATATATGATATTTCACTGATTAAAAATTTTCATTATATCATCATTTTTAGTTTTTAGTAAGAAACATTTTTGACAAATCTCACATGTCATTTCAGATTTTATAGATGTCATATTGGGCTTTATTGGACCAGTTGCCTGCATACTGCACTACTGGACTTCATGATGTTATGGTTGTATAACCACTCATTCACTTTCATATTATTGAGTGGCATCATCTTGATAGATTCATGCGCCATTTTGGTTGTGTTTCGCGTATTCCATTTCAACAGAGGTAGTTACATTATCTTTATTCTTTGAAGCTAATGGGGAGGTTGGGTATCGACTGGCGTCGATGACATGACCAGTATCTTGACCTTTGGGGAAGATGAGCATCACTTTATATTGAGTGTGTACATACGATGTGATTCCATCTATCACAACAGGTCGAGTATGAGTCATGATATAGACTAAAGTCTATATTGTACCATACTCGATACGACAAAGGGCTTCAGGATATGGTAAGTCAATAGATTTCCATTAGTTTGTTTATTGTATTATTTTATAATCTGTTTTCAATCTCTTTACAGCATACTTGAGTACATAAGATTATTTGCATATCTAATCCAGAGGAGGAGGAGGTTGCTAGCCTAGCAGTGATCCATGCTGCAGCGTAGGGGATGATGTCAGCTTATCATGCGGTTCACAACAGTATCTTCGATCATCCAGCCTAGAGAGATGACTTTCCTGCCCAGGGAGTGGAGGTTCCTGCCTAGGAACCTCCTCCAGCAGCAGGTGATGCTGAGGAGCCACGATGATGATGATGATGTAGACCACATCATACTACATGTGAGGCCTCACATGTTCCATAGGCAGAGGTTGTCCCTCTAAAAGTCCAGCCTCAGTTGACTGGGGTGTGCATCAGTTGACATGTGATCCATCTCTATAGGCATGATATCCTTAGTTTTCTCGAAGTGCAGATTATCCAACCTTCTATCAGGGGCCATTTCACATGCCTTCAGCTTTCATGCCAGATCCTTCATAGCCTGTACGGTTCCCCCAAGAGATGATGGTATGTCCTTTTATGCACCTAGTGGGAGAAGGATCAGGTGCGCAGAACGACATCCAGTTGACTCCTCCTCCCACTGAGATATTGGCAGAGCATCCGACTACCGAGGTTCCAGCGCCTGAGGATCAACCCTCTCTAGATCATCATACTCCACCCTAGCATAGAGGTCGGCGATCTCGATAGGGGCATCTCTCGCACACCACCATTTGGGACGAAACCACATCATAGAGCGTGATTGTACGCGTTCATGTATATGTTTTATGTCTATTAAAATGTTGAAATTCATTTTACTATCAACCATTATTACATGTTTATCCACTGTTTCAATTTTCATTGATATTTTTATTACAGTTTATATTTTATAAGCTTTCAAAGTCGACTACTTGAAAAAGTGCTTGAAAATAAATCTTAAAACAGTCTAAGCATCGAAAAAGTTGTTGAAAATAAAAAATAATTTCATAAATATAATAAAAAATTGAAAATGAAAGGAATGTAAAAAAAGATTATAAATACAATTGTAATGGTTTAAAACAACAATATAGTGTGCTACTAAAATTACTTTTCATTACTTTTTTTAAAAAATTGCTTGTTGTTTTGAATTATTTTTCACATGTTCAATAAGTATGTCAAATATCATTTAGATTGTATTTATATTCTATAAGTTATACACTTTCAAAGCCACCAACTTCATACATTATTATGCTTCATGTATGTGACTTTGAAAGTATATAACTTATAAAATATTATTACAATCTAAGAGATATTCGATCAAATGACTCAACATATAAAACATAATTGAGAATAGACAAAATTATAAATATAATAATTAAAATTTAATTTACATGTCATAAAATTTATTGCTTAAAAATATAACATTTTGAATTTCACATATTAATGATATAATTCTAAACAAAATAAAATAAGCATATTATATATATATGATAATATACAAACATATATATTTTTAAATATAGAAACATCTAATGCATGCTCATGGTCGCCGGACACCCGTCGGCCACATCCAATGCCACATGGTGCGGTCCTTACGAGGGTTGCCCTCGCCCTCTTCAATAATGGTGAGCCAAGTACAGCCGTTCCATGCATGCGTCATTCCGGGGGTAAAAAAGAACAAGCTGGCCCTTCCACCCGTGATCCCACCGGAGTAATTGCATGCGATCGTTTCACTGTGATCGGGTCAAGTGAATGCGCCGCCTCCTCTTCATTAATGCGCCCGCCTCCGCCCACTCGCCTGCCAGACCCTACCACTTCCGTAGCTGTCGTTGCCGTGGACCAAACCCCTCCACTCCCCTCCCTGCCCATGCCCTCCCGTGCCAGGCCACATTATCCAACACTAAAGGGGTGATCTGGTAAAACTAACTCCGGTTGCGTCCGACAAAGTTTTCATAACTCGTTTACACTGCTTAAATCGATCATTCCCTCCACCATAACATATATACTCAATCCCTTCCATTTAACAGTTCACCACTTTCTCATTATATTGAATACTAAAACAAACAATATACCTACATGAATTTTACAAGAATCACCTCCCAACTTGTCTAATCCTTGTCTCATTGGTATTATTCCATTCCTACTATTGCACTATTTATCTAGTGAAAATACAATTGTAGAAAATATATCCTCAACCCTTTTTGACAAACCATTATCCTCGACTACTTTGGAAGTCTTCTTAACAATTTCACACGCCCTTGTCTGATTAAATGATCTTTAGTGAACAAATATGAAGAACTCAAATGACATTGGATCATTAATGTTTTTTATCAATTGGATCTTTGAACCATGCTTACAATTTCAACTATCTCACCTAATTTGTTCATTTTCAAAATTGAATGCATAATGATTAGTAATTTGGAATATTCACTACTACAAAACATTGTTTTATAAGCATTAAAAAAGGTCGTCTTTATCAGTACTAAAAAAACGCTAATAATCAAGACGCTATTAAAAGTGAGGTCCGTTTATCATCATTTTTTTAAAAGCGCTGATAAAAGTCAAAATTATTATTATTATTATTATTTAATTTGCAAATCGAAGGGTAGACTCACCACCCTTGGAACACCACTCGATCCCCCCCCAACCCACCCCTTTAAAATTGTTAGGAAGCCCCCCTGTTTTAACAGGGCTAGGGCCTGTTTCACCCGCTCGCATGCGCCGTTGCTGGGTTTCAAACCTTGGACCTTCTCCTCGTGCACATGCGTCTCTTCCACTCGCCTACATTGTTTTGTTTTGCATTTTATGATTATACATATATCGTTATATTTTTTATCCACACACACACAAATATATATATACCAGGAAGGTTAAGGTATCGAGCGTACTCGACCCTAAAATTTATTAATGAAAAGAAAATACTCAGACAGGAACCACAACGTGGGGCACATGCACCACGAAACCAAGAAAGTGGCAGAAGTAGCCACCAAAAAACATAAGACCCAAAGATCCAAAACATCATGGTTCGTGGACCAAAATTTTTAAAACCCAGAAACCCACACTAAAGTGGCCCAACTGCAAAACAAGCCAAATCTAGCCCAACAAAGAACCAAGCTGCCACCATCCTTGTCGTTGTCCCAGTGTCCTGCGACAAATCCCGTAATCGCCAGTCTACATCTTAATCGGAGGCCACATCCCAAGAAACGTGTCCCCACACCCAAGGTTCCACCTCCCACCAAGTCAACCCTCACCCGCATCCCGAGGTCATTCCTCAATCTCGTCCTGAGGCACAAGTTCATCCCGTTGAGGCTCACGCCGACGCAACCAAAATGGCCGTTGTCGGGATCCCACTGCCGCAACGCCTACCATGTCGCACCGTCGGGTGGAGCCGCCAACCTTTAAAAAAACACTAATAAATGGGTACTTGTTTGTGCATGTGAGAAATATAAATGTATAGTTGTGTGTGTAAATATGTGTGTGTGCGTATCAATATTATGTATGTACATAATATATAAATTTATTTTTATAAATAAATCATTATCATTACACTACTACACATATGCCTTTTAACAGCGCGCAAATCGGCTTTTAACAACATTAAAAAAGCGTTGTTAATCACTACGATGATAAAGAGGGGTACCCTTTATCATCACTAAAAATCACTGATAAATGAGCTCTTTATCAGCGTAAAAAATGCTCATAAAGGACCCCCTTTATCAGTGCTATTTTTAGTGCTGATAAAGGCCTAACCACCTAAAAACAACTGTTAATATAACAACACACCTAGAAGAAAAACCTACAATTTTAAATGCTATATATAGACACAACCTGTAATTTCAAACATTGCTATATACATTTAATTGACACCATAAATAAAAAAATGTCTACCCATGAAATATACAAAAAAACGTTGTTATTTACATTTCAAAGAAAATGTTTCTTATAATTACATTTAAAATTATCCAACAAATATTCTAAAACATTAATATTTCATCTTTTGATGCCCATCACCCCCTCTCAAAAATGTCCGCCCATGGTATCAGTTGCTGAACAAATCATCTCAATCTGAGAAAAAGATTCCGCCTATATAAGAGAATAAATATCATTTTAGTAATACTATAAAGAAATGAATTAAACATTAATACGAAAGAATACATTAATAAAATGTCAATATTTAATAAAAATGACACATCTGGAGTTATACCGGTCACACCGTGCATCCTATTGAGGTGGGGTTAATTCCTACACATCAAAAATGAGTTATGGATCATTTCCCTAAAATATCTAAACAATTCGAATGTGTTTTCTCGGTTTTGTGTATGTCACTTGTTCTTTTACTAAAATTAATGTCAATTTTAAATAATGACACATTTGGAGTTACATCAGTCACACCGTGCATCGGATTATGGTGCAGCTGATTCTTACCTATCACAAATTACTAATGGGTCGTTTTTCTAAAGTATTAAAATAATATGAATGTGTTTGCTCATTTTTCAATATGGAAGTTGTGTTTTTTTACTAAAATGTCATTTCAAACAGGAAACACACATTATGGGTCATGTTGGTCGCATTGTGCGTCAGTTTGACATGAGACTACTTCAAACATATCACAAATGACTTATGAATCATTGTACTAAATTTTCAATACAATTGGGGTGTGTTTAATTGGTTTTTAGTGAGTTACACGTTCTGAACTAAAATGTCAATTTTAAACTGATAACAGACCCTTTTAGTCATGCCGGTCACACCATGCACCAGATTTAGGTGTGGTTGACTCCTACATGTCACAAGTGACTCATAAATCATTTTATTAAAGTATCAAAACAATCCAAATGCGTTTGCTTGGTTTTTAGTATGCCACTTGTGGTTTTCACTTAAATTAGTGTCAACTTTAAATTAAAAAACACTTTGAGTTATACTAGCCACATTGTACATCATATTGAAATGAGAATGACTCCTACATTTCAAAAATGACTCATGGATCATTTTTCTAAAGTATCAAAACTATTTGAATACATTTGCTCAGTTTTCAGTATGTCACTTGTTGTTTTTTACTTAAATTAATGTCAATTTTAAATAGAAAGAGACACTTTGAGTTATACCAGACACATCGTGCTTCGTATTGAGGTGAGGCTAATTCACACACTTCAAAAATGACTAATAAATCATTTTCCTAAAATATCAAAACAATCAAAATGTGTTTGTTCGGTTTTCTGTATGTCATTTGTTCTTTTTGTTCCTTTAAAGGGAATTACCATATGTGGCCTTTTTCAACCCTCCACACATGGAAAACCCCCTCCCCCATGAAGAGGTCACTCCCTTAAGGTAGCACCCCAGTCGGAGAAGGATCCTTCTGTATGTCATTTGTTGTTTTTACTAAAATTAATATCGATTTTAAATAAAAAGAGACACTTTGAGTTATACCGGACACATCGTACATTGTATGGAGGTGTGGATAATATTACACATAAAAAATTACTAATATATTGTTATCCTAAAATATTAAAACAATCTGAACGTGTTTTCTTATTTTTCAGTAAGGTAGTTGTGTTTTTTTACAAAAATGTCATTTCAAACTGGAAACACATATTACGAGTTATATCGATCGCATCGTGCATCAGTTTGACATGAGAACATTTTATACACATCACAAATGACTTATGAATCACTATAATAAATTATTAATACAATCGGAGTGCATTTTCATGGGTTTTAGTGAGTGACACATTTGGAACTAAAATGTCAATTTTAAACTGATAATGAACACTTTTAGTCATACTGGTCACACCGTATGTCAGATTTAGTTGAAGTTAACTCCTACCTGTCACAAATGACTCATAAATCTTTGTATTAAAGTATCAAAATAATATGAACATTTTTTTAGTTTTCAGCATGTCACTTGTTGTTTTTAATTAAATTAATATCAATTTTAAATAAAAAGAGATACTTTGAGTTATACCGGACACATTGTGCGTCATATTGAGGTGTAAATAACTTATACACATAAAAAATGACTCATGGATAGTTTTCCTAAAATATAAAAATAATCAGAATGCATTTTCTCATTTTTTTAGTATATCACTTGTTGTTTTTACTAAAATTGATGTCAATTTTAAATAAAAGTGACACTTTGAGTTATACCAACCAAACCATGGGTCTTTTTTAGGTGAGGATAATTCATACTCATAAAAAATGTATAATAAATCTTTTTTATAAAATATAAACACAATCTGAATGCATTTGTTCAGTTTTCAGTATGACACCTGTTGTTTTTACTTAAATTAATGCCAATTTTAAATTAAAAAGACACTGAGTTGTACAGGCCACATCATTAATCATATTGAATTGAGTTTGATTACTAAACGTAAAAAATTACTTGTAAATCATTTTCCTAAAGTATAAAAATAATCTGAATGTGTTTTCTTAGTTTTCAGTATGCCAGTTGTGTTTTTTTACTGAATTGTCATTTCAATCTGGAACACACATTTTGAGTCACACTGATCGCATCGTGCCTCAGTTTGATGCGATATGGCTTCATACACATCATAAATGAATTATAAATCTATATCCTAAATTATGAATACAATTAGATCATGTTTTCTTGATTTTTAGTGAGTGACATGTTTTGAACTAAAATGTCAATTTTAAACTGATAACAGAAACATTTAGCCATACAAGTCACACCGTGCATCAGATTGAGGTGGGGTTGATTCATACATGTCAAAAATAAATCATGGATAATTTTACTAAATTATCAAAATAATATGAATTCATTTTCTCAGTTTTCATCATGTCACTTATTCTTTTTACTAAAATTAATATCAATTTTAAATAAAAAGAGGCACTTTGAGTGATACCAATCACTTGTTCTTTTTTATCAGTTTTGAGTCGGTCAGTTGCTTTGATACCAACTATATTGACCTAAAAATTTCATACATAGATATCAAATCTTAGTATATTAATATTCCTTTCATAACATAATGATCCATTCCAGAATAGTTTAGGTCTAGTGCTTTTGGAAACATGGAAACATAAAGAACTAGTTCATAAGAGTCTCTCATTAAGTTATTCTTTACTATAAACCTTCTTAGACATATCATTTCTAAAACCATTCTTAATAACCTAAGGATTTGAAACATAATAAAGGGTGAACATATATGCTCAATAATTGTAAAAAATGGAGATATCAATGATCATATAAGGATAAAATGAGCATTAAAAACTAATTGAGTATTAGATAAAAATGATAAGTAAATTATCTTACAAATAGTATATAAAATGATGAAAAAATTAATTAATTACATAAAAAGATAGACGTTGAGTCATACCGTCCACATCGTGTGTTACCATGCTTTCCATTTTTTTCTTTATCGAAATGGAAACACTTCATTTTTGACATTTATCACTTTCCTTCAAGTTCCCTCCACTGCCTTTAAAGGAAAGTGATAAATGCTAACAATGTAGGGGTGGCAAGGTTTTGAGAGAGAATAAGTATGTGAAATACATTATCTACATCAGTATTCAGACATTTAATTTAGATTATGTTAATGTATTAGATAACATAAGATATTATGAGGAAAACATAGTATATTAAAAAAACATTACATTCTCATTGAATTCTGGGTTCCAGCTTCAAAGTCCAATCTCTCACGAGCATGAGAATCTTCGAACGAACCACCCCGACTCGAACAAAGGAATCCACATGTATAAGAAAAAAATTCTTATGTGAGTAATACTAAAAAAATTAAATCAAACATAAATATGAAATAATCCACTACTTCTATGGAAGTCACATATTCAAGCTATTTGTGTTCATTCTTCCATCAGGTATTCTGCCCATTCATTTCTGAGCACTTCTATATCGTCTTGTGAATATGAGTCTTTTCAACAGTTATAGTAGTACTAGAAAAATATAAATACACAAAGGATTCTTTTTTTAAGAAAGTGATGCCTCAGTCAAAGACCGAGGCACAAATTATTATATAAAAGAAGGGGAAGCTACAAAAGTCTAAGAGAAGGAATCTTATTACAATACTTATCATAAAGATGGAGCAAATCTCCAGGCAAATCATCAAGCCAGGTAATATCCTGATTGACTCCCTTGTTGGCGAGACTGTCAGCAACCATGTTGGCTTCACAGTAAGCATGTGTGACAATGTAGCTGAGGTCCAAGAGCGTAGTAAGGCATTGCATCCAAAGAGGAGTGAGCGGCCAGGCAAGATGCACCACCCCCTTCCAGATAGCTTGCACCACCGTGGTTGAGTCACTTTCAAGCCACAGCATGTTCCAACCCTTTTGTTTGGAAAAGTCCACCGCATGAATCACACCCATCATTTCAGCTTCCAGAGCCGAGGCCGTACCACATCCACCAAAGAAGCAGCCCTGGAATTTTCCAAGATGCTCTCTAAAAATGGCACCACAACCTGCCGGTCCCGGATTTCCTCGCAAGGCGCTGCCGATATTCACTTTGATCCATCATGGAAGTGGGGCTTTCCAGAATACTTCAAGAGTGCTCCGAGGCTGTCTGTAAGATCCCGCAATCCTAAGACGGTGAAGGATCATAAAATCGCCAACAGAATTGTCACAATGATCCTTCTGAAGAGAGGAAACATCCTTTATGGCCATGAGAATATGCGTTTTACCTGCATTGAGACTAAAAGAACAATTGTTATGAAGTAAATTATTTCTATCATACCAGATTACATGCAGGAGTTCCGCTACTGCAGTCAGAAAAAGATTCTTGATTTGTATGGAGCAATCCCCATTATCACAACATTGTAATTGGGAGGTGATGGAATCAAGAATCGACCATCTGCAACCAAAAATGTCAAAAATGTAATTCCAAAGAGCTGCAGCTGTAGCACAAAACAAAAACAAATGATTAGCATCCTCTCGGTGT
The DNA here is from genome assembly GCA_963277665.1 of Viscum album. Lineage (NCBI taxonomy): Eukaryota > Viridiplantae > Streptophyta > Magnoliopsida > Santalales > Viscaceae > Viscum > Viscum album. The sequence goes on along the minus strand of OY728140.1, from coordinate 83,959,555 downwards.
TGATTACACATAAGACATCTAGAGAAAAGAGTAATCCCAAAGGATTGTAAGCACATATCAGTGGGAACCCTATTATGGGAAATACGCCAGATAAGAGTAAATCTTGAAGGTTTGATCCAAGGTTTGTTAAAAAAAATTAACCAGGACAAGCTAGAATCAGAATTGCTAAAATAGTTTTTTGGATATCCATGCATTGAATCCAAGAAATAAATCTTTGTAGTATCCAAATTTACCACAATGAGCATCTAATACTGCTTAAACACAAAAAAGGAATAAATAATGAATGAAATGAAAATATATTAGATATGATTAAATTATTTAGTTTTACCCCCGAATCACTGGTATTAAATAGATTCTTTCTTTAGAAGATTTTATTTCAAATGATTTGATCAGACCTGCCACTATTCAATCCTTTTTTTGGAAGCTATTTTCATTTGTAATGTAGAGGAGATGTGACGACTAACGAGTAAAAATTTTCTATCAGGGAAAAACCATTAATTTTTTTTTCATATATACATCTTCCAATAATATGACATGTATTTAGTCATAATTAACACAATATACCAACTTTTGGAAAATCAAATCATGAATACATATCTCATGTATACATTTACAACTGAGATGCCTAACCAATCATAGTTGAAGATTTCAATTACACTCTCAACACCAATGAAGTATTTATCTTTCTCTCCACACATATTTTCTTCAAATTCAACTATGTGGTTGCGACCATATCTTAACTTTTTATCTACACGATCCTTCAATGATAGTAAATGTGTATATAGAACAGGTGGGGTAATAGTGCTTTCAATAGATATCTTTGATCGGTTGGTCGATCCTTTTGATAATTTTGATGTGGTTTTTTGTTTCATCCCCTTATACTTGTCCGTCTGTAATAAAATTCATCGATTCAATCCTTTTTTAATTAATTTTTAAACGTTTATCTTGAAAAGTAAATTGGAAATGAATACCCCCTTATCGTCATGTTTTTTACAAGATGTGATGGCCATGCGATGAATGTTCCAACAGTTTTTTCAACTGTATGAATATCTTCCACATTAATTGGAATAGGTAGATCAATGCTTGGCTCATGGGCTATATAGATCAACACTCACACATTCTCTATTGGAATTGGTCTATTTTCTAGCACGTCATTGTACATCGTAGCCCTCGCTACAAGATGATGAGTGGGTGTTGACAGATATAAGTCACAGTCAATATCACCTTGTAGAATATCAGTACAGAAAAGGCATCAATGTATTTCTGATTCAAATTTAATAGAAACATTTTTAAGGACATTTATTACCTCAACTAAGATATCTCTTTGAGGGGAATGGCTAGCCTCATAGCTTGTGGGGGTGGGATGGTATCTCTATGCGGTGGTTGTTATTGAGTTGCTTTTTCTCTTTGACTCCCCCATTAAAGTTGTCATCATATCTCTCTATCACTCAAATTATTCTTCAAGGGTAGATATTATTTCTTTCATATATTTTATTAATTCAATTTGATCCTCCTCTTTTTTTCTCAAAATATGTTGGGGTGTCACCCCAAAACCCGCACCACTTATGTGGCCATATTGTTCTAGCTGATTCAAGGCCACCGACCGTATGTGTTCATCTGGTATAGGTGTTGCTGATTCCTGTGACTATTTCAGATAGAAAATACAAGAAAATAAGTGGTCATTGTTATGTAATAAGGGTTTAAAATTGAAAAAAATATTATGTAATACTTACACATGTTTCACACACTTTTTGTGTTTTTTCCTCTATTAGTATCCCATATTTATTTACATGTTCCTCTTTCTATTGCACATGACGTGGGATGGAAGAGGATTTGGATTTTGAGTCATCAATATGCATACAAATAGAGGACCATAATTATGGTGTTGTTTTATGTCACATTAAATTATTGTAGTAGATTTAAAATGCATACCAATTTTTTTAAGGTGAAGCATACCCCATCCTTGCTTTATGGTTGGGGTGCCCTAGTTTTACTGCTCGTTCCTTATCTCCAGAACATAATTTATGTTATATAAATAAAAAATTATCAATAAAATGATGAATAAACGTATCGTCAAACAACAAATTACTAGTCACGATGTACCTAAAAAGAAAAATCTGCACGATGACCAATAAACGCATTCCACAATTCTTAGGTTATCAGGTGTGCATAGTTAAGAGGTGGGTGCATGTTTATTTTCCCTTCAACATATTTAAGATGATTTCTTATTAGTATTGTGTCGAATCCTCTATGAATCCTTCCAGTAAGTATTAGTACATATTTCTTGTTGGATTAATATATTATAAATTCACTCTATAATGGATAATTAAGAGTAAATAAATGTTTCATTATTTTATTTCTTAGTAAAATAAATAAATGATATCATTATGTTACCATAATCTCTTCCCACATTAATATCTTAATCTTGGGAACAGAATGGTTCCATGAATCTATATTAATTGGCATGCATTGCCGAGTGATGATTCTAATATAACTACTAAACATGGCCTGGTTAGGGTTAACATACTGGCCCCACGCAATCCATACGACCTTGAATTTGATTCCTTTAACTTTCGCCTTAATAATTTTTTCTAAAAAAATCAAACTAAGACATTCATATTTTTTCTACGACGTCGGTCCTTCATCACCTTCCATTTCCCTAGAATCAACATCAATAATATATTTCTCTAGAGTGATAGCATTTGCATGTGCAGATGGTCATTGTACCTCTGCACTGGGAGAAACAACAAGTTGAGAAACCTATTGTTCCTCAGGGGTGGGAGCACCAGTACGTGGATAATGTTGTTCCTCTGCATAGCGAGTAGTAATAGGTTGAGATACCTGTTGTTCCTTAGGATTGGGAGAACCAGTACATATAAAAGTCATTATCTATAGAATTAGTTTAACATTTAATTTAGAGTAAATAAATACAGCAACAAATGGACAATAACATGAGGTAACAAAATGTTTATTAAAAAAATGTAACCTAATTATTGAACTCTCTTTTTCTTTTTTTTAATGGATAAAAGGATTTGACCCCTCTATCAACAATACAAATCCCTTCATTGTGGTCTCCTATGACTTAAAAAAATGTCATCTACATTGGGACCACTATGAAATGATTACGACGTCCCAATGAAAGGTTCATCCTCATTTGAATTCTCATCTGACCCTTTAGTGGTTTTGGTCGATAACAGAACAATTGATCACTTTCGTTTTTTGTGATTTTTAATATAATATAATTATATTGCCTGTTATTTCATTATAAATAGTTCTTATTTGAACCCTTTCTTACTGAAATCAACATTCATGAATCCTAATTCATATATTTTGACAGAAATTCTGTTATCAACCCACTTTTATTGAAAAATTGGCACTTAGAATGTTGTATAATCCAACTCCCATATTTGTTTGATGATGAAAAAGTATGAAATATTTTCATAAATTTGATTTCAGTCATTAGTACTAGAAATATGCATCACTTTAGCCACGAGTGTAACTCCACTATTTTTCATGGTTATATCATCATCATACTAATTTGTATTGATTTTATAACCATTAATTACATTACCATTATACACACTTGGTACTCTGATTATTTATCAATGTTGTTCTGAAATTGAATCCATATTTTCATCTGACTCTTTAAAAATATGCTCCTGAAACAATCCTATAAATTTTTGATTATGTGTATTTGATATCCATATTTTATCCCTTTATGTATTCAAATGCCTAAGAATTTATTTGTGGGTTTCAATATATGGGGAAACCTTTAAATTGTTATGAAAAATGCATAGGTGGTATTGCTTCTGATATATAATATTAATTTTTAAAACATCTCTTCTAGAAATTCCTTCACTTGAAATCCATCCAATGTGATGAGATTTTAGTAGACTAATGCTTTCCAAATTGGATAGGTATTCAATACATAATTCAAGAGCTTCCTTAACAATATATCACTCCACAATACAACCCTCTAGCTAACTTCAATTTTTGACATACCTTTTCAAAATATTCAAATATTGTTCAATGGGGTACATCCATTTATTGTGTATAGGACCACATAGTCGAATCTCTCTCACCAATTGAACCATCAAATGAACCATCATATCAAAGAATTTTGATGGGAAGAACATATCCAATACACATAATATGATGATAATTTCTCTTTCCATAGTCAAAAATTTCACAGGGTCTATAACTTTGGTGCATATAACTTTGAAGAATAAATAGAGTTTGGTTAATGTATGACATATATTCATGGAAAAAATCCAACGTAAAGCTATAGACATTAGTTGTTTCATAAAAACATGGAAATCATGTGATTTCAGACCCTTTAATTTTAAATAGGTCATCGACACGATGTTCTTGATATTTGATAAATACCTCTCTAGAACCTTTATGTCATTTAAGAAGTTTCAAAACTGATATCTATCCTTCCTGGAAAGAGTGTAAGCAGCTGGCGGAAAAAAAGTTCATTTTCACCCTTAAATAGAGACAACTCTTCTCATATTCCCATGTCAATCGTGTCCATCCTAGTCTCAATTCCATCATTTTTTACTGGGTGAATTTAGAAATGTGTCGATGACACTATCACATACATTTTTTTCAACATGCATAACATAAATAAAATTTCTGACGTACAAAAAATTCCTGAATGGTAATTCAAAATAAACTAATATCTTTTTCCAACTAGTTTTCATAAGGTTTTTCAAAAATGGTTTACCAAAATCAATGTCCACATATTTTACTTTCTCAAATAGTTGCTCACCTGTTAGTGAAGACGGTGTTATATGTTCTTCTGAACTTCCATCGAAAGATGTCTCTAAGATCTGCACTTATGTCATTAGGGTAGAAATATGCAATGTTTTAGAAACATGATTTTTTATTAATGTTTCAACCAAATTGACTGTGTACCTTTTCCACAGACGAGACACCCTCTATTTCCTTTACTGTTATATCCTGAAAATTTTCTATAAGAAATAAATTCATTTATTTTCCTATAAAACATGGCTCTTAATGTGAAATTTTCATTTCTATAAGAATCATACAACGTAACACCTGAATCCCACAATAATTCAAATCCCTGATCAATGGAGATAAATAAAAATCAACATAATTACCAAATTGTTTTGGTTTTAATATAAGCATAGATAACATGATGTATTTTCATTTTATGCATAACCACAATGGAATTTTATAATTTACCAACATAATCGGCCAGGTACTATGAGTTCTGCTTTGAAAACCAAAAGGATTATCTCCATTTTTAGATAATGCAAGACAAATGTTTCTAGGATCATTTACAAATTGAAGATACTCATTATATATTCTCTTTCACTAAGGAGAGTATGTTGTTTTACATAGTTTCTCATCTTCATTTTCTGTGTTTGTGTTCCACGTCAATTTCCATGTTCTCCACTCACATCTATATAGGCACCTAAACATTGGAATGATTGGAATGTACCATACAAATTTTGTAGGACTAGATTCATTTTTCTTGTATCGAGAAGCACCAAACTTTGGTAATTCTCTAAGTGATATTTGGTCCTTGTGAAATAATATACAGTCATTCAGGAAGATGTGTATTCTTTCAGAGATCATACCCATCGAGCGTAGAATTAGTTTGGCATCGCGTGTTCGGATCATAAGCTCATTATATTCTGAGATAATTTCATTAAATAAATCAAGTAATTCCATAAAACTGGAATCACTCCATATACATCTTGATTTAAAATTATACAACTTTAGTACAGATGACAATGCTGTATATTTAGTGCAACCACCATACAATGACACCTTTGCACAACTCTTTAACTGCTCAAACAATTTTGGGAAATCACGAAGTTCATCTTCAAATGTACTTATTATTGCCTCAATACGATCTTCATAGCCATTCATACCTATAATAATGTCTTTAATATGGTATTATTCATTTTCCACACTTGTAATCAAATCAATTGATCCATAAAATGCAATGTTATCCCAACCACTAGCTACATTCTCTTTTTTTCCATGTTTATTCCAACATTTGTAACCTCTATCTATTCCATGAGAGATCAAGTGTTCTTCTAACTCCTTTGAACTAACTTTTATTGAATAACAACAATGTATACACATATAAAGTATTTGAGAGGGGTTATATGCATGATCATTTTAAAATTGATGAACTCTTTCACTCCATCTTCACACTCTTTTTCCATACGATTGACATCCATCCATTCATTATTCATATCCATCCTATATGATTTGGTGATATTAATATTTAAAAAAATAAATAAAAAAAATTGGCCTTTCAAATAAGGGGAACACAACATTTTAATGATAGTCATTAATTCATTTCGTTTTATATGACTCATCCCCAAGAAGATAAAACCAAATTCATTTGAAAACTATTTATAAATTCACACATGATATCCCATTAAAAAAACCAACAAATTAAAAAAATCCCTCTTTAAAATAACACAACCCTTTTAAAATGAAAGCATCATTAAATACACTTTCAAAACATTCACATCCCTTTATGAAATCCAATCGGGTGAGTTGACAAACACTTGGCATGTAACCTAAGTCCATGCCAATATTTAAATCATTTTAAAGCTATTTAAAACCAAAAAAGGGTATGTTGAACACATATAATTTTTTATGAAACATAAAAAACACTTGAATCATTTTAAAATATCCACTTAGTCATTTTCACAAATACATAAATCCCCATAGAGGTACTTTATAAAGTATACATGAATAAAAAATAACCAACATTTTATAAAATATAATGATTTAAAAGATTTATCATTTATTTCATGAATAAATAGTATGAATCCTATAGTTTACTCTCTTAATACTAATAAGAATTTAATAATTGATAGATAAAGACATAAGTGTCATTTGGGTGGGTCTTCAATACTACCTTCTATCATAGAGGCTTCCCATATATGGATTTGGATTTTTTGGTGATGTGTTGATAGAAACATCATAACTAGGGAATCAACTGGTGAGTTGGATTAATCATCACCATAAAATAGAATAAGCAAGTATCTTTTCTATAAGATTATTCATTAGGAAGGTGAACCATATAGATTTTCATATCCTCAATTATGGCCTTATAAACCTAGAATAAGGAAGACTTATTCCAAATATTGGTTCCCATAGTTATGACTCTATACTAAAAATTACATTGTTGACCAATGATTGGGTTCATATTTGAGTTGGGATCTATTCCATGGATGTTTTTTCGACATGGATTGGGGTTGGGCCTTCAAGGGTCACCAATAATATGTAAGATTTAGTGTCCTAGAATCAACTGGTTGTACTTTAATTACATGGATATTTAATGTATTTAAATATTAAACATCTTATTTCATCTTCTTCATTGTTCTAAATGACTAGGATGTAATAATGTCCTAGAGTATTTGTTGCATTGATAAGGTCATGGTAGTTCTCCACTATGATTAAAACCTTGAAATTCTATAATAATATTCTTAAATATAGTTCTACGGTTAGATGACATACTATGAAGGGACACATATCATGCAGACTGTCTGGTGAGAGTACTCGTAAGCAGATGAGACTTCCTCTCATGAAGTTCTCACTTGGTAATCTACAAGATAAGAGATTATGAGAACAGACCCGCCAGTAGGAATTCCGCATGTTTTGGTTTCATTGGATATTTCTATCTTTGATCATGTGTAATAATCCTTAGACTTTAAAATTATCATTAATACGTGTCACAACTCATGCACTTTTATTTACTGATGAAAACCGTCACACATATAGTTGGCGAGAAGTAGGGTACGTTGGGTGTGTCATGAATGACATGATATTAATGGATAAGTTGAGGAAGGATTTGTCCCTTCCATTTATGGAAGTTGATATCTCATCCATTTGATTGAAATAGAACTGTTGTGTGAAATTCAATGGTCATGGTGTAACGATGAGTTTATTTTAGGTATTCAAAGAACAACGTATCAAGCATAAAGGTTGAGGACACTATCATGAAACCTACTTGATGAGATATTGAGATAAAGGGATTATAATACACAGTGAGCGTTCATATATGGATGTCATTGTTGTGACTTTATATTCTTTATCTTGGGTTCCTCGACCCGTTGCTAGATAGTACTCTTGGACTTTAGGCAAACCCCCTAATGCCAATGAGAAATAATCCTAGAGGGTCACACAATAAGTGTTTTTGGTGGTCTCGGTTAAATTCTATTTGAATTTAATTAATTAAATAAATATTATTCTCAAGACCATGGAATAATTTTATTCAAGTTAAGATGATCACATAAATTAAATAAAATTTGTTTATTTATTTCATTGAACATTTAATAAATATTTATTTACTAGTTTGTAAATAAAATATTTATTTAAGATAATAAATTATTTATTTATTTATTCGAGTGTTCAATAAATGGAAGTGGAGTTTGAGCAGACCAAGGAAGGTTCGGTAGTAAAATAATTATTTGAAATATGGTAAATAATTATTAGTTGGACAAAGTTAAAATAATAATGATGCAGCTATTATTTTGTGATGTGGAATTTTATTCATAATTCCATTTTTCCTAAGTTGGTGCACCATAAATAATGATGCGGTATTATTATTATGAGTATGAGTTTTCTCAAAGTTCATGAATGTATTTAATTGCTGTTATGAAATTCAATATTTTAACCAAATTTCTATGCATATAAATAGACAAGTACATCTATTGTGACATAGAAAACACACCACACGCTTGGTGAATTGAGAATTGTTGAGATAAAAAATTTCTCTCTAGATTCCTCTTCCCACCCCTCTCAAGAATGAGAGATGTTCTTCAAGGCCGGAGAACAACTGATCAAGAACGACCGACACAAGACACTTGCTTCTCCGTGCTAGCACACGGAGAATGAGTGGTGTCGATTAGAGGCCATCAAAGCACATGTGGATCATCGCTAGAGGGATTCTAGTTTGGATCCTCGCAAGCACAATGAGATAATCTGGAAGGGTCATTTCGAATGATCAACATTATCAATGAAGAAAATATCAAAGATCCAGGTATTATTTTCTTTATGAAATTAATTAAATTAATTATAAACATGATGTGAAAGATCCTCTCTAATGGTTTTGAGCCTCTTCCTTCATTATCTAAATCTTAGATTCTATTCTGTGGAGACTGGTGTTCATCGTTGTATTGATCCCATAATAATCATTAATCATGATAAAAATTAAAATTAGGTGTCAGCCCAACCGCACTTGCACTGCGCCCAGAACCTATAAGTGGTATCAGAGGGGTTATTTCATAGTTTATTATTATTTAAATATTTAGTTAATGATTTATGCATTTAATAATTTAGTTGTTTCAATTCATGTTAATTGTTCTGCAAATCTGTATCTCAAGATCTGTTCCTCCTCTTTCGTTTCTCATTCACATTGTAGAAACGATCTTTTCTTTTTAATTTTGATTAAAATAAAATAATGGATCTCAACTGGAGATTCCAAAAGTTCCTGGACGTACAACACAATAACAAATGATGTGTATTCGTCAATACACATCGTGTAGCCAAGGTTCAATGCACTAGGTCTGATCCTCCAAACCAAGCCATGCCATTAGAGTTTGTCTAAGTCTTAATGACTCCATGTGTTGACTAGGAATAGGTGGCATGCAGTTTCCGGATTACACACCATGTATCCCACTAGACACGACATATAGTCCCTTCGGGTTTGGGTTAGACAATGTACCCCATATACGGATTTCCCGACTGGAGACCGTGTAACAAGGAACTACACAACGGTGGACTACTGAACACGCCATGTACTCCAAAGGTTTCCGAAGTACACTCACATTCCATTTCCCTGGGTGTGTTCTTCAGATGGATGTGAAAAATAGTACACGCCATGTAGTTGGAACTACACTCCGTGTACTCATCCAAATTATGTATATTTATTAAAAATTTATTATTAGATTATACAAGCCCTTGAGACGTGTACCATCATGTAGGCATAAAGCTAAGGCACAATACGTGATATTTGTTTTATATACATGTGTTTAATTTAACATCTGCGTAATGTTTATTTCTACTCATTGGGTAGTTATGAATAGGAATTCACCAGGTTTCCTTCAAGGTACAATTTACGTACAAAGATAATTTTAAATGAATTTATTTGTTTAAAATTATGATGGATGAGAATCTCAAGGAAATTCAGAAAAGGGTTTAAGATAAAATGATTGATTAATTAAAGATGATAATTAATTGATTCGAGTGTGATTTATCTTAAACAAGAACAATTGAAGAATTTAATGCCAGTTTTATTTATGTGTAAATAGAATTTCATGTATGGATGATCATGAGATAGACCAACACCTTTATATGTGGACAGTTTATTTTAATTTATTTATTTAAATTAAATTTGTTGGTCTATGGGCCTTCTTGTCATTAATATGCAGGGCATGCGTGCCCAAGGTTTCTTCTATCTAAAACCCATTTTTACCCCTCACCTATATGTGAGTTAAAAAAATGCATATGTAATGGATTTATATCCCAAGCTAGTGGAGGTGGTTAAAGATGGAGTTGATACAAAACCAATCCCCAGAGATACAGATGTGGACATGTGGAAAGTTGTAAACAAGAACCCATAAAGTTCAAGATGTTTCTCCCCTAGGTCAGGGGTTACTTTATCAACCACTAGATAAACTAAACATTAAAAAATATCATGATCATTCTTTTTATTTTATTTCTGTTAGTTTCATGGTTTATCAATATGGATGTGTTACAATCACATAATTAATTAATTAAACAAGCATGCAAGATAGAACTAAAATAAACCAGACTTATGAATAAATATTATCATGACATGGTTAATCAATTAAGTAAATTCCACTTAATATTAACAAGTATGTAATAATGATAATAATAAATTCATGTATAAGAGATAAAAATTCTTCAAATAAAATATTAAGTCATACCAAGACTTCCGTTACTTTATTAAGGGAAAAACTTAATAAAACTATGTGTTTGACCAACCGTTGTTGGGGAACTTAATTTTATACATGAATCACTTATGAAAGGTTTCGAGTTGAATTTAACATATTACATCAATAGGAGTATCCCTTTCTAGAGTTGGTGTAATATTGGAGGCAAGAGTTGAGAAAATCCAAAGTCATGATTTTAGGATTAGGGAGTTCACTCAACATATCAAGGAGCTGTAAGCCAAAAGTTGGCAAAGACCTGCCTACCTAAATACCTTCTAATATCTTGACCAACCCTTGTTGGGGTTATGAAAAGGTGAATATGGAACCTTGCCTCTTGAATGTCATGTCAACTGTACATTATGAGTTCAATGGTGAGGTCCATTGGGACTTGATAAAATAGTGGGAGACTTAATAAAAAATTTTATTATTTCTCATAAAATGTAATCAATAAATTAATAATGAACTACTCTTTTAATTATAGAATAAAAATTAAAATCTCATCAACCACACTATCTCTGTGATCAATTCTAGATAAAGACAACATCCTCACCGGTAGTAACTTACAGGAATGGTTTAGACACCTTCAGGTTATCTTATGCCATGAACAGAAGTCATACGTGCTGGAGTCAGCATTACCTGATCTGCAAGCCAAAGAGGTGAGTGATGAGGATTTCATGGTCTATGATAAACATATGAATGATGCAGTTGATGTTCAATGTTTGATGTTATCATGAATTTATAGTGAGCTCATGAAGTCTCATGAAAACATGGATGATTATAGCATACTCAAGCACCTCCATGGCCTTTATTAGGAGAGAGATAGATAGGAAATGTTTGACATATCTAAGGCACTCTTTCAGAGTAAGCTTGGAGAAGGTTCCCCATCTAGGGATCAAGTAGTCAAGCTCATTGGCTACATTGAGCGCCCGAAGGTTCTAGGGTTTAAACTCCCAGAATAACTGGGTATCGATCTCATTCTCGCATCACTCCCTCAGATCTTCCCTAACTTTGTTTTCAATTTCAATATGAACAACATTGAGAAGTCACTATCTGATCTTATTATCCTCATTTTCCATGTGGAAAAATATATGAAGTGTGAAAATCCTTCTGTCCTTATGGTAAATAAGAGTAAAGGGAAGGAAAATATCTTTAAGACCAAAGTTTCTTCACGGACTTCCAAGAAAAGAAGATCAAAGGGGAGGCAAAGGAACATGAAGCTTTTTATTTCCCATGTGGAAAGAAGGGCCACTGAAAGAAGAACTACATCTAGTATAAGAAGAAAGGGGAAGATTCAGGTGTGTTTGTTATCAAATTAAATCTATCCATTTCTACAAATTGGGTATTAGATATAGATTTTGGTTCTCACATATGTATCCAAATACAGGAACCAAGTAGATTCAGGAAGATTGACTGAGGGGAGGAAGATCTATGAGTATCCAACGGAGCTAGACTTGCTACTATATCTATCAGGGAATACCACCTCACTTTGCCATCTGGGATGATCTTGGTGTTAAAGGGTTATTATTATGTGCCTTATGTTACTAAAAACATTATTTCTGTATCCATATTAGATATAGATGGATTTGTTTTCAAGTTTGGAAATGAATGTTTCTTCTTTTACAAATATAGCATTTGTTTTGGTAGGTAACATTTATTCAATGGTCTTTATGTGTTAGATTACACAAACCAAGTAATTGAAATTGATAACAAAGATATTTCACATGACTCATACCACACCCAAATTTGGAATCACCGGCTAGGTCTTGTAAACAAGAAACACTTGACAAAGTTACATCAAGATGGATATTTTCATTATTTCAAACTAAAACCACTTGGTGTATGTCATGCATGTTTACAAGGAAAAATAACCAAATCCCCATTTATTAGGAAAGGTGAAAGGGATAAAGAAATTCTTGAATTGGTTCATACCGATGTGTGTAGACAATTTCCAGTTGAAAAAAGTTGAGGGTACTCATACTTCATAACTTTTATTGACGATTTTATTAGATATGGATATATCTACTTAATGAGGTATAAGTCGAATTATTTTGATAATTTCAAAGAATACAAGAATTAAGTTGAGAACCAGCTTTGTAAAAAAATTATGAAATTCTGCTCAGACCGAGGTGGAGAATATCTTAATCAAGACTTCATTGATTACTTATAGGATTTTGGGATCCTATCCCAACTAACTCCTCCATACACACACCAGTGTAATGGTGTGAGAGAAAGGAGGAACCACAACCTATTGGATATGGCAAGATCAACGACAAGACATGTGAGTCTTCCATTATCCTTTTGGGGATATGTGTTACAAACAGCGACACACATACTAAACCAAGTACCAAATAAATTGATAAATGGTATTCCATATGAGTTACGGAGTATAAATAAATCCATATTATTGAATTTACATGTGCAGGGAAGCAATGCATTTGTTAAGGCCTCTTCATGTAACAAAATTTCACCTCGAGGCACAAAGTGTAACTTTATAGGATACCCCAAGGAAAAAAGGGGATATTACCTATAAAACTCCTTAGACAAAAAGTTTATAGTGGAAAGACACACCATATTCCTTGAGAGGGATCACATATCCAAAAAAGATATTGGTAGAGAGATAGAATTTGATGAAGTTGAGGCTCAAGGTACACAAGAGTTGGTACAAGAATAGATTTCACAAATCGCCATGGAAGAAATAACTGTTCTAGAGACACAAGAGCTGCGTAAGAGTACAAGAGAGGTTAGAGAACTGAAACGATATGTTTTTCTAGTTACTAAGGATGGTGACTCATTATTAGTTGATGATAATGATCCACTAACCTACAAGGAAGTAGTAAGTGGCACAGATGTTACCAAGTGGAAAGAAGCCATGAATTTTAAAATAGATTTCATGTACCAAAACCAAGTCTAGATTTTGGTAGATCCTTTAATTGATGTAAATTATTTTGGTTGCAAATGGGTATTCATGAAAAAACTTGACATATAAGGACAAGTAAACACCTATAAGGAACAAATGATTGAAAAAGGGTTTAAAAAACTTCAAGGCATTGACTATGATGAAACCTTTTCACCAGTTGAAATGTTGAAATCCATTAGAATTCTATTAGCCATTGCCGCTTACCCTGACTATGAGAATTGGAAAATGGATTTCAAAATAGCCTTCCTTAACGGGAACCTTCAGGAAGATTTCTACATGACACAACCTGAAGGGTTTATGACTCTAAAGGATGCCACTAAGGTATGCAAGTTTCAGATATCCATTTATGGATTAAAGAAAACATATAGGTCATGGAACATTCATTTTGATGAATCCATAATGAAATTTGGTTTTATCAAGAATGAATGTGATACTTGTGTCTACAAATGGTTTAGTGGGAGTGCAGTCATTTTCCAAATAGTATATGTTGATGACATATTACTTATTGGAAATGAGATACCAGTCTTACAGTCTTTTAATGCATGGTTAAATCAATGCTTCTCCATGAAGGACCTGGGCGAGGCAACATATATTCTTGAGATCAAGATCCATCATGATATATCCAAGAGATTATTGGGCCTAAGTCAAAGTACATACATTGATATGATACTGAAGAGATTTAGTATGGAACAATTCAAGAGGGTATTGTTACCAGCATCACATGGCAATCATATTTCCAAGAAAATGTGTCCTCAAACACACGAGGAAATAAAGATAATGGAAAATAATCCATATGCATCAGTGATTGGGTCAGTCATGTATTCCATGCTACATACTAGGTTGGATGTCACCTACACATTGAGTACAGTAGGTAGATATCAAACTGACCTAGGTGACCGCCATTGGATGGCAGTCAAGACTATCCTAAAGTATTTGAGGTGTACTAAGAATAAGTTCATAGTTTATGGAGGAGATGAGGAACTAGTCATCAGAGGATTTACAAATGCTAGTTTCCAGACTGATCAAGATGACATGAAGTCGCAAACAGGATACATCTTCACTTTCAATGGAGGTGCAGTGAGCTGGAAGAGCTCAAAGAAGAGTGTGGTCGTAGATTATACAGTAGAGTCTGAGTATATTTCATCTTCTGAGGTAGCTAAAGAAGCAGTTTGAATGTGAAGCTTCATCCAGGATTTGGATGTAATACCTATTAGTAAAGATCCCATCACACTATACATTAATAATACTACAACGATGGCTCTCGCAAAAGAGCCAAGGTCACATCAGCGGATGAAGCACATACTTCAGAAGTATCATCACTTAAGGAATTTTTCTTAGAGTGGTAAAGTTGCAGTGAGAAGTATTTCCACGTAAGACAACATGGTGGAACCCTTTACTAAAGCCTTGACTCAGCAGAAACATGATCACCATGTGAGGTTTAGAAGACTAAAATTTGTAGGCAGTTGGCTCTAGTCCAAGTGGGATTTTTTAAGAGTTGGGGTCCTATAATTAACTGGTTGTACTTTGATTACATGGATATTTAATGTATTTAAATATTAAAAATATTATTACATATTGTTCATTGTTCTTCGTGACTAGGATGTAATAATGTCCTAGAGTATTTTTTGCATTGATAAGGTCATGGAAGTTCCCTGCTATGATGAGATCCTTGAAATGCTATAACATTATTCTTAAATATAGTTCTATGGTAGGATGACATACTATGAAGGGAAACATAGCATGAATACCGTCATGTGTGAGTACTCGTAAGCAGATGAGACTTCCTCACATGAATTTATCACTTAGTAATCTCCAAGATATAAGATTATGAGAACAGACCTGCCAGTAGGAATTCTGCATGTTTTGGTGTCATTGGATATTTCCATTTGTGAGAATATGTGATGAGCCTTAGACTATAAGATTATCATTAATATGTGTCATGAATCACGCACTTTGATTTACTAATGAAAACCATCACGCAGATGGTTGGTGGGAAGTAGGGTATGTTGGGTACGTCACGAGTGACATGATATTAATGGATATGTTGTGGAAGGATTTTTATCTTCCATTTATGGAATTTGATATCTCGGACCTTTGATTGAAATTGAACCTTCACGTGAAATTCCATGTCCATGGTGTAATGACGAGTTTATTTCAGGTAGTCAAAGAATGATGTATCAAGCATAATGGTTGATGACACTATCTTGAAACCTGCTTGATGAGATATTGAGACAAAGGGATTATATTACACAGTGAGCATTCATATGTGGATGTCGTTTTTGCGACTTTATGTTCTTTCTCTTGGGTGCCTTGACCCGTTTCTAGACAGTACTCTTGGACTTTAGGTAATCCCACCTAATGCAAACTAGAAAGAATCCTATAGGGTCACACACTAATTATTTTTGGTGGTCTCAGTTAAATTCTATTTTAATTTAATTAACGAAATAAATATTATTCTCAAGACTGTGGAATAATTTTATTCAAGTTAAGATGATCATATAAATTAAATAAAATATATTTATTTATTTTATCGAACATTTAATAAATATTTATTTACTAGTTTGTAAATAAAATATTTATTTAATAGATTCAATTATTTATTTATTTATTCGAGTGTTCAATAAATAGAAGTAGAGTTCGAATGGACCAAGGCTGGTCCGGTAGTAAAATAATTATTTGCAAGGTGGTAAATAATTATTAGTTGGCACAAGTTAAAATAATAATGATGCTATTATTATTTTGTGATGTGGAATTTTATTCATAATTTCGTTTTGTGCAAGTTGGAACACCATAAATAATGACGCAGTATTATTATTATGAGCATGGGTTTTCTATAAGTTCATGAATGTATTTAATTTTTGTTATGAAATTAAATATTGTAACTAAAGTTCTATGTATATAAATAGACAAGTGCATCTATTATGCCATGGAAAACACACTGCACTCTTGGTGAATTGAGAATTGTAGAGTCAAACAATTTCTCTCTCGAATCCTCTTCCTACCCCTCTCAAGAATCAGAGATTTTCTTCAAGGCCTAAGAACAAGCGATCAAGAACGACTGACACAAGACACTCGCTTCTCCGTGCTAGTGTTGAGCAAGTGTTGTTTTCAACAATACATAATGTTTTATTTAAAGGGGGAGTATGTTGAGAACAATACTCTATCTCTTTATGACAATTTTAATGCCTCACAAATACCCTTAATTATTTTCTAATGATTTTATTTGTTAATTATTTTTCAGGAATTTATTATTCATTATATTTTTATTTCTGGATGAAATATTTAGATTCTTGAATAACAAGAATTAATTTCTAAGGTATTCACATTTAGCGTGTTCTGGAAACACTGTTCATGCTCTACATATTCGGAATCTGCTTTAGCGTATTCTGGAAACACTGTTCATACTCTATGTGGAGAAACATAGAATAAGGATGAAATGCAGTGTATACTTTATAAGAGAAAAAGTATGGAATAGGAACTATACGTTATCGGCAAAGTATGAAAAAGAACCCTATGTTAGGAAGGAACCCTACGTTTTGTATTTTAGAAAAGTATGGAAGGAGAACCATACATAAGTGTTAAACGTTGCGTTTTTTTCTAAAAAGTATGGTTCCTCAACCTTACTTTTGTAAACAACCATACGTTCTTGGAAAAGTATGGATCAAGTAAAAGTATGAATCTTTTATCATACGTTTGAAAGTTAGAGAGAAAAGTATGGATGAACAACCCTACATTTATTATCAACCTTACATTTAAAGGCTACATCATCAGCCTTACGTTTATGATCAACCTTACGTTTATGATCTACATTACGTTCAAAGGATGCATACTGTACAACTCAACCTTACATTTGACGTCGGAGAATTTAAAGTTGATGATATTATGAAATGGTCAGCAAGCTGATTATTAGGCTGATTTCAAGCCGGATTTAAAACCGATTTTAAAGCACGTCTTTGACTGATTCAAATCTATTTTAGCAATGGTTTAAGGATCAAATTAAAAAAATATTTTTATGCCGAGTCTTCAGGGAAGTTACGACTACTCTGTAAATTCAAATATTTGAATATCACGAGTCAGAAGGAGACTTTTGTGGATCTAAATTTGTATAAGAAATGCTTGTCATTATTATATGATCTCATGATATTATATGATCTAGTGTGTGATCTCTCGATCATTGTGTGAAATAAAATAGAGACTATCAAAAATTCATATCTACTGATTCAAGAGAACAACAAAGCTCTATTTATTGAAGAATAAGAATCACGATAGAAGATTCATTCATTTTACCTCGAAGATAATTTGTGAATCTTATACTGCTAAAGTTGTGAGTTATATTTTTATATCCACTACAACGAGATCGACTCAGAATGAATCTTTTGTGAAGATCATTATTTCTGAATGCGATGATCCATATACTATCAATTTTATGCTGTTTCAATTGTGAAGAACATCTGGAAAGTATTTTCAGAATACAGAAATGTTTCTTTCCTATTCTCAAGTGACCAGCTTCTCGTAATAAGCTGTGTCGGTTCTGTGAGTGAACCAAAAGGCTTTGTTTTTCCTTAGATTGTAAAGGTGTCAACTACCTGTAATCAGTTGTTTAAAGGTCTCTTGAAACGAGGACCAGATAGTGAAAATCACCTGGCTCGTGGAGTAGAGTGTTGGTGGAGTGGACTAGGGGCCTTCTGTTCCCCGAACCACTATACATCTTGTGTCTCTGCTATTTAAATTTCTGCTGCATCAACTCATCTTATTAAAGTTAAAGGGCAGAACACAATCTCGAAAAGATTTTTGAAAAGACACAATTCACCCCCTCTTGTGTATATGTGGTATAATCCAATATAACATCTAGCACCCGGAGAATGATTTTTGTTGATCAGAGGCCATCGAAGCATATGTGGATCACCACTAGAGGGATTCTAGTTTGGATCCTTGCAAGCACAATGAGATAATTTAGAATGGTCATTCCGAATGATCAACATCATCAACGAAAAAAATACTGAAGATCCAAGTATTATTTTCTTTATGAAATTTATTAAATTAATTATAAACATGATGTGAAAGATCCCCTCTAAAGGTTTCAGGCCTCTTCTAATTTTATCTAAATCTTTGATTCTATTCCATGGAAACTGGTGTTCATCGTCTTATTGATTCTGAAATAATCATTGATCATGGTAAAAATTAATGTTTTGTGTCGGCCCAACTGTGCTTCCGCTATGCCCAGAACCTATAGAAGATACATATTTTTTTTATAAGAGATCAGGGTACTTGAGTTATATGAATTGTTCTAGGTATGGTAGTATTTATTTCTCTTCAATAAGAAATTCATCTCAAGCCTAATCGGTAAGTGGATCAAGTATATGAACATGTTCTAACTGGTGCATGAAGTAGACATGATAAGCCTCCATGAATAGTTTCATAATTACTTCATTAATGTTTTCCCTATTTTTATACCTATATCCATTCCTACACTTCTTACTTAGTCTTTTTCTCCACATACCTCCATTTTCACTTTTTTGAAGTGTCCTATTTTTCATTATTCTACTACTCTAAATCTTATAGAGAATATTTTTCATGGGTTGGGGTTGGTGGAATAGTCGATGAAGGTATATTACTAAATGAGGTAATTTTTTGAATGATAACTAATCTTTTTTATTATCTGTGGGTATAATGATATCTATAATCTACTCCTCCAACATGGAAATGAATGTTGATGATTATGGGTGATAGTATGATGATATTGGGGTGAAAGTATAATAGCCCAATCTCAAAATAGATGAATTAGTTTACTACTACCCCAAGAGTGCACATCACTTCACTAGGGATGGTTCTTATCACTTAGTGTATTGGTATAATATGTGGGGCACAATTTTCCTACTTTGAGTAAATTGATAAGCTATAATCAAACTATCCTATGAATCGACTTGAAACATTCATATGCCATAAATTATCAAGATAAATAAACAATAAATTCCACTATAATTGAATAAAAATATAAAAGAAACACCAACATCACTATATTAATGCAGTCATAAACAATAAACCATATCCATATGCGAACAAACGATGAAAAACATGTGAAACTACACTAAAAAAACATAACTAAAAATGGATGGGTTATATTCCATGACATGATATCCAGCCAAACATGGCCTCCATTCTATAAATCACCTAACAAATAGACTAATTCTTATGACACTGAAAGAGCACTGTCGTGGGCGCCCTCAAATGATTAGTATGATTTGGGGTACTTAGGTGCAGCAGAGTGGCTGACCAAGGTCGTCTCTCAAAGGAGGAAGTGAATTAAAACAATTTTTAGAGGTATTCTAGAAGTAAAATAAAAGAGAATAAAAACACTACTTGAAGGGATGGGGGTGTTTTTTTATAGTTTATGAATCTAGAAGAAGTTTGCTGGAAGAAGATTTTATTTTTTTTTGTTTTTAGTTTTGAAATGAAGTTTGATTAAAATGACACAACAAAAAGATGTTTGTTTAGACAATATTTAAAAGATGTAATCGATCTAACTCTACCTCTTCAATCATTTATTAATCATTATCATTTAAATTAATATTCACTTAATTATGATCCCTTAATTTGTTAAATCCCGAACCCTACGAGAATTAACTTTACCATGAAGATTGAAGTGAATTTAACCTTAGGCTAACTTCGGAACATGCAATCGCAGCACCCTGCTTTGATTGATGTTCTAAGATTAGATTATGGTCAGTGGTAAATTAAGGCACATATCCACTCTGGAAATGAGGATGAATTGTGTTTAGGGATTATATTTGAACTCTACAAATTTATCTCGTGTGGTCTTGTATTACTGATTAAGATCGCGCTCTCACAATTTACACAAAATCCCGACCTCGCGTGTTTTTGTGTACATTGTTCAATTGCTTGCTTAGTTTCTTACAATTTAAAAACAAAATTCATGGATCATATTAAGTGAATTACAATAGCTTATTGATTCAAAATAATTAAATGAAGAGGGTAGAAGATAGATCGATTACTAAAAGACTACTCTTCCATGGGTGGTGTAATCATCGTAGAAGCGTTTTGCATGTGCAAAGGTTTAAAATGGGTATAACCCAATAACGCTTCTACTCAAGAATTCCAGCCCAATTGGGAAGATTAAGAGAAGAAGAAATTTAAACAAAACAGAAGAAAAGAGAAGAAATAAAAGAAGAACAAAGAAGTTTATTACATAAACAAAATCATTACAACATGAAGGAGAAGAAGAAGGCTTCGTCGAAGGGATCCTTGCTTCAAGAGATACCCTTATTGAAATGGTTGGAGAATTGGAGTGGATCCACTTCTCTTCTGCCCTCAACTTCCCAATGCACGTCCCCAACCCCTCCAAATGAGAAAAACTCCAATTTATAGAGGGGAGGGGAGGAGAGGTTACAAGTGGTTTCAAGTGTGAATTTGGAAATTCGGCCAAATATTTTATGCCAACTTGCACCGCCCATTTGACCACCAAAACGCGTGAATTGGCCGGCCTTCCAGAAGGATCAAATGTGAGGATATGTGGCTTCTATCTCCTCTCCAAAGTTGTGCTCAATACAGGCCCATATGAAGGAGTTATGGCCGAAATACAGAAGATTCTCCATTCTGGAGAGCCCATCCCAACTTTGACATCATGGACCAATTTCAACAGCCAACTGAACTCTTTAGCTCTAGTGTCCTGAATAAAAGTTGTAGATAATTAAGTTAGGAACACTGTTACAAAATTTAATTTTCAAATAATAAAGATAAAAATATTTATTCGTGAAATACTACAATGCACTATTAAGGGTAAAACTGGAATTTTCACCAAATTTTCAAATGAATGATCAAATCCCAAATATTTTATAAATAAACATATTTAACACAATGTGAGGAAATTATTTCATTTACTATCAATAAAATATTCAATAAAATAGTGTTTTATCAACTCCACCACACTTACCCTTTTGCACACCTGGGCAAAACCTCATATCAAGTAAACATCAATATCAAATCAAAACCAATTTTAAAACACATATCCTTAAGATCAATCAATTTCACACCAAGAATCAAAAGATATCATGCCTCATAAAAAACCTTATTTCAAGTTCTCCATTTATATCATTCAATATATTTCCACTTCATTTATCCAACCATGCACAAAACACTTACCTCGCTTGAATTTTCTCTCATCACTCAAATATCAATTTTTGTTTTGCAATGTCTTTCTCATCCAAACTCATACAAGGGTCACCATAGGCTTGATAGATTCCTACATCGCTACCCGATGTGATTCAAGGACATATTTTTATCATGAGGACTTTTCAGGGTTGTTCTGTGGCTTTCGGTTGGTAGGATTAAGATGTGAAAAACTCTGAGGCTGAATAAGGAGGGCTTGACTCTTTTGAAGAAAAATTGCATTAATCTAATTTTCACTTAAATATGGTCTTCTCTTCAATCCCCATAGTATCAATTCAGCTCCATCATCATGAAAAGTCATGAAAGGTTTACACCATTCATCATTTCAGCATAAAAAATGTCAATCTTCTCAAACATGATTTTCTTGAAAGCTCCAGATGGGCACAGCTTTCCACCTCAATTAGAAGCTCCAGAAAAGGCACAGCTTCACTTGTCATGAAAGCTCCAGAAAAGGCACAGCTTTCAATATAATAACTTTCTTTAGCAGTAAACACATCTCTTCAGAATTTAATTTTCCACCCAAAGTATCACAGAATGTGGTGGCAAAACCCAAGACAACTTCCCCCACAATTAAGCTCAACTAGATTATGCAATTTCACTTCAAGAGTTGGTTGGATAGGGAAAATTGGCTTGTAATGTGGATTAACCTAACAGGCTATGCATGGCTTCTAAGGGCTACACGGATTAAATATTCAAGGTAGGCCATTATAAAAAAGGATTATTTGAAATAGGGGTTTTAATACCAAACAAATGCCTCAATCATTTAAACACAAGTACCTCAAACCCTCAAGTTTTGACAGGAATAGATCAAATTATGGTTAAATCAAGTATGGTTTGGTTCTCTCAAGAAGTGAGGTGAATGTAAAGAATATGAAAATAATGGTTCAGAAGCCTCACAGGAAAGTGATTTCAAATTTAAAGACAGTGAGATGTGGCATGGGATTCAAAATTCAGCGTACTTTTCATGAAATTACTAAATATTTGAACTTGAAACAAAGTCATTTCAGCATTCATTTAAGCTTAGTTTCAAGGGGTAAATTGTTTCACTTATTGATATGGATTTAAAAATTGTGATGAGAATCATTTCAGCTCAAAAGTTTCAAAAACACACAGAAAATTGTAAAATAAACACACAAAATTTGAAAAACACACAATTTTTTTTTTGGTTTTTTTTTAAAACAGGAAAACAATTGAAATTACTAAACTAAAAGGTTCCCTCCCCCACACTTAAAATATTGCATTGTCCTCAATGTGAACCCATGAGATGATATATGCACATGAAATGAATAATTTTTAAATAGGACAAATAATATAAAAGTGAAAGGGTTAGGAACAGCCTGATGTGATCAAGTGATGATGGGGTCATGCAGTGTGATAAAATCCACTGCATCAGTAGGATGTCCCTCAATGTATCTCTTCAAACGTTGCCCATTGACTGTAAAGCTCCTTCCAGTGTCCTCTTGTGTGATCTCCACTGCACCATAAGGAAAAACATTAGACACAATATAAGGACCTAACCATCTGGAACGCAACTTACCAGGCATCAACTTCAGTCTTGAACTATAGAGAAGGACTTTCTCTCCAACATGAAACTCCCTTTGTTGGATCATTTTGTCATGAGCTGCTTTTGATCTTTCCTTGTAGAGCCTTGAGTTCTCATATGATGACAGTCGAATCTCCTCAAGCTCTTGAATTTGCAACTTCCTTTGAATTCCAGCTTGGGCCA
This sequence comes from Viscum album, assembly GCA_963277665.1. Classification (NCBI taxonomy): domain Eukaryota; kingdom Viridiplantae; phylum Streptophyta; class Magnoliopsida; order Santalales; family Viscaceae; genus Viscum; species Viscum album. Next base: position 83,935,773 of record OY728140.1, on the reverse strand, counting down.
AATCCATGTTACATTTCTTTATAGCCCAATATGCCCGATGCTCGACTTCCACGGGGAGATGACACGCTTTCCCAAAAACAATCCGAAATGGGGACATACCAATGGGGGTCTTGTATGCTGTCCTATAAGCCCACAATGCATCATCCAAGCGCTTGCTCCAATCCTTCCTATTTGGCTGCACGGTTTTCTCCAAGATTTGTTTCAACTCACGATTTGAAACCTCAGCCTGGCCATTTGTTTGGGGGTGGTATGGTGTTGATGTTTTGTGTGTCACCCCATACTTTCGAAGGAGGGAAGCAAAATTCCTATTGCAAAAGTGTGTACCTTGGTCACTGATGATGGCCTTTGGTACTCCAAACCTGCAAAAAATATGTGCTTTGACAAAGTCCACAACAACATGAGAATCGTCAGTCCTGGTGGCCTTGGCCTCCACCCATTTACTCACATAATCAACAACAACCAAAATATACAAAAATCCAAATGAACTAGGAAAAGGACCCATAAAGTCGATGCCCCATACATCAAAAATCTCACAAAATAGTATGGGTTGTTGGGAAATCTCATGTCTCCTAGAAATGTTCCCAGTGTGTTGGCAACGAGAGCATGACTTACAAAACAAATGGGCATCATGGAACAAGCTAGGCCAATATAATCCAGAGTCTAAAACCTTCCTAGCTGTCCGTTGGGGTCCAAAGTGTCCACCACATGCAAGTGTATGACAGAATTGCAAAACAGACTCAAACTCATGATCAGGAATACACCTCCTAATGACTTGGTCACTACACATGCGCCAGAGGTACGGATCATCCCACACATAATACCTAGACTCACCTTTTAATTTTTGGACTTGATGCTTCTTCAAATTTACTGGGATTTCAGAGCCAACAATGTAATTAACTAAATCAGCATACCAAGGATGCTTACCTGAGATGGTATGGAGATGCTCATCGGGGAATGTGTCCCGAAGTGGTACCTGATCCAAGGTGTCATCCTCTAGTGTGCGAGTAAGCCTACTCATGTGGTCCGCCACCAAATTCTCTGATTCCTTCTTGTCCTTTATCTCAATATAAAATTCTTGAAGAAGGAGCATCCAACGGATAAGTAGTGGCTTTGCATCTGGCTTCTTTAGGAGGTACCTCAAAGCTGCATGGTCAGAAAAAACAACTACTTTAGAGCCCAATAAATATGAACGGAATTTATCTAAAGCAAATATGACAGCAAGAAACTCCTTTTCTGTGGTAGTGTAGTTTGATTGGGCTGAATCTAGCGTCCTCGATGCATAGGCGATCACATGTGAACGTCCCTCCACCCTCTTAGATAAGACAGATCCAACCGCGAAGTTGGAGGCGTCACACATAAGCTCAAATGGAAGGTCCCACCGTGGGGGCTGTATGATTGGTGGAGTGGTCAGACACTTCTTCAGCTCATCAAGTGATACCCTGTATGAATCATCAAAATTGAAGTCAATATCTTTTTGAAGCAATCGAGATAAGGGTAGAGCGATCTTACTAAAATCTCTGATGAAGCGTCGATAAAATCCAGCATGCCCAAGGAATGATCGAACATCACGCACACATGTAGGATATGGGAGGGATGAAATAATGTCTACCTTAGATTTATCAACTTCAATTCCATGTTGTGAGACTATATGACCTAAGACAATTCCCTTTTCGACCATGAAATGACATTTTTCAAAATTTAAGACCAGATTCTTCTCAATACAACGATGCAACACATCACCCAAACTAGAGAAACATTCATCAAATGAGGACCCATAAACTGTAAAATCATCCATAAATACCTCCATACAGGTCTCAATGAAATCTGAGAAAATACTCACCATGCATCTCTGGAAAGTACCTGGGGCGTTGCAAAGTCCAAATGGCATCCTCCGGTAAGCAAAGGTACCGAATGTGCAGGTGAATGTTGTCTTCTCCTGGTCCTCTGCTGCAATGGGAACCTGAAAATAGCCAGAAAATCCATCCAAGAAACAATAGTGTGTCTTCCCAGCTAGTCTCTCAAGCATCTGGTCAATGAATGGAAGTGGGAAATGGTCCTTACGAGTGGATTGATTTAGTTTCCTATAATCGATACACACTCGCCAACTATTTTGTACTCTCACAGGAACTAACTCATCATTTTCATTTTTTATAACAGTGAAACCAGTTTTCTTTGGTACAACCTGAATAGGGCTAACCCATTGTGAGTCAGAAATAGGGTAAATGATACCCGCCTCAAGTAATTTTTCAACTTCTTTCTTAACAACTTCTAGGAGGGTGGGATTAAGTCTCCTTTGTGGCTGTCTCACCGGTTTAGCCCCATCCTCCAAGAGAATCCTATGCATACAAATGGAGGGGCTAATACCTGATATGTCTGCCAATGTCCAACCAATTTCCCTAATGTTATCTCTCAAAAGATTCAAAAGTTTTTCTTCATGTTCAAAAGAGAGATTGTTAGCAATTATGACAGGTAATCTATCACCACTGAGCAAGTATGCATATTTGAGATTTGGGGGCAATGGATTGAGTTCCAATGTAGGTGGGTGATGTATGGATGGAGAAATTGATGCAACAGACATATCTGCACAATGAACATTAGTATCAGAATAAAAATCATCACAATCAGAGAATAAAGCACCAAATCCATCAGCATACTCAATAGACATGTCATAATCAGAGTTCACATGATCAAAATCAGAATATGATTCCATTTCAAAATCAAATCTTAGAGAGTATTGTTCCTTAAAAATGGGTGTAGAAGTATTCTTAGACATCAAACTAGAACCAATACTCATAATCTCCCTAAGCATAGGACAATCAAATTCTATGGAGTTTTTATTTGGTGGTTCAAAATGGGAGATAACAAAAGCAGAATGGTCCTCTGAGGGGTACTTCATGGAATCCATAACATTAAATATCACAAATTCATCTCCAAACTCCATGGAAAGTGTACCCTCATTGACATTTATGATAGTTTTTGCAGTTTTGAGGAAGGGTCTACCTAGGATAATGGGGGCATGAGAACTTACCTGATCATCCTCCATGTTAAGCACATAGAAGTCTGCTGGAAAGATCATGTCTCTTACCCGGACAAGTACATCCTCAAGAACTCCCGCTGGATATGCCGTAGCTCTATTCGCCAATTGCACCACTACTCTTGTTGGCTTCAACTCACCAACCTGTAAGGAAGAGAATACAGAGTGAGGCATCACATTTATTGATGCTCCTAAATCACAAAGAGCATCAGAGAAGTGAAACTCCCCTATGGTACATGGGATGGTGAATGTCCCAGGATCCTTGCACTTTGTTGGCATTGCTAGAGTTGGTGTAATGAGTGTCGAGACATTCCTTCCAAGGTTGATCCTCTCATTCCCCTTGAGCCCTCTTCGATTGGTACAAAGTTCTTTTAAGAATTTCGCATACCTTGGAATTTGCTTAATGGCTTCAAGTAGAGGAATGTTGATCTCCACACGCTTGAATGTGTCCAAAACCTCCTTTTGCATTGCTTCTTCAGCCATCTTCTTGGTTTGAACAACCCTGTTTGGAAAAGGAAGGGGTTTAGGAGGAACATCATCAATATTTTTCTTACCTTTATCTTTCTCCTTGGATTGCTCATCAGTTGGTATGGAATGCGGCTTCTCTGAAGTTGAGGTGAATCCTGGTGGAATGGTAGGTGCAGATGTATCGTTCATTTTCTTCCCACTTCTCAATGTGATGGCACTAACATTCCCCTTTGGATTTGGAGTGGGTTGGGAAGGTAGATTTCCAGAATTCTTACTCACAAGTTCGTGGAGGGCGGTGGCAATCTGACTCATTTGAGTCTTCAACTCTCTCAGCTCCGAACCTTGACTCTTCAGCTCATTCTGTTGATTAAGAACAATTTGTTTCAAAAGATCATCAGTGTTAGAGTCTACCTTGTGTTGGATATTCCCTTGTTGCTGACTCGTTGATGTTTGAGCTTCGAATCTCCTTTGGGGTTGTTGGAAACCCTGTTGGTAAGGTGGAGGCTGCTGGAAGTTTGGTTGAAAAGGGGGCCTTTGTTGTTGTCCAGATCCATACCTCATGTCCTCTAGATCTTTCCACCCTTGGTTGTATGTTGGATCAAACTTATTTTGGGGATATGGTTGTTGTTGTTGCTGCTGAAATGGTCTCCCAGGGAACACTGCTGCACAATCTTCTGTTTCTTGGAGTTGTGGGCAACAGTCAGTCGGGTGGCTTGTCTCAGTGCAAATACCACAAGGCCTTGAAGGAGGGGGTAGAGATGTCTTTTGTGCCAATGCAATCTGCCTCACCATAGTTGTCAATTCTTCTAACTTAGTATCAATCAGATGTCTTTCAAGAGAAGAAGGACTTACTTGATGTACTCCTCGAACATGTGGTGTACCTCTATCACCAAATTGTTGGGAGTTTTGGGCCATCTTGTCGATCAACGCATGTGCAGCTACTGGTGTCTTGTCCACCAATGCTCCTCCAGCCGCAGCATCCACCATGCTTCTCTCCATAGGTGTGAGTCCTTCGTAGAAGTATTGGATGAGGAGTTGCTCACTGATTTGGTGATGTGGGCAGCTTGCACACAACTTCTTGAATCACTCCCAGTACTCATACATTGACTCCCCTTGTGCTTGCTTGATCCCTGATATCTCCTTTCGAATGGATGTGGTCCTTGATGCTGGAAAAAATCTCTGCAAGAAAAGACGTTTCAAATCGTTCCAACAAGTTACATCTTCGGGTTGTAAATAATACATCTAATCTTTTGCAGCTCCATCAAGTGAGAATGGGAATGCTCTTAATTTAATTTGATCTTCAGAAACATTTCTTGGTTTTAAAGTTGAGCAAACCACATTAAATTCCTTAAGGTGTTTGTTGGGATCCTCACCAGATAAGCCATGAAACTTTGGAAGAAGGTGAATTAATCCAGATTTCAATTCAAAGTCCGAGTCGAGATTTGGGTATGCAATACAATTTGGTTGATAGTTAATATCAGGTGCAACCAATTCTCGAATGGTTCTATTAAGTTCATTTCCATTGTTTTCAGCCATTGGATCCTCTTTTATGTTTGAATTTGAATAGCTTCCAATTTCAATGTTTCCAGAAGAGAGGAATTCACCAACTGGTTGAATATTGAAACATCCCGTAGATTGAGAATGTCTGATTCGTGCCCTAAGGCTGCGTTCAATCTCAGGGTCAAGATCTAAGAGATCTTCGGGATTAGTTCGTGTCATAGATCAAATAAAACTGAAAAGAAAGAAAGTGGACCATAGTAAAATAAAAATGAGAAGTTTGAGTTGATGGTCCAAAGAGAAGTAGAAGAAATTAAAAGAAGAAGAAGAAAAATCAGATTGGGTAAAGAAGGAAGGAAGAATAGAGGAAGAGAATAAAATGTAAGATAAAATAAATACCTCTAATTGGTTGAAATAATTACTTGCCTCCCCGGCAACGGCACCAATTTGAAAGAGCGCTGTCGTGGGCGCCCTCAAATGATTAGTATGATTTTGGGGTACTTAGGTGTAGCAGAGTGGCTGACCAAGGTCGTCTCTCAAAGGAGGAAGTGAATTAAAACAATTTTTAGAGGTATTCTAGAAGTAAAATAAAAGAGAATAAAAACACTACTTGAAAGGATGGGGGTGTTTGTTTATAGTTTATGAATCTAGAAGAAGTTTGTTGGAAGAAGATTGTATTTTTTTTTGTTTTTAGTTTTGAAATGAAGTTTGATTAAAATGACACAACAAAAAGATGTTTGTTTAGACAATATTTAAAAGACATAATCGATCTAACTCTACCTCTTCAATCATTTATTAATCATTATAATTTAAATTAATATTCACTTAATTATGATCCCTTAATTTGTTAAATCCCGAACCCTACGAGAATTAACTTTACCACGAAGATTGAAGTGAATTTAACCTTAGGCTAACTTCGGAACATGCAATCGCAGCACCCTGCTTTGATTGATGTTCTAAGATTAGCTTATGGTCAGTGGTAAATTAAGGCACATATTTACTCTGGAAATGAGGATGAATTGTTTTTAGGGATTATATTTGAACTCTACAAATTTATCCCGTGTGGTCTTGTATTACTGATTAAGATTGCGCTCTCACAATTTACACAAAATCCCGACCTCGCGTGTTTTTGTGTACATTGTTCAATTGTTTGCTTAGTTTCTTACAATTTAAAAACACAATTCATGGATCATATTAAGTGAATTACAGTAGCTCATTGACTCAAAATAATTAAATGAAGAGGGTAGAAGATAGATCGATTACTAAAAGACTACTCTTCCATGGGTGGCGTAATCATCGTAGAAGCGTTTTGCATGTGCAAAGGTTTAAAATGGGTATAACCCAATAACGCTTCTACTCAAGAATTCCAGCCCAATTAGGAAGATTAAGAGAAGAAGAAATTTAAACAAAACAGAAGAAAAGAGAAGAAATAAAAGAAGAACAAAGAAGTTTATTACATAAACAAAATCATTACAACATGAAGGAGAAGAAGAAGGCTTCGTCGAAGGGATCCTTGCTTCAAGAGCTACCCTTATTGAAATGGTTGGAGAATTGGAGTGGATCCACTTCTCTTCTGCCCTCAACTTCCCAATGCACTTCCCCAACCCCTCCAAATGAGAAAAACTCCAATTTATAGAGGGGAGGGGAGGAGAGGTTACAAGTGGTTTCAAGTGTGAATGTGGAAATTCGGCCAAATATTTTATTCCAAATTTCACCGCCCATTTGACCACCAAAACGCGTGAATTGGCCAGCCTTACAGAAGGATAAAATGTGCGGATATGTGTCTTCTATCTCCTCTCCAAAGTTGGGCTCAATACAGACCCATATGAATGAGTTATGGCCGAAATACAGAAGCTTCTTCATTCTGGCGAGCCCAGCCCAACTTTGACTTCATGGCCCAATTTCAACAGCCAACTGAACTCTTTAGCTCTAGTGTCCTGAATAAAAGTTGTAGATAATTAAGTTAGGAACACTGTTAAAAAATTTCATTTTCAAATAATAAATATAAAAATATTTATTCTCAAAATACTACAATGCACTATTAAGGGTAAAACTGGAATTTTCACCAAATTTTCAAATGAATGATCAAATCCCAAATATTTTATAAATAAACATATTTAACACAATGTGAGGAAATTATTTCATTTAATATCAATAAAATATTCAATAAAATAGTGTTTTATCAGACACTAAAAATCAATTGGGACATAAGAATCCAATAGCTAACCATATACTTATTGAAACAAAAATGTACTTAGAGCATTATAAGAATACTCGCAGTGGTAGCACCTGAGGAGCTGGGTTCACGGTGGAGGTGGGTTCGCAGAGGAGGAGGGATTTACAAAATAGGTGGGGTTTGGCGGTAGAGGTGGGGTACACGGAGGAGAGCTTCACGATAGAGGAGATCTTTGTGACAGCGGAGGAGGGCTTTGCTGTAGCAAGAGTCGATGATAAAGGAGGAGGATGAGGGCTTCACGGTGGCGGGAGGAGGAGGGATTTGTGGTGCTGGAGGGATTTTTGGTGGTGGAGGGGGAGGAGGAGGAGGAGGCAGAGGTGGAAGAGGAGGAGGAGGAGGAGTCGGCAGGGTTTGGATTCCACGAGATCTTGAGTCGTGCAACATGAGGAGGAGACTGTTAGGGTTTATTTATGAAACTGGGTAAACCTTTCATCAACACTAGCTAAAAAGCACTGATAAAGGTATGTTTTATCAATGCTAAATAGAAAGCACTGATAGAACATGCCTTTATCATTGTTAAAAAAGTGATGATAAACGACATCTTTATCAGCGCTGATAAAACTATAATGATAATAAATTATTTATATCTGTATATATATTTATAAAATTATATATATATAATAAATTAATGAATAAATTTATTTATTTATAATAATAACTATAAATAATTATTTATTTACTTATATATATATATAATAAATATATATTTATTTATAATTATAAATTTATAATAAATATATTTATTATATTTATAACTATATATAATTAAAATCTTTATTATAAATTTATAATTATTTAAATATAAATATATATTTATTTAAATAATTATGACATTATAAAAAAAATATAATTAATATATTTATTTTAGTTTCATATGTATTTAAATATATATATTAATTATAATTTCATAATAATTACATAATTATAAATATATATTTATTTAAATTATTATGAAATTATAAAAGCATATTTAATTAATATATTTATTTTAATTTCATAAGTATTTATATATATATATAGATAGATTTATATTTATATTCATGACTATATATAATTAATATATTTATTTTAACTTCATAATTATTTATTTATATTTATATTTATATTTATTTATTTATGACTAAAAATAAATAAATAAATATATAATTATAATTATAATTATAATTAATATATTAATTATAAATATATTAATTATTTACATATATAAATGTTATTTATAATTATAATTATAAATATTTGTATATATTTATAAATATAGTTCAATAATTATATATATTTATAAAATTATAATTATTATAAATATATTTATTATAATTTTTAAATTATATAAATATAAATATAAATATATATAATTATAATTATAAATAAATATATTTACAAATATTTGTATATAATTGTAAATATATTTATATGTATGTATATATATATATATTAATATATTAATATATATATATATATATAAAATTACAATAATTGTATTTATTATAATTTTATAAAAATTGTATATATAATTATAAATATAATAAATATATGTATAATTTAAACACATTATAATAAATATGTCATTAATGAATATATATATATATATATATATATTCATTAAAGACATATTTGTTTATAATTATAATTATAAATAAATATATTTAAAAGGTATTTATATATAATTATAAATATAATAAATATATTTACCATTTAAAAAAATTATTGAATTTTTATAATTATTTAAATAAATAAATAAATAAATAAATAAATAAATAAATAAATAAATAAATATATATACCAGAAAGGTCTAGGAGCCAGTCGAACCCGCCCCTACCAAAATTTATTTAAAAAATAAAGGACAATACATAAAAAGGATAATGAGTGGGTTCAAACAAGGGTAAGCCCTTATCAAGAATAGAAACTACAAAGGAGGAGAAACTATTTATATTTAGTTATATATAATTATAATTATAAATATATTTTAAAAAGTAATTATATATAACTAAATATTTATAATTCTAAATATAATAAATATTTTTATTATTTAAATATATTTATCATGATTTTAAGTATTTATGAGAAAATAATAGCTTCATGGGAACATGAATGAATCATATACACCAAGTAAAGTACATATCTCATAAAAAACAAGCCATCATATATATGGACAACATGAATAGTAATGAGGGTGTAATGTATAAATGAACATTCATGATGTATACATAACATATAAATGTCAATTATATTCTTGCATCAATTGGCCAAATTCATTGGAAACACTACGGGAAAAACTGATTTTTGTGATGGGTTATTTGCTACGGGAGAATCAACCCGTCACAAAAAGTTACGCATGGTTTGGCGCGGTTTGCGCACCAAACCGTGCGAGAGGGTATTTGCGACGGAGAGGCACTAACCGTCACAAATACCGGGATGCATTAAATACTATTTTCGGCAGGGGAATTCCCCCGTCGCAAATAGTGCATCCGCTGGAGGGTATTTGCAACGGGACCCATTGCAAATAACTGGTGGCGGTAAATACTATTTGCAACGGGATGTTGTCTATTCGCAAAAAGAGAGTCGGCATGTCACTTTTTGCGTCGGGACCCGTCGCAAATACCCTTTTAACTGCCAAGAGTAATTAATGCGGCCGAAGATATTTGCGATAGGTCTCGTCACAAAAAGTACTATTTGAGACGGGTATCCCATCGCAAATATTCTCATCGCAACTAATCTTACCTATATATACCCTCCATCTGTTTTTTTCTTTCCTTCCCCTCAATTCCTACTTTTTTTGTCTCTCTAAACTCTAATTTTAGAGTGAAAATTTTTCTGAGTAAGTTTTTTTACAAAGAAGATGGGAAGCTATCTACAATCATAAGAGATCGAGTTTAAAGGTATTCAGGTTTTATTTAATTTAGTATTTATTTCATTTTATATTATTTTTTATTATTGTTGATTAGTTGTAATTAAATTAGATTTAAATTGTTTTGTCATCAGTATTTATTTGTAATAATAAATTGAAATTATTAATACTAATTCTTAGTAGTTTGTAAAAATTAATAATTATTAATGATAATTAGTAATGTATATAAATAATTAATCGTAATTAGTAATTAATAGTTTTAATTTGCAGTAATTAATAGTAATTAACGCTAATTAGTAATAATTAAGAAAAAATAGTAATAAATATGAAAAAATTGTAATAATTAGGAAAAAATAGTAATAAATATTTACAATTAGTAATAAATACTAATAATTAGTAATAAATATTAATAATTAGTAATAAATAGTAATAAATAACAATAATTAGTAATAATTAGTAATAATTAGTAATAATTAGTAATAATTAGTAATAAATAGTAATAAATAGTAATAAATAGTAATAAATAGTAATAAATAGTAATAAATAATAATAAATAGTAATAAATAGTAATAAATAGTAATAAATAGTAATAAATAGTAACAAAAAGTAATAAATAGTAATAAATATTAATAAATAGTAATAATTAGTAATAATTAGTAATACTTAGTAATAAATAGTAATAAATAATAAATAGAAATAAATAGAAATAATTAGGAATAATTAGGAATAATTAGGAATAATTAGGAATAATTATGAATAACTTGTAATAATTAGGAATGATTAGAAATAAAATCAATTATAATAAATTGTAATAACGTGGCACAATTTCCGCTGAAGTGTATGAAATTGAATTTTTTCAAGAGACTAATCAAAATCCATCTTTTTCACAAAGAGACATGAATATCGATGATAACACCCCACAATTAAGGGACGATGATGATGATGATGTTAATGATGTTACAAATTAATTTTAAATGGAAAGAGATGACGAAACTGAAACTCATATAGATATCGATGATGTCAAGGATGAATATGAAGACATTGACATCGTCAGATATAAAGATGATGATGAAGGTGAACATTGGCATAGTTAAATGTTGGTTATAATCATAAATAATATATATATATGTAATATTTATTTTCAACTATATGCTAACAACAATCATTATGTGTTTCAGATAGACCCTGATATACTTTATGAGTTACAGGATGCTGAGCGACCTTTGGATGAGGAGGATTTGGGATCATCTGAACCTCAGCGTACTGACGGTTCAGGGGGTACACTGAGGGGGCACGGTCTTGCGTGACTGATGATTCCTGACCCTATCCCAGAGTGACATCCACATATTGGATTTGATCCATGCACGCAGAGGTATGGTAACCTGTGTATTTTATTTATCTTTCATTACTTTATTTATATACTAATTGTTTGATTATTTATTTTTTTCATAGTTTTTGCATGTAGCTGTTAGAAAGGGGAGCGTTATCTTGCGTAATTATTTTTCTTAACCATGGATCACATGGGAACAGATTCCCGTTGATTTGAAACTTGACATGTTCAATCATTGGATGATACGTAAATAAATAGTATTTATTTTGAAAATTATTTCATTAATAACTTGATATTATAAATTATTTGTAGGGTTTATGGTATCTCATCGATGATAGCATGTGTGATGCTTTCCACACAGCATGGTAGGTGTCTATGCGTGACCGTTTCCGCCAGTTTGTACATAATTTGAGAAGGAAAACCATTAAGAAAGTAGGAGTGACAATATTTGATGAGTCGTGTAGAGACCACTGACTAGAGTACATTTCATCTCACGTTTGGGATGGATTATATTCACACTGGTTAAGTGGTGGATTTTAGAGGAGATATTCATTGGGCTGATAGAACCAGAGGAGACAGGAGGCGACACATTGAGCTGGTAGTCGTACATTTAGTATGTACAGTGATCCAGCTACTGGAGAGATTAGAGGTGATCGCTAGCGTCATATTGTGGTCAATATTATTTCTTTTTCAATTTTAAAATTAACTGCATAAAAAATTTTCACTATTTTAATTTCAAATTGGAACTGATGGAGTCATATAATGCCGTGACATCTCAGAAACAGGCTGAGAGTCAGGCTGAGATGGCTGATCAGACTAGTGCCCACCATTTTGATGAGGCATCATGGATGCAGGTAACCTAGTATGCGTTCAAGAATGGTCGAGTAGTTGGTATCAACTCTCATTGGACTCTTGAGACTTATTATGGTACTGCTGCGGTATCGGCGTCCAGATCGAGAGGAGCTCGTGGAGAGCCATCATCTTCTGGCTCACAGTATCCGAAGCAGTTGCGAGCTGAGAATGAGCTTATAGAGAGTTTACAGAAGCTGTAGAAAGAGATGCGTGAACAGCAGCAGCAACAATAGTACGAGGAGAATATGCGTCGATGATAGCATCAGAAACACGAGGAGGAGATACGTTAGTGGCAGTAGCAGCAACACGAGCAGATGAAGTACATGCACCGTTTGACTCATAGTTTAGAGATGTAGTTTCCTCCACCACCTCCACCACCTCCTCTACCTCCTTGAGAAGACTATCCCCCAATGATTTTTTTTGTTATGTTAAAAACATTTGAATTGAAAATTTGTTGTAATATGAATTATTTACAGTTTTTGTCTTTTATATTGGTGCGAATATTGCATAATTTATTTATTTATTTTTATTTTTTATTATTTTTAATATTTTAATATTTTAATATTTATTATTAGTATTATATTTTTTAATGTTTGTTTATTTTACTAATAATAATAATAATAATAACAATATTTTAGGATTTTTTATATTTTTTGTGAATATTGATAATTTTAATATTTTTTTATTTTTTTTATTTTAATAATATTAATATTATTTTTTTCATTAATCATAATTTTATTAAATATATATATATATATATATATATATATATTATTTTATTCAGTATTTGCGATGGGATCTTTTGCGAAGGGGTCCCGTCACAAATAGTTGGTATATATATTTTTTAAAAGGTATTTGCGATGGTAAAAGGACCCATCGCAAATACTTTTTTGCGACGGGCCCATCGAAAATGGTTTAGGTATATATAACATATATAAATGGGGAAATATTTGCGATGAGACGATATGCCCGTCGTAAATACTTTTTGCAACGGTCCCGTTGCAACACACATATATATATATAATGTATATAATCAGAGATCTATTTGCGATGAGAGGGTTTCTCAATGAAAATATTATTTTTTTTTTGTGACGGGTCTGTCACAAAAAATACTATATGTGATGTCGTTTTTTGCAACGGGCTATTTGCGACGGGACCCCGTCGTAAAAAATCATTTGCGACGGATCTCGTCACAAATAGACCCTTGCAAATACCTCAAATTTCAGTAGTGAAACATATATTTATTTAAATATATATATATATTTATAATTGTAATTATAAATATACATATTTAAAAATTATTTATATATAATTACAAATATATATATTTAAAAAGTATTTATATAATTATAAATATAGCCGTTGGGGGTTTACCCGAGTGGTAAAGGCTCCCCGTAATCCTGCATCAGAATATATTTCAAATCCATATGGGTGCGAATTTCCATAGGCAGGCGGTGATATAGACATGATGCATGACACATGGAGATGGTGATGTAGGCATGATGCATGGATGACGCAGGTTTGGTGACGCATACAGTATGTCATGCATTTTTTATTCAATGTGTACAAATAAAAATTATTTTTTAATATATATATAATAATTTTATATAAATTAATAATATTTTTTTATAAAAAAAACTTTTATCAGTGTTAAAAATAGCACTGATAAAGTCCCTCCTTTCATCATCACTTTCTGTCGTATGCTAATAAATATTGGCGCATAGTTTTCTCGGATCTCTAGTAGTGATATCAGTAAATATAGTATATAAACATATTTTACAGTAAATATTTATAAATACATTATAAAAAATTATATGTAAATATAAAATTATACTTGAATATGTATAAATATATATATGTAAATATATAGAAATATAAATATATATGTAATGCATAAAATTTATATCTAAATGTACAATATATTGAAATATTCTAAAAATGTATTTAAATCAATATCTAATCCTTTTTACATTATAAAAATATATGAATATATATATATACATATATATATATATATTGTTTATATATACATATGCGTGTATTAATAAACAAATATATATTTATATTTATATTCTAATATATTTAAGTGAATATTAATATATAATATATTTAAATAAATATAAGTTTATATATTTATATCACTCACACAAACGTATATTTTATAAATGTATTTTAAAATAATTATATAAATATATGAATAAAATATATATATATATATATATATATATATATAAATAACATAAAATAGGGAATAAAACATCTTAGTGCAGTGGTAATGGTGTTCCAGTTTCAAAAGAGAGGTATAAGGATCGAATCTAGGCGCATGTAGGGGTGAAAAGGAGGCTCGACTTTGGAAAAGCACTGAAAAAGTTCCATTTCGAGTGCTGAAAAAGGTGGGGGTTTGGAAAATTAGGTTATTGGTGGGGTGGTGGCTGAGTGGATGAAAAGTACTGACAAAGAGGGGGAAAATCACTAACAATGGTTGGGGGGAGAACTCCAAAAAAATATTTTTTTGTCGCCTTTATCATCAATTTTCTTAAGTGATGATAAAGGGAGGATTCTAACAGTGATTATATTAAATGCTCTATAAAGGTGTTGTTAAAGAAAAATATTTTAGCACTGTTAAAAGCACAACCTGTAGTAGTGTGATTTTATATTTACAATTAATAAAAAAAATTTCAACCCATATACAAAAACAAAACTAGCAGACTTTTTCCAATGATCAGCCTTCGTACAAAAGCTTGTCCCTACAATAAAACTAATGTTTATTTTAGTAATAGTAAAAATTAAAAATTAATAAAATTAATTTTAATTTCATATAATCCAAATATTATAAATTATATTATTAATTATTATATATATTAATGATATTATCAATTAATATTCTGATGGATTGACGTGAAGTCAATTCCAACACATCACAAATGAATTATGGATCGTTTTTCTAATGTTTGAAAACAATATAAGATCGTTTTCTAGGTTTTGGATATGTGATAATTGTTATAAAATAAAACGAAACTTTTATATTTAAAATATACACTTCAACTCATACTGACCACATCATGTATCGGATTGATGTTCGGTCAATTCATACACATCACAAATGAATTATGGATCCTTATCCTAATGTTTGAACCAATCCAAACTTGTTTTATTGGTTTTGGCAACGTGACATGCCTTTTAAACTAAAACGACATTTATATATTGAAAAGACGCACTTGGAGTCATACCGAGCACATCATGTGCCGGATTGACATGTTGTCAATTCATACATAAAATAAATAAATTATGGATTTTTTTCCTAAAATATAAAAACAATTCGAGCTATTTTTCTTGATTTTGGATGATTAATGCGCGTTTTAAACTAAAATGTAACTCTTATATTGAAAAATGAACTTCATGTCATACCGGACACATATTGTATTGGATTTACTTGTGTTCAATTACTACACATCATAAATTAATTATGGAGGGTTTTCTAAAGTTTTAAATAATATGATCTCATTTTCTCATTTTTGGCTAGTGACATGCGTTTTAAACTAAAATGACACTTTTATATTAAAAACATGCACTTCGAGTCATACCAACCATATCGTATATCATATTTATGTTCAGTAAATTAGTATACATCAAAAATTAATTATGGATTGTTTTCCTAATTTTTGAAAACAATCCAAGCCCGTTGGCTCAGTTTTGGCCATGTGATGAACATTTGAAACTAAAATGAAACTTTTATATTGAAAACATGAACTTCACGACATATAAATCACGTAGTGTGTCATATTGATGTGTGATGAATTTATACATGTCAAAAATAAATTAGGGAACATTTTCCAAAATTTGTAAAACAACCTGGGCTCTTTTTCTTGGTTTTGTCTCTGTGATGTGTGCTTTAAATTAAAATAAAAATTTTATATTTAAAACATTTTCTTTGAGTCATACCAAACACATAATTTTTCATATTGACATGCATTCAATTAATATAAATAAAAATGAATTATAGATCCTTTTATAAATGTTTTAAATAATATGAGATCGTTTGCTCAATTTTGGATATGAGACACATGTTTTAAACTAAAATAGAACTTCTATATTTAAAACATGCACTTCAAGTCATACCTGCCACATATTCAATCAAATTGATGTGTGGTCAATTCCTACACATCATAAATGAATTGTGGACCATTGTACTAAATCTTGAAAACAATTCACATTCATTTACTCAGTTTTGGCTATGTGATGTATTTTAAACTAAAATGAAACTTATATATTGAAAATTCATACTTCGAGTCATATCAATAACATCATGTGTCAGATTAACATGAAGAAGATTCCTACACATCACCAATGAATTATGGATTGTTGTCCTAATGTTTGAAAACAATATTAGATAATTTTTTTTGGTTTTAGCTGTGTGACACGTGTTTTAAACTAAAGTGGTACTTTTATATTGAAAATATGCACTTCGAGTCACACCAACCACATCGTGTGTTGGATTGATGTGAGGTCAATTCCTACATTTCAAAAATTAATTATGGATCATTATCCTATTTTTTGAAATAAATCCAAGCTCATTTTCTTGTTTTTGTCTTGTGATGTGTGTTTTAAACTAAAATGATATTTTTATATTGAAAACACACACTTAGAGTCATACCCACCACATCATCTGTCAGATTGACATAGAATCAACTCTCCATTAAAAAATGATAATAAATAGTGGTAGCCTTTATCTGTGCTAGATAAAAGTGGTGGTAAAGGGAATTATTAATTAATGCATTTTAAGCGCTAATAAAGAAAGCACTTTACTCTCTCTTTTTTAAGAACTGATAAAGGCAAATTTTTATCAATTATTTTATTTAGTGATTATAAAATATACCTTTATCAGTGCTAAATAAGCACTAATTAAGGGTTTTCCCATAATGCTTTGTCCCACGTTGTATTTTTCGTTTGTCTAGGAACACTTTATAAGCGTGGGTGTTCCTACAACATAATTTTCTATGGTTACTAGGGATTGACACCCATGTACACCTCACACACGGGCCATGTGGGCTTCCCGTGTTGGCCCACTTTCCCTGCCTACTATGACATCCCATACATGCAGATCCTACATGCCTATACACCGCCTAATGTTTCAGTCAGCTCAGTCCCCCAAATTTTTTATATACTCTAATAAGAAAACCAATAAAAAATTAAATTGTAAAAAAAATTAAAAACTGAAATAATTAAACAAATAAAAATTAAAAATGAATAAATTACAAAAATATTTAAAAAATTATTAATGATATAATTATTAATAAAAATAAATAATATATATATATATATATATTTGTGTCCAAGGAAACTATCAATTAAATCATGTCTCCACATGTGGAAGGTGCATGGATCTAATCCCGACCTGCTCTCTTTAAATGGACCACCTTGCGAGTGTTGTATTTGGTGCCCTAGAAAATTAGGGGGGGATGGTGATGGGATGTAAAGTGGTTGAAACCACTATAAACGAAGGGCATCATCTTATGGGGAGGTCGATGTCTGGTGGAATTCGATGTCGGGACACATGATGGTGAGGCCGACAATGGGATTCACGACGGGTGATGGTTATCAGTATTGGTGGCCATAGGGGGTGAGGACCATCATTAGCGGTGGTCGTAGTTTGATGACGCGTGTGACCCATGGGTGAAATTGGAAGTATGGGACATATATCCACATGGTGGGAAACGACAGGAGCTAATGAGGCCCGCAACGACAGCCTTTGTTAACAGTGAGTTAGGCAACTCACAATAATGATAGATCTCTTGAGCGGCTGGTGACTCGCTGCTGTGCAAGGACCCAGAGACGCCAGCTTTGGATGTGTGTCCAGATCATGCATGGTCCTTTATAAAATCGTTGGGCCCTACAAGGTTCATTAATATATAAATAAATAGGGCCAAATGGGTGATTTATCTCTGGGGGTGTTGTAACCTACCCTTCCGGCCTGTGGGTATAAGGTGTGTGTGTGTGTGTGTTTGAATGTAATTGTACCCCCAAAAACCTATATATATATATATTATAAATAGTAAGAAATAATATATATTAAATACAAATATATAAATTAAATAAAATGTACTAATTAATTAAATAAAATTTAAAATTTAAAAAATTAAATAAAAAATTTAGAAAATTATTAATGAAACAATTATTAAGAAAAATGAATATATTTAATATATATATATATTAATTATAAACAGTAATAAAGAGTATATATTAAATATAAATATAGAAAATAAATAAAACATATTAATCTCTTATTCATTTTTTAAATATTTTTTCAATCTAGTCATCTTTTAATTAAATTTTACTCATTTTTAACATGCATTCGTTTAATATTATTTATTCATTGATAATGTTAAGGCTTTGATTACAATTTTTTAAATTTAAATATTTTAAAATTTCATTCGTTTAATATTTTTTTGGTTTATTCATTTTTAATGTTTTTATACATAATTATTCATTAATGTATTTAATATTTATCAATATATAAAACATTTTCATGAATATGATTTATATAATGCAAAATATTTATGTTTACATTAAACAAGCTATATATTCAGTTGAAAATGGTTTATAATTAAAAATAAATAATAATTAAAGATATTGACTAATTGTATTGACTAATGGGAATTTAATTAAATGCCATTTATTTTTTCAATTTAACACATATAAAATGTGTGGTACATTAATTAAACAAATACATATACATAATTAATTCATTTTTATATAAAATGCACACAAAAATAATATTTCTGAAATTTACTCAATTTTTAATATTCATTTTAGAAATATATTTATTAACATAATATATTTAATATATATTATGTTTCTAATTGGTAAATTTTATTCATTTTTTATATTTTTATTCAATATATTCTATTTATTACTTTTTATTTGACTATAGGAGATTGTTGGCCACCCTCTCTAGTTTAATAATCACAAATCATGTCAAATCTTATAAATCATTTCTAATCATTTCAATTGTGTTTATTTAAGTTTCAATATGTGTAATTATGATTATCTATAATCACATATAAGTTTAACACATTCTAATAATATTTATGTTGTAAGATTGTCCAAATAGGAATATTTCCTAAGTATGAGAATCTAACACCAACAGAAAATTGAGTAACCGATGACGAAAAAATTAGTCCAACTCACCGATGCCGACAACACAAAGGACTCACCAATACTGACAGACAGAATGTCTCACCGATAGTTCAAATGAGTCATCGACCGTTCAATTATCTTACAGATAGAAATACTGACCTACCGACACATGGTGCTTCCGAATTATAGTGCTACCGACGCATGGTGCTACCGATGCAAGGATCCACCGATGCACAAACATACCGATATATGGAAACAATGATAGAATGAGACAATGATACCGATAGAAGGAATCATCAATGAAATGAGCCACTAATGCAATATTCACTGACAAAGGAGTCACTGATAGACTGTTTAAATTTACTTTAATTTAAAATATTTCTAATAGTCATGTTTTGAGTGTTTTAATGAAACTGATTAATTTAATGTTTTTTGTAGACATATTTATTAGGGATTTTAGAAATATGAGGTACAACACCTACCTCAAACATGCACATTGTCGGGCTGCAAGAATATAAAAGAAAACGACTCGAGATGAAAGAAGAGGTGCGTGGAGGAGATATATAAAGATACATGTAGACACAGTAGTAGGCCCATACAAGAAACATACAAAAATGAGGAACACATGAGGAATTTTTCATTCCTGCTTACTGTGAACCAAATAACTGTAGTCCACCAAAGTTTCAACATCTCTGCATCATTCAGTTGAACCCAAGGATAATAACATCTTATCTTCCTAGAAGACAGAACATAATGCTCCACGACACTCTGTTTCAGTGTCTGCTTCTAGAAGAGGACTCCAGATTCAACTATGATATATCAAAGAGTCCATAGCTGAACTGTATAACACACAAATCCTTCTAAACCCTATGTAATATTTATTTATCTATTTCGTGCCTTTTTATTACATTTTCGAGTAGTGTGTGCATCTGTTTGTAATACATACATCGTCACCTACACTGAACTAGAGGATAATATATATCCACACACAACTATCTTTTTTACACTTGTTTATCCCACACAGAACTATGATCGAGGTCATGTGTGACCTGGTTGTATTTTGCTCCCACGTAGAACTGTGGTAGAGGTCAGGTGACCTGGACAGTTGTAAAATGTTATGTAAACCCCGATCCAGGGTGTGAATCAAAACTTTTATCTATATTTACTTCTTGGTGTAAAGTGATCCCTAAGTGGAGAGGACTAAGTCTCAGCTTGAGACTGAACCACTTGTCTTATATCTTCTGTGTTTTCAAATTTAGTTTTCTCTATTTTTACCTGTGTTTCATAAAACTAAATTTCACTTTGATTGTTAGTCTTGGCTAGTATTTATAACTGTTTGGATTATTAGATTAGTTTCAAAAGTTATATGAATATTTCATATTGTTACAACTGAGAAATAATCAATCTTATGAGAAATTAGTTGAATAGTCAGAATATTATAAATTCACTACTTTGATTAACTGTCCTATTATGTTTTAAATTGGGGGAATCAATTAAATAAACTTTTGAACAATTTTTATATAGGAACTCAATTTACCCCCCTCTTGAGTGTCCTACTCCAACCAAAATTTGGTATTATATGGTGGTTCTTTAAAAGCTTTTTTAAATATTTTCAATTGTGATTTAGTTGTGTTTTAAAGATCTCAAAAATTATGTTACTTCTAAATTATTAGATCTTTAAAAATCTTTTCTTTGGTACGGATAATAGATTTTAAGGTACTGCTACAAACAGACCTCCCTACTTTAATGGAACTAATTATTCCCAGTGGAAAATTAATATGATACCTCATTTATAAATTATGGGTTTTGATATTTGGATTGTAATAGAGGATTAATATGAAATACCAGAAACTACAAGAACTACATGGAGTGATGCCACCAAGACTGCTTACAATAATAATTCTAAAGCTATGAATTCACTATTTTGTGCAATATGGGATGAAGAGTTTAATAGAATATCTTCTTGTAAATATGCCTATGAAATTTGGGACACCTTACCTATATCACAAGAATGAACTTATAATGTTAAATAAATGATACAAATTAATATAATATTAAATATGATAACTTTTAGATGAAGCCTGATGAACCCATTTCTGATTTTTATCTCAAGTTTGATGAAATAGTCAATATAATGAGCTCTCTTAGAAAGCTAGTGGATTCTGAAGAACAAATCATGCAGATTCTCAGATGTCTACCAGAAAGATATAGATAAACCTCATTATCAATCAGAGAATCTTGTAATATCAGTAAGTTTGAAGTTAAGGAAATGATATGTAAACTAATGATGTATTAGGAAGAGTTAAAGGTGAAAACAGAAGAAGAGGATGAACCAAAAAGAAAATCAGTGGCTTTCAAAACCACTGCTTCCAAACACAAGGAAAAGGAGAAGGTAAAAACTCAAAGTGAAAGCTCAAGTGATGAACATTTTTCTACAGAAAATTATGAAGATATGACTCAAATAGCTAGAAGGTTTAAGAAATTTTATATAAAGAAGAAATTATTCAAAAATATGAACTACAAAGGAAAGTATAAACATAAGTTCCATTGAAAAAATGAATGGAAAAGAGGTGATACCTCAAATGAAATAATATTACATGAGTGAAAATGAAAGGGACATGTAAAGGTTGACTGTCCCAAGATAAAGTACAAGAATAAGTATGATAATAAGTACATAAAGTATAAAAAGTCCATGGAGGAAACCTAGAGAGATTCTAATGAAATCTCAACTGAATTAGAATACTCTAATGATGAAAATTATAATAAGGAAAATATGTGTTTTATGAAAAACACATCTAAGGTAATACTAAACTGTCTTGAACATAATTCATATTATTCTAGAGATGAAAGTGATTCTAAGAACATGAACAATGGGGAAATGTTTGAATATTTTTGAATGATTGAATACACTTTTAATGAATTAAAATATAAATATAAATCCTTGAAGAAACAACATGATTTTACTACAAATGTTAAATCTGAACTTTCTGTAGAAAAAGAGAAAAATGATCAACTACTTAAGGAAAACAAAGAGCATAAATTTTTAAATGACAAATTGAAAAATGATTTAGAAAATTTTACCAATGGTAAATATATCTTGGTTCAAATTCTTGTTAAACAAGTTTCACTCAAATACACTAGTGATATTGGCTGCCAAGCTAGTAAATGAATTTTTTTTCAAAAATAATTTTGTATCTAAATCTGGAAAATCTAGCTTTATTCAATGTTCTGAAAAATTTTCTCTAAATTCCATCCATGAAACATCTTTTGTTGTTTCAAGTTTTTATATCCAAAATAAAGTATATTTTTCAAATTTAGTACATAATACTTATAGGAAACCCATTAATAAAGTATGGGTTACAAAATATCTTATTAATAATGTTACTGGACCCAAACAAATCTGGGTACCAAAATATTTTCTTGTCTAATATGTTTGTACGAAATGTATTGGAAGAGATCCTGTAGATTTATATAGTACTTGGAAAATGTATGTTCAAGACACATGACAGGAGATTATTCATGCTTTAAGAACTTGATAAAGATTTATGGTGGGTATGTCACCTTTAGTGACAATGATAAATGAAAAATCATTGGCCTTGGCCAGATTGGTAACTCTAACATAGTTTTAATTTCTAAATTAATTTTTGTTGATGGATTAAAATACAACCTACTTAGTATCTCTTAGTTATGTAATGATGGTTTTAATGTTAAATTCTAGTATGATGCATGAAATGTTTTTAATTCTAAAAATGAGTTAGTATTTTCTTATATTAGAAATGAAAATGTTTATGTTGTTTATTTAGATACTTTAATTTCTCATTTTTTTGTTTGAGTACTTTTCAAAAAGAATCTTGGATTTGGAAGAACCGATTAGGGAACTAAAATATACACTCACTTAGAAAGATTACTAGGAAAGGATTAGTCAAGGATCTACCCAAACTTGAGTTTCTAAATGAAAAAGTTTGCAATCCTTTTCAAAATGGTAAACATCACAAATTATATTTAAAACCAATGAAAGAAGTTCAAACTTCTCAACCTCTTGAGTTGGTTTACATGGAATTGTTTGGACCATCTAGAGTTTCAAGTCTAAGTGGAAATAACTATGTCTATGTTCTTGTAGATGACTATTCTAGATATACTTGGACCTTCTTCTTAGCTCACAAAACTGATGTTTTATATTATTTCACCAAGTATGATAGGACTATAGAAAATATTAGTGGTCTTAGAATTAAAAACCTAAGAACTGACCATGGCTGTGAGTTTGAGAACCATGATTTTTAATTATTTTTCTCACAAAATGGCTATAGTCATAACTTCTATGCTCCTAGAACACCCCAGAAAAATAGAGTTATTGAAAGAAGAAATAGAACCCTGTAATAAATTTCTAAAACCATGCTTAGTGAATATAACCTACCTATATAATTTTAGGAAAAAGCTATCAATACATATTTTTATATAATCAATAGAGTATTAATTAGACCTATCCTTAAGAGAACTTATAATGAGTTGGGGAACAATAGAAAACCCAAGGTTAATTACTTCAATGTTTTTGGTTGTAAAGTCTATATTCTTAACACTAAGGATAATCTTGAATTTTTTTTTCTCTAAGAGTAATGAAGGAATTTTCCTAGGTTATTCAATTTCTAGTAAATCCTATAGTGTATTCAATAAGAGAACCAAATTTGTGGAAGAATCTATACATTTCAAGTTTGATGAGAAAGATTCACATGTGATGAAGACATCTCTAGAAAATATAGAGGATGATATGTCAAATCTAGACATCAATACTAAATATTATGACCACCTATTAAGGAATTTGTTAAAACTTCCAGTTATGGAAATTCTCCAGATTCTAGTCATGATCAACCAGATCCTATTAAAGAAGTTGAAATAACTACTCCTTATTTTTATAGACTTATTAGAACTCTCAAGAACCAATCCTTTACATGATATAGTTGGAGATTTAGACAAAGGAACTCAGACTAGATCTTCTCTCAGAAACCAAGATGAACATCAAGATTTTTTGTCACATCTTGAACCTAATAACATCAATGATGCTATTAATGATGAATTTTGGGTGATGGATATATAATAATACTTAAATCAGTTTTAAAGAAACAAATTATGGAAACTTGTAGATTGACCCAAATACCCCTTGACTATAGGCACTAAATGGGTGTTTAGGAATAAAGTAGATGAATTTAATAATATAGTTAGAAATAAATCTAGATTGGTTTTACAAGGTTATATTCAAGAAGAAGGGATTGAATATGAAGAAACCTTTTCACCAGTAGCTAGTCTTGAGGCTATTAAAATATTTCTTTCCTATACAACACATCTAAATTTCATACTTTATCAAATGGATGTTAAGAGTGCATGCTTAAATGGGTATATAATTGAGAATTTTTTTGTTGAACAACCCCCTGATTTTACAAATCCCCACTTTCCAAATCATTTTTTAAATTAAATAAATATTTGTATGGTTTAAATCAAGATCCATGAGCTAGGTATGATAGGATCATCACTTTTCTTATTTTTAAAGGTAATACAAAATGTATCACTGATCCTACCATTTTTATAAAATGAATTTCCAAAGATGTTTTAGTAGTAAAAATATATATAGATGATATTATTTTTGGATCCTCTAAAAAATATTTATGTGTTTATTTTTTAAATTTGAGGAAAATAGAATTTGAGATGAATTTGATGGGGGAACTCAAATTCTTTCTTGGATTTCAAATATTTCAAAATAAAGAAGGTATTTTTTTGAATCAAAGAAAATATACTAAGGATATTTTAAAAATATTTTTATATTAATGCAATAAGAGTAGTGACACTCCAATTAGTACCACTTGTAAGTTGTACCTTGATGAAGATGGTAAATCTGTTAATAAAACCACTTATAGAGGAATTATCAGGAGTTTACTCTACTTAACTTCTATTAGGAGAAAAATTCTGTTTAGTGTGTGCATTTTTTCAAGAAAACCAAAAATAATATCATTTAAATTCCATCAAAAGGATTTTTAAATACCTTAAATATAAAACCAATTTAGGGATGTTCTATTCTAGAGTAAAACCATTTGATTGGTGAGTTATTCAGATGATGACTTTGGTGGCTGTAAGTTATAGAAAAAGATCACATCTCGCACATGTCACTTTTTGGGAAAGTATCTAGTTACATGGTGTAGTATGAAACAAAATTTTGTTGCATTATCTACTACCTAATTTGAATACATATATTCTAGTATTTTTTGTGCACAAATTTTGTGGATAAACCATAAATTACATGACTATGGATATCAATTCAGACATGTCCCTATAAATTGTGATAAAAAACTGCTATTAATATTTATAATAATCATATTTCACATTATTAGACAAAACACATTGATACAAGACATCAGTTTTTGAGACACCATTATAAAAATGGTGAAATAACTTTAGAATTCATTTTCATTGAAATTCATCTTACTGACATTTTAATTAAGGCATTGAACACTAAAAGAATGAACTACATCAAACATGAGTTAGGAATGATCAATCTATAAGACCTTATGTTGTTATTACTTTGATAATTTTATGTGAAGATGTGATACTGACACTAGAAAAGTCAAATAGATAGTGTCATGATGACACTGATAGTATAAAGATGACAATGTCGTGTCGACACCGATAACTTTGTCATACCAATACTATGTCATGCTGACATAGTTGTCATGCTGACATAGTTGTCATGCTGACACCGATGCCTTGTCATGCTGACACCGTTACTGTTATGAAAAATATGTCTTTCTGACACTGATGAATCACTGTTTTTATCCATTTTATGTTTTTACTAAAACTATGATGTTTCATTTATTTTGTTGAACCCAGTTCTCGATGCTGTGACATCAAATTCATTAAATTATATAAAATGATTTGATCCACAATACAATTTACCCTCACACTTTAACCCTTACACTCTCCAGCTGTTGCACTCTTCTTACCTTTGAAATTTCACCTTCCAATCTTCAACCGAACCATCTAAAATGGAAGGGATAAAGCGTTACCTTGAAAGAGGATCTAGAGACAATTCATAACCTTCTAAAATAAAAAATGGAGAGTTGATCAAGTTCGTGCCTTTCAATTATGCTTTTGTAAACCTTATGGTTACACGAGAAAAGGAAGTTATAGATGAGTGGTTTTTGGAAAGAAAATCCTTGATGTTGAAGGTGATATAGGATCAAAGTTGGATTGAGTGGTTTTAAGACAATTAAAGACCTTTCTATCCAAACCTAGTTTAAGAGTTTTACATGAATGTAAAGTTTCTTCTAGAATGAAGTGAAGTTTCTTGGATTATGTTCATAGTGAAAGGAAATAGAATTTATGTTTCATCAAGGAAGTGGGATGAGTGTCTTAAGGTACCCCATGAGGGTGTGTTTTATGACTATCAGGGTATTTATACACCTAAGAGTGACATTTTTTTGTTTTATATTGCTCTCAAAGAGATTACTAACAATGATGTGCATAAGAGACCTATTTCTATGGAATTATATGGGGAGTGAAAAATTATTTTCAAATTCATTTAACACCAAATATATCCCAGTAAAGGGGACTTTAATTCATTAAAATATCAAGATTTATATTTGGTGTACCTAATGAAGAAGGGAATTAAGGTAAACCTATGTAGATATCTCATGGTTCATATTAGTGAGATGATTAAGCATTATTGAAAGACAAACTCTCTTTTTTACCTAAGGATGATATCAATCATGTTGAAAGATAAGGGATGTGTTAGTGATGATGATGAGATTTTTTTGAGTGTATCGGGGTCTTCCTAAGAAAAGAAATATGTAAAAGGATGAAGATGAATTGGAACCCATGGAATAAAGAATGGGTTAGGGATAATGAAAAATTATATGAGAAGTTCAATATAGTGGACCACCATGTTAGGTTGAGGAATATGGTTGATCCATGCCTTGGACCAGATGCTCAAGTTTTTTAGTATTCAATTGAGGAAGAAGATAATTCCACACTAGTCAGAGATCAAGGGTTTCCTATAGATGATAGGAGTGATCCTGACACCATATGAGCACCAAAAGGTTTTTCTTTTGGACCTCTAAGTCCACCACTTACTTTACCCTAATATGAAAACACTCTTGGCACTAATAGAGATGAGGAGATAGAATTATCAGGTAGTGTAGAGTATGTTAACAAGTCTGTTAGCTCTGAAGATGAATCAGAATTATATGAAGATGACGAGAAAAGAAGAAGAAGAAGCTAGAAGTGATGAAACTAACCGTGGCACTGAAAGTGGTTTTGGTTCAGGCAGTGAAAGAGGAGACGATGATAATGATAATTGAAGTGGCAGTGAAGAGAATGGAGAAGATGATGATGATGAAGGTAGTAAAGGAAGTGGTAATTGAAGTGAACATGGTAATGTTAGTGACCATCATGGTCATGATCAAGCTAGAAATATAAATATTTATGAATATGTGGTTCAAGAACAATTGAAAGAACCTCCGGAATTTTTTGTTAAAGAAATGGAAAATGCTAAAGTTCATGATGAAGTGGAAGCTCAAGTAATCCATGAACCTTATTTAGTGTATAAAAGAAGGAGAACACATGTTATAGTTAAGACACAAGTGATGAGGGAACAATTTGAGGGGGAGATTCAAGATAGAAGTGATCAAACTGAGGGGGATCATCAAGCCGGAAGAGTGAGTCTTGACACTCTCACCCATTTTGATGATGATGTTATGTATGAATGGGCAAGGAATCCTAGATTTGTAGCACTTGGATTGGAATATAAAGTCTCAGATGATGATGTGTTTGTACCTGTTTCCAAAGAATTAGTGGCTGAGACCCTTCTTAGTGACTTTGTTACTAAATCATACTTTGAAAGGTTTAAGGATGAAATTTTTCCAGTTTTGGTCATATCAGTTCAATATTATATGGTCCCTAAGATTAAACAAGCTAAAATGGATAAAAATCATATAAGTAATGAATTAAAATATATTAAATATTCAATAGAAGAGATGAAGTAGTCTATAGAAGCTACTCCAACTCTAGTTCAGGTAGTTGGTGTGAGTAATCATGATGCAGTTAAAGTTTTAGAGAAGGTTATAATCAATATTCAACCAAAATTAATCACAATGGATGAAACAATTGTTGTAAAAACCACCAATCTAAGAAAAAAAAGAGTGGAATTGTCTCTGTAATAAATCATTTGACCTATGAGTATAAAGTCTGTCTGGAAAAAGTTCTTAAAGATCTTAAGGACCAAACCTCATCTCCTATTGTTCCTTCTACCTCTGGTCAAAAATCTCAAACCTTGGATATTGAGGTAGTTTGAAATGTTTCTAAGGAAGATATTCAAGCTCTGTTTGTTGCTTCTGGATTGGACATCCTTGCAAAAATTAAGTATAATAGTTACCATCTTCATGATTTGGTCAACCTCTATTCCAAGAGTATTGAGACTTCCAATACTTAGATTATAGAGAATGTGGGTTATTATTTCAAGAAGATTATTACCAAGCATTAGTTGAAAAGAATTTTTAAATATTTTATAGAGAAATTAACATTTCATTTAGTGAAAAAACCTTTTAAGGATCAAGTTCAAAAATTGAAGGACTTCACACCTCTTCTTAAAAAGTTCATGGAGAATAAAGATGATTTTGAGAAATCTATGAATTATGGTGGTGAAATCATTAAGTATTTCATCATGATGTTGAATCCATACCTTCATATGCAGAGTGAAGCAATTTTGGTGCCTGGTGCTACACCTATTGGACCTACTGGATCAGTGCCTCCACCTTAGGTGATAGTTTCTCAAGCTTTCAGTCAGATTCATCCAGTTATCACAGTGCAAGCTCAACATATTTTTTTGTCACAACACAAGACTACCCTTTCCCCTACTATTATAGAAGGTGTGATATTACCTCCTATAAAGATCCATTTATACCCTCCTACCTCTTAGCCTCCACCTTTTGATTTACCTTTGATTGATCCATTAGAGAAAAGGAAATCCCTTCTTGACCATAAGAAGTATGGTGGATGATTTATGACAGGGATGATGTATTGTACTTTTTTTGTCTTTCACTAACTGTTGTAATACATTTTCCTTCACTTTTTAAAGGAATTCATTGCTCTTGACATTCATCTATTTGTATTATATCTCCTATTCTCTGGTACATCTTATTCCTTTGATATCTTTTTCCTTCCTGATTATTCCTTTGATTCCATTTCATTCTTGATTTTATCCTCTCATACCCTTGAAATTTTTGATAATCCCAAAATGGGGAGAACAATTTGGAATTATCCTTATTTATTTTACCTTTTATACCAATCTTATGTATTTTATTTTCCTTACCTCTAATTACATATGGGAATAAAAGGCATTAGTCTTTGATACCATTATTTTTGTTTCCTTTGATACCATTACTATTTATTTTACCTATGAACCTTATCTATTACCTCTAAACCTTTTCTATATATTGGGTAAATTCATTATTAATGGGATATTATAAGTATAATTACTATATTAAACATTAAATGATTTTACTTTATAATTACATGATCTATGATCATCAAATATGGGGAGATTGTTGTCCCATATGAGATTGTTGGCCACCCTCTATAGTTTTAATAATCCCAAATCATGTCAAATATTATAAATCATGTCTACTCATTTCAATCATGTTTATTGAAGTTTCAATATGTGTAATTATGATTATCTATGATCACATATAAGTTTAATGCATTATGATAATATTTATGCTGTAAGATAGTCCAAACAGAAATATTTTCAAAGTATGAGAAGTTGACACCGACAGACAATTGAGTCACCGATGACGATAAAATAATTCTGAATCACCGATACTGATGGCACAAAGGAATCACCAATATCGATAGATAGAATGTCTCACCTATATTTTAAATGAGTCCCCGACAGTCCAAATATCTTACTGATAGAAGGACTGACCTACTAACACATGGTGCTACTAACACATGATGCTACCGAATCATGGTGCTACTGACACATGGTGCTACCAACACAAGGAATTAACGATGCACAGATATACAAATAGAGGAAAAAATTGATATAATGATACACTGATATTGATAGAAGGACTCCACGATGGAATGAGTCACCGACGCATTATTCACCGACAAAGGAGTCACCGAAAGATTGTTTAAATTTCCTTTTTTAATACTATTTATAACGATCATATTTTGAGTTTTTTATTATGACTGATTAATTTAATGCTTTTTGCAGACATATTTAATGAGGATGTTAGAAATACGAGGTACAAAACCTACCTCAAACATGCACATTTTCATTCTACAAGAATATAAAAAAATGACTCGAGCTGAAAGAAGAGGCACATGAAAGAGATATAGAAAGATACACATACACACAGTATTAGACCAATAAGATCAACATAAACAAAGGAACAACACACAAGGAACTCTTCATTCATTCTTACTGTGAACTAAAGAACTGCAGTCCACCAATGTTCCAACATCTCTGAAGTATTCAACTAAACCTAAGGAGAAGAACATCTCATCTTCCTGAAAGACATAACACCATGTTCCACGACACTCTATTTTAGTGTTTGCTTCTAGAAGAGGACTTCATCTTAAAATATAATATATTGATGATCCCATAGCTGAACTGCATAACACATAGATCCTTCTAAACCATATTTAAATTTTTTTTCATTGTTGTGTGCATTTTTTATTACATTTTCGATCAGTTTATGCATCTGTCTATAAAACAATCACTGTCTCTTATACTGAACTAGAGAATAATATATATCCTCACACAAATATCTTTTTAAACTTTTTTATCCTATGTAGAACTATGGTGGAGGTCATGTGTTCCCTGGTTTTATTTTTTTCCCATGTAGAACTATGGTTGAGGTCAGGTGACCTAGACCGTTATAAACTACTGTATAAACCCCAATCCAATTTGTGAATCAAAACCTTCATCTAGATATATTGATTGTTGGTAGGTGATCACCAAGTGAAGAGGACTAAGTCTTATATTGAGATAGAACCACTTTATTTATATCCATTGTGTTTTCAAATTTAGTTTTCTCTATTTTTACTTGAATTTCAGAAAAGTAAATTTCACATTAATTGTTAGTGTTGGCTAGTGTTTATAACTGTTTTGTCTTATTAGATTAGTTTCAAAAGTTGTATCAATATTTCATAATTTTACAACTGAGAAATAATAAATCTTCTGATAAATTAGTAGAATATTTAGACTATTATAAATTCACTACTTTGATTAACTGGCCTGTTAAGTTTTAAATTGGGGAAATATTTTAAATAAACTTTTTAACACAAATTAACTCAATTCTCCCACTATTGAGTGTTTTACTCTGACCAACAATTTTTAATAGTTTTCTGAATTTATATAGTTCTAATATTATTTATTCATTAATAATATTAATTTTTTATAATATTTTTCAAATTTATTCATTTTTAAATTTTCATTTTTCAATATTTTTATAATTTATTTTTTTTAATATTTATTTATACATGTTCATTAATTAACATATAAGGTTTTTAATATGGTTTTAATTTATTTAATTAATATGTATTCATTTTCATTTTAACAAATGTATTTATAGAACTAAGGTCTATTCATTTTTTTAACAATCTATATAATTAATAACACCTTTTATTCAGTGGACCTTGAGGTTAATATTTTGAAGACCTCCTGGTTGATTCATGGAATTGTGTAGAATGATGCTCATCTTTCCATTAGTATAAGATTTGATGAATTTCAGGACTCATTTTCTCTAGGAATTATAAAGAAGGGGGATAAAAGTTTTGTTGAAGAAACCCATGACATTCTAACAAAGAGGATGCATGAATGTAAGCATTCAATCATAGCTCACATATCTTCACTTGATAAAGATATTAGGATAAGTATCTATGATCTTAGTAGCAGAATTACTGATATTTGGGGCCTAGATGGTTGGACAATTACCCTTATTAGAAAGGTATTGTTTCATATTGTTTTTCTATCTACAACCATAAAGGATAAATAATGGGGATATGTATTTGTTAATTTAAATATTTGAATTATCAGGATTAAAGATCAGAACCCTTATTTTAATCCCCTGAATGTGATGAATTTTTTCACATAGGTTTGGATCAGAATATGGGGACTAAATTGTTTCTTTTGGAACCCCCAAATTTTATGGGAAGTTTATTGGACAATTGGGGTCCCCATTAAAATGAATTAAGAGACTGAAAAGACCATGTATGGTCACTTTTCTCACATTCTAGTGTATGTGAGACCTTATCAATTCTGATATTCGTTCAGTTATCCTAATTACTGATGATCACATGTTTTTTTGACTACCAATTATGAAAATTTTCCTAAGTTCAACAAGGGTTTATTTAATATAGTGCACTCCCATGATAAGTGTCGAATGAATTCGGTATATAATTTGTGTATATTGGAAGACCATTATTCTAATAAATTAAGAAGATTAGTGGGTGGAGTGACTCCCCATAATAAGTTGAACTCTAGATCACAGGATCAGGTAGGAGGCTCATAGGGGAACTGTGAACCTCACAAGGAAGCTCTGATTATAGATTTTCCTTCATCAAAGAGGGTTGTAGGTAACCTTGAGGATCACATTCAAATTAGGGATGAGGAATCCAGAAACCAAAAGAGTAATCATATTGAGATCCCTATGAAATCCAATGATGGAATTTCTACCATGGAGGTGATTAAATTTTCAAGTTTATCCACTAATGAAGTTGGTGATAAAAACTCTATTGATTGGTCCTCTAAAAGTGAACAAGAGATAGATATGGATAACATTCATGAAGAAAATTACATAAAATCTGGTGATAGAAAAGGTAAGAAATTCATGGAAAATTTCCCATCGCCCTATCAAAAATGGTTAGATGAAAAAATGGTGGTGTTAAGACCTCTGGGAATGCCTGATTGATGATTTATTCATCCATAACCAATATAGTTGTAGGAAAGGTTACATCAGATACTGATGAATGGGATAACCATGGTCAAGACAACAAGGATGATGCATATTTCAAGGTGTAGTTCATTATTATGGGATCATAAGCTATGATGAGTACCCCTATTTAGGTTAGTAATCTATCTCAGATCATAGATTAACCTAAGGATAATAGCACAACGACTTATTCTCTTACTACCAAGGATAGATGTGATCCACCTATTTTTCTAATGGCCACTATCATCGGTGCTACTCTTAAGGATCTACAGGATCAAGAGAAGCCTATGGAAGCTAATAACTCAACGAAACATCAAATCCACTTGGTGGTTACCCCTATGCATGAAACAATAAAAAGGGAGAACTAACTCAGTATGCCTAACATTTTAAATAGATACAATAGTAAGGATGTCTTACTTGAGGAATTCAGAAACACTCATGGAATGTTCTGAGTTGAAGGACGTTCTCGTAGCAATGAGACTATTAAGGAAATATTATCAGAGGGTTTAGGTCTGGTAATGAATAAGATCCTCAGTCTCTTGAATATCTCAACCCATTGGATGACATCATTGACTCTTAAGATGATGATGACAAGACAGAAAAATCACAAAACATGTATAATGGGTCGTTATCTGAGAGGTAGGGGTGGTGGCTAATCTCATCCCACAAGATGAATTTTCTTTTCTTATTTTATAGGAAGCTTTCTAGTTTGCTTTTTGGTAGTGGTTTATAACTATTTTCTATATTTCATCTCTTTTTATACTTTGTTTTGTTTTTTTAATAAATTTATGGGTCATGAGCTATATAACCCATGGTTCGAGCCATTTGAGTATATAATTTTTTAAAAGTTTTTATTTAATTATAAATAAAAAATTATATATTTAAATAATTATAAAACAATATAAAATATATTTAAATAATAAATAGATTTACAATATTTATCATTATATATATTTATATATTAATAAGTAAATAAATATATAATTATAATTATATAAAAATATTTATAAAAATATTTTCAAATATATATATTTATATTTATAATTATAAATATATATGTATAATTATATTTATAAATACATATTTATAGTTCTTTTAATAGAATTATAAATATATGAATATTTATTTATTTATTATTAAATATATTTATATTCATTTATAATTATATTTATAAATACATATTTAAAATTATTTAAATATATTTATAATTATAAACATTTAAAATTTCTAATTATATTATTAAATACTAATTATATTTGTATTTATCATTGTTTTTTTAGTGATGATAAAGATAGATCTTTGTCATTTTTTTATAGTGCTGATTAACAAATATCTTTATCAATTCTATAATATTTAGCATTGATAAAACCAATATTTATTAGCTCTAAAATTATAACACTGATAAATATTGGTTTTATCAGTGATTATTATTTTAGCGCTAAAAAAACCCTTCAAGATCTTATAAATTTAACACTCATTAAACCTATTTCTCTCAAGCTATTCCAGATCTCATGGAAGTTCAACTTTTCCACCACTTTCCCTCGACCTTGCCTGGATGAATAAACCCTCTCAAATCTTAAGGTATTTTATTATTTATAATCCTATATCATCTACCCATTTCTTTATACCATCCTCAACATGTGTAGACCACCTCCATCGAAATACATGATATGGAACCATCAAGAATTTCCACCTCACGCATACCTAATACAGCTAAACTAATATGTTATCTTTTGCGCATGAGATCCACTTATACTAGGTGCATAGATGACTTATTCTTCTTTTTCATGCAATCTATATCCCCTATATTATCCCTATTACCCACATAGATATATAAGAGATTGGTTTTTCTTCTATTTTCTAGGTTATATTCTTCTTTATTTACTGTTATCCTCTACATAATGATAAATATATTATGTTGATTCATTCCTGAATAATTGACGGGGTGCATTTTTTTAATTATAGAGTATTATTTTTTTTATTTTGGGAAATTAGAGGGGCCAACACCACTTCAATTTTAATTGACTGGAAAAGGGGTGATTGATATTTGTTAGTGGTCAAATGACCTATACAATTTCAATTCCTCACTACTTTTCTGAATCATTGAATTAATCATACGTGACATTTGGCCACTGAAAATTTGTGGCCACCTAAACTTTCTCACTCTTTCCACATCCTAAGATAATTTTGGAGTGAGGTCTTGGATAAAACTTCATTTTTCTTTGAATTCTTCTTAGATTTTAATTTTATAAATAAAATTCCTTTTCACCCATTAAGGTTGGTATTTTTTTATTTATACACTCATTAAAATTCATAGGGTATTCAACAATCATAACATTTCCCTTTGAAGTTTCTTTAACTTATCACACAAACTTATTGATTTTAAAAAATTGTTAATATGACTTATTCTAAAAATGCTTTTAAAACATTGCATAGTTGTTTTCCATTCTATTTAACTTCCTCTTTCATAGTCCCCAACTTATTCTCTTTGAAAATAATAAAATTCAATTCTTAATTCTCCTTTAATAAAATTTATTCATTTATATAATGGGAGGAATAAATATTATTTTTTCAATGTTTGAGAGCCTATATTCATATTTTTTTCTCTGTATCCATCTTTGAGTTCTTTAAAATACAATCCTTATACTCTTAGTCTAATAAAAAAATACATTTCATATTTATTATCATTTTCATCACAATTATCTTTATCACTAGGGAAATCATCACCATTCACTTTTTAAATAAACAAACCCACCTATGATTTACTTAATGTTTCAACTTCAGTATCATAATCACCTCCTAAAACACCATGTACCAAGTGAATAAATGAATAAACATCAAATCCTCCCAATTGTTGATTTAAATAGATAACTCTATTTTCTGAATCTTGTCTATCTATTTAATCAAATGAGATATCATCAAATTAATAATTAATTGAAAATTTATCACTCCTATTGCATGGAGTTACCAACTAAATGAGGATATGGATGAACACACCATATTTTCACTATAAAAAAACATTCCCACTTATCATTCATGGTGGTGATTTTAAATGATAACTAGACAGGTTTTTTACAGTGTACAAATGGAAATCCACTCCATGTTATAGGTATTCTTCCTAGTCCTATGGAATAAAATCAAAAGATTGATCCCATTTACTTCCACTACTAAGAAAAATAACCCCAATCCATTTTATATTTTCATTAATTTAAACAAATAAGATAGTATTTTTGCAATATAAATCGCTAAACTCATATTTAGTTAAAAAATGACTTCTTTTAAGAATGATAAACAAAAGTGAGTGTTCATAATAAAAAGTTTTGGATCATTATCAAGTTGTTTAATTCACCTTATTTTTCATTCATAGTGCCCTAGTTTAATAAATTTTCACTTGTAATAGTTTCCACCCTATTGACTCCATTAAGGATTCCTTCCACTTTCATGTCAAACTTGGTTCTAATTAGACTGTTCCTTGGTTTTATGAGTAGTTCCACCAATAGTCGCTTGTTTACCCCATGTTGTTTCTTTTCATGTCACCCTTGTGTAAAATGATAAATTTGTAGGATTCATCACTAATAAAATTCAAATATTTGGATCCCCTAATTAAAATTTTCTATGAAATGAATATTTTATAAACCTAATAGGATAGATATGAATCAAAAATGGATATAAAATAAATGGTTATACACAAAAAAATATAGGTGGAGGCACATTTCTGGGTTACTATACTAGTACTGTAGTAGGTACTATAGCAGGTTCTGTAGTAGGTAATGTAGAAAGTATGGTAGTTGGTACTATAACATGCATTATTTGGTATTGTAGCAGCCCAGACTATTCACCTTCAGGCCACTGATTTAGTTCTGGAGTCAATCAGGCCTTCGGGCCACCCAGAACTTCGGGTCAGTAAGAATTTTAGGCCACCTTAAGGCCTTCAATCCAATTCAAGGTCTTCGGGCCACCCTAAGGACTTCAAGACACATGATGTGAAGATACAAACCAGACATATTCTAAAAGGAACATGCTCCAGAGGAGGATTTAGAGAAAGGAGAATTCACCAGAACAAAGATATCAAATATGGAATAATGGGAGGGTGTGATAATTTCCATTAGTACCAGGCATGTGCATCTCTGTACAGGACAGCTAGCTGAACATCCATGTGAAGGTGGAGAGATAATCATGATATAGATACTAGGGAGGGACGATTTTAAGTATTTATAGTCTGGGATAAATTCCCTTAATACCTTTAGGTACTGTAATTTCATTAATCCTATGTAAAATGTATGGGTTCCCCTTCAACCCTTAAAATGGGGATTATCATAAATTAATAAAATTAAAGGCCTTCGGTCCATTTAGGTAGGCTAATCATATGACAAAATAGTAGAATATGGAGTTAAAGTGTTCATCAAGTTTACAATGGAGAATGAATACAACCCTTATTAAATCCTTTTTCTAAATTTATGTTTTTGATTTTATTCAAGAAAAATTAGTCCGAAAGAGTTGGAATAACATATTATTTTTTATGGAATAGATCAGAGCTATAAATGTTAGACTAAACATATGGAGAAACTGAATGTATACATTTATAAGGATGATATTTCATCTTTGGATCATTTTATATGAATAATAGTGTAAATTATGATGGATATCATATGGAAGAAATGAATATGGGTATTAAATATGACCTTCATGATTATCAAAAGTGTTTTGAGAAGTTAAATAGTTATGACAAAGCATGTAGTGGATAGAGCGACACTAGATTTATGAAACTACTTGGTCTCCTAAATGATATTATATTAGAATAAAATGGTCTTCCTTATCAATCATATGGCACTAAACAAATTCTATATTCAATGGACTTTATATCTAAAAAATACATGTCTGTCCAAATGATTTCATTTGATTCATAAGGGCCATGAATCACTCAAAAAATTCCCTAAGTGTGGTGTGAATCAATAAAATAAATATGAATCAAATCCATTGAAATATTTATGATACTTTTATATAATTCAATGATTTAGATGAATATATGGATGTTAGGAAACCATGATACAATTGATATGGCACACAGATACAAGAGTTTAATATGGGAAACTATATCATCCAGTAAACTCTCTTTAGTGGAAGAAAATTGATTATGACTATCCTAAATTTGGAAATTGGCTGAGAAACATATGTGTTGTGTTATCTATAAATGGAATAAATAATATTGGGGTATAGAGTAGTACTCATTATACATGGATATTTATGTTGGTTAATTATAAATTTCCTCCACGGTTATATATGAAGCATAAATACATTATGTTGTTTCTACTTATATCTGGGCCAAAACAACATGGTAATGTTATTGATGTCTATTTGGATCCATTGATCAAAGATCTAAAATTGATTTAGGATACATGTGTTACATTTTATGATTCTCATATAAGTGAAGAATTAAAATTGAGTTCCATGTTGTACGGGACAATAAATAACATTCTTGGTTATGCAAATATTTCATGATATAGAATTAAATGATTGTCGGGATGTCCCATTAGTAAATAATGGACACACTTAGTCCGGTTTAAACATGACTCTAGGACTGTGATTATAGGACATCAAATTTTTTTACCTCGATGATAGAAATATTGATCCTGGATAAAAGTAAATGATGAGAATACTAAACTAGGTAAAATTTTGATAAACCTTATGAAATAAGATTGGAAAAATAGATCATGTTTCTTTGAATTATCATACTTTATTTTTTGGTACATCACACATTTTATTGATACCGTACTTTTAGAAAAAAATCAAATTTTATAGGGATATTTGAACATCACTAAATGTTCTTGAAAAAAAAGATGGAATCAAGGCTATGTAGGACATGATTGACATGGTGATAATGGAAAAGTTGTCATTATGAAGGGTAAAAGGAGGAATTATCTTCTTCTAGCAGGTTACACTCTATCCAGACAAGAAAAATTGAAAATTTTTAAATTCATTAATGGTGTAAAAGTTAAATTGAAGTATTCATCAAACATCAACAATGTCATGTCAATGAC
Source organism: Viscum album (assembly GCA_963277665.1). Lineage (NCBI taxonomy): Eukaryota > Viridiplantae > Streptophyta > Magnoliopsida > Santalales > Viscaceae > Viscum > Viscum album. The sequence continues at coordinate 83,896,357 of OY728140.1, read as the reverse complement.
TAATTTTAAGTTATAAAGTCTAAAATCACACAACAAACATGTTTTGATTCAATATTTGATGAATTTCTCTTTACATTGCATTCTACCTAAAAATGTGAAAAATAAATTAACCAAACTATTATTCATTTAAAAATACATATGAAGTAAATTTATAAACCTCAGGAAGTTTTGAATAATAAATAAGGAGATTATAGTCATATTTTATGAATTATATTTTTTATTCCCCCCATAATTCTTTGATATAGTGGTCCATATAGTGGTTCAATTGGTTAGAGAGGTTAAACTATGTGGTCCTATCTATTAAATATGGATGTACCCCATTAAAAAATATATTCATATTTTAAAAGGGTATGTCAACAATTGAAGTCGGCTAAATGGTTGTATTGAATATCGTTATATTATTGAATAAACTATTGAATTATGTACCGATTTCCTATATGATGTTGATAGCATTAATATCAAAAAGTCTTATCACAACGGACTCTGTATGAAAAAATGTATTTATAGTATATATGTTGTTACAGTTACCAAAATATATTAGGAGAAATCTCACCTTTACATTTTACATAATAGTGAAGTGGTTTCTCCAAATGTTGAACCCCATAGAGTAATTCTTATACATTTTAATCTATCAAGGGATGAATTATGGATATAAAATACACATAATCAAAACTTTATATGATATTTTCAAGATAATATTTATAATGATTTATCTGAAAATATGAATTCAATTACCAAATGACTTTTATTTCTAGCCATGGGACCAAATGAAAATGTTATATCTTACACCAATTTTGTAATTAATGGTTATACGTTCTATATAAATGATCAAGATGAACATAGTATGATGAAAAATAGTGGATTTATTACTATGATAGAAGCAATTCATGTATATTTTTACAAGTATAGAAATAAAATTTATGTGAATATTTAATATTTTGGCATCATCGAGTAGATATATGAGTTGTATTATACAACATTTCAAGTGAAGATTTTCTATTGAAAATGGTTTTACAACATGAGTGCAGTAAAATTTGATGAATTGAGATTTGTGATGGAAAATTTTAGTATATAAGGGTATAAGGATGATCCATTCATAATGGAATCACAACCAATGCATGTATTTTATATCTAATATCCAACAAATAATAATTGGTCAGTTGTCATATTGGTGAATAAAACAACTATTGGTTTCTATGAAAATTCAATGGAGGATGACCCTTTCATTGGGATATCATAATCATTTCACGATGATCCCAATATAGAAAATGACTTGTACATCATAGGGGACTAACAAAGGGTATTTGTATACCAGATAGAGGACCTAAATCACTTCAAAATTTAAAGGAAAAAAAGAGATTTCAATGAAAAGGTTAAAGTGTTTATTAATATACTATGATTTCCTCATGATTTTATGATTTATCTACTACATTTATGTAATTTAAATGTCCAAATACTCATACAGATAATGAATTATTCACTTAATGATGATACTAATACTGAATAAGAACAGACGGTAGATGTTGAAACTACAAAATTATTAGGGGATCAACAAAAATTTGATGATAAAAACAAGAATGATGTAGAATCACTATTATAAATAAAATTTTCATGTCAAGGATAAAGGGTATAAAATTTAAGGTTTTATGGAATCAACATGACCAAATTGTTGACCACAATAAGTCAATGTTCAATAGTTATATTTGGGTCACAATGAGAATGAGTGTTCTGATTGATATAGATATATGGAACCATGTACATTATATATTAAAGGAAATACTTTGGAAATATATTAAGATAATGTTACAGTCTACTTTCTCTATTTTTCCAAAAAGTTATATAACTAAACATTGATTCAATTTTCATTATCCCTTAAATAGTTCATTTATTTTAAATGATTTTTAAGAAATATGTCTTAATGTATATTTTATATTCTCAAAGAGGCTTCCAATTTTTTTTTACAATGAATCTTCTCAGTAATGCTGAGGGAAAAGTAAAGCCTCGCCCACCAGTTATGAATTTACACATTATAAAATGGGATACACAGAAAGATTTAATTAGTCTCCATGATGAGAAATCAATTCAAGTACAATATAGTCAATAATATTTTATTTTAAATTATTTGTTTTATCCACTTTGATTCAAAATTGTTAATTTATAAAATAGCAAAAGAGTGATGAAAATAAAATATGTGAAAAAAGATGATGTACCCCTTACGTAAGAAAGGATGGGGTATGCTCAACATAAAAAATGGTATGTATGTTAAATATACGATAAATGTTTTAAGTGATATGAAGAAATATATTTACTTTTTTTATATGAAGTTTGACGAATCAAAATCAAAATCTACTTCTATCCTACATCATGTACTATATAAGGAGGATCACATAAATAAATAGGGTAAACTAGTTGATGACAACACATGATCAGCATGGGAAGCATGTGTAATTATGAAATAATAGTGATTCATTATGATTTATAGAATTATTAAATAAAAATATATATTTATGTTGGTTTGTTTTTATATGGTTTAAAAATAAGAACTAGTATAGGTTGTATGAGAAGAAAAACAAATTTTAGTACCTTTAAATTTTCTAGAACAATGTGGCCTCATTAGAGGTGTAGGTTTTATAGTGTCAGCTCGAACATATTTCAAGAGGACAAAGATAAAGTGAGGTAAACATGAGATAATGAGAGAACTATATGTGAAAATTGATTCTTTGAAAGATTTTAATGTCTGGTATGGTTTGGTGGAACAATGTATGAAAAAGTATCCAAGAGAACTGATAGTGGAATAAAGATCAGTACATGAGGAGCCATATAACCCCATTGGCTTTGAGTCTAACCATTCTACTAAATTTTCTACCTAACTCAAGGTAATCAATTTTTTTATTACACTTTATCCTAAATGTGAATCAAACAACTTTTGATAACTTTATATTACTAAAATTATATAGGGTGATGTTATATGTGATTTATATCTATCAATACCCACACATTACTGTGTTACTAGGGGTATAGTTTATAATATCATAATATACATTATAAACCCCAACTCCAAAAATATCATATGATAGTGGGGATATAAGTATCTCACGAGCTGATAGCTGAGTTTCCAGTTTAACTTGATGATATGGGTGTTACAATGGTCAAAAATTCTATTAGAACATTCATAACATGATCATTTAATCTTATAAAGATACATGAGGTATGTCATTAGGAATATTTTTAAATTAAAAACCTTTAATAGTTGATGAAAAAAGTTCTGAAATGAGGTATGGAATTTGATAGGCCAAGAGGGCATTATTAATTCCCTATAGGTCTTTGAAAAAACAAATTTATAAAAACTCAATTGTACTACTCAATTAATTAAAATGTAGTAAAGTAGTAGGTTAATATTGATCCATAGGTACAATGAATTAGTTTATTTTGATTATCAAAATATTTAATTTTATTGGATTTGAAGAAAGTGCTGATAAAAATTTGGTTTGATTGAATTTTAGAAAATGAATGAAGAAGGAAAAGCATCGAAGATTGGTTTGGTTTGAAACAGATTTTGAAAGTGTGGCCAAGTTTTTGTAATATCTGGGTTCAGAAGAAATTGGATTTCAAGAAAATAATTTGAATCATTTTTTGTGTCCAAGTTGAGACAAGAAATATCCAATGGTCATGGTATCCCCTCCTTGACACAATAATTCCCTATATCCCTTGGTTTATTAATTTAGGGTGTTTCTGAATCATGTTTGTCTCAATAGAATATTTAAACATGACTTCCTATAAAGTTGAAAATGGTCATGCCTTATTTAGGTTTGTCTATTTCTCATATTTACGGTTTCTTTTAGTTTCAACTATTAATGGCCACGAAAAAATAAAAATAAAGGGATTAGAAGTTGAAGTTAGAAATTATTCAAACCAAATACATAAATAAATGAAATAAATCAAAAACACATTCCCTCTTTTATTACATTATGCTATCAAAAGGTGGGTTTAATCCCTCATCCTAGTGATGAGAAAATAATAGGGTAGAAGAAAATACAATGAAATTATAATAAAAACAAAGAAAGAACTTAGGGAGGGTGATGTAACTTCTTGCTCCAAGATTTGGTCTCAGGATCCAAATTTCTCAACAACAGTAGCCTAGAATTCTTTTTATAGGCTTCATATGGGATCTAAAATTTATTAGAATCATTAATATTTGGCCCAAATATGGATTTAGGTAGGTCACATGTCAATGATTTGGTCAAAATATGATGATTTTGTGAATGAGGGTGAAAATTTACCATCTGAGAAATTACACCACGTGTAACTGGGTTACACCATGTGTAATTTTTGAGGAAGTTTTTATTTTCTTCATGATTTGTCCTTCCATTCACCACATGAACTGGTACACATCATGTAATGATTAAACAATATTTTATTCCATTTTTCAACTTCAAAAGCCTCATTTTTTGGTTCTTCATTTTTATAACCTGAATGTGATCCATGAACATCCTCAAAAGATGGTGTAATGCCACTTTACCTCACTTGTGGAGCGATGTGTCTTTTACCTCTAATGTTTTCCTCTTTTAATTTATTTTCCAAATATTCATTGTATCCTTCCATAAAACATAAATCAAGTAAAATATCTCACAAACTAGAAAGAATAATCAATTAAATGTAGAAATTAATATATTATAATACCATTAAATGTATACATAAAATACAATTATCAAATACCCCCACACATGAATTTAAACTTGTCTTCAAGGATGTAATCTCAACATGCTAAAAAGGATTTTCATATTACCATGCTTCAAATTCAATTTCAATAAAAACATTTGATCAAATGGAAAATTAAAGATTTTAGTATCATATGGAAAATTTCATTAACACCTCACTTTTTAAAGAAACAAATCAAACATGTATTTTACTTATACTCTTTTGAAAAAGACAAGCCTTTTAAATCATCTATTTTCAGTTTTCAATCCATTATTAATATTAATTCCATTTTCAATCTACCTCTCATGAATTTTTCTTCTCATCATCTGGGTACAAATTAATATAGTGATACACATACCTCAAGAACATGTAACCTACCATAGTCTTGCAAGGAATCTAATAGCTCCACCCCATAAAGAGATAAATCAAAATTAATCACGAGGGCTTCACCATTAAGGATCTAATGACTCTGAGGGTTAGGACACGTAGGTAAATGATATAAAAATTAAATCTCAAAAAGGAGGTTCAACTCTAAATTACTTTTCATGATAATAAAAAATATCTCAATGAAATTTTCCTTTTCCCCTAGTATCTCAGAGAAGGATCATAGGAGATGAAATGCAATAAATAAAATACCCTATTTTATTATTTTTCTTTTTTTTGAAAGTTTTTTAGGGAAAATTCTCACATCCTCTATCACGACCCAACCCAACGGGGCTCAAGCCATGACTCCCCAAGCCCGCCTCCAATAGGCCAGGGGCTGGCGACCAGCACCGAGTAGGATATCACACACATGGGAGGAATTAGCCTAAGGTACCTGTACACTTGCACCCACATACACCCCCATGAAATAGTGCAAAGATATATACAAAAACTAGAAAGAAATGAATTCATACATATAACCCACAACTAGAGTACAAAAAAAGTACAAAAGGGCAAAATAGGGCCCACTAAAATAAAACTACAAAAGCATCCAACTTGCTCAGAAGGAGGGAAACACTACCAAAATCACCCGCTGGTAATCTCCTCAGCACAACTCTGGTAAACACCCCAGTCAGTCTTGCTCACTAAGCTCCTCCTGCTCTGGGTCCTCCTAGGACTCCATCGAAAGACCTGTGGTCTGAACAAGACACAAACATGTGCGGGCAAAGCCCGTGTAGGGTTGAGTATAAAAATACTCAGTAGGAACCCCAAAAACCCAAAACAAAAGAGAAAAACTGAAAGGAAACTGTCCTCTCATCCCAGCCAGAAGGAACCCAGACGAGAGAGAAACTCCATCCCGTGACCATCCTTGGCTAAAAACAACTAGTTATCTCAAACAAGGTGTATACCCATACATACACCATGAACATCTAGATATACTCAACTCACACACCAAGCCACATGAGGTACTGACCTCATCACCAAAAATGAATCACAACTAGGTTAGCACACTCCACGATCACTATCATCTCACATGACACTCATCCGAGAGATACAATCCATCGGGTCCTACACAAACATCGCATATGCTCACCCGAGAGATCACGCTCGTAGGATATCGTCACTGAGGAAACCTCACTGAAACAACAAAAACACCAAACTCCTCGGATAGGGGATCACTCCTAGGGTCCTCTAGGGGATACCAGAACCCACACCAGTATTCAAAGATCTCACGGATAGGGGATCACTCCCAGGATCCACTGGGGGATTCCACAACATGATCTGGTATTCAAAGATCTCACAGGAAGGGGATCACTCCCAGGATCCGCTGGGGGATACCACAACCTGATCTGGGGCTCGACAGAAACCCGTCATTCAGATAGAGGATCGTCACCCATGTCACGACGGTCACGAAGATACTGAAAACCCTATCCAGTATATCTCGCGATGTAGGGGATCGAACTGACGATGTCGCAACCCTACAAAAACTACACGCTGAGTAAGGAATCGTATTACCAACGATACCGCAACCCTACTGAAAATCCTCATCCTGAGTAAGGTATTGTATAACCGACGATGCCACAAACCTAATGATCATGGACCACCGCGTAGGGGATTATATTACTGATGATTCCAAAAACCCTACGAGGTTAACCTTCTAGATAGGGGATCGCCGCCCGTGGATAAGTGGTCACATCGATACCAAGAACCCGATCTAGGGAAACGATTCTAGAGGATCTTGCTCTGGGCCCACCGGAGGGATGCCACAACTCTAATAGATTAAAAATACCATATATAGGATCAATATAACGACCCATACTTTACATACATTATTATTACTTTAGAATTTAAGCACACTTATTACAACATATAACAAAACCAGGAAAGAACCGTATATGTATAGAGTTTTTAGAAACTGGGAAACATAAACAACTGGTTCGTAAAGCATCTAATTTGCCTCCCATTTATTTCATCATATCTAGAGTCCCTTTTTGGCATATCCTACTTAATAACCTTCTTCCTGACCTGGGGAAAGAAAACATACAAAAGGGTGATCTCAAATGCTCAGTAAGGGTAAACAAAAGAAATATCAATCACATCATATACCTAAGAACATAACTTTTGGAAATATTATCCTGCAAAAGAAATCATAATCTCATAACATGGGATAAATCATAGTAGTGAAATGTAATCCCAATAATCATAACTTAAAACATGAAACTTTGTGGCATACACACATAATCATAGAGAATCATTTCTTATTAGTCAAGACTCATTGCCAAGACTATCTTAGTGGAGAAAGTCCATTTCTGAACCGAGTTCACTCCTCGTTTCAGTCCTGTTTCACTGAACCGGTATAACCTGCCATTCCAGCCATGTCTATCTCATGAGATATAAAATCTTTACCCAATTAATTGGAGGGAGATATAGGTCCCACCCATCTCATAATGATACCATTCTTATGTGTTCCACAAAATCATAAACCATACATCATAGCATAACCCATGTAATAAAAATGGGAATCTTAAACATTGTGACATCATAAAACAATTCATATAAGATAAAGGAATTCATGAAAATAATTCCATCACAACATAATAAAATCAATGTAATAATAGGGATAGAAACAGAACCCTTTATCATCTTAGATGGAAAATTATTTTGATAAAACACTTGAACTTCATTCTTGAGGAAAATATCCTTTCTACTTCAAAAACAATTTTCCTTTCTTAACATGTCATCCAATTCTAAACTAAAATAAGTTGATTAAAAATAAACTTGAAAACTTTTAAGGGAAGCTTCTTGGAAATAATGTTTTAAAAATCCATTCATGCCGTATAATTTAAAAGAAAACATTCTTCTCGTACTTTTGTCGGAAAAGTCAAAAAGTACCTTGTACAAAAAACGACAAAAGATTCCTTTCATATCTATTACTAAAAACTCACCGAAGGGTAAAATTGGATATAAACTATTTTAGAAGGATATAAATATTATATATTTAAGAAACATGGATGTGGATGATAAAATACACCCGAGTAAATTCCAAAGTATAAACAATCTCGGATAAAAATGAGATTGTGATATTTCCCTTACCTTAGGTCCGATTTGCTTCATATGTGTCCAAACCTCCTGTATAATGATTTAAATATTGTCATTGACTTATTACCGAATCATACTCATTGTTATGATATCATATATGGTCATATTCTTATCTTATTATTAGTAATATTTCATTACTACTTGTTATTCGGGTGTTTATTACTTTTTGTTCTTATGCGTGTTTTGTCGAATAAATTCTTATTATTCTTTTTAGGTTATAGATACCTCATTTCCAGAATGGTATTAGTGTAATATATATCATATTAATTCATTCAAGTCATTTATATAATGATTATTCAATGAAGATCATGTAGAACGAGTCGCATCACATCGTGGAGACGGTATTCCGTACGTACGTATGAGCGATTATATCGTTCCCATGATCGTGGAATTGTATTGGAGTGTATGTATACTATTTAAGAATCAATAACAATTTAAAATAATCATATATATATTCATTATTTACACCATTATACCCATCCAAGTAAGGTGGTGGTGGAAAATAGATTACACCACGGCGTGGAGACAGTATTCCGTACGTACGCACGCGCGGTGATTTCATTTTCCGTAGGATGGATAGATGGTGAAATAGGGTTGTTTCATACTTATAATAACATATCAGTATATGAGTGATACTGATGTTATTACTTCATAATGAAACAACTAAATAATAATAATTGGAAGAATAAATAAAGATGAAAGAATCGGTAACGGAAATTACCTCTTCTTTGAAGTGCTTCTTTGAGACTTCCTTTTAGGGAACTAAAATTGGTCTTTTAAGAAGACCAGGACCTCTAGGATGTCTCTAGAGAAGTTTATAGGAGACATTTTCAGGGGTTTGGTGAGATTGAAGGCTCAAAGTGGTGTGAGGAAGAGAGGGAGGAGGTGCCCTTTTATAAGGGAGGAGAGGGGCGCCTTTGGAATAACTAAAACTATTATTTTATTATAAAGTAAAATTAGGTTTTAAATAGCTCCAAATTGATTTATTTAGAATCTAAGGTGGGTATGGGTATCAATCATCTCATCCAATAGAATTTATACAAGTTTAGGTTCCTATTTTAACCTTATCATTTAGATTTAACATTAAGTAAAATAATTTTACTTTTACCGTGTCTTCTTGTGTTCTTATACTATAAGGTTAATAAACTTACTATAACAAGCCAAAAGAACCCCAAGTTCTTTATTATTAATATATATATCCTTATCTATGTCATTTGGCCGAACCTTAGATTTTTAGGAATAAAATAACAATTAATAATATAATATTTGTTTTAAAAACTATTTTATGTCAATTTTGACACTATTTAGTAATTGATTTTTTTAAAAATTATAACAGAATGATTAGTTCAAAAAAAGTTAATTAAATAAATAATAACATTTCATATTAACCTATAAAATTAGTGGAATTCATAAAAAGTCTCAAATTACATTTATTTGGGTATTTATAACATCAATTATATTAATATTTCATTAAAAAGATAATTACTGCATCATCGTTGTGTCATAAATAAATTAATTTATTTTATGTCTAAAAATTATAAATAAAATACCATTATGTTGGAAATATTTTTATATTTATAATGAATATTTATAGTCTAATTTATCTTATGTATAACCCTATATTAAAAATTATTTACTTATTAAACTTTGATTTTAACTATTTTAACCCTTCTTTAAGTAAATTGATAATAAATGTTCTAATCTAATCCAAGTGGGCCTAAATGGTCATATTTTATTCCTAAGATTGTTTTTGGTCGAATTACACTTATCCAATAGAATTGGGAAATGTGTTAGGGTAATAATAATATCATTTTTACCCTTAATTACCCTATTTACTTTTAACCGTGGTAAAAAAAAAGTAAAAAGTTACTATTCACCAAAAAAATATTTTCATCTCATTGAACCACATTTTACTTACTGACATCAACCGTGTCTCTCGGATTTTCGAAATTCCACTCACAGAAGCGGTAAAATTAAGTTTTATGAAAAATTCAGTTTTTTAACTATTAATTAGTGGTTTCACTATTCATCAAAAATTTAAAGTTTTCAGAAAAATACCAAAATTTCACCCTAGGATAATTTCGATATTCTGAATCCAAAAATGAAGTCCATTTTGAAAAATAAAATTTACAAAATTTCAAAAAGTGGTTATTACTATTCATAACGGCTGGTTTTAATAATATTTTAATAGCATATCGTTGTTTAGTTAAACTCGGTATTGCGTACGACGCAAGCTATCGAGGAAGGTAGTGGTTGCGTGTAGAGTAAGCCAAGATAGTGTTGTGTGTAGTGAAATATTCCTTTGATGATTTATAAAAACAAAATATTTCTCATAAAAGTCTCGGGTGTTACATTCTACCCCCTTAAAATGAATTTCGCCCTCGAAATTCGTCACTTTGTAACAAACAGATGAGGATACCTCTCCCTCATCATATCCTCAAGCTCCCATGTAGCTTCTTCTAATTGGTGGTTCCTCCATAAAACTTTCACCAATCGAGTGGTCTTGTTTCGTAGGACTTTTTCGCTACGATCCAGAATCACTATCGGTTGTTCTTCATAAGAAAGTTCTTGTTCCAGCGGTACAACGTCTGAGCTGAGTACATGTGAAGGATCTGGTATGTACTTTCTTAGGAGAGATACTTGGAACACATCGTGAACTTGAGAGAGATTCAGTGGAAGCGCCAATCGGTAATCTACCTTTCCAACACGATCCAATATTTCGAAAGGACCGATATATCTAGGGCTCAACTTCCCCTCCTTTCCAAATCTCATGATCCTCTTCCAGGGAGATATTCGTAAGAACACTTTATCACTCACTTCAAACTCTAGGTCTTTTCTTCGGTTGTCGGCATAACTTTTCTGTCGACTCTGAGCTGCTCTTATGTGTTGTTGAATAGATCGGACCTTTTCTGCCATCTCATCAACAAGATTAGGTCCTAATAGCTTTCTTTCCCCAACTTCATCCCAGCAAGTTAGAGTCCTGCATTTCTTTACATAGAGAGCTTCATAAGGATCCATCTGAATACTGGAGTGAAAGCTATTATTATAAGAAAATTCCACAAAAGGTAGGTATAGAATCCCGCCTTTTTATCACATAAACTTTCATTACATTTTACAAAACCGAGGATCTTTAAGGTTTAGTGTCTTGGAAACCAGGAACTTAAAACATGAAAACATAAAACATTCTTCTTAAACACTTGAAAGGCTTCTCCTCATGTTAATCCTAGGTTCATTACTACATCTCATAACCTGGGGACATACATCAAAAGAAAGGGTGAGCAGAAGGCCTAGTAAGGGAAACCAGAGAAACATTTAACATGTGACCTTGAGATACATCAACTATGTCATGAAAAATAACTTTAAGGCATGAGAAAGAATCATGTGGAATATCATAATAAAAATAACATTTTTTATAACTTGAATATGTGGCTACAACATTTAATATTGGCAATCATTTCGTTTCACCAAGGTCCATCCCCAAGGTTTCATTAAAAATTACCAAGGTTATTCACCAAGGTATTAGTCTAAAAAGTCATCTCTAGAGATTAAGTCTTTACCCAATGCATTGGAGCGCTATCTGGGCGCACCCTTGACATGTCTTTATTATCATGTGAGCCACATATATCATCATCAATCATTTCATAAACAACCCATATAGCATAAAATAAATGGGTTCCATTTCATAATCATAACGTTTTAAAAACTTCTTTAAAGACATGATCTTTATGTCACTTTAAACCCATGGAAAAGGGAAAGAGAGTTTCATGTATGTAAATCCCAGAATTTAAAATAGAACATTTTGATATATATGTGAATACCTCTGTAGAAATAAGATCTTTGAGTATTCTCTTAATAACATAAAATAATTTTGAGATAAAGAGGGAGGCATTTTGAGACGAAAACTATGCAGCATAACGTCTATGATACATGGTTTTAGAAAACATTGAAAAGAGAGGGGACATGGTTAACCCACTCAAAAATGATACATAAAACAGTAGGGGAACAGAATATATAGTATTTAAGAACATGGTAATGAAATTTTAATGATATACCATATGAAACGAAGAACTTGAAAGGAAGACAAAAATAAGATTCCTCTTATGAGAATTCAGCAGCCTAACGGCGTCACTTAAAACTTCAAAAAAAAAAATGGATTGACGAGATCAAATAGGGTCTCTCATCATATGAACATAGATGATCAGTATGATAGATATAGAGATCATACCCCAACATAATAAAAAGGAACTTGAAAGACTTGATATGAAAGTAGATCTTGAAAACGAGAAGGGTGAAAGAACCCCTTAGAAATTCGACAGCCTAACGACGCCACTTAAAACTTCAAAAAAAAAAATGAGTTGATGAGAACAAATAGGGTCTCTCAGAATATGAACATAAAAGATAAATATGACATATTTAGAGATCATACCCCAACATAACAAAAAGGAACTTGAAAGAAGTGACATGAAAGTAGAACTTCATAATGAGAAGGGTGAAGAACCACTTAAAAATTCGGCAGCCTAACGACGCCACTTAAAACATCAAAATACTAAATTGAAGAGATCAAATGGGGTATCTCATCATATGATCATAAAATATAAGTATGATAAATTTATAGATCATACCCCAAAATAATAAAAATGAACTTGAGAGACTTGACATGAAAGTAGATCTTGAAAATGAGAAGGGTGAAAGAATCCCTTAGAAATTCGGCAGCCTAACGACGCCACTTAAACTTCAACAAAAATGAATTGATGAGATCAAATAGGGTCTCTCATCATATTATCATAAAAGATTAGTATGATAGATTTAGATATCATACCCCAACATAATAAAAAGGAACTTTCAAGACTTGACATGGAATTAGAACTTTGAAAAAGGAGAAAGGTGAATGAACCACTTAAAAATTCGGCAGCCTAACGACGCCACTTAAAACATCAAAATACTGAATTGAAGAGATAAAATGGGGTCTTTCATCATATGATCATAAAATATCAGTATGATAAATTTAGAGATCATAACCCAACATAATAAAAAGGAACTTTCAATAGTTTACATGAAAATAGATCTTGAAAAATGAGAAGGGAGAAAGAATCAGTTACAAAAATTTCGGCAGCCTAACGGCGCCACTTAAAACTTCATAAAATGAACTAATGAGAGTAAGAGGGGATATATCATTATATGAACATGAAAAAGGCAGTAAGATGAGTATAGAAGAACATACTTTAACATAAGAACATGGAGCATAAAAGAAATTACATAAAAGAGATTTCTTGAAATGAAAGAGAGAGGTCAGATCCCTTACCTTAAAACATAACTCTTAAAACTCAAAGGTTGGGACCTTGAGGGCTTGGGGGCACCATGGGAGGACTCCTTGGGTGGTAATGAGACCAAAACTTCTTTGGGGGAGAGTGGGGAGTCGAATGGATGAGAGGATGGCTTGGTATTTATAGGGAAAGTGAGGGGACAAGGCATTAATGGCCAAGGGACACCTCATTAGTGGTTTTGGCAAAACCATGGGCTTGCACATGGTATTTGCCCATGGTATTGGCCACTTGGGACACCTCATACCTTATATTACTATTCATAAGTCGACCATATTGATTACATACTTAATACATCATTTAATGATGTCATTAAACACCCGTAACTTAAAAACTGTATTTTCACTATTCATCGAAAATTCAACTTTCTCAGAATAATCCCAAAATTTCACCTTAACCAAATATCAACGCTCTGATTACAAATATGAACTCCATTTTATAAAACTAATTTTCTAAATATTTTTAATTTAATTTTTAAATAAAAACACTATTCACCGAAAATTCATTTTTTCAGAAAAAACCCCAAAAATTACCATAGCATAATATCGGTGCTCTGAGTTCAAGAATGAAATCTGTTTTATAAAAATAATTTTCTAAATATTTTTAATTAAATTTTTAATTAAAAAACAATATTCACTCGAAAAAACTAATACTTGAATAATAATTTATGAAACTGTTATTTAACCATTTTATTGAATCAAATTACTTAATCAAAGTACCTAGCTTATTTTAATACTTTCTTTAAGTGAGATTACTAATCCATTTGGTCACATTACTAATCCTAAGCATAAAATCACTATTCATAATTTACTATTCATCAAAAATTAAGTTGATCTCATTAGACTCTAAATTTCGTACTGAAAAAAATTGTAGAAGACCATTTTTCAAAAATCATTACACATTTTTAATTATTTAAGGTTTACATAACCATTTTTAAAATATCATTTTTCTAAAGTTCATCAAAAATATGCATACTATATTTATCCGGTCATTTAAAAATTCATAAACTTCATCATAAGGAGAAATCAAAATTTTTATTTAAAACAAAGGATTACACAAGGCAGTTACGGTCTCCTTACATATCCCCTTATCACACCAGCATAGGACCTAAGTGTGAGGTGTGCTAAGGTGAGAGAATACGAGGGAGGCTCGGCCAACATCGCACGAGTAGTAATTTCTATCAGTTTGAACTTCTCGCGAAGGCGATCCCGTTCTAGCTTCACACGATGAATTTCAGCATGGGTTTGGTCCAGAACAAAGCCCAGTGGTGCTACCTCCTTCCCATGTTCTGTTAGATGGGATTTGATCGGTCCAAGACTACTGGGTGAGGCCATCGAATCTTCTTTCTATATTAATTAACCACGATTACTTGTATTTAGAGAAAATAATTGAAACGTTTAGTTTACAGCAGTCATATTGACCAATGGTCATATAACAGTCAAAACCCAACGATCTCATTTTAATTATACTCATGTTATAAAATGAAACATTTTTGTTGAGTATAAAAACAAAATAAAATAAAACAACACACAAAATTAGGAAACAAGATTTATTCAAAATTTCGGGTCGTTACAATCTTCCCCCCTTAAGAAATTGCATCCTCGCAATTTTTAAAATTGGGTTTTGAAATTTTATTTAAAGCCCCACATCAGAAAAGGAGTCAGTAAAACTATTACTTTAAAAGAAAGAAAGGGAAGTACAAAGGTCACCCGAGTTAACCCATACTAGGATCCCATGTAGGAAAACATGGACATGGAGGAAAAAACCAAGGGTCACGTTCTAAGGGAGAGTGATAGAAAACATGATTAGGATAAATTTAACCATAAGAAAATCCCAAACTTACGATGTGTGTAAACGGTCTTTGATTACCTAGTAAGAAATGTAAACCAACAACGTTTTTGTTTTACGTTCCTTTTCATAATTTTGAGGAACTCATTTACTACATAGAACAAAAACATAAGAAAATATACCTACCTTCAAGTAGAGTTTCATCCTTTAATAAGTCCCCACCAACACTATTCTTTTCTCCAAATGATTAGAATTCAAAAACACTTGGTCTCATAAAAAGCACAAGAATCATCTTCTTGAGAATCACATAATCCAAAAAATATTAACTATCTATTTCTTCTATCTTTAAACATTATCCCAAAAATAGAAAGGTTAAGGTAAAACAACTCTTCAAAAATAAAGAATCCCCTAGGAATGGAAACTAATTTTAAATCTTCAAAGTTCCATGGTACTAACCAAAGTTCATCATAGACCATTCCATAAATAACGGTCCTTAAAATTCTTCAAAATAAACCAAACTGATATTGAAACCCAAATACAAGAAGGTTTTGATAACATAGTCTTCCAAAATAAACTTCATTGTTCATCTCCAAACAACATCAACCACTCCTAACATCTTATAACAAAAGTAGCTAACCTAAACATATTTTACCCAAGATAGGTTAATCATTCCCATAAGTAACCTATATTACTATAAGTCCACCTTAAATTCATCGATTCGTAAAAATATAAGTCAACCTTACTCCTCAATGAAAATACCATAGTAATATATTTACCTTGATCATATAGGGTCCCCAAAATAGTGAACATCTTCCAAAATAATAATCATCTTTTAATCCCCTAATCATCCCTGTCATATTAATACGACAATCGTCGCATTTCCTATCACATTGTTTGTTGGGACATGTTCTTCCATTTCCCACCATTAACTAAGAAGAGAATGCATAATTAGGGGATTAAGTACTTAGCCAATAATCATGAAAAGGAACTGAAAGCATATAAGGATAACTTGTAGAAGAAAAGTATACCCTAACTTGTGATCCCCTAGGTTCCCATATAGGTTATCCATGATCATATATTCTTATGTGAATCTCTATTTTATTTCATCTTTGTTCCTTTAACAATGGTTCATACTAAGCTTATGAATTTACCAAAGAATATCCCCCGGGAGTGTTGTAACCAAGAGTGCAGCAAGGCCCGTTGTCGTGTACCAGTTCCCATTCGAGTCTATCTTTAAGCGGTGTTTTCGGGTTTTACCCCTATGTACATCTATGCCAGATCCACCTCCACCTTCTCGTATCCAGACAGGGATGTATTTGCTTGGAAACCCCTTACTCAATACTCACCAAAATACCAGGAAGATTTCCTATATTTAAACTTTTCTATAGGGTTCTTCCTAGAGTTTTCATATCCTAATTTCCACAAATAACTAAACCATACTTTGATACCAACTATAGCATCCCGCCTTTTTATCACATAAACTTTCATTACATTTTACAAAACCGAGGATATTTAAGGTTTAGTGCCTTGGAAACCAGGAGCTTAAAACATGAAAACATAAAACATTCTTCTTAAACAATTGAAAGGATTCTCCTCATGTTCATCCTAGGTTCATTACTGCATCTCATAACCTGGGGACATAAATCAAAAGAAAGGGTGAGCAGAAGGCCCAGTAAGGGAAACCAGAGAAACATTTAACATGTGAACTTGAGATACATCAACTATGTCATGAAAAATAACTTTAAGGCATGAGAAAGAATCATGTGGAATATCATAATAAAAATAACATTTTTTATAACTTGAAGATGAGGCTACAACATTTAATATTGACAATCATTTTGTTTCACCAAGGTCCATCCCCAAGGTGTCATTAAAAATTACCAAGGTTATTCACCAAGGTATCAGTCTAAAAAGTCATCTCTAGAGATTAAGTCTTTACCCAATGAATTGGAGCGCTATCTAGGCGCACCCTTGACATGTCGTTATTATCATGTGAGACACATATATCATCATCAATCATTTCATAAACAACCCATATAGCATAAAAGAAATGGGTTCCATTTCATAATCATAACGTTTTAAAAACTGTTTTAAAGACATGATCTTTATGTCACTTTAAACCCACGGAAAAGGGAAAGGGGGTTTCATGTATGTAAATACCAGAATTTAAAATAGAACATTTTGATATATATGTGAATACTCATGTAGAAATCAGAGCTTTGAGTATTCTCTTAATAACATAAAATAATTTTTAGATAAAGAGGGAGGCATTTTGAGATGAAAACTATGCAGCATAACGTCTACGATACATGGTTTTAGGAAACATTGAAAAGAGAGGGGACATGGGTCACCCACTCAAAAATGATACATAAAACAGTAGGTGAACAGAATATATAGTATTTAAGAACATGGTAATGAAATTTTAATTATATACCATATGAAACTAAGAACTTGAAAGGAAGACAAAAATAAGATTCCTCTTATGAGAATTCGGCAGCCTAACAACGTTACTTAAAAATTAAAAAAAATGGATTGACGAGATCAAATAGGGTCTCTAATCATATGAACATAGATGATCAGTATGATATATATAGAGATCATACCCCAACATAATAAAAAAGAACTTGAAAGACTTGACATGAAAGTAGATCTTGAAAATGAGAAGGGTGAAAGAACCCCTTAGAAATTCGGCAGCCTAACGGCGCCACTTAAAACTTCCAAAAAAAAAATGAATTGATGAGATAAAATAGGGTCTCTAATCATATGAAAATAAAAGATAAATATGATATATTTTGAGATCATATCCCAACATAACGAAAAGGAACTTGAAAGAAGTGACATGAAAGTAGAACTTCAAAACGAGAAGGGTGAAGAACCACTTGAAAATTCGGCAGCCTAACGGCGCCACTTAAAACTTCAAAATACTGAATTGAAGATATAAAATGGGGTATCTCATAATATGATCATAAAATATCAGTATGATAAATTTAGAGATCATACCCCAATATAATAAAAATTAACTTGAGATACTTGACATGAAAGTAGATCTTGAAAATGAGAAGGGTGAAAGAATCCCTTAGAAATTCGGCAGCCTAACGGCGCCACTTAAACTTCAACAAAAATGAATTGATGAGATCAAATAGGATCTCTCATCATATGATCATAAAAGATCAGTATGATAGATTTAGAGATCATACACCAACATAATAAAAAGGAACTTGCAAGACTTGACATGGAATTAGAACTTTGAAAAAGGAGAAAGGTGAAAGAACCACTTAAAAATTCGGCAGGCTAACGACGCCACTTAAAACTTCAAAATACTGAATTGAAGAGATCAAATGGGGTCTCTAATCATATGATCATAAAAGATCAGTATGATAAATTTAGAGATCATATCCCAACATAATAAAAAGGAACTTGCAATACTTTACATGAAAATAGATCTTGAAAAATGAGAAGGTAGAAATAATCCGTTACAAAAATTTCGGCAGCCTAACAACACCACTTAAAACTTCATAAAATGAAATAATGAGAGTAAGAGAGGATCTCTCATTATATGAACATGAAAAGGGAATTAAGAGGAGTATAAAAGAACATCCTTTAACATAAGAACATGGAGCATAAAAGAAATTACATAAAAGAGATTTCTTGAAAAGAAAGAGAGAGGTCGGATCCCTTACCTTAAAACATAACTCTTAAAACTCAATGGTTGGGACCTTGAGGGCTTGGGGGAACCATGGGAGGACTCCTTGGGAGGTAATGAGACCAGAAATTCATTGGGGGAGAGTGGGGAGTCGAATGGATGAGAGGATGGCTTGGTATTTACAGGGAAAGTGAGGGGACAAGGCATTAATGGCCAAGGGACACCTCATTAGTGGTTTTGGAAAAACCATGGGCTTGCCCATGGTATTTGCCCATGGTATTTGCCACCTGAGACACCTCATACCTTATCTTACTATTCATAAGTCTACCATATTGATTACATACTTAATACATCATTTAATGATGTCATTAAACACCCGTAACTTAAAAACTGTATTTTCACTATTAATCGAAAATTCAACTTTCTCAGAATAATACCCAAATTTCACCTTAACCAAATATCAACGCTCTGATTACAAATATGAACACCATTTTATAAAAATAATTTTCTAAATATTTTTAATTTAATTTTTAAATAAAAACACTATTCACCGAAAATTTATTTTTTCAGAAAAAACCCCAAAAATTACCATAGCATAATATCGGTGCTCTAAGTTCAAGAATGAAATCCGTTTTATAAAAATAATTTTCTAAATATTTTTAATTAAATTTTTAATTAAAAAACACTATTCACTCGAAAAAACTAATACTTGAATAATAATTTATGAAACCGTTATTTAACCATTTTATTGAATCACATTACTTAATCAAAGTGCCTAGATTATTTTAATACTTTCTTTAAGTGAGATTACTAATCAATTTGGTCACATTACTTATCCTAAGCATAAAATCACTATTCATAATTTACTATTCATCAAAAATTAAGTTGATCTCATTAGACTCTAAATTTCGTACTGAACATAATTGTAGAAGACCATTTTTCGAAAATAATTACACATTTTTAATTATTTAAGGTTTACATAACCATTTTTAAAATATGCTTTTTCTAAAGTTCATAAAAAATATGCATACTATATTTATCCGGTCATTTTAAAATTCATAAACTTCATCATAAGAAGAAATAAATTTTTTTATTTAAAACAAAGGATTACACAAGGCAGTTACGGTCTCCTTATATAGCCCCTTATCACAACAGCATAGGACCTAAGTGTGAGGTGTGCTAAGGTGAGAGAATCCGAGGGAGGCTCGGCCAACATCGCACGAGTAGTAATTTCTATCAGTTTGAACTTCTCGTGAAGGCGATCCCATTCTAGCTTCACATGATGAAGTTCAGCTTGGGTTTGGTCCAGAGCAAATCCCAGTGGTGCTACCTCCTTCCCAAGTTCTGTTAGATGGGATTCGATCGGTCCAAGACTACTGGGTGAGGCCATCGAATCTTCTTTCTATATTAATTAACAAAGATTACTTGTATTTAGAGAAAATAATTGAAATGTTTAGTTTACAGCGGTAATATTGACCAATGGTCATATAATAGTCAAAACCCAATGATCTCATTTTAATTATACTCATGTTATCAAATGAAACATTTTTGTTGAGTATAAAAATAAAATAAAATAAAACACACACAAAATTAGGAAACAAGATTTATTCAAAATTTTGGGTCGTTACAGTAGGTGTTGATCCCAACCACCATTTAAATCCATAGAGAAAGCTCTCAACATATCTTCAAGAGTTTGAATTGTTCTCTCAGACTGACCGTCAGTCTGAGGATGATAAGCAGTGCTGAAACTCAACTCTGTATCCAGAGTATGCTGAAGACTTCGCCAAAACTTTGTGGTAAACCTCGGGTCCCGATCAGATATAATAGAAAGTGGTACTCCATGAAATCTTACCACTTCCATCACATATATCCTGCCAAGCTGATCCAGAGAGAAATCCTCTCTAATAGAAATGAAGTGTCCAGACTTTGTAAGACGATCAACTATGACCCAGATAGCATTATTGCCTTTGGATGTTTTAGGAAGTCCTGTGACAAAGTCCATAGTGATGTTTTCCCATTTCCATTCGGGTATGGGTAATGGTTGTAACATCCCCTTGGACTTCTGTCTCTCAGCTTTAACTTGCTGACAAACCAAGCATCGAGAGACGTATTCAGCAACATCTCTTTTCATGCCATCCCACCAGAAGTACTCTTTCAGGTCCCTATACATCTTCGTGCTTCCAGGATGAATAGAGAATGAAGAACTATGAGCCTCATCCAGCAGCTCCTTTAATTCTGGGATGGGAGGAACACAAACCCGATTACTGAACTTTATTATCCCATCACAATCAAGGATGAATTCTGGAATATTTCTCACCTTCTTTTGTAACTCGACATCTTCTTTCTGTGCCTCTTTAATCTTCACATGTATAGATGGTTGAACATTTATTTGAGAAAGATACGATTTTCCCCCTTCCATTAAAATTACAAGATCCATCCTTTGTAAATCCATAAATATTGGATCTTTTGTGATCCTCATCATGGATAAGCTAGCATGGTCTTGTCGACTTAATGCATCTTCCACCTTGTTTGATTTCCCAGGGTGGTAATGAATTGATAAGTCGTAATCCTTAATCAGCTCCAACCATATTCTTTGGCGCATATTCAGCTCCTTTTATGTGAAAATATACTTTAAACTTTTATGATCAGTATAAATATCACACCTTTCACCATAAAGGTAATGCCTCCAAATCTTTAATGCAAATATTACCGCAGCTAACTCCAAATCATGAGTTGGATAATTTTGCCCATGGATTTTCAACTGTCGCGAGGCATAAGCTATCACCATATCATTTTTCATAAGAACACACCCCAATCCCTTCTTGGATGCATCACTATAGACCACAACCCTTTCTCCACTACAAGGCAGTGTAAGCACAGGTGCACTGGATAATCTTCTTTTCAACTCCTTGAAATTCTTTTCACATTCTTCCGCCCAAACAAACTTAACTCCTTTCTGAGTCAACCTGGTGAGTGTATTAGATAATCGTGAAAAATATTTCACAAAACATCGATAATATCCAGCCAAACCAAGAAAACTTCGGATCTCAGTTACTGTTGTTAGTCTCGACCATCTTTTGATAACCTCTGTTTTTGCTGGATCCACAGATATCCTCTCTTTTGAGATTAGGTGACCCAAAAATGCAACTTTTTGAATCCAAAATTCACACTTGGTAAATTTGGAATAAAGCTTCTCCTTTCTCAGGGTCTTCAATATAATTCTCAAGTGATCTTAATGTTCTTCCTTGCTCTTTGAATAGACAATAATATCGTCTATAAAGACTACCACAAATTGATCAATATAGTCTCTAAAGACTTTATTCATTAGATCCACGAAGATAACAGGGGCATTAGTAAGACCAAATGGCATCACTATAAATTCATAGTGTCCATACCTTGTATGGAAAGCCGTCTTTGGTATATCCTCCCTTTTGACCCTTAACTGATGATACCCTGAATGAAGATCAATCTTGGAAAAGTATTGAGCTCCACGTAGTTGGTCAAATAGGTCATCAATGCGTGGGAGAGGATATTTGTTCTTGATAATGATCTTGTTAAGTTCTTGATAATCAATGCAGAGTCTCATTGATCCATCTTTCTTCTTAACAAACAGAACAGGTGCTCCCCAAGGTGACGCACTAGGGCATATGAACCCCTTATCAAGATTCTCTTGGAGTTGCTTCTTCAATTCCTGCAACTCAATTGGGGCCATTCTATAAGGTGTCTTTGAAATAGGCAAAGCACCAGGTACGAGTTCTATTGAAAACTCAACTTCACGATTTGGTGGAAGACCCGGTAATTCCTCCGGAAAGACATCATCAAACTCCCGTACAATGGGAATATTCTTAATTGTGAGTTTCTCACCAACCATTTGAGATAAATAACCTTCATTTAGTGGAATCAAGACCCATAAGATAGAAGGAATTTCCACTGGAAGGTTATGTTCATCCTTTCATCG
Source organism: Viscum album (assembly GCA_963277665.1). Classification (NCBI taxonomy): domain Eukaryota; kingdom Viridiplantae; phylum Streptophyta; class Magnoliopsida; order Santalales; family Viscaceae; genus Viscum; species Viscum album. The sequence goes on along the minus strand of OY728140.1, from coordinate 83,873,427 downwards.
ATAGACGATCATAGATTGATCTGGAATATGAAATGTGACTTCCCTTCTTTGGAAATTGATATGAGCTCCATATAAAGAAATCCACTCCATGCCAAGAATCACATAAAATTCCACTATAGGAAGGATAACAAGATTTGCAGGAAGCACTTTCCCACAAACTTCAATCGGGGAAGAATTATAAACTTTTGATGCGGCTGTTGTGTCATTAGGTGTTGTCACGGCTAACTCAACATCTAATTGTTGAGGTAATATGGTCATACCCTTAGAAAAATCTTCAGAAATAAAAGAGTGGGTGGATCCAGAATCAAATAAAACATTTGGTACTTTAGAGTGGATGGTAAGTGTACCTTTCACCACATCGTTATCGTACTCCACATCACTGATATAAATTGCATGTGACTTTCCTTTGTCTTTATCCTTAAGAGTTTGTTGACGTCGACCATCATCATCAACCCTTGGATTAGGGAATTTATTGGCATAATGACCCATCTCCTTGCACTTGAAACATTGAAGTGTAGTAGGGTCATTCTGTGTATCCCTTCCTCTATTTTCTTCATTAGAAATCTTCTTCCCATCATTGCGGCATTCAAATGCCCGATAACCTTCCTTTCCACATTTAAAACATTTACTTGTCCCTTTAAGACAACTCCGACCATATTTCTTTCCACACTTTGAGCATAAGGGAAAGCTCATCTTCTTTTCAGTGTGCTCTTTATATTTTCCTTTGAATTCCATTTTCCTCTTCTTATCAAACCCATATGACTGATCGATTACTCCAATCTCCATCTCAACTTTGAGAGCACATAGAACGATTTCCTCGTAGCTATTGAAGTCCCTTATGGATAAGGCCCTTCGAAGACTTGGTTTTAATCCACTAAAGAATTGATCGATCTTACTCTCACGTTGGATAATAATACCAGAAGCGTACCTTGCAAGTCTTGTAAAATTTGCTTCATAGGCACCAACATATTCATCATCCTTTTTCTTCAGTTCAAAAAACTCTTTCTCTATGTTTTTTAGGAGAATACGAGGGAAGTAATTATTGAAAAATAAGTTCTTGAACTCGTCCCATTCCATGGACTCAATTTCATCTCTTTGCCTCGTATTTTTAATAAGATTCCACCATTGATCAACATCTCCTTCCAAACGATACACTGCTAGGATGACTTTATCATGTTCAGAACATTGAAGAATTGAAAATATCTTTTCAGTAGTACTGATCCATTGTTCAGCAACTAATGGATCAGTAGACCCGCTGAATGAAGGTGGACGCTACCTCATGAAGGATTCAACAGAATGTTGCTCCTTCCTTTGCTCGTTTGGAAGTCCAGCATGATTCATAGCTTGAGAAAGATGTGTGGGCATGGATACAAGATTTTTCATTCCAGCTCCCATAACATTTGGTTGCTCAGGGGGACAATCATTGCATTTCCCATCACATTCCGCATTAACACAGTTCCTTCGGGTTCCAGCCATTGACTAAAACCAAGAAGAATAGTGTGAGCAAAACTAATTATAATAGGAAAACCACATAATCAAGAATAAAATTTCACACTTAAGGTCTTATCCTAGGTTATTCATGGTCATTTCTAAAACACTAAGATTGTGTTCTATGCTTAGACTTATCTTTAGGGTTCTTATTAAAGCTTTCACATCCTAGTTTCCAAAGGTTGACTATACCTTTCCTCTGATACCAACTATAATGACACATACTTTACATATATTGTTATTACATCAGAATTGAAGCACACTTATTACAACATATAACGAAACCTGGAAAGGAACGTATAGGTATAGAGTCTTTCGAAACTGGGAAACATAAACAACTGGTTCATAAAGCATCTACTTTTCCTCCCATTTATTTCATCATATCTAGAGTCCATTTTTGGAATATCCTACTTAATAACCTTCTTCCTGACCTGGGGAAAGAAAACATACAAAAGGGTGAGCTCAAATGCTCAGTAAGGGTAAACAAAAGAAATATCAATCACATCATATACATAAGAACATAACTTTTGGAAATCTTATCCTGCAAAAGAAATCATAATCTCATAACATGGGATAAATCATAGTAGTGAAATGTAATCCCAATAATCATAACTTAAAACATGAAACTTTGTGGCATACACACATAATCATAGAGAATCATTTCTTATTAGTCAAGACTCATTTCCAAGACTATCTTAGTGGAAAAATTCCATTTCTGAACCGAGTTCACTCCTCGTTTCAGTCCTGTTTCACTGAACCGGTATAACCTGCCGTTCCAGTCATGTCTATATCATGAGATATAAAATATTTACCCAATGCATTGGAGGGAGATATAGGTCCCACCCATCTCATAATGATTCCATTCTTATGTGTGCCACAAAATCATAAACCATACAGTATAACATAACCCATGTAATAAAAATGGGAATCTTAAACATCGTGACATCATAAAACAATTCATATAAGATAAAGGAATTCATAAAAATAATTCCATCACAACATAATCAAATCAATGTAATAATAGGGATAGAAACAAAACCCTTTATTATCTTAGATGGAAAATTATTTTGATAAAACACTTGAACTTCATTCTTGAGGAAAATATCCTTTCTACTTCAAAAAAAGTTTTCCTTTCTCAACATGTCATACAATTATAAACTAAAAGAAGTTGATTAAAAATAAACTTGAAAACTTGTAAGGTAAGCTTCTTGGAAATAATGTTTTAAAAATCCATTCATTCCGTATAAGTTAAAAGAAAACATTCTTCTCGTACGTTTATCAGAAAAGTCAAAAAGTACCTCATACGAAAAACGACAAAAGATTCCTTTAATATCTGTTACTAAAAACGTACTGAAGGGTAAAATTGGATATAAACTATTTTAGAAGAATATAAATATTATATATTGATAAAACATGGATTTGGATGATAAAATACACCCCAGTAAATTTCAAAGTATAAACAATCTCGGATAAAAATGAGATTGTGATATTTCCCTTACCTTAGGTCTGATTTGCTTCGTAAGTGTCTGAACCTCATGTATAATGATTTAAATAATGTCATTGACTTATTCCAGAATCATACTAATTGTTATTATATCATATATGGTCATATTATTATCTTATTATTAGTAATATTTCATTACTACTTATTATTTGGGTGTTAATTACTTTTTGTTCTTATGCGTGTTTTGTCGAATAAATTATTATTCTTCTTTTTAGGTTATAGATACCTCATTTACAGAATGGTATTAGTGTAATATATATCATATTAATTCATTCAATTCATTTATATAATCATTATGCAAGAAGATCGTGTAGAACGAGTCGCATCACATCATGGAGACGGTATTCCGTACGTACGCACGAGCGATGATATCGTTACCGTGATCGTGGAATTGTATTGGAGTGTATGTATACTATTTCAGAATCAATACCACTTTAAAATAATTTTATTTATTCATTATTTACACCATTATACCCATCCAAGTAAGGTGGTGGTGGAAAATAGATTACACCACGACGTGGAGACGGTATTCCGTACGTACGCACGCACGGTGATTTCATTTTCCGTAGGATGGATAGATGGTGAAATAGGGTTGTTTCATACTTATAATAACATATCAGTATATGAGTGATACTTATGTTATTACTTCATAATGAAACAACTAATGAAGAAGAAGTGGAAGAAGAAATAAAGATGAAAGAATCAGTAACAGACATTACCTCTTCTTTGAAGTGCTTCTTTGAGACTTCCTTTTAGGGCACTAAAATTGGTCTTTTAAGAAGAACAGGACCTCTAGGATGTCTCTAGGAAAGTGGAGAGGAGAAATTCTTAGGGTTTGGACGATCTTGAAGGCTCAAAGTGGTGTGAGGAAGAGAGGGAGGAGGTTCCCTTTTATAATGGAGGAGAGGGGCACCTTTGGAATAACTAAAACTATTATTTTATTATAAAGTCAAATTCGGTTTTAAATAGCTCCAAATTGATTTATTTCGAAGATAAGGTAGGTATGGGTCTAAATCCTCTCATACAATAGAATTTAGACAATTTTAGGTTCCTATTTTAACCTTATCATTTAGATTTAACATTAAGTAAAATAATTTTACTTTTACCGTGTCTTCTTGTGTTCTTATACTATAAGGTTAATAAACATACTATAAAAAGAAAAAGGAACCACAAGTTGTTTATTATTAATATATATAACCTTATCTAAGTCATTTGGCCGAACATTAGATTTTTAGGAATAAAATAACAATTAATAATATAATATTGTTTTAAAAAACTATTTTATGTCAATTTTGACACTATTTAGTAATTGATTTTTGTGAAAATCATAAAATAATGATTAGTTCAAACAAAGTTAGATGCATCAATACTAAAATGTCATATTAACCTATAAAATTAGTTTAATTCATAAAAAGTCTCAAATTACATTTATTTGGGTATTTATAACATCAATTATGTCAATATTTCATTAAAAAGATAATTACTGCATCATCGTTGTGTCATAAATAAATTAATTTATTTAATGTATAAAAATTATAAATAAAATACCATTATGTTGGAAATATTGTTATCTTTCTATTGAATATTTATAGTTGAATTTATCGTTTGTATAACCCTATATTAAAAATTATTTACTTATTAAACTTTTATTTTAACTATTTTAACCTTTCTTTAAGTAAATTGATAATAAACGTCCTAATCTAATCCAAGTGTGCCTAAATGGTCATATTTTATTCCTAATATTGTTTTTGGTCGAATTAAACTTATCCAATAGAATTAGGACATGTGTTAGGGTAATAATTATATCATTTTTACCCTTAATTACCCTATTTACTTTTAACCGTGGTAAAAAAAGTAAAAAGTTACTATTCACCAAAAAATTATTTTCATCTCATTGAACCACATTTTACTTACTGACATCAACTGTGTCTCTCGGATTTTATAAATTCCACTCACAGAAGCGGTAAAATTAAGTTTTATGAAAAATTCAGTTTTTTAACTATCACTTAGTGGTTTCAGTATTCATCAAAAACTGAAAGTTTTCAGAAAAATACCAAAATTTCACCCTAGGCTAATTTCGATATTCCGAATCCAAAAATGAAGTCCATTTTAAAAAATAAAATTTACAAAATTTCAAAAAGTGGTTATTAATATTCATTACGGTTATTTTTAATAATATTTTAATAGCATATCGTTGTTTAGTGAAACTCGGTATTGCATACGACGCAAGCTATCGAGGAAGGCCGTGGTTGCATGTAGAGCAAGCCAAGCTAGTGTTGTGTGTAGTGAAAAATTCCTTTGATGATTTATAAAAACAAAATATTTCTCATAAAAGTCTCGGGTGTTACAATCAAAAACCTATTCTAAGGTTGTGATGACGTGCGAACCCTCGTAGGAACGAACCAAGGTAGTACCCTCGACCACTGCTAGTCCAAACATCGCTGACCTGTCCGACCCGCCACAACGCCACACCGTGCACCTCCAAGGTCGATAACGAGGCCACCATCACGATCCACACAGAAAAACACGTAGGGTAGGATGTTTAAACACCCAAAATGGACAACCTGTGAAAAATCCACTATTCATTGTAGCTAGCCCGTGTGGGGCCCACACTACGATCCCGAAACTCATCAAGCAGATCATACCACTGTGATCCCCTCAGAGAAACCCACAAGATCGACTACTCTATCGTCCAAAACTAACAACTAGTGAAAAAGTTACTATTCACCGTAGCCAACTCTGGTGGGGCCCACACCACAATCTTGAAACTCATCAAGTCGATCACACAATTGCAATCCCCTCAGAAAAAAACACGGGATCGATTACTCGATCGTCCAAAACAGACACCTGGAAAAAAAGTCACATTTCTCCGCAAACGCCAGAACCCGGCCTCGTGGGGCCCACACCCTGTTCTCAGTCCCAACACTTGGACACTATCTTGAAAATTCAGTCGTACCATCAGGGTCTCAATGCCATTGACGACACATCATTTGGACACTCTGTGTAGGAGTTTTGGGGGATTGAAGTTGAAAATAATAAAATATTATTATTATTTTCAACGTTTCATGTCCCCGAGCCAAAAACCCGACTCAAAAAATTCTCAAAGTGATTTGAAAAGGTCCATCTCGACGTAAGAAACACGTCGCCGCAAACGACTCCCAAATCGGAGTAACGGTTTGCGAGTTACGGGGGTTTAAAGAACCACCGGAAAATCCTGGCTGGACCACCGCCTGCCTCGCCAGAAATCACCGCACCGCCGCCGGAAACCACCATGCCGGAGCCCGAAACCGCTGCGCCCCGCTGCCCTGGCCAGAATCCGCCATAGCCGCCGCTGGAATCTGGCTTTTCTGCCGGAAAACTTCCGGGAGCCACCAGAAGCACCCCGTTGCTCCATATTCAGATCTGAAACAAGTTTCAGAAAGCTCGGGACTCAAACTACACAACCCTTAATAAGATTTGAAGAAAAAAAATGCATAAAAGGTATCCGGGATTTTAAAATTCAAACCACCTACCTTTTGGCAGATCACTGATTCTTTGTGCGCTCCACTGCTACCACTGCTCGATCAAGGAGCGACCGCCATCAAAATCCGAGTTCGATGGCACCTCGTTCGCTCGATTCCAACCATTCATCGTCGATGGAAGGAGGAGTAAGGGAGGAGTAATGGAGGAGGAAGCTAATGTGTATACAAGATGTGAGATTATTAGATATTTGTTTTTTTAAACAAATATCCGCTCAACTTCCCGGCCCGACACGCCCTCGACCCGACACCTGGCACCAACAAAGATTATGTCACACCTAGGGTAAAAATAGCATTCTGAACACAATGGCAGACTCAGATTTTCAATCCGTGACTCCGTTCAGAAGTAATTCGAGACTACGCTCATAAATAAACTTTTCCATTTATTTATGAAAATGCCCCTGGTGACTTTTCTCACAGCAGGCCTGCGCCAACAAAGTTTATACCCCGCCTAGGGTAAATGGAATGCTCCGGATGCAACCGTGCCCTCAGATTCCTGTTATGAACTGCCGTTTAGAATATAACACACCCCTCCACGTGCATAGTATAAAAATACTTAATATTTTTATAAAATTAGTTCTAGGAACACCGGGCCTCGGAATCGCACGCCGTCTTCACTCCTAGCTCTGGAATTATTCATAGGAATATTCCAAAGTCTGATAGGGCCAAAACTCGAGTCGCTACATCCACCACCCAACCCCTAGTGATCTCCTCACGACACTATTTTTAATATTTAAAACAAGATCACTAATCAATTAAATGGTGATTTTTGAATTTATTTAGACAGAACCCATTTTTTCTCTCTTTTATCAAGAGGGGGGTCAATAAATACAAAGAATTTTCCTTCCCTAAATCTCATGAAACTTCCCCCACACTTACTCATTACAAAATTTTCACCCCTTCTACTATATTGCACTTCGTCCACACTTATGTTTTATAATCATGAAAAATATCTAGAGAAAGGTAGGAATAGATAAGATAGGCTTGTAACATAGATCATTTTCTAATAAGGATATTTATGGATTCAATGATATTAAAATGGATTAATGTAAGGTGGGTCTCAGGATAATGTGTGAATAGAATTTATGCCTCAATCATTTTAAAACTGATCATGTTCAGTCAAAGCTTCTATAAGATTAAAATCATGTTCTATAAGAAATCATGTCCAAGTTTCTCAAGAAATATACTAAATAAAGAATTAGAAATATTAAACTCATAGGATGTATCAGGAAAGAGATGAGTGTTTGGGAAAGTTACTCAGAAAATTCATATGAGTAATTAAATTAATTAATGAAAATATCAGAAATTCAAAACATATCCAAATATCAAAAAAATCATTTAAAATGATCAACATGCCCCCCTAAATCTTGGGTTTTCAAATATAATCCACATGATTATCTATACCAATTATTTTTAGATTTTTTCTCGTTAAAATTTATTGAAAAATAAATTTAAACTCAAGGAATGATAATTTTCCTAAGTAGTTTCATGTCTCCTAGTTCAGTTGATTGAATCAAGATTCAAGCATGGGCATGAAATTGGTAGTTAAAAGATCGAAATAAATGTGGGAAATATAATAAAAAATTAGATAATTGAAAAACTTATCCCCCTTGAAATTGGTGGTTCAATTTGGGTTTTATAGGTTCTACCAACACCATTTCATGACATGTAAATTCCCTTCACGACGTTTAATTTTTCTGCACCCTCTTCTTTTGATTCATGATGGTTGCTGCCACCTTGGGTCATTACGGTCCTGAAAATTAAAAAAATGGTAAAATAATAGCCCATTATCAATGAATATTGAAATATTTGGAGTGAGAGAGTGGTCACCTAAAAAAATAATGTAAATAAAGAAAAATAAAAAACACAAGTTGCCTCCTAGAAGCACTTTTGTTTACTATCATTAGCATGACCATTCCTCTTTCAACTTCAGTTCACATGACAGATGATTGCAATTTTTTCCCCTTTAGGGTCCATAAATGGTCTCAGTTGTTTCCTATCCACAAAGGTCAGCCCATATCCTTCTTCTATGAGTAGCTTAATTCTTCTAGATTGTAGTACATTCTTGATCTCCATTGGACCGACCCACCATTTTTTTCATCAATCCCGATGAACTAAATGGAAGTTCATGTACCATACATAACTATTATCCTTTCTCAAATGTAGTGGAGTCAGTTGCTCATTTAGTTTCACCAATCTTGTTTTTCCACTTCACTTTTTTATTCAGTTGATCATCATCTTCCACAACAACATCTAACTCATGCAACTCTTCAATTTCAGCAACATCCTCAACTTCAGGTATATCTCTTTCTACAAACTCATTATCCTCTTTCACATCATAGTTTTTTATTTTCTGATGGATGTTGAAACTTAATTAATCACTACAAAATCTCATAAATAGTTCTCTATTTTGAACATCAATTAGTGCATGACCTGTGGCTAAAAATGGCCTTCCCAAAATGAGTGGATTTATCTCCTCATCCATATCTAGCACTAGGATGTGGATAGGGAAGATGAACTTGTGAAACCTGATCTGGTTATCTTTGATGAATCCTCCAGGGGATTTCACTATTGAGTCTTCTAATTAAATAAGTACTCTTTTAGGCTTTAGTCTATCTTGTCCCAAACTCTTGAATGTTTTGTATGAAATTATATTTAAACTTGAACCTAAGTCACACAAAGGATTACTATATTTTCTATCTCCAATAAATATGTGAATTGAAAAGTTATCTAGACCTATTTTCTTCATAGGTAGGTCATTTGATACCACTGCCGAACACTCCCATGGGAGTGGAATGGTTCCAATCTCATCCATATTCCTTTTATTGGTTACTATCTCTTTTGTGAATTTCATATATCTCGACATGTTCACAAGAGCCTCTGAAAAAAGTAAATTAATTTGAATTTTTTTAATGTGTTCCAAAAATATACCTTTTTTCATGTTATTCATGACTTGTGTAATTAGTTATGGAAAAGGAATTCAAGGATTATAATGAGGGGGTTATTCATTTTTATTCAGCTACTTGTTCCTTTCTTCTTTAAACTTCCTATTATCTTACTTCCACAAGTTTTTGTCCATAAAATTCTATACCACTTTATTTTGTTTTCTTCCCACTTTTGAGCTATATAGGTTTAAAATCTTCACATGGTCATACTTTAGGGCATGATGTTAGTGTTCCTCTAGGTCTGTATCTAAGAAGATCAGTAATTTGGCCAACTTGAAGCTCAAAATTCCTTAATGGTACCTTTTGGGTTGATTATTCTTCTTTAATTTCTTTTAGTACAGCCCCAGAAGTATTCATGAATGTTTCTAGTGTCTCTTCCAATGACTGGAACTATCTTGTCAGTGCGGGCCCTTGGGGTGCTTTTTGTTGGTACCTTGGTGGTCTTTAATATCATTACCCTTATTGTTGTTTTAGTATCCATCCCTAAAATTGATTACATAAATTTTTGTCAGTATAATTGGAATCTTCTCTATGCACACCTTGTGTGTTTTTCTAATAGACCATCATTATGTCTATATTATTGGCCAGTGACTTCATTTGTGCTACCATCCAGTCATTGTTGTCGATGGAATGAACACCGTTCCATTTTATTTATTCTCCTTTCCATTAGAAACTATTGCTCACCATTTTGTCCAATAGGTTATAACTAACTTCAGGTGATTTCTTCATTAATGATCCTCCAACATTAGCATAAAGACTTGACATGTTTCCCTATGATAAACCCTTATAGAAAAGTTGGATTAGCATCCATAACTCTATTCTATGATGGGTGAGTTTTTGAGTCATGTATTTATAATATTTTCATGAAGAATGCATTGATTCATCATCAAATTGACAAAAATTTAGAATTTTTACCCATATTTCCATTGACTTAGAAAGTAGGAAGATGCGGGTGAGGAATTTTCTGGCCAGATCATCCCATGAATGAAAATTCAGTATTTTGGATTTTTTTTAAAAAACTTTATGGTTATGTGAGAACCCACCAATCCAAATCCATTTCAAAGAAAAATGGAGAACCTGAACCCAAAAACAAGAAAAACGGGCCGGTCAAGGATCCCTACCCAAGACCAGACTCACCCAAAAACTAGAGGGGTGCAACAAGCCCTACGATTTTCCTATACAACACTCGAATCACACATCCATCACTGATCTTCAGGAAATAATGCCAATGATCACGGCCTATGCCATGATTAAAGCCAAGAAACCATATTGGAGGCAAACATAATAGAGCCACTATGACATCATCAGAGTAATCATAACAAGATAGATGAAAATCTGCATAAGAGCCTTTGAAGGAGAATGAATGATGGTGATCAGAATGAGGAACCATGAGACCATAGAGCTTCCATGGGCGATGAAACCAAGTAAAATAGCACTCAAATAGTTCAACCTTCACCAAATCCCCTTTCAAAATCCAAAACATCAATGAATTCATTGAACCCAACTAAATTGGGGTTGTGAATGAAGGATCATGATGAAATAGAATAGATAACCAAGAAAACATATAACTATCAAGGCACATAAACCCTCAAAATTAGTCAGTACTGAAAACTGGTCCTAGTTCGAACTGTTATCAGCCATGTATACACCTGCGAGCATCCCACACCATGGCTACTGAAAAAAACTCTATGCGACGATCTTGATCACCAAAGGATGTCAAATCAACACAAAATCATAAGGGGAAGAGGCTCAAACACATTAGATCAAAGATAGGATATGGAACGTAGGAAACTAGACACGCCGAATCAAGCCCCCTGACAAAAACATGAACCTTCAATCAAACATCATATGAGTAGGAATACAGAATGAAAGATCCATAATCAACACACCATCGAAGGATGATGAACATAAAATGAGAATTCACCAACAGAGAACTCAAGATATCACTAAGGCTGCAAATGCAAGGCATAAACCAAACCACACCAGACTAGGTCGACTCATGACAAACCTCCATCTATACCCAATGATACCACCAAGAGAAGATTGAAACCCCATCCGAGGAATGCTACATCAATAATCCACGACCACTTCTTAGAGGTCTAAAGGCAGGAAAGAAATGGGGAGAGGAAGAAGAATCGGTCAAGGGATCTATCACTAGTAGTTTTTGAGCATTTTTATCCCTATATCTCTTTGAATAATCCTAGAAGGTTGATTTTTTTCAACACCCTCCATAGATGTAGTTACATTGACCTATAGGCTTGGTTCAGAATGGGTTTTTGAATTAATGGTCTCCTTTCCCTTTTCCCGAGTGTTGTAATTGTTCATTAAGAATATAAAAATCTAAAACTCACAACATGTAAACACCCAATATAAATATAGAAATTGGAATAAATAAAAAAATTAAAAATTAAAAATTGAAACACTAAAAAAAGAACTAACATTTTACTATCGCCACCAGTGGTGCCAATTTGATAGGCCTGGAGGGTGTCGTTAATTCATTACATGTCTATGCGATGTTTTTTATAAAAACTCAAATTTAATACTAAATTAATTAAAATATAGTAAAATAGCAAGTCAATATTGATCCACTGGTATAATGAATTAGTTTATTTAGTTTTTCAAAAATATTTTATTTTATTATATTTAAAGAAATTAGTGATAAAAAGTTATTTTGATTGAATTTTAGAAAAATAATGATAAAAGAACAGTGTAGCAGATTGGTTTGGTTTGAAAACATATTTTTAAAGCATTCTAGGGTTTCTTAATATCAGGGTTTAGGCACAATTGGATTTATAGAAAATAAGTTGATTCATGATTGGTGTCGAAGTCGAGATGAGAAATATCCAATGGTCATAGACCCCCTCCTTGACATAGCAATTCCATATTTATCTTGGTCTGTAAATTTTTAGAATTTTCAAATCAATTTTCTCTCGATACCATATTTAAACCCGACTTACCCAAATGTTGACAGTGGCCATACCTTCTTTAGGGTTGTCAATTGTGAAATTTTAAGGATCCTTTTACTTTCAATTATCAATGGTCATGAAAAAATAAAAATAATGGGATTGGAAGTTGAAGATAGAAATTACGCAAACAAAATACATAAATAAATGAAATAAATCCAATAGAGCCTTCACCCATTTATTATATTACCCTAGAATAATTAGGGTTTACCCCTTCATCCTCATGATGAGAGAATAATAGGCAAATATAAATTAAAATGAATGCATGATGAAAAGAATGAAAGAACTCAGGGAGGACGATGCATCTTCTCACTCCACGATTTCGTCTCCGAATATGAATTTTAAAATAATAGTATCCTAGAACTTCTATTATAGGATTCATATGGAATCTAAATTTAATGTAAATCATTAATATTAGATCCAAAAATAATTTGGGGAAGGTCCCGTGGCTATGAGTTGGTCAAAAAATGAATATTTTATGAATCTTGGTGAAAATTTCCCATATTGGAAATCATACCATGTGTAACTAGGTTACACCACATGTAATTTTCTAGGATGTTTTTATTTTATTCACAAAATATCCTTTTGTTCACCACATGCACTGGTACATATCGTGTAATGATTACGCGATGTGTGATTCCATTTTTCTTCTCCCGAAGCCTCATTTTCCAATGTTCTTAAGTTTTATGCCTCAAAAGTGCTCCATGATCATCCTTAAAACCTGGTGTCAGGACACTTTACTTCGCTCGTGGTGTGATGTTTCTTTTAGATCCAATTTTTTTCACTTTTCATTTATTTTCCAAATATTCATTGTATCCTTTCATAAAACAAAAAACAAGTCAAATCATTCACAAATTGGAAATTATAATCAATTAAATACAGAAATAAATATATTAAAATAAAATAAAATACAAGCATGAAATACAATTATCAGTATTACAGAAAGAAACAACAATGTGGGAAAATAAGATCAAATCATGACAATACAGTGAATTGACCAAGAAAAAAAAGGACCTTCTAGGAGTACCTTCTCGCCTCCAGTTCCACTACAACAAATATTAACATTAAAATTACATTCATAAACCAAATTAAAAGATATATATATTTCCTACATTTAATATAAAGAATAAATTATTTTAAATTTCATTACATATGCGGTTGGTCTGGAGTATATAAATGAGGTTTACAATTTTGAATGGTTGGGAGTCTCAGTTGGGAATACATACATGACGTACATTTTCATAATTCATATTTAAAAATATGATCTACTATGTTAATTAATTTTAATAACAATTTATATTTTCTACCAGTGTTTATATTACTGCTATATAAAGGAAAAAAAATTCAAATCATGGTTTGTATTTATTAATCCCTATATCATTTCTACGCAAAAAAAGGAAGTTGAAGAAATTGATATGAAAAATATGAACTAAGGATGTGTTTGAGAAGAAAATAACAAATGATAAACTCTTCTTGATGCCTAAAATATTGGGTTAAAACTCTATAATCTATTCATTTATAATATATTTTTATTTTTTTCATCACGCCTTTGTTTTTATTTTTTTAGGAATCACTGGATGCTGATTGATGTCAATTTGGATACATAAAATGTTTATTTTTTTTGGATATGATGCATAGATTTCCATCAAACCAACCACACATGATGTGTATTGTGATTTTTTAATGCACTACAATCAACATTTTATATATAAAATTAAAATTATATGTTTTAGTATGTGTTTTAATGAGAATTTTGTTATGATATGGTAATATATAAATATTGGATAAATCATGTAATGAGGTTGGTGATTAACCATAATATGCCTATAAATTTATTATAATGAAAACATATTAAGGTATATATATAATTATTTAACTATCAAAAAATATTTCAAAATAATTTACTTATTTTGGCCAATGTTTCTATAGTGTCTGAAGATAAATAACGTCAATGATTATGGATATCACATTAGAAAATTTATGAAAGATATAATATACCATCAAAATACTAGCATCCACGAACAAGTAATCTATAAAGGTAATTATAATTTAATTAAAGATAATTCTTAATTTTTTTTATCTATATTTTCTTAGTACTATAAATATTTATAACAATCAAAATACTCAAAAGAAGAATCAAATTTCTTTAGAGATGAGTGAACAGAGTACATGATGTCATAATGTTTTCCAACATCAAATTTAGGTGATTAACTATTATGTTTGTGATCTACTATGGGATATGACCTTAGAGATACATTTGGGATGTGAAACATTAGTATCATAAATCTTGTATATTATTTTTAAATGTTTCTCATGGATAATTATAATGGAGGGTTATGCTCTATGGGTTCTAACAAAGCTAGTAACATGTTAAAATCTTCTCGTTCTCATGAGAGATTATGCCTCAATGCTTTAACTAAGATAATGATGATTGGGAAATGGTTCAAGTATATATATATACATCATAACAAGGTGAATTCCTACTACTTTTTTATTTAATTTTTTCATCATTTAAGCTACTATTTTGAAGTTAATTTCCTTATCATTTTTATCCGATAATTATTTAGTTTTTTTAGAGATCTTATGGGAATTCCTACTTTTCTTTAAACTATCTACAATAAGACAAACAAAAGTGAACATGTTCCTTTCAGATGGAAGAGGAAACTTTCTGCTTCCTTAAACATGAATTGAATCTTAAGGATTCTTCTTCTGAGGGATTATTAAATAGTTTAAGGCAAAGTATGACTTACTAAATGATTTTTCATGAACATTATCTCAAAAAATGCAGGAATCAGCCACACCACAATCATCTACACTTGAATCTGATATACAGTGTGCTTGGTATGACTTGATGTGTATGTTTTTAGTTTATAATTTACATTTTAGTTCAAAAAATACATCACATACTCAAAACTAAAAGAACACATTTAGACTTTTTTAATACCTTATAAAAATGTTCCATAAGTCATTTATTACTTGTAGGGTTAAACCAAACCTCAATATGATACTCAATGTGTCCGGTATGACTCGAAGTGTGTGTTTTCAGTTTAAAATTTACATTTTTGTTCAAAACACATGTGACATAATAAAAACCTAGTAAACAAATTTTTTTTTTGAAAATTTATAAAAATGATTTAAAAGTAATTTGTGATGTGTACAAGTCAATCACACCTTAATATGATACATGGTGTGTCTAGTATGACTCGAAGTGTAGGTTTTTAGTTTATAATTTACATTTTAGTTCAAAACACACATCACATATTTAAAAATAAGAAAATAGATCTAGATTGTTAAGATACATTAGGAAAATAATCCATAATTAATTTCTAATATATAAAAATGAACAACACCTTAATCCAATAAATGGTCTATCCAATATGAATCAAAGTGTGTGTATTTAGTTTAAAATTGACATTTTAGTTTAAAAAACATGTGACATACTAAAAACTAAGAAAACACATTCATATTATTTTTATATTTCAAAAAATGCTCGATAATTCATTTGTGATGTGTAAAAATCAACCACACCGCAATATGATACATGTTGTATCTGATATTAATCAAAGTGAATGTTTTTAGTTTATAATTTATATTTTAGTTCCAAACACACACCACATACTCAAAACCAAGAAAACATTTTCATATTCTTTATACAATAATGCAATGATCCATAAGTTATTTATGATACGAAGGAATCATCTAAACCTAAATTCCATACACGGTATATCCAGTATGGCTCAAATTGTGTGTTTTTAGTTTAAAATTGAAATTTTAGTTCAAAAAAAATATGACATACTCAAAACTAATAAAAATCATTCAAACTATTTTGATACTTCAGAACAAATATCTATAAGTCATTTTTGATGTGTAGGAATCAACCACACCTCAATCAGATACATGCTGTGTCTGATATGACTCAAATTGAATGTTTTTAGTTTAAAATTGATAGTTTACTTTAAAACACATGCCACATAATCAAAACCAAGAAAAAACATACAAGTTATTTTAATACTGTATTTTTGGAAAAGTATGAATCAACATCACCTCAATTAGATACATGGTGTGCCTCGTATGACTCAAAGTATATGTTTCTTGTTTAAAAACAACATTTTAGTTCAAAACACATGTGACACACTCAAAAATGATAAAACACATTAAAATAGTTTTGATAATTTAGGAAAATGATCCACAAGTCATTTGTGATGTGTAGAAATCAACAACACAATAATCTAACACATGATATGACCTGTATAACTTGAAGTTCATGTTTTAAATATCAAGGTTACATTTAAGATTAAAATGATTTTTACATATCCAAAACCAAGAAAATGAGATCTTATGTTTTTCAAATATTAGAAAAACATTTCATAATTCATTTTTTATATGTATGAATCAAATCCACATCAATACGACACATGATGTTGATGGTATAAATCGATGTCTGTGTTTTCAATATAAAGGT
This sequence comes from Viscum album, assembly GCA_963277665.1. Lineage (NCBI taxonomy): Eukaryota > Viridiplantae > Streptophyta > Magnoliopsida > Santalales > Viscaceae > Viscum > Viscum album. The sequence continues at coordinate 83,856,547 of OY728140.1, read as the reverse complement.
GTCATTTTAGTTTAAAACAAGTAGCACATATCCATGAATGAGAAGACAAGCTTGGATTTTTTTGAAACTTTAGGAAAATGATCCATATTCATTTTTAACATATAGGAATCAACCATAAATTAATATTACAAATGATGTGATAGGTATGAATCAAAGTGTGTGTTTTCAATATATAAGTTATATTTTAGTGTAAAATGTCTATCACATATCCAAAAATAAGAAATTGAGATCATATTATTTTCAAACATTAGGAAAATGATCTATAATTTATCTATTATGTGTAGGAATTTACCGTACATCAATCCAATATACAATGTGATAGGTATTACTTTAAGTGTATGCTTTAAGTTTAAAATTGATAGTTTTGGTCAAAACACATGGCAAAGATTCAAAATTGATAAAACATATTTAGATTGTTTCGATATTTATAACAATTATCCGTAACAACTTTGCGATGTGTAGGAATAAACTGCACCTTAATCCGAGACATGGTGTGCCCAATATGACTCAAAATGTATGTTTTTAGTTAAGAATTGACATTTTAGTTTAAAACAAACGTGAAATACTCAAAACCAGTAAAACACATTTATATTGTCTTAATATTTTATTAAAATGACCCATAAGTCCTTTGTGACATGTAGGAATCGATTGCAACTCAATCCAACACACGATGTGGATGGTATGACTAGAAGTGCATGTTTTCATTATAGAAGTGACATTTAAGTTTAAAATGAACACAACATAGATAGAACTGAAAAAAAGAGATCAGAATTTTTAAAAAATTTAAGAAAAAAATTCATAATTCATTTTTGATGTGTAATAATTGACTTCATGTCAATTTGATTCATGATTTGGTCGGTATAAATCTAAGTCCTTGTTTTCAATATAAAAGTGAAATTTTAGTTTAAAATGAATCACATATACAAAAATGAGAAAAATAGATTATATTATTTTTAAATAATAAGAAAATGATCCATAAATAATTTAATTGACTGTACATAAATTCGACAGATGATTTGGAAGGTATGACTCAAAGTGCATGTTTTAAATATAGAAGTTCCATTTTAGATTAAAATGAACATCACATAGCCAAAACCAAGAAAATTAGCTCACTTTTTTAAACATTATTAAAATGATCTATAATTAATTTTTGATGTATAAGAATTAACCACATATCAATCTAACACACAATGTGGTTGGTATGACTTAAAGTTATTTTTTGTTTCAATATTAAGGTGTCATTTTAGTTTAAAACATTCAAAACATAACCAAAATTAAGAAAACAAGCCCAGATTATTTTCAAACAATAATACAGTGATCCACAATTCAATTTGAGGTGTTGGAATAAGACAAACATCATTATGACACATGATGTGATTGGTATGACTCTAAGTGAATGTTTCCATTATAAAAGTTTCATTTTAGTTTAAAATGCATTTCACATATCCAAAACCAATAAAAAGAGTTTTTATTGTTTTAAAACTTTAGGAAAAGGAACCAAAATTCATTTGTGGCATTTAGGAACTGACCACATGTCAATCTGACTCATGTTGTGGCTGCTATGGCTCAAAATGTGTGTTCTCAAAATAAAATCACCAATTTAGTTTAAAACATCCATCACATAGACAAAACTAAGAAAATGATCTCATATTGTTTTCAAAATTTAGAAAAATGATCCATAAATAATTTTTTGACATGTAGGAATTGACCACATGTCAATATAACACATGATTAACTGATAATATCATTAATATATACATATGTTTTAAATAATTAACAATATAATTTATCATATGTGGATTATATAAAATTACAAATAATTTTTTTTATTTATAGTTACTAAAATACATATAGGTTTTATTTCTAGGACAAGTTATTGTATAGAGGTTGATCTTTATAGAAATTATTCTATGAGAGTTAAAATTATGTATATTGGTTGAAATTTTTTTATTAACTGTAAATATCACATCAATTATTATTTTTATTTAAATTTTGAATTCAAATGACAATGCAATGTTATATGTTTATTTTAATCTTATTTTCATTATATTTTTATTTCTATTTGTTTGGTTTCTAATTTTTTTTCTTGTTATAGGGCTACTGTAGGGATACTATAGTTTTATAGCAGCTCCATGGCCTTTATCAGTGCTACTAAAAGTGATGATAAATGCCCCTTTTGTCATTCCTAGTAAAAGCACTGATAAATGACACTTTTTTAGCTATAAAATAATGAAATGATAAAGGGGGGTTTTATCAGTGCTTTTACTAGAACTAATAAAGTCACCCATTATCAGTGCTACAAAAAATAGTGATAAATCCTGTAACACCACAAGGTTTTCTAAAAAAATTGAAATGCATGAATCTTTGTTTTAAGTAGATATTTATAACGATCCTTTAAACATAATTTTTCCACTTATATATTTTGAATTTCAAGAAATGGTAGGGCTTTAGGGCTTTCGGGTTAGTAGGGATTTCGGGCCACCTCAAGGCCTTTGGGCCACATGTAGTTGTCCCAGACACACTACAAAAAAGGAGCAGCCCCAGAAGAGGATTCAGAGCAGATGAACTCACCAGAGCAGAGCAAAATGGATTTTCAGAATGAGAGGGTATGGCTATGCCATCGGGACCAGCCTGTGCTTGCACGAGAAGCCTAGTCAGACGACCATGTGAAGGTGGAGAGCTACTACCATGATGTAGATGCTGGGGAGGGCAGTTACTTGTAGATAGTCTGGTTGAATTCCCTAAGACCTTCGGGAAATGTAGTCTCCTAAGCCTACGGGCCATGTAATCTCTAAGTCTATGGGCCTTGTAGGGGTTCCCCTTCATCTATTGAAAGGGTGGTTATCAAAAATAAATAAAAATGAAGGCCTTCAGGCAAGTTATTTCGAGTCTGATAGAACCAACTTGTTTTTTGGCGAATAGTAATGTACCGTTATGAATAGTAATATGACCCTTATGAATAGTAAATCATATTATTATTTTATTTTCTTAAGGATATAAGATAATGATATGTTGATTAATTTTTAATGTTGTTAAAAAATGAATTATATATTTAAGACTGTTAATTTTGAATAAATTATGATTTTATTTAAAAATTAAATTAATAATATTTAGAAAATTATTTTAAAAAATGGTGTTATTTTTTTAATTTTACACGTCAAAAAATGGTTACGGTGAATTTTTGTGATTTTTCTAAAATAGTTGAATTTTTGGTGAATAGTAAAAAATACAGTTTGCGTTTTGGTGTGTTTAATGACATCATTAATGATGTAATAATTCTAGTTGACTTGTGTATATTAAAAAAAGGTTATAAGGTGTCTCAATTGGCTAATACCATGGTCAAATACCATGGGAAATCCCATGGTTTTGCAAATACCACCAATGAGGTGTCCCATGGAAATTAATAAAATATTCCCTCACTTTTGCTATAAATACCTTCCCATTCCTTTGTTCTATTGATTTAAAATTCCGCCTCAAATAAGCTCTAGTTTTATTAACTCCCTATTAGTCCTCCCAAGGTGTCCTCAATCCCCCAAGGTCCCAACCTTCAAGTTTTAGAAGTTTCTCTATAAGGTAAGGGAATCCACTACCCTTCTCTTTTTCAAGCTTTCATTTTATGTTATTATTTTTAATTTATATTGGATTATGTTGGGATATGTAATTACATACCCCCATTACTTCCCATATTATGTAATAATATTGATATAATCCTTTTCCCTCATCAAAATATTTTATGAAATTTTAGGCGACGCCGTTAGGCTTCCAAATTTTCGTAAGGTATTTCTCAATGTTTCTTTTATTTCAGGATTCCTTTATTTTCTTATTATTTCTTCATCTCCCCTTATCCAAGAGAAATGAATAATAAAATTTCTTAAATATTATTTATTTCATCATGTTTATGGAATATTCACCACTATACTTCTTCTCCTCTCCCACTTATTCAAGAAATTAAAACACCGTCTGTGATGTGTCGATATACCGACATCGTGGATGATGTGATTTCAATTTCTTTTACTTCCTTCAAGACTGGTCATGAAACTATTTTTATGTTTTAAACAGATTATAATTTATATATTATATTTTATATAATGTTCTATAATTATTTTTTAGCCATGTGATTAATTTATAAAACAAAATGAGTTTATTACGATCGAAGAATCACCAAAATGACCTAAAAAATATCAATAATGATTTAACTTATGAATAACCCTATTGTATAAATTCAAAATAATAAATGGTATGATTTATGGTACTGGAAATATGTAAATACCATCACATTCCAATTCTATATTTTTACTTCCAATCTAAAAGAATATCCACCATGAACCAGTCATGGAAATCATGTAAATAACGCACCCAAAACAATGCAAGGAACAAAATACTAATATTTGAAGGGTGAAATGATATAATTATATGATCATATAAGATATTAAAAATATGAATATGTTTCTTTAAGATATTAATAACACTTTTTTAACCATTATACATTAGGTTTAAAACAACTTTTATGGAAGATAAACCCGAGGTAAGGGAATTCTTAACCCAATTTCTATTCTTTGGGTTTACATTCTACATAATTATTTATGTGGTATTAAAATTGTTTTTTTGATGAATAATATTTATATTAAGTTTAATTATTTGTATTTATAGTTTATATACATATTCAATCCACTCTATTAGGTCTCACTTCAATTATATTATATTATATTTATAAGAAAATTTTCTTTTAAAATCCTCTTTTAATATTCAGTTTTACAAAATTCAAAAGAAACTTTTTTATGAAATTATTCATGTTGTATGATTATGTTTTGGTCCTTGATAATTATTTATGATGAATTGTGGGACCTATATCCCCCTCTAATGCATTGGGTTTGTGTATGTTGGAGGTCAGCCGTATAGTTACTCCAATTGTAACTGCGATGGTTACACAAATTTTAAGGTAGCTGTGAGGGTTATAAATTATAAGGTAGCTGAGAGGGTTACAATATTGTGTAAGTAATTCCCCAAGATAACTTTATGGTTATATTTATTTTCTTTTGTTTTGTGTGAATCTTGTTGAAATATCGTGTTTTATAAAGTAAGTATATATGGGTGACAAATATGTCTTTTGAAAATGATTTCATACTTTACAAGTATTCCTAGACTAATGTGTTCTTTCCTTATTTTTATATCCCTTACTGAGTTTTTTGTGCTCTGGCGAGTCATTTCACCAAAGGTATGTTTTCGGTGTCCAAAAATATATTTACCCTAACAAGTATAACACCAGTAAGGGGTCGATCCACTGGAAACTAAGAGGTTATTTTTATCTTGATTAACTTAGTTTGTATTTTTTTAAGTGTAGTTTACTGAATTTAGAATCGATTTCTATTGGTTGTTTGGGTACAAAAAGAACAATTGGTTTTTAAGATTCTTTTAACAAATTAATATCTGGAATGAAAGTGAATATGAGAAAATCTGATTTTGATGCAAATAAAGATAAAAATGCATTGGGGTTATGAATTTGTGATAAGTTGATTATTAAATAAAATTGCTTATGAGGTTGTGTTGTTCATAATAACCCAACTCTATGGGTTTAATTTGTAATAAAGTTTCCTTGGTCTGGTAAACTTTATATTTAGAGCTTAAGAAACTAACTCCTTGGTCTAGTAGTTAGTATTTAATAGATATTTATTTGTATTAGTCCATTTTGAGCTGATGGATACTTCCAATGGTCATGGAGTTGTTCATCGTTATTCTTATTTTGAAACCCTAAAAATTCTACCCTTGGTATGGTATAGAATTTCCAGTGACAATATGATGTGATTTAAGAAGAATAAGAAGATATTATTAAAATAAACACATTCAGAGAAACTTAATTCAAATTACAACTCATCAGATTCCACAACCCCAACACACTAGGTGTTTAGTTACACATATTGAAAATAATAAACACAAAACTATTGATACGTGATGAAATCATGCTTGGAACTTTGAAAAAGGAATGATTATGTGGTAGATGGAAGAACGGTGGTAGTACGACGGTAGAGTGTCAATCCTTCGGGACTTCAACCTTTCCTCTATACTTTCTCTCCACACCACCCTCTCATGTCCAGAGGCTAAGGCCTCATTTTATAAAAAAACTAAGTACACGACACGCGTAAAATGTATACACTGTGTACTTTTTTCAATGCGCTTTTGCCTCCGTTTTCTCTGCTAGTAGGAATCCTAACATGCCATCTTTGACTTGGAACATGACACCGCATGGTAGGTGAATGTACACGGTGTGTAGCGCCGTCATACACGGCATGTGGTCTCAAAATTCAGCCACCGAACACTTCTAGAAATGTATACATGGCATGTAGAAATGGAACACAGCGTGTACTCGATTCTGGTTACTTGGGCATGTACTTTTCCTGGTCAACCTGTGTCTGACCTTGAAAGTACACGACATGTATGTAAGTACACGCCGTGTAGTTGGAAATGTTTTTCTCGGTTCTTCTCCATTTTGTTCATTTGGCCATAAATCTTCTAAAAATTAACAAGAGCACCAAAATCGAAGTATTTATACACTAAGCAGTAGGTAATTGATGAAAACCTATTCTAAATTTTCAATAGAGTATATGAAAATTTATACACAAATCAGGTGCATCAAACTCCCCCATACTTAGTCATTTTTTTGACCTCAATAAAATCTAAAAATCTAATTAAAAGAGTCTATATTTTAAAAGGAAGGAATTCAATTAATCATAAGTGTAAATAATAAGTTACCAGAGAAAATTTTAAAAGGAATAAAAAATAGTTTCAATTCAGGCTATATTCTAATCATGCCTCATATATAATTCAATTAACTACGTTCATCCTATTTTAACACATGTTTCAACATTTCAAAAATAAGAAATCCACTTGATAATTTACCTCACAAATAAATTAATCAACACTCAAGAATTTTTAAATAAAAGTTATACTCATTCAAAGATATATACACTCTATCCATAGGTTTTCATGAAATATAGTTCTCCACTTTAGAAAATTTGATTTACAAAAATCATGAGGTCTTTTCAATAAGGATCATATGTTTCTGTGGCTAAAGGTTGGTAGGTAAAGATGTCAAAATAACTCTGAGGCTTGGAAGAGGAGGCTAAATTCTTTAAATAATAATGCATGATATTCAAAAATTAAGCTCATTGTAAAAACGTCCTCCACAAGCTTTATCATAGAATCTCATCACCACCATTCCCTTAGTTGAGTTGGTGGGGTTCACAAACCAACAAATGAGTTTAAGGTACCTTTTTTTGTACCATTTTTTTCAAAACAAAGGGTACCTCTTAGAATGTCCACGAATAGAGGTTTGGAACCCTTTTTTCCCCATATGATTAAGAGGCTCTCCCCCATATTTAATTTCTTGAAAATTCATGAAATTATGCCATGAGTCGCCAATCCCTTATTTTGAGCTCAAATAAATAATCATGTAATATCATAAAATAATTAGGGTAGGAAGGAAAATAGGCTTGTAATATGGCTTCTTATAAAGGCTATTCATGGTCTCTAGAGGCTTCATGAAGATAAGATGTAGGGTAGGTCTCAAGATAAATGGGTTTAAACAATCTAATGCCTCAATCATTTTAATGTAACTAAAAAATTCCCCATATTTTGAAAAGAAAACTTGAAAATTCTGGTAGTTATGTATATTCTAAGAATATCTCAAGAAAGAGGGTATTAGAAAGAATATGACAAAAGGGTTTAGAATACCTCTCAGGAGTGGGAAAAACAAATAAAGAGACAATCAGGTCATGAATTTCATATAATTGATTAGTATAATTGATATAATTATCCAAGGATTACAAGTTTCAATTTAAATTATATCAACAATCATTTTAAAACACTTAAGAACCAAAATGAACATACAATTTTTTTTTTAAAATTTCCCACTTTCAGCTTATTATTTAAAAATATGATTAAAAAAAATCATCTTCACAAATTAAAATATATATTCTAATAATGATGTTTCCTAGAATTGTAAAAGGGAAAATACTAAAGAGGTCGATAGATTCCCCCCATACTTAATACAACACATGGTCCACCAAGTGATCAAAAAGAGGAACAATGAAAGGTGGGGACACAATAGTGGACCAGACCGAGGGGAAGTAAGGAAAGAAAGAAACTTAAGAAAGAAAAGGAAAAGAATACTCCCCTCGTATTTAGGCATAGAAAAACAAAACGTGATGTAAAAGTGGAGCCCAAAATGTGTCAGAGTACCTATGAGGGGGGAATAAAGAGAACACTTCAAGCATACAGAATAGACATAGGCACAAGATATCACAAAAATATATATAAAGAAAAGCATATGTACCAAGAACCAGTCAGGGGGTCACCTCAGAAGAGGCATCATCTAGTACATAACTAGCCGGTAGAGAGGGCTCAGGAGCTGTGGAAGCAGGAGGCTCATACTCTACATCTTAAAGGGAAGCCGAAGAAGTAGGATCCGTGGGTGATGGACTCTGAATATGAGGCTCTGTAGCACTCCCTGGACTGGAAACAGTGGTGGCGGCAGTAGTAGTTGTAGCTGGGCCCATAGTAGATAGTAGAGTGGAATCTGTGGCCAGCAAAGTAAAGGGAAGTGGAGCTATAGAAGGAGGTCCAAGAGATGAAGTATAGGAAGGTGGCAGGGGTAGTGGAATACCAAGATGCTGAAGAATGAGCCCCAACATCTGCTCCAGTCGGTCCTGTCGGCTGTCGATACGAACCAAATGCTTCTCTATCATGGTTAGGCGGAGGGAAAGGGTGAGATTGAAAGAGGGTGAGGGGGTATACGGGGATGGTGGTGGTACAGAATAAGGAAGTCTAGAATAGGTGGGGTCATTATAAGGGGGGTGTGGTGGGGAATCTGGTGGGGGTGGGGAAGGAGGAGGTGGTGCATCGGCGGGTGGTGTAGGAGGGTTATCAGTTGGATGGGCTGGAGCCTGGGCAAGAACGTAGGAACCCCCTACTTCCGGACAAATCCCTTGCGAATAATCATGAGATAGTCCATCTGCTCGGGTGAACCTAACAAGTCATGTGGTAGGGAAGGCTCAAAGACCCCAAGGTGATGGGCAAGGCAGGTGGCAAAAAACCCGTCGTTCAGTTTGCCCTGACGGCTAGTAAACATAGCATGGAAGTAGGAGGAGACGATGTAAGGGAGGTTCGGGTAGTCCTACCGGATGACACAGGTAAATAGATCCATGTCATGACCAGTAATGACCCCCATATCCTCATGGTGGGGGAAAAGAATGGCACTAAAGCATCAGTGGGTGAAATGAAGGATGGAGTTGGTGATGAGGGTACTCTTCTGCGATGTAGGGGTATAGCGGTGGTCAGACCCAACAATCTCCCGCCACATAGCCATGAGCTCAGAGTGCTCAGGCCCGGTCAGGGTAGAAATAGGGGTTGGGGTGATGGGATGAGGGTAGAAACCGCACCCTGGGCCAAACTCTTTCATGGTGAGGGAAAAGCGTCAGCTGCCTAACCAGAATCAAACCATGAGTACCACATCACTAGGTGTCTCCCGGTACTCAGCTCAGTTGAACTCGAACAAGGTAGAGAAATCTAAAAATAAATTATGGAATATTGGAGTGCTGACCTGGAAAATAGTGAGAAGAAGAGTGTGTCCAAGGAGATCCTCTAACTCTCCCCAGATGCCCAGCTGCTAAGGAACACTGCAGTCGAGGTAGCGGCCACTCAACGAAATCAGATGGTGAGAGAACCGCTGAACCCTGTCATATGCAAGATCGGTTATCGGGAACACCATGCAGGGGTAGGAAACACCTTTAGGTCTCGGCCCAGGTGGAGGTGCAACAGCAGGAGCTAGCTCTGGGGGTGGATCTACTGAAGTAGAGGAAGCCTCGCTTGATAAAGTGGTCGATGTGGGGCCAACAACTATCGAAGGGGGCGCAGGAAGTGAGAAAACTGGTGGAGAAGAATGCTGGTGCTCAGAAGCTCGGTATGGGGTGGTGGAGTTTCATATCTACTAGAAACAGCCTCCGCTAAGGCAGTGGGTGGTGGAAGGATGGCTAATGGAGGGAGCCCGTATACTAGAATGACTGGGTCTAGCTATGTCGCAGGCTAGAGTCGAATTCGATGATAAATGGGCCTCTCACCCTTAGTGGCAGAGGCTGGCCGCTTCCCACGGGAAGGATCTCGGTCTTCCATAACCTGAAATAGAAAGAAAAAACCAAACAAAAGAAAAAGTAAAAGAAACTAAAACATAGAAAATGTGAGAAAACTGAAAAAAACTAAACATACACGGCGTGTACATCTAGAGTACATGGCGTGTAGTGAAACCTGTAAAGAATCCTGTTTTCTCTGGATAAACACACCGAGGGAGCAGGAGATAGACCAGGGAAGGGTACACTGGGTGTACCGAACATACACATTGTGTTCATGAAAATTGGACATGGTCTCGTATTTCCAAAAAAACTTCCATGTTTTTAACAATTCTAATAAAAAAGAACACACCGTGTATGGATCTGACACGGCGTGTTCATCATCAGAGGAACATGGCCATGTGGGGGGCAAGGCACAAGCTGGCCGAAGGAAAGGGTATACATGGCGTGTACCAACCACACATGCCATGTATATGAACATGGTATGCAAGGCCGTGTTAACTGGAACACACGGAGGGGCCAAAAGAAATGACATACACGGCGTGTACCAAACACACATTCCTTGTCCGTGAAAATTATGTGTGAGGCCATGTGAAAAAAAACTCTGGCACGATTGGTCCTAGTACACGGTGTGTACTGAACATACATGTTGTGTATATTCAAATTATTAAGCATTCCATGCGTGTCCATGTACAAATGTATACAGCGTGTGTTCTTCATTTCGTGGCCGTGTATCGCAAAATCCAAACGGTTGGCCGATTCCGAAATCACCCTAAACGCTTCTAAAACTTTGAAATAAAGGGAGAAGAAGGGATTACCTAGACCGAGGATCGCAATGCGGTAGAAATAAGAACCTAAAATGCCCAAAATCAACGGATTTGGGAGGATGGAGGTCGGGTATCGTACGAGGGAAGAAACTGGAAGAAGGGGGAGCTCTGCGCGACACGGCCTGAAGCCGGGTGGTCTACAACTTATATAGATGAGGTACACGATGTGTACATCAGGACTACACACCGTGTATATCAAAAAAAGTTTATATTATATATATATATAATTATTATATTAAACTATATAACAATTAATATTAATAATTAAACATAATAAAAATGGATATATATATGTACAAATTTCTAAAATTAAACTAAACACGTAATGTAGTGGGAAAATACATTGCGTGTGTTTTCAAATTGTAAAAATATAAGTACAACCTTTGGTCTGGTGCTTGGGGCGAGGTTCGAACTGGCGATCGGCCGTTCCGAACGGAATCCCTCAACCACTAGAGTGAAGGTTGTACTGCTGCCCATATTTATCATTTGTATACATTTAATCTATAAAACCTATACACATGGGAAGAAAGAAATTCACGACGTGTGGTTTTTAATTATATAATAAGGGGATGAACCGGGGAGATTAGACGAGTTCGAACCTGGGTCTTTTGGATCCAAGGCCGAGACTTTTCTAATCTTCCAACTTAATCCGCATGACTTAATTTATATGAAAAAGTTTTAAATTTAGTAAGGAGAAAAAAATATGTCACACATGACGTATATCAAAATACACCTCGTGTAGTTTTATTAAAAGGGTAAATGATGGAAATGGGACGGTTGTCAGGATTCGAACCCGGGTCTTTTGGAACTGGGTTTTGATCTTGGCCAACTGACCCATCCCCATCATGTGTTTTCTTATAAGAAAATATATATATGAAATTTACTACACATGCCATGTAAGAAAATTTAAAAAGGAGGACCCCTGTGCCGAAGGTTAGTCGGGAGGAATCAAACTGGTGATGGCTCAGATAAACTCTAGTGACCTTACCATCAGAACCGACATCATCTCTGTTTATACTTAGCTACTTTATATATTTTTAATAGTTAGAAAACATGAAAAGAAAAAAGTACACACCGTGTATATAGGTGGTACATAGCGTGTATCCTCTGGATTTCCTCCCATGAAGCACCTTTGTTTTAGGTCGTTGGCTTGACCTAATTACTTCATTTACCGAAGATCTATGGTGGATAATGGTCCCAATAGTAGCCACCCTGGGTTTCTAGGAATTGTAGGTTCTCTAGCTCTTCTTCAACTGGAATGTCAGGAATGATAATGTTTTCAGAAGTAAAATAACATACCAGATCATCCACTAAGAGATCATCCATGGTAGTGATCGCAGAACAGTCCTCATGATTGGGTGATGAGGCATGCTTGATGTCCTTGAGGACATTGTAGGAAACCCTCTCGTCTCCTACCTGGAAAATCAGATCTCCTTGGTTCACGTCAATTAGTACCTTTCTAGTGGCTAGGAAAGGTATTCCAAGTATGAGAGGTGCCTCTTGGTTATCCTCCATGTCAAGGATGATGAAATCAGCTGGATGGATCAGCCTACCCACTTAGATGAGCACATCCTCCAGTAGTCCCTTCAGATGTTTGATGGATCGATGAACAAGTTGAAGGGCTACTCGGTTAGGAATCAAATAATGGAGACTTAGCTTATTGAAAACTCCAAGGGGCATGGGGTTTACGCTGGCCCCTAAGTCACATTGGGCCTTCCCAAACTCATATGGTCCAATGGTATAGGGAATAGTAAAACTACCTGGATCCTGGTGTTTGGGAGGAATTGAGTGCTTGATGACTGCAGAAAACTCCTTGGTTAGGGAAATGGTGCCCAGATCCTCCGTCTTTCATCTATTGGAGAGTATTTCCTTCATGAATTTGGCATAAGTAGGCATCTGCATCAGTGCCTCTGCAAATGGGATGTTTATGTGTAACTTCTTGAACATGTCCATGAATTTTCTAATTTGGTGGTACAGATTTCTCTGTTTGAATCTCTCTGGGAAGGGTAAGGTAGGTACAAAAGGTTTAAAAAACTCCTTCCCTCTATTTTGTGAAGCCTACTTCTATGGGATTTTGAAAGATGCAGGGATGTTATTGGTACCTTCATCATCATTAGGGGGTGTAGATACACCTGGATGTGCTGGTTTGTTCTGTTAGAGCTCTTTTCCACTCTGGAGTATGACAACATGGGCTTCCTCCCTCAGGATCTTCTCTGTATTTCTCGGTAGAGTATTGGGTTTCCTTCCTGAGAGTTGGTTCACCAACTGTCCAATTTGGTTATCTAGGCCTCAAATTGACGCTTCCTGATTTTGTAACCTGGTCTCAGCAGTAGATATAAATTCGGTCATAAGATCCTCTAACCTTGAGGTGTTCTCCTGCTGAGAAGGTTGTTGAGCTGGTGGAGGTGGTGGTTGCTGTGGGTGAGGGTTCTGATACCCTTGATACAGATAAGATCCCTTTTGGGGCTGTTGCCTCCTCTGGTATTGGTTCTGATAGGGAGGCTGGTTGTAGCTGGGCAGTCGCTGGGGCGACAGATTTTGCTGTTGTTGGCCCCAACCTGTGTTTTGCTGATCACGCTGTGTCAGGTTCTGGTACTGCTGGTACTGGTTGGGTCCTTGGTTTTGTGCAACATAACTTACCTCGTTTGTCGATGGGCCTCCAGTAGAACCCGGTCATTCTCCCATTATGTGGTTATCACCACATTCTCTGCATGTCGGATGGTTCACCACATGTACTTGGGACGTGCCCTTCAGATTGAGCACGTCAATCTTCTTAGAAACAACATCCAACTGGGCAACTAGCATGGTAGTTTCATCTATGTTATACATACCTTGTTTTTTTGTTCTCCATTTGGAATACCACCAGAAGCTGTTGGAAGACATATCTTCCAGTAGTTCGAATAGTTATTCGGGGACTTCCTCATTACCGTACCTCCAGCAGTAGCATCCACCACAGACATGGTATTAGTTTTCAACCCTCTATAGAAGGTTTGGAATTGCATCTAAAGTGGAGGTCTATGGTGTGGGAACTTGTGCAAAATCTCCTTGAAGTGATTCCAGAATTAGTACAATGATTCAACATCATGCCACTGGAAATTGTGGATTTCCTTCTGTTGTGTCACCGTCTTTGAGGGTGGGAAGTATTTGGATAGGAATGCTTGGGCTAGCTCCTCCCAGGTGAGGATGGATCATTGTGGTAGAGCCTTTAATCCAGTATTTCACCTTATCCATTAGAGAGAAGGGGAAGAGGCGAAGATATATGGCGTCAGTGGTCACTTTGTGGTAACGTAACGTGTCGCAGACCTCCAGAAAATTTGAGAGATGAGCATTGGGATCCTCGTTGTACATGCCACTGAATTGAATAGTGTTCTGGATCAACTGCATGATAGCAGGTTTGATCTCAAAATGTTGGGCTTGGACCAGCGGTCGGATAATGCCTGTATCAGCTCTGTGGATTGATGGCAAACCATACTCCATGAGAGTATAGCGTTGAGGTGGCTTCTAAGGAAGGGTAACTAGCATGAATTGTTGGTCATGAGGGGCATAGTATGCCCCCTAACCTTGGTTGAAATATGGAATCTGTTTTGATTGGAATTTTTGGAGCTGCTGCGGGCCATATCTTGGAGCAAGTAGAACTTGTTGGTTCTGGTTGTCATCTGGTCCCAGCTGTTGTACAACTCCTTGGAAAAAAACTGGATTACCTTCCTCATTCTGTGCCAGTGGAGTGGTTTGGTTTTTTTTAGCCATGAGTGCTCGTTGGCACCTAAAAAATGTATGTTCGATCTCTGGGTCAGTTGGGAAAAACTCTAATGACTCAGTGTTCTTGGAACGTGTGAGGTGGACGCTCATACACGTAAAGACCTGTACAAAACAAAACAAAACAGCAAGTGTAAACGAGGAAAAAGAAAGATAAAAAAGAAATATGATTAGAAAAGAGATTTTTTGTGAATTTATGATTTTTATTTTCACTAAAATTTGACACAAATTTAATTAAAACAAGAATAAATTTAATTCTTAGCTCCCTGGAAACGGCGCCAAAATTTGTCGAGTTGTTTCACTGAAGGTATGTTTTCAGTGTCCCAAATTATATTTACCCTAACAAGTATATAACTAGTAAGGGGTCGATCCACAGGGAACTAAGATGTTATTTTTATCTTGATTAACTTAGTTTGTATTTTTATTTTAAGTGAAGTTTTCTGAATTTAGAGTCAATTTCTGTTGGTTGTTTGGGTACAAATAGAACAATTGTATTTTAAGCTTCTTTTAACAAATTAATATCTCGAATGAAAGTGAATACGAGAAAATTTGATTTTGATGCAACTAAAGATAGAAATGTGTTGGAGTTATGGATTTGTGATAAGTTTATTATTAAATCAAATTGCTTATGAGGTTGTGTTGTTCACAATAACCCAACTCTATGGGGTTAATTTGTAATAAATTTTCCTTGGTTCAGTAAACTTTATATTTAGAGAAGAAGAAACTAACTCCTTGGTATGGTAGTTAGTATTTAACAGATATTTATTTGGCTTAGTCCATTTTGATCCGACATATACTTCCAATGGATATGGAGTTGTTCGTCACTATTCTTCTTTTGAATCCCTGAAAATTCTGCCCTTGGTCCGGTACATAATTTCCAGTGATAATATGATGTGATTTAAGAAGAATAAGAAGATATTATTAAAACAAACACATTCAGACAAACTTAATTCAAATTATAACTCATCAGCTTCCACAACCCCAACACACTGGGTGTTTAGATACACATATTAAAAATAATAAACACAAAACTATTTATACCTGATGAAATCATGCTTGGAACTTTGAAAAAGGAATGATTCTATGGTAAAGGGAAGAACGATGATAGTACGATGAGAGAGCGTCAATCCTTCGGGCCTTAAAACATTACTATATACTTTCTCTCCACACCACCCTCTCATGTACAGAGGCCAAGGCCTCCTTTTATAGAAAAACTAAGTACAATATGTGTGGAAAAAGTACATGCCATGTACTTTTTTCAATGCACTTTTGCCTTTTTTTTCTCCACTGGTAGGCGGCCTAACACGCCGTATTTGACTTGGAACATAGCGCCACCTGGTAGGTGAATGTACACGGCATGTAGCACCACCATACACGACATGTAGTCTCAAAATTAGGCCACCAAACACTTCTATAAATGTATACATGGTGTGTATAAATGGAACACGGCGTGTCCCAGATTCTGGTTACTCGGGCATGTACTTGTATAGGTCAACCCGTGTCTAAGCTTGAAAGTACATGACATGTATTTAAGCACACGTCGTGTAGTTGGAAATGTTTTTCTTGGTTATTCTCCATTTTGGTCATTTGTCCATAAATCTTCTTAAAATGAACAAGATCACCAAAATCAAAGTATTTTTCCACTAAAAAGTAGGTAATTGATGAAAACTTGTTCTAATTTTTCAATAGAGTATATGAAAATGAATACAAAAATCGAGTGAATCATGCTCATACCAAGTTATTAAATTATTTTCATAGGTTATAAGGATGTGTAAGACAAATAAGGAAGTCGAGTTAAATGTTTGAATAATTTTCAATGAAATCATGTTTTATTTGAACGTTTTATATTTTGGAAGAAATGAGTATTGTTTTTTATGGTATCCACTCTATAATAATGTGTAATGTTATGAATGTATTATGTCTCAATTATATAAATATATAAACTTGATAAGATCTTCAATGTGAAAGTGTAACACCCCAATCTTCCATGGTATGTTTCCCTTTGACTAATGCAATGGCGTGCATTGTACGCAACTTCGAGATTCTAACACACCACAACCAATCAAACTAGCCGTTATGAATAGTAATACCTACTTTTTAAAATTTTATTAATTTTATCATTCGAAATGGACTTAATTTTTGGATTCTTAATATCGAAATTAGCTTAGGGTAAATTTTTGGTACTTTTCGGATAACTTTCATATTTTGATGAATAGTGAAAATTACTAAATTTTAATTAAAAACAACTTTTTTAATAGAAATAATTAATAGTGATAAATTATTAATTTGAGTGTTTTTAAGGTATATTTAGAATATATTTTTACCATTTAATACAATTTTGGTCATTGGATATAATTTCACATTTAAACCAGACATAAACAAGTGTCAATCTTTTGATATTTATTATCTCTTAAAAACACGCTATTTGTTTTGACGACGGGAAATAATTTTTAAGTTAATTAATGCTACTGATATGTTTTTAATTTGGTAA
Source organism: Viscum album (assembly GCA_963277665.1). Taxonomy (NCBI): domain Eukaryota; kingdom Viridiplantae; phylum Streptophyta; class Magnoliopsida; order Santalales; family Viscaceae; genus Viscum; species Viscum album. Next base: position 83,839,355 of record OY728140.1, on the reverse strand, counting down.
AATAGACATTATTTTTGAATTCATAATATAAAATATATCTTAGGACAAATTTTTGGTATTTTTCTGGACACTTTCATTTTTTTGATGAATAGTGAAACCACTAAGTGGTAGTTAAAAAACTGAATTTTTCATAAAACTTAATTTTACCGCTTCTTTGAGTGGAATTAAAAAAACCTAGAGACACGGTTAATATCAAGGAGTAAAATGTGTTTCAATTAGATGAAAATAATTTTTGGTGAATAGTAACTTTTTACTTTTATTTACCTCGGTTAAAAGTAAATAGGGAAATTAAGGGTAAAAATGATATTAATATTACCCTAACACATGTCCTAATTCTGTTGGACAAGTGTATCTCGACCAAAAACAACTTTAGGAGTAAAATATTATCATTTAGGTCCACTTGTATTAGATTAGGACATTTATTATTATTTAATTCAAAAAAGAGTTAAAAGAGTTAAAATCAATGTTTATTTACTAAAACATTTTTAATATAGGGTTATACATAAGATAAATTCGATTGTAAATATTAATTAGAAATCTAAAAATATTTCCTAAATAATTGTATTTTATTTATAATTTTTAGACATTAAATAATTTAATTTTTTTATGACACAATGGTGATGCAGTAATTACCTAATTAATGAAATATTAAAATAATTGATATTATAAATATCAAAATAAATGTAATTTGAGACTTTTTATAAATTCCACTAATTTTATAGTTTAATATTACATATTAGTATTGATTATATTAATTGTGTTCGAAGTAATAATGCTGTTATGAATTTAACAAAAACAAAATACCCAATAGTGTCAAAAATGACATAAAGGAGTTTTTAAAACAAATATTATATTATTAATTTATATTCAATTCCTAAAAATCTAAGGTTCGGACAAGAGACTTATACCATGATATGTGTATAATTAATGGACCACTTGGGGGTCTCTTGTATGTATATAGTATGTTTATTAACCATATAATATAAAAATACAAAGAGACATTGTAAAAGTGAAACTAATTAACTAAGAGTTAATACTTAAAGATAAGGTTAATGTAATGACCCAAACCTGTCTAAATTCTATTGTTTGAGTGGTTTTCGACCCATACCCACCTTACCCTTTAAATAATCCACTTTGGATCCATTATGAATCAAATATGAATTTATTATAAAATAATATTTTTAGCTTTTCCAAAGGTGCCCCTCACCCCTCTTATAAAAGGGAACTCCCCCTTCTAACTAATTAACACATTCAAAGCCTTTTTCCTAGGCAAAACCCTGACCACATACTCTCTCAACTTACCTCAATACAACATAGAGGTCTTACTCTGATCAGAAAGCCATCCTAAGGAGCCCTTTTTATCAAATCGAAAGGAAGAACCCGAAGAAGAGGTAAGGTTTTCACTACCCTCTTTCAAGTTCCTTTCTTCTTCAACTTCTTATTTCTTTGTTATTTATATTATAAAATAATAACTCCAGTATCTTCTATATACTATGATTTTATTATAAATATGGTACAACCATATTCAGTATTCTATCCATCCTTTGAATGGCAAGTCACCATACATGCGTACGTACGGCTTACCGTCTCCACGTCGTAGTGTAATTGTCATTCAATAAATTATTTTTTTGGATGGGTATAATAATGATTTTTAATTCATGTAAATAATAAATATAACATGATAATTATTCTGTATATATGATATACAATCCAATTATATATTATTTTAACATCAAAAGAATGATATTGTCGCTCGTGCGTACGTACGGACTACCGTCTCCACGAATGCGATGAGATTCATTATTCATTGTATCCATTCAAGTATAATTCTCATTTGACAATTAAAAATAATGTTTAAGGACTTGATATAATTCTGGATATGAATAAGATACAACCTATCCATAACAAACACGACTTACGTAACAAATAATATAAAGGAAAACACGTAAGTTAACACCCGAAATTACGAGAATACTAAGATATTATTAACAAATCAATGTTAAAAGATCATATATGATATAATATTAATGTAAATGATTATTGTATAATTCAATAACAATTATTTCACCATTATACAGGAGGTTAACCTACCTTCGACCAAGGAAAAAGTACAAAGTAAGGGGTTTCTTATCTCACTTTTAATTCCTTGAGATTTCCATTGTTCACCACTTATTTATTGCATGTGGTGTGTGTACTGCCCATGATTGTATTCATTGTGTAATATACTTTAATTTATGGATATTTACATCATCATTGTATTATCCTTCTTTCATGGGTGCATGTTTCATAAGTTACCTAATCGATAAGTGAATTTGAAATTTCAATTTCCACTCATTCGGCTTTACGCGTACTTCATTGATTATTTTACTCCAAGATTATGTGTGGAATCACTATTAATTTGATTATTTCATAATTTACACTCCCCTCTCTATGTATATACTTTTTATACACATAATTACTCCATTTATAAATCCTCAATTCATCGGTATGAACTTGATAAGAGTAATTTTTACTCAATCTCGATTTGTTGAGATAAACATCCAATTCATTGGTGTTGTTTTTACATGAATATGTGTGAATGTCCTTTGATTGTTTTACACTTAATATCTAATCATATTTAGTGTATTTATATTTTTCACACATAATTATGTCGTTGATTTAACCTTAACCTAAGGATACAGCCTTTTTGAGAGATTTCATCTCATTTTACATTCCATTGAGACTTCTTTGTTGTTATACACCAAATCACTTTTATGTGGTGTATATAATGTACTTTGACATAGTATATCATGAATACATTTATTCTCATGATATTACAAATATTTTATTACCTCAATTATTTGTATTCAAGTGTCTCTCTTTTTGTTAGAAACTCTAAATAAAATACCATTTCTAACTGTTTTAAAGACTTATTCTTCTAAATCTTGCTCATTAATGTCCATGTTTTAAAAATGGTTTTAAGGATTTATTTATATGGACATTAATGTTTTAAAATTAAAACTCCTTTTAAAAGTTTTAAAGTGGTATGGGACACTTTGATTCAAAAATCTATTTTTAAATGGCTTCTTGACAAATAGTGTGACTTTTAAATGATTTCAAGAAAAAGGGGGATATTTCTCTCAAATAGTTTTGATGATTATTTTCATCTATGTCAATATCCTTCATTATTCTCGATTGAGGTTAATATGATACAATAAAATCTTCCATATTGTATCGAATGAGTTATGTTTGACTATGGATGTTCTATTTTTATACCATTCATGGTTTGTGGATAAAGTATTGATATTTAGTATGCTGTTTTTAATACGAATGTTTATGTTATGTTTAAAACTTTTCATATTAGGAATGCATTGGACTTAGTAAGTGAAAGTTGGAGCCCGCTATAGCTCCTCGATGCGTCGGTAGGTCTCATGAGACAAACTAGTGTCTTGGCACGAGGCCTTGACAAAATCTTATTTGTAGTCTTGGCACGAGGCCTTGACTACGTGGTTATGATAGTCTGGCATTATGCATTCCATCATTATGAAAGTGGTAATTAATATTTTCATGTGATTATTCGACTAGTAGAATATCCATGTGAATAAGTAAATAGCATTATTTTATTTTATCCTTTCCATATTATGATGAAGTTCAAGTTTAAAAGGCTTTTGTTTTAGTCATACATTGCCTTAAATTTTTATGTTTATTTATGAAAGTTTCCTCTATATTGTTATCCTTACTGAGAATCTGAGCTCACCCCTTTCAATGTTTTATTTTTCCCAGGATGTGAAGAAGTATTTTATGAATGACCTGTAGGGATAGTATGAGGGGATATGAAGACAATATGTTGTTGTAGTTTTTCACTTATTGATGTAATGTAAACTTTATGAATATATCTAGTGTTTCCAAGGCTACTAAACTAATTGGTCTTTCGAGAATTGATATTTCTTGTGATCATGCCAATGTTATGTAATAAGGCACCGACTCTTGGTATCTAGGGTCGGGAATTACAGTTGGTATTAGAGGAAGTTTAGTACAAACCTTGGAAGCTAGATTTAGATAAAATCTGATTAGAGCACGTAGACCTAAGATGAGCTTTGAGGATTAGTATAGAAGAACTTTCTAGAATTTTGGTATTGTAGAGATTTTGTGAGTTTTCCGAGCAATACATCCCTGTCTGGATACGAGAAGGTAGAGGCGGATCTGGCACAGATGTACCTAGGGGTAAAACCCAAAAACACCACATTGAGTTAGACTCGAATGAGAACTGGTGCACGACAACGGGCCTTACTGCACTCTTGGTTACGACACTCCCGGGGGATATGATTAGGATAATTTACATTTTCTTTACAAAACGATTTGAAGTATTATATATATAAGATGAGAGTAAATGACCTTGGTTAATCCTAATGTGTTTCAAATTGAGAATATGGTGACATGTTAATATCTAAATGATTTTATGACTACTGTTACTCACACAATGCTTTCTGGTTTTAGTCAATGGTTGGATTACAAGGAAGTCATAGTGACTTTGAGAATGATGTACAAGGCGGGAACGATGGTGGAAATGAGCAACAAAATGGAATGTTGATAGGCGTAAAAGATATCGTCTTTATTCCAAATCAATTTTCCAAAAATATGATCAACAATATATATATTAACCAATTCCCAGACTCAAAAAAGAAGTCAAAGGTGATGAATGATAAGAGCTCTAGCAGTGGAGACCATGGAGAAAGGAATCCTCAATTTCCATCATACAGGAAATGTGGAAGGAGACACCCAGGAAAGGGTCTCAATGGGACAAAGAAATGCTTTATGTGCGGGAAGGAAGGACATAAAATGAAGAATTGCCGAAGAAAAATGAAGAGTACTATGGAAGAAGATAAAAATGGTCCCAAGAATCAATTTACAATCATTTGCCGTAAATGTAGGGGACCTGTCCATTACCCGAGTGAATGACCTATTCTATAGGATATTTTCTTGGTCAAAGAAGAAGCTATGTGGAAATAAATGGTTGGACAAATGTTTAAAAAGTATTAGTGCTCTTTGTTGATGGGTTTACTTTGGAATAATTTTCTCTTGTATTTTTAACCCTACAGTTTTCCATGTGAGAATGGTATTTGAGGAAGAATTATCTTTTCTATTGTGGATATAGTTATAAATAACCATTTGGTTTTATATGATTGTTGGGTTTGAGGAAATTATAAGTTATTATAATTTGGGATGAAAATGCAAGGTATGATATAGGATTTGTGTTTAAATTATGTTATGGTTATTTTGAGGAATTTATCTCATTTTGGTAATGTTATAAAATATAGTTTTTGAAAAAGGACAACACGCAGACCGTGTGACAACCCGTCATGTCGGACAAAGCTATGGGAATCGAACCCACAAACAATGTGCGATTGGGATTTATCACCTACCACTGGACTACATGAAGTCCCTGGTTAGTGTGGCTATTATTTTTAGTTAAATGATTTTATTGATCAATAATAATTTGATTTGGGATCTTATGTCTTATCAAATGAATATCCTTAGTATAGGAAAATGATTTGCTGATTAAGTGATAAATGTTATTTTGGGAGTTGTTTGCTTTGTTGTGAACACTATATACCCAAGGAAAATAGAATAGTATGAGATTTCATTTGAGGAGTAATGGTGGATTTTTATCTATGTTTTTATTATGGATTTATAGGGATTTGGGTTATTTATGGAAATGATTAGGTTAATTACATTTAAGTATGTGACTTTAAGAGTAATTAATGTCATTTGGAGATACAATTTAACGTGGAAGAATACATTCTTATAAGTTTTGGGTTTTAATATTAGTTTGGATTATATTGAATGATTTTAAGGACAATTGATTATTGAATGGTATTTATTTAACTTTGGGGTATTGATGGTTTAATTTTAGAAATTAAGATTTTTGTTTTTTTCTCTAATGGAATATCCATTTGGGGGATCATCAGATATTATACTGACCATTTTGGTTTTGATTAATCTCTAAATACAAGGTAAATATATATTTTATCCTACGTGGATCATGTATTTCTATAGAAGTTTATTCTAACTCTTCCATTGTGACCAAGTCTTCTTGAATACTCATTGTTCAAGAAAAAAATGTGTTAGTGGTAAAAATTTATTAAAAAATGAATCTCTACTTAAAAAGTAAGTATATATCTTTATTTTCTTAGTCAATATCATAAATTAATTCCTCGTCCTTATGTAATGTAACTTAAAACAAACAATGTTGTTCGTTTACTTTTCCTACTAGGAGACTATTGATCGTTTGTCCCAACAAAAGTTTGTGATTTTCTTATTGTTAACTTTCTTCTGATCATGTTTTCTATCCCTCTCCATCAGAACATAACACTTAGTTTATCATCCATATCCATGTTTTCCTACATGGAATCCTAGTATGGGTTATCTTTGGTGACCTTTATACCTCTCTTCCTTTCTTTTAAAGTGATAGTTTTGTTGACTCTTTTTTCGATGTGGGACTTTCTATTATATTATCAAGACCAATTTTAAAAAAAATTGTGAGGACGCAATTTATTAAAGGAGGGGAGAATGTAACACCCCAAGCTTGCACGGTATGTTTCCCTTTGAATAATTCAATGGCGTGCATTGTACGCAACTTCGAGATTCTAACACACCACAACCAATCAAACTAGCCATTATGAATAGTAATACATACTTTTTGAAATTTTAGTAATTATATCTTTCAAAATGGTCTTCATTTTTGGATTCATAATATCGAAATTAGCTTAGGGTGAAATTTTGGTACTTTTCGGATAACTTTCATATTTTGATGAATAGTGAAAATTACTAAATTTTAATTAAAAACAACTTTTTTAATCAAAATAATTAATAGTGATAAATTATTAATTTGAGTGGTTTTAAAGTATATTTAGAATATATTTTTACCATTTAATACAATTTTGGTCATTGGATGTAATTTCACATTTAAACCAAACATAAAAAAGTGTCAATCTTTTGGTAGTTATTATCCCTTAAAAACATGCTATTTGTTTTGACGACGGAAATCAATTTTTAAATTAATTAATGCAACTGATATGTTTTGAATTTGGTAAAATAGACATCATTTTTTAATTCATAATATCAAATATAGCGTATGCCTAATTTTTGGTATTTTTCTGGAAACATTCATTTTTTTGATGAATAGTGAAACCACTAAGTGGTAGTTAAAAAACTGAATTTTTCATAAAACTTAATTTTACTGCTTCTGTGAGTGGAATTTTGAAAATCTGAGAGACGCGGTTAATATCAAGGAGTAAAATGTGGTTCAATGAGATGAAAATAATTTTTGGTGAATAGTAACTTTTTACTTTTATTTACCACGGTTAAAAGTAAATAGGGTAATTAAGGGTAAAAATGATATTAATATTACCCTAACACATGTACTAATTCTATTGGATAAGTTTATATCGGCCAAAAACAACCTTAGGAGTAAAATATTATCATTTAGGTCCACTTTTATTAGATTAGGACATTTATTATTATTTAATTCAAAGAAGAGTTAAAAGAGTTAAAATCAAAGTTTATTTACTAAAATAGTTTTAATATAGGCTTATACATAAGATAAATTTGATTGTAAATATTAATTATAAATATAAAATTATTTCCTACATAATGGTATTTTATTTATAATTTTTAGACAATAAATAATTTAATTTATTTATGACACAATGGTGATGGAGTAATTACCTAATTAATGAAATATTAAAATAATTGATATTATAAATATCAAAATAAATGTAATTTGAGACTTTTTATGAATTCCACTAATTTTATAGGTTAATATGACATATTAGGATTGATTATATAATTTTTTTTGAAGTAATAATTCTGATACGAATTTATCAAAAACAAAATACCCAGTAGTGTCAAAAATGACATAAAGGAGTTTTTAAAAGAAATATTATATTATTAATTTATATTAAATTTATAAAAATCTAAGGATCAGCCAAGAGACTTATATAATGATAGGTGTATAATTAATGGACCACTTGTGGGTCTCTTGGATGTATATATTAAGTTTATTAACCATATAATATAAAAATACAAAGAGACGTTGTAAAAGTGAAACAAATTAACTAAGAGTTAATACTTAAAGATAAGGTTAATATAATGACCCAAATCTGTCTAAATTCTATTGGTTGAGTGGTTTTAGATCCATCCCTACCTTAAACTTTAAATAATTCACTTTGGAGCCATTATAAACCGAATATGAATTTATTATAATATAATTTGTTTAGCTTTTCCAAAGGTGCCCCTCACCCCTCTTATAAAAGGGCACTCCACCTTCTCACTAATTCACACATTAAAAGCCTTTTGGATCGGCCAAACCCTGCCCAAATACTCTCTCAACTTCCCTAAATACAACCTAGAGGCCTTAGTTTGATCAGAAATCCAACCTAAGGATCCCTTTTGATCAAATCAAAAGGAAGAACCCGAAGAAGAGGTAATGTTTTCACCACCGTCTTTCAAGTTACTTTCTTCTTCAACTTCTTCTTTCTTTGTTATTTCTAATCTAAAATAATAACTCCAGTATCTTCTGTATACTATAATGTTATTATAAATATGGTAGAACCATATTCAGTATTCTATCCATCCTTTGAATGGCATGTCACCATACGTTCGTACGTACGTCTTACCGTCTCCACGTCGTGGTGTAATTGTGATTCAATAAATTATTTTTTGGATGGGTATAATAATGATGTTTAATTCATGTAAATAATAAATATAACATGATAATTATTCTGTATATATGATATACCATCCAATTATATATTATTTTAACATCAAAATAATGATATTGTCGCTCGTGCGTACGTACGGACTACCGTCTCCACGAACGCGATGAGATTCATTCTTCATTGTATCCATTCAAGTATAATTCTCATTTGATAATTAAAAATAATGTTTAAGGACTTGATATAATTATGGATATGAATAATATACAACCTATCTATAACAAACAAGACTTACGTAACAATGAATATAAAGGAAAACGAGTAAGTTAACACCCGAAATGAAGATAATACTAAGATATTATTAACAAATAAATGTTAAAAGATCATATATGATATCATATCAATATAAATCATTCTTGGATAATTCAATAAAAATTATTTCACCATTATACAGGAGGTTAACCTACCGTCAACCAAGGAAAAAGTATAAAGTAAGGGGTTTCTTATCTCACTTTTAATTCCGTGATATTTCCATTGTTCACCACTTATTTATTGCATGTGGTGTCTGTACTGCCCGTGATTGTATTCATTGTGTAATATAATTTAATTTATGTATATTTACATCATCATTGTATTATCCTTCTTTCGTGGGTGCATGTTTCATAAGTTACCTAATCGATAAACGAATTTGAAATTTCAATTTCCACTCATTCGTCTTTACGCATACTTCATTGATTATTTTACTCCAATATTATGCGTGGAATCACTATTCATTTGATTATGTCATAATTTACACTCCCCTTTCTATGGATATACTTTTTATACACATAATCACTCCATTGATAAATTATCATGTCATCAGTATGAACTTGATAAGATTAATTTTTACTGAATCTCGATTTGTTGAGATAAACATCAAATTCATTGGTGTTGTTTTTAAAAAATATGTGCGAATGCCCTTTGATTATTTTACACTGAATATCCAATAATATTTAGTGTATTTATATTTTTCACACATAATTATGTCGTTGATTTATCCTTAACCTAAGTATACAACCTTTATGAGAGATTTCATCTCTATTTACATTCCATTGAGACTTCTTTGTTGTTATACACCAAATCACTTTTATGTGCTGTATATAATGTACTTTGACATAGTATATCATGAATCCCTTTATTCTCATGATATTTTAAAGATTTGATTTCCTCAATATTTTGTATTCAAGTGTCTCTCTTTTGGTTAGAAACTCTAACTAAAATACCATTTTTAAATGTTTTAAAGATTTATTCTTCTAAATCTTTCTCATTAATGTCCATGTTTTAAAAATGGTTTTAAGGATTTATTTATATGGACATTAACGTTTTAAAATTAAAACTCCTTTTTAAAGTTTCAAAGTGGTATGAGACACTTTGATTCAAAAATCTATTTTTAAATGGCTTCTTGACAAATAGTGTGACTTTTAAATGATTTCAAGAAAAAGGGGGATATTTCTCTCAAATATTTTTGATGATTTTTTCATCTATGTCAATATCCTTCATTATTCTCGATTGAGGTTAATATGATACAATAAAATCTTCTATATTGTATCAAATGAGTTATGTTTGACTATGGATGTGCTATTTTTATACCATTCATGGTTTGTGGATAAAGTATTGACATTTCGTATGCTAGTTTTAATACGAATGTTTATGTTATGTTTTAAACTTTTCATCTAAGGAATACATTGGAATTAGTAAGTGATGGGTGGATCCAGCTATAGATCCTCAATGCATCGGTAGGTCTCATGAGACAAACTAGTGTCTTGGCACGAGGCCTTGAAAAAATCTTATTTGTAGTCTTGGCACGAGGCCTTGTCTACGTGGTTATGATAGTCTGACATTATGCATTCCGTCATTATGAAAGTGGTAATTAATATTTTCATGTGATTATTATACTAGTAGAATATCAATGTGAATAAGTAAATGGAATTATTTCATTTTATCCTTGGCATATTATAATGAAGTTCAAGTTTAAAAGGCTTTTTTTTAGTCATACATTGCCTTAAATTTTTATGTTTACTTATGAAAGTTTCCGCTATATTGTTATCCTTACTGAGCATCTGAGCTCACCCCTTTCAATGTTTTATTTTTCCCAGGATGTGAAGAAGTATTTTATGAATGACCTATAGGGATAGTATGAGGGGATATGAAGACAATATGTTTTTGTAGTTTTTCACTTATTGATGTAATGTAAACTTTATGAATATATCTAGTGTTTCCAAGGATACTAAACTAATCGGTCTTTCGAGACTTGATCTTTCTTATGATCATTCCAATATTAGGTAATAATGCACCGACTCTGGGTATCTAGGGTTGGGGAGTTACAGAAAGGATGTGATTTCTTGACTAAATTCATGATTATGTAATGTAATAAGGTTAGGTCCTTATAGCTAGCATCAGAGGATGATTTAGATAACTTTAGGGGTTTGGGTGATGTTAATCGAATACATTAAATGATTTTTACTCTATTATTAATTTGAAATGTTATAGAATTTAATGGTTACCATGTTTCTTCAAATAAGATATGTTTGTTCAGAATGGATTTATATAGAAGAAATAGGGATGCTGAAGATATGATGCACTGACGAAATGATATCCTTCTGAATCTGTATCCTGGAATGGTAGGGATTGGAATCGAGTAGTTTGTGATAGTAATTCATCAGCTAAAAAATGCAATAAATGGATATGGTCTCCATGTAAGAGAACAACCAGAGGTACCACAATGGAACATAATGATAGGGGAACATTTTATGAGACAACACCCTCTTGCTTTCAATGGATCTTTTAACCTAGTAGTGGATGAAGGATGGATTAAAGCCTTTGAAGAGATATTTGATGTTATGGGATGTTCAGATAATCAAATGGTAAGTCTTTGCATTTATCATTTTGAAGGTGAATATGATCGGTGGTGGTAAATGGACAATATTATTAGGGATAGATAGGATGTTTATGCCTTAGAGTAGGATGAATTTAAAAGTATTTTCCTTGAAAAATATTTTCCTAATGTGGTACAACTTAGGATAGAGAAGCACTTCCTTGAATTGAAGCAAAAAGAGCAAGATTCAGTGGCTATGTATGAAATGAACTTCAACTAAATATAGAGGTATGCTCCAAATATTATTCTAGATATTGATATCAAAATCAACCACTTTTATTCAGGACTAAATCCAAGGTATCTAAGAGTGTTGTCCTCCCATAAATTCAAAATTTACGAGAAAATTGTCTGGAGTGCTGAGAGGGTAGAGATGGAGTTTTCGGATGATTGTAGGAATTTTGAAATCAAGGAGGAGAAGAGGTACAAATGGAAAGTGATGGGTAAGAACCAACCAAATAAATCTAATGGTAAGAAAATACAATTTCCAGTTTGTGAAAAGTGTGGCAAGAAGAACCTTAGAGAATGCCTTACCAAAATTGGGAAGTGTTTTTGATGTGGTAAGATAGGACATATGGACCAAGATTGTAATGAAAAAGATCTTAAGACTAATCCTGATAAGAAAACTATTAATTGTTTTAAATATTATGAGATGGATCATTATGCAAATGCGTACCCAAAGAGAGATCTGAATGATTCAAAGAAGCCAGACTATACGTATAAAGGTGTAGTAAGGTCCTTTGCGACTACGTCATTAGATGTCGTGCCATCCAATGAAGTTGTATGAGGTACATTGTTTGTTTACTCAAATTTTTCTAATGTTTTGTTTGATACAGGGTCTACACATTCTTTTATTTCCAAGTAATTTTCTGGTAAATTGAAAATATCACCTCAAAAAATGAGACCAGAGCTTATTTGTAAAACACCAAGGGGAAATATTATAGTAAAGAGGAATTATAAGAATCATTCTATTGTGGTATTTGGAATGAAATTAAATTAAAACATTATTGTTTTACCCTTAGTAGATTTTTATATCATTCTAGGAATGGATTGTCTCTCTATTTATCATGAAAAGACTGATTGTAGAGATATGGAAGTTGTTTTTCAGAAAGAGTTTCAGTTTGTATACAAAAAGTAACCCATACAATTGATAACATATCAGGAATATGAGAAACTATTGAAAGATAGAAATGAAATTTATCTTTCTCATATTGTAGAAAACAAGAGAACTATTCAGATTAATGATGTGCTGGTGGAAAATGAATACCTTGATGTTTTTCCTGATGGGTTACCCAATGTCCTATCCGATCGAGAAGTCAAATTTAAAATTTCCTTAGTTCATGATGCTAAGACGATTTCAAAACCCCTATATAGAATGGCTCAAATAGATCTTCTTGAATTGAAAAATTAGTTGTAGGATTTTCATGATAAAGACTTTAGTCTTCCTAGAACATCACCATGGGGTGCTCCTGTTTTGTTTGTTAAAAAAGAAATATGGTTCCATGAGACATTGCATTGATTATATAGCTTTGAATAACATAACTATTAAAAAAAGTATACTTTACCTCTTATCGATGAATTGTTTGATCATCTCCATGGAGATCAGTACTTTTCCAATATTGACTTGAGATCCGTGTACCATCAGCTGAAGGTGATGGAGGATGACATCCCGAAAATAGATTTTCGTAATAGATATGAGCATTATGAATTTTTTTATGCCATTTGAGTTAACTAATGAAGCTACTATATTCATGGATCTTATGAATATAATATTTCATGTGTTCTTGGATAAATTTTTGGTTGTGTTTTTTGATGACATTATGGTATTTTCTAAGAGCAAATAAGAGCATGAAAAACATCTAAAGGTTGTTTTTCAAAATTTGAAGGAAAATAAACTATATTGAAAATTCAGAAAGTGTGATTTTTGGTTGAAACAGATTTATTTTCTTGGGAAACTTTTAAATAAGGATGGTTAACAATTGATCTTTCAAAACAAAAAGGTGGTTTATGAATGGACACGACCCAAAAAATGTAATGAAGATTCATAATTTTGTGGGATTATCAAGTTATTATTGATGGTTTGTTAAAAAAAATTCATAGTTATCTATCCTGCTAACTAAAGTAACTTGAAAAGGGGTTAAAAATTTTTGGACAGAAGAATGAGATGTTTGTTTTTAGGAACTGATGAAGAGATTGGTGAATGATATAGTTTTGTCCTTGCCTTCCCGAAATAGTTAGTTTATCATCTACAGTGATGCTTCATTGAAGGGACTTGGTATTGTTTTGATGAAGAATGATTCGGTAATTTATTATGCTTCAAGACAACTAAAAACCAATGAGTTAAATTATCCTACACATGATTTGGAATTGGAAGCTTCAGTTTTTTCTTTTAAAATTTTGAGGCATCATTTATACACATCCAAATGTCAAATATATACTGACCATAAAATTATGAAGCATATATTCACTCATAAGTAATTAAACATGAGGCAGAAAAGATGTATTGAACTGATAAAGGATTATGACTACATGATCAATTACCATCTGGGAAAAATAAAAAAAGTGGCGGATGAATTGAGTAGAAAACATCATGAATCATTAACCATGTTATGTATGGAAAATGATCCCTTGATTAATGATTTTATGAATTTTTTCTTAGAAGTTGTTGGTAAATGAAAAACCTATGATTTTTTTTCTTCATGTTTTAGTGTAGTAATCGTTATCAGATAGAATTAATCAAGCACAAGAAGAAGACGGTGTGCTAAAGAAAAAGGTATAATTGGTTAAAAGGGATACATTTCTAGAATTTAACCTTAATAAATTTTGTTTTCTAAGATTTGGTAAAAGTTTGTGTGTGCCTTATGATTCATAGTTGAAAAAAGATTTGTTGTGTGATGCTCATTGTTCTCTATTTTCTGTTCATCCTGGAAGTACTAAGATGTACAGAGACATTCGGGAGTATTACTAGAGGGATAGAATACAAATGGATATTGCAGAATTTACCATGAAATTTTTGACATGCCAATAGGTTAAAGTAAGGTAGTAGTTACCAAAGGGGATGTTTCAGCCTTTTCTAGTGCCAGAGTGGAAATGAGAGAATATATGCCTCGACTTCGTGGTTGGACTAACTAATTCTTCTCAAGGTAATAATACTATATGGGTTATTGTTTATTAGTTGAAAAAATTTTCACATTTTATTTCTATTTGAGATACACTGTCTTTGGATCATCTTTCTTGATTATACATCAAAGAGATTGGCAGGTTACATGGAGTTCGTCTTTCCACTGTATCTAAGTGGGATCCCAGGTTCACTTATAACTTTTGGAAGGGACTTCAAATGTCATTGGGCATAGAATTAAATTTTAGTACAACTTTTCATCCTCAATCAGATGGGCAGTTAGAGAGAAAAATTCAGACTTTGGAAGATATGCTTTGAGCTTGTCCAATGGACTACTAGGGAAGTTGGGATCAACATCTTTCTTTAGTTGAGTTTTCTTATAAAAACAGTTTTCATTCCTGTATAAAGATGGAACCTTTTGAGGCATTTTATGGGATGTGGTGTCAAACTCTATATTTTTGGGATAAAGTTAGAGAAAGGAAGTTGATGGGACCAAAATTAGTAGAGGAAGTGGATGAGATAGTGAAGATGATCCAGAAGCACATGGGAAAATCTCAGAGAAAGAAAAAATGTTATGTAGATAACATAAGTAAAGACATCTCTTTTGAGGTAGGTGAACATGTTTTCCTTAAAATTTATCCATGGAAAAGTGTGATGAATTTTGGTAATAACGAAAAGAAAAGGTTGCTGTTAATTTGTCCTTTTGAAATCCTATATAAAGTTGGAGTAGTTTTATATCGAGTAGCTTAGACTCCTATTTTTTCTCAGGTACACCATGTTTTTCATGTTTCTATGTTGATATAGTATGTGCAAGATTCCACTCATGTATTGAGCTTAGAAGCAGTTCAGTTAGAAGAAAAACTTTCTTATGAAGAGAAACCAGTTCAGATTCTTGATCGAAGGGAACATGTATTGCGGAATAATGTGATCTAACAGGTAAATGTTTTGCGGAGAAAAAACCTGGTTTAAGAAGCAACATGGGAGTTTGAAAATTCTATGAGGTAAAGGTACCCTATCTTGTTTAATGAGTAAATAAAATTGAGAGGACACAATTTCCAGAAGGTGGGGATAATGTAACAACCCCAGGTTTTCTAAAAATAAATTTAAATGCATGAAACTTTGTTTTAAGTAGATATTTATAACTATCCTTTGAACATAATTTTTCCACTTCTTTGTTTTGAATTTCAAGAAACGGTCATCTACAATTGTGATCAGCAAGTTATTTCGAGTCTAATAGGACCAACTTGTTTTTTGGTGAATAGTAACAGACCCTTATAAATAGTAATATGACTAGTAATATGACCCTTATGAATAGTAAATCATATTATTATTTTATTTTCTTAAGGATATAAGATAATGATAGGTCGATTAATTTTTTGAGGTGTTTAAAAATGAGTTATAGATTTAAAACTGTTATTTTTGAGTAAATTGTGATTTTATATAAAAATTAAATTAATAATATTTAAAAAATTATTTTTAAAAAATGGAGATCATTTTTTAATTCTATATGTCAATAAATGGTTAGGGTGAATTTTTGGTATTTTTCTGAAATAGTTGAATTTTTGGTGAATAGTAAAAAATACAGTTTGAGTTTTAGTGTGTTTAATGACATCAATAATTATGTGATAATGATGTAATAATTTTGGTTGACTTTTGTATGGTAAAAAATATTATGATGTTTCTTAAGTGTCCAATACCATGGGAAAATACCATGGTTAATCCCATGGTTTTGCAAATACCACTAATGAGGTGTCCCTTAGAAATTAATAAAATTTTCCCTCACTTTTGCTATAAATACCACCCCATTCCTTCATTCAATTCATTCAAAATTCCTCCTAAAAAAATATGTGGTCTTATCACCTCCCTAGTAGTCCTCAAAAGGTGTCCTTAAGCCCTCAAGGTCCCAACCTTCATGTTTTAGAAGTTACTCTACATGGTAAGGGAATCCACCACCCTTCTCTTTTTCAAGATTTCATTTTACGTTATTATTTTTAATTTCCTTTGTATTATGTTGGGATATTTCATTCCGTATCCCCAATTATTACCCATATTATGTAATAATGATGAGATACCCCTTTTCTCTCATCAAAATATTTTATGAAATTTTAGGCGACGCAGTTAGGCTGCCAAATTTTCGTAAGGAATTTCTCAAATTTTCATTTATTTCAAGATTCCTTTATTTTATTATTCTTTACTCATATCCCATTATACAGGAGTCATGAATGATATAGTATCTTAAATATTCTTTATTTATTCATGTTTTCGGAAGATTCACCATTATACTTCTTCTCCTCTCCCACTCATTTAAGAAATTAAAACACCGTCTGTGATGTGTCGATTTACCGACATCATGGACGATGTGATTTAAATTTTTTTTCTTCCTTAAATACTGGACATGAAATCATTTTTATGGTTTAACCAGATTATAATTTGTTTTTTATCTTATATAAGGTTCTGGAATCATATTTTACACTTGTGATTAATTTATAAAACAAAATGAGTTTATTACGATCGAAGAATCGCCAAAATAACCTAAATAAATATCAATAATGATTTAACTTATGAATCATCCTATTTTATGAATTAAAAATAATAAATGAAATAATTTATGGTATTTTAAATATTCAAATACCATTACATTAAAATTCTGGAGTTTCAATTCCAATCAACAAGAATATCCATCATGAATCGGTCATGGAAATCATGTAAAGAACGCACCCAAAACAATGCAAGGAACAAAATACTAATAATTAAAGGGTGAAAAGATATAATGAGATGATAATATAATATATTATAAAGACGAATATATTTCTTTAACATATTAATAATACTCTTTTAATCATTATACATGAGATTTAAAACAAGTTTGATGTAATATAAACCTAAGGTATGGGAATTCTTAACCCGATTTCCATTCTTTGAGTTTACATTCTACTTCATTATTTATGTGGTATTAATATTTTTTGTTTGATGAATAATGTTTATATTAAGTTTAATAATGTGTATTTACTGTGTATAAACATATTCAATCCACTATATTAGGTCTCACTTCAATTATATGATATTTATATGGGACATTTCTTTTAAAATACTTTTTTAAAATTCTGTTTTACAAAATTCAAAAAAAATGTTTTTATGAAATTATTCATGTTGTATGATTATGTTCTGGTCCTTGGTAATTATTTATGATGAAGGGTGGGACCTATATATAACTAAAATTCATTGGTTATGTGTAATTTGGAGGTTGGTAATATGGTTACTGCAAGTTTAACAACGATGGTTACATGAATTGTAAGGTAGCCGTAAGGGTTACAAATTATAAGGCAGATGAGTGGTTTACAAGATTATGTATGTAATGCCCCAAGATAACTTTATGGTTATATTTATGTTCATGTGTTTTGTTTTAATCTTGTGGAAATATCATTTTTCAGAAATTAAGTATACATGGGTGACAAATATGTCTTTTGAAAATGATTTCATATGTTACAAGTATTCATGGACTAATGTGTTATTTTTTTATTTTTATATCCATTACTGATCTTTTTGTGCTCATCCCAAGTTTTTAAATGATTTTCACAGGTTATAAGGATGTTTAATAAAAATAAGGAATCAAAGTTAAATTTTTGAATAATTTTTAATGAAATCATGTTTTTTTGAAAGTTTTATGTTTTGGAAAAAATGAGTACTATTTTTTACGGTTTCCACTCTGTAATAATGTGTACTGTTTTGAATGTATTATGTCCCAATTCTCTAAATCTATAAACTTTAAATTATACTCAATGTGAGAGGAAGTGATTACTTGAATAAATTAAAGATTATGTAATTTAATAAGGTCAGGTTCTTATAAAGGCCCCCTTTATCAATGCATTTTCTAGCACTGATAAAGGGGAGGTTCTTTTAACATCACTTATATTGTCCATGATTTTTCACACTGAAAAAGTTATTTTTTTAATTCTGTTAAAAGTGATATCTATTATAGTGATTCCTACATGTCCCATATGAATTATGGATCATTTTACTAATGTTTTAAAACAATTAATTCTCTTTTTATTGGTTTCATACATGTTATACGTGTTTTAAATTAAAATAGAAATTTTATATTGAAAACAAACACTCCAAGTAATATCATCCATATCATGTGTCACATTAATGTGTGATTAATTATTACACATCAAAAATGAATTATGCAGTGCTGTATTAATGTTTTAAAACAATCCAATATTGTTTTCCCATTTTGGTAAAGTGACATGCATTTTAAACTGAAATGAAACTTTTATATTGAAATCACACACTTCGAGTCACACTGGTCACATAATGTATCAAATTGACATAAAATTGATTCCTACTTGTCAAAAATTAATTATGTATATTTTTCATAAAGTTTCAAAAAATATATAATGTTTTTTTCTTGGTTTTGGCTATATGATGCATGTTTTAATCTAAAAGGGAACTTTTATATTGAAAACATGCAATTTGAGTCATACTAATGACATCATATATTAGATTGACATGTGGAAAATTACTATACATAAAAACTGAATAATGGATAATTTACCAAAAGTTTGAAAACAATATGAGCAAGTTTGCTTGGTTTTGTATACATGAAGGGCATTTTAAACTAAAATGGAACTTTTATATAGAAAACTTGAACTTCAAATCACACCCACCAAATCATCAGTTTGATTGAGGTATGATCAATTAATAAAAATCTCAAATTAATTGTGGATAATTTTCCAATTGTTTAAAAATAATATTTTCCCAATTTTCTGGTTTTGGATATGTGAAACGTTTTAAACTAAAATGATACATTTATGTTGAAAACACATACTTTGAGTCATATCAAACACATCATGTATTGGATTAAAATGAGGTGAATTAATACATGTAACAATTGAGTTATTGATTATTTTCCTAAATTTTGAAAATAATCCAATATAATTTTCTTAGTTTTGGCTATATGGCTTGAATTTTAAACATAAATGTAACTTCTATATTGAAGACACACAATTCAAGTCTTATAAGACACATCGTGTGTTATATTGACACGTATTCAATTCTTACACATCACAAATTAATTATGGATCATTTTTCTAAAATATCAAAATAATATAAAATTTTTTGGTAGGATTTTAGTATATGATGTTCACTTTGATCTAAAATGACAATTTGAAACTAAAAACACACATTTCAAGTCACACCAGTAACACTGTTTATCATATGGAAGTGGGGCTAATTCTTACACATCAAAAATTACTTATGGATCAAATTATTAATATATCAAAACAATTTGATTATATTTTCTTATATTTGAGTATGTCACATGGGTTTAGAACTAAAGTGTCACTTTTAAAATAAAACATACACTTAGAGTTATACCAGGCACACCATGTATCATATTGAGGTGCGATTGATTCCAAAACATAAAAAATGACTAATAGATCATTTTACTAAAGTATCAAAAAATATGAATGGGTTTTCATGATTTTTAGTATTTGATGCGTGTTTTGAACTAAAATTTCAATTTTAATGTAAAAAAATACACTTCAATTCATATAGGGTTCATTGTACATTAGATATATGTTCATCTAATTCTTTCTTGTCACAAATGACTTATGATTTTTTTATAAATAATTAAAAAGTATTTTTTTCCAGGTTTGTTTATTTGATTTGTGTTCTGATCTAAAGTGTCAATTTTAAAATAAAAACATATACTTTGAGTCATACTGGGCACACCATGTATCTAATTTTGCTATGGTTGATTTCAACACATCAAACCATTTCTTATTGTTCTAAAAATCAAGTGATATTTAATTAGATCACATCTATGGTGATAATAAACTATCACCATATATGTGAACCAATTTAAGAGAAATTTCTTTTGATAACAATAATACATTAACTTTCACACCATTTCTTATTCATCTTAAAGAGTTATCTCTGTGAAAATTAACAAAATAAGTAGTAGAAAGTCACCTTCTCATGATGTATGCATACATTATTAACTCATTTCCTTATCTCCATTATCTCATTTGTAGCCTTAAAGTCCAATATTTTATTAGCAATATCAACATAAGATACGTTAGTAGCTCTACCAAAATACTTAGAGTGTAACCCTCCATTATACGTTTCCTTTAGAAATAGGTAAAAAATAATATATAATCATAAGACACTAATTCTTCACATCCTAAATGTATCTCTAAATTTGTAGACTACACTAGATCACAAACATAATAGGTAGTCACCTAAATTTGAATTAGGAAAAAAATATGACACCATGTACTATGCCTAATAAAATCTAAAAAAATTTACTTCATCTTTTGAGTATATAGATTTTTGTAAATATTGGAAGTACTGAAAAATGTATACAAACAAATTATTAACAATTTTTTAATGAATCTATAATTGATTTTAGAAAGTACATGTTTGGAGATACTAGTATTTTGATGGTATATGGTATCTTTCATAAAATTTCAAATGTAATATCCACAATAATTTTTGTTATTTTTTCATACTATATAGAATAATTGAACAAAATAAGTTAATTGTTTTGAAATATGTTTTTATAGTTAAATCATAATATAAATACTTTAATTTTTTTCCATTTGAAGAAATACATTGAATTATTATGTATAATCACCAACCACATACAATGATTTAACATATATTTATAGATCTTCCAATAATAATAAAATTCTTGATAAAAAAAACAAATAATAAAATTTTAATTTTAATTTTATCTCTAAAATATTGATTAAAGTGCATTACAAAATCACAATAGTCATCGTGCATGGATGGTTTGATTGAAATTCATGCATTAGATACAAAAAATAAAAATTTTGGGTATCTAAATTTATTATGATGATCATGCGGTGCTTTTAAAAAATTAATTAGTGAAATAAATAAATATAAATATATATTTTATATGATCATATTATAGAGTTTTACCCCTGTATTATAGGAATCAAGAGAAGTCTTTCATCTATTTTCTTTTTTCTAAAATACCTCTCTTAGTGAAACTTTTTTCTTTTCAATTTCTTCCTTTTCAAAATAAAGTCTGTGTGTTGAAATGATATAGGGATTAATGAATCAAAATTGTGATTCATAGGGTTTCCCCTTTATATAGTAGTAATATATATTCTATTAGAAAATAATAATAGTTATTAACTATAAAGAACATAGTATATCTTTGTTGGAAGGATGGATTATAAAAATGTTCCTCATGTATGTATTCACAACTTGGACTCCCAGAATTTCAAAATTTATAATTTTATTTAAGCTCACTAGAACAAAAATTTATTTAATTAAATCTCCAAATATTTTTTCTTCATATTGAATTTAGGATATCTTTCCAGTTTTTAAGTTTGTTTCATTAACTTTTAATTTTAATATATACTGTAGTAGAACTAGTAAAGAGAAGGTACTCCCAGAAGGTCCTTTTGATTTATTGGTTGATTCACTAGATTTTCTTGATCCAACTAACTGTTTCCCCATCATTTTATACATATATAATAACATAACTCATTCTTGACATTTTTTCATCAATAGTTAAATGTTTTTAATTTAAAAAAATTGCTAAGGACATACCTCAAGCATCTTTTTATGATTAGAGGTCCATGAAATACAAGTTTCAATAATATTATTGACCATAGTAATATCAGGATCATTAATTAGAATATATAAATCAACACTCAACTCATGAGATAATTGAATCCCCACTCCCATGTGAAGTTTTGGGACTTGTTTGTTATGTATAATTTCTTGTGGGATATTATAGACCATAACCCTCACAAAATGGTGACACATGGGTGTTGATTGATATAAATAACATAAAAATTCACCCTGTAGATTTTTAGTAACATAAATTTATCAAAATATTTTTAATTCACACTGAGGAGAAATAATAATGATAAAATTGATTAACTCAGGTAATTTAAGTGATTTATGGGAATGACTAACCTCAAAGTTAGTGGGTTCATTTTTCACTTCATCTACTGATCTTGGTTCAACTACCAGTTCTCTTTGATACTTTTCATATATTTGTATTCCAAACCAGACTGAGTAATATATCTTTCAAAAAATATATTTTTTCCTAAAATTATTTCATCATATCATATGAATCTCTTTTCATCTTTTTATTATTGAAATATGTTTGATGTGACAGTCCAAAATATGTACCTCTAACGTGACCATGTTGTTCTGGACGTTTAAATCTATAAAATTTAGTTTTTTTTCCTCAGGTATAGTTGATGTTGATTCTTATGTATAATATATATATATAAATAAGAAAATAAATATATATTTTTATATAATAATATTATAAATAATAAAAAATTACTATTATGCCATACTTACACATGATTCCCTTAATGCTTATCTGTTTTCATCAACTTTTTTACCTTCTTTACTTATATGATACCCCTTCCATAACAAATGATATGGGATTGAAGTGGATTTTGTTTTTCATTAATCAAGATCCATATAAACAAAGGAAAATGTGTTGTTTCATATCATATAAAACTTTTATTATAGATTCAAAATACATACCATTTTCTTTTCATGTTAAGTGTACCTTATCCTTTCTTTACAGTAGGTTTACACTGGTTTTACTACATGTTTTTTAATTTTAAAACTATTTTTTTTGTTTCATAAATTAACAATTTTTAATCAAAGTGGATAAAATAAATAATTTCAAATAAAATATTATCAACTTCATTACACATAAAATGATTTCTCATTGAAATGGATAATGAAATATTTCCATATATCTTATTTTATAAAGTGTGCATATGTAACTAGCGGTTGGATGTTTAATTTTACCTCAAAATACTTTAGATTATTATTTTTAAGAAGTTTCTAGAAGCCTATATGATCTTTTCTAGTTACCATTAAGACATATTTATTAAGAAAATCATCTAAAATAAAAAAATATATACAAGGGATAATGAAAAGTAAATCAAAATTTAATTATATACTTCTTTAGAAAAATAGATAAATATATCATAAAATTACCTTAATATATTCCAAAAGGGTTTCCTTCAATGTAGGAAAGAGATGGTGCCACATAACTATATCAATTGAAACATGCATTCTCGTTGTGATCCAAACATATATAAACAACATTAAATTTTTGGGGTCAATAGTTTGGCCATGTTGATTCCATCCAACCTCAAATTTTAAACCCTTCTTTCATACCTTGATTATTTTATTTAACATAGTTATGATATGATGTTCTTATTTTTATTCATCAAAATGTTTTTGATTCCCTAATAATTCTACAAATTTGTGGATTGATCGCTTATTCTTCCATAGGATTGGTATCATTATCATGTACAAAAGTCATTATCTGCATGAGTAGTCAAAAATTTACTTTAGATTACATAAATATGATATAGAACACATAATATTATTAGTGAAAGAATATAATATTAAAAACACATTAACCTTCTCATTGAAATCCCTTTTTTTACTGATTTAATGTTTAAGGGATTTGGATCCACTAT
Organism: Viscum album; assembly: GCA_963277665.1. NCBI lineage: Eukaryota > Viridiplantae > Streptophyta > Magnoliopsida > Santalales > Viscaceae > Viscum > Viscum album. Next base: position 83,815,130 of record OY728140.1, on the reverse strand, counting down.
CGAGTATCCAAATCCCCTCTTTTTAGTCCCCTCTAATGTAAAAGGAATTGTCTACATTGGGGAAATCATGAAATTTTTTATGATAAACCAATGAAAGGGTAATCCTCAATTGAATTTTAATATGACCCTAATTTTTTTTAGTTTCTAACGAGACAATTGATCATTTGTTATTTTTTGGATCCGAGATATAAAATACTTGCACTAATTGTGATGTCATTATAAATGGCTTGTCCATATACCCTTATACACTATAATTCACCTTCATTAAGCCCAATTCATTGGATTTCATTGCACTACTACTAAAAACCAATTTGAAATAGAAAATTTTCACTTGGAATATTGTATAATACAACATGTATATCTATTTGATAATGCTGAAATATGGAATATTCACATAAACTGGATTTCTATCTTTAGAACTGAAGATGTTCATAGATTATAACATAAGATTAAACCCATTGTTTTTTCATCTTACTACATTCATCATGTTACTTTATATCGAGCATATAACCATTAATTACAAAATTAGTGTAAGATATAACATTTACATTTGGTCCCATGGTTATCTGTCAAAGTTGTTCAATAATTGAATTTGTATTTTCAAATAAAATATTATAAATATGATCTCTCAATAATCCTATAATATACTTATTATATGTATCTTATATTCATCCTTCATCCCTTGATGAATTGAAATGTCTATGAATTACTTTTTAGACTTTAACATATAGGGAAACCTCAGCACTATTTTATTAAATGTAAAGGTGAGCTTTCTCTTATTCTATGATTATAATTGTAAAAACATCTCTTCTGAGGATAAATTTTCCCATGAGGTATTCACTATTATGAGACTTTGGGAGACTGATTCTATCAACATATTATAGGTAATCAATATAGAATTCAATAACTTCTTCAATAATATATCATTTTAAAAAACAACTTTTCAGACAACTTCTTTTCTTGATGTACCTTTTCAAAATCATTATATATCATTCACTGGGGTTCATCCATTTGTAATAGACAATACCACATAGTTGAACCTCTCTAACTTATTAAACCATTAGGTGTACCATTATACCATAGAATGATGGTGTGAATAACATCTCTAATTTTCATAATATTAATGCAATCTTCTTATTCGTGATTAGAAACATCACTGGGTGTATAAATTTACTATATATGGATTTGAAAAAAAGATCATGGTTAATTTATGTCATATAATTTTAAGAAAAATTCAATGTAAAGAGAAGGACATCAAAACTTGTATAAAAACATGACAGTCATGTTATTTTATACCCTTTAACTTTAAATTAGTTACTAACATTAAATTATTGGTATTTTATACATACCCATCTGGAACTTTTACACCATTAAGGAAAATAATAAATTGTAAATTTTCTTATCTGGATATAGTGTAAGCTACTGGAGTAAAAAAGTCCAAATTTCACTATTCACCAGTGCCAACTCTTCCCCTATCCCCATGTTAATCATGTCAAACCTAGCCTTGATTCCATCATTTTTTCTAGGAAAATTTAGTAATGTTATAATAACACCATCAATTACATTTTTTCTACATTATTGACCTCAATAATTTTTTTGACATAAAAACAATTCCAGTATGGAAATTCAAAGAAAATTGATATCCTTTTCCAACCAGATTTCATAAGGTTTTTCGAATAATTTTACCAAAAATAGTGTCAAAATATTTTGCTTTCTTGAACAGTTGATGTCCCATTGGTGGAGATGGTGTTATACATTGTTCATTATTCCCATTGAATGATATTAAAAAAATATGTAATTATATCGTTTAGGTGAAAATTTATGATGCCCAAAAAACATTATCTTGGAGGAATGTTTCAACCTAAATAAGTGTGTGAATTCATCAGAAATGGGACACTCTAACATTCTTTTAATGATATAGCCTAAAAAATTTCCATAAATAAGAAAATAATTTATCATCTCATAAAACATGGATCTCAATTTGAATTATTAACTTCCACAAGAATCATAAAATGTAACACTTGTATCCCACATAAATTTTAGATCTTTGATCAGTGGATCCAAATATACCTCAATATCATTACTGAGTTATTTGGGTCATGACATAATCCAAGAAAACATAATGTATTTTCACTTCATGCATAACTATGGTGGAAATTTATAATTTACCAACATTACTAGCCATTTACTGTTAATACTACTCTATACTCCAAATAAATTTATTCCATCTATAGATAATGCATGATAGAGGTTTCCCATATCACTTCTAAATTCAGGATACTCATAATCTATTTTCTTCCACTGAGGACAGTCTGAAGGTGATGAATTTTCTCATATTCCATTCTTGTATCAAAATTCCAAGTCAATTTTCTAGAAATTTCCGGATATTCATATAGTTTTATAAACAATGAAATTATATGAAAGTACCATTAAACTTTCAAATGATTTGATTCAAATTTCTTGTATTGATTCAATCCAAACTTAGAGAATTTTATAAGTGATTCACGATCCTTGAGAAATAATATGAAATCATTTGGACATTCATGTATTTTTTAAGTGATCATTCCCATTGAATAAAGAATTCATTTAGTTTCACATGTTTGACAAGGAAGCTCATTTTCTTCTGTTATCATATCATTCAAGAGAGAAAGTACTATTTTAAAGCTAGTGTCACTCCATCCACTGCCAAATTGTAAATTATAAAACTTAAATACTACTATCAATGTAGAATATTTAGTATAAATAATATATAATGGTCTCTTAGTGCACCTATTTCACCTCTCAAACAACTTTGAACAATCACGAAGGTCATCTTCAATTACCATTTCTATTTCTCTCATACAATATCCCTCATCATTTATACTGCTATTCATATAAAATAATATATAAATCATTGTATCATTTTAATCAGTGTGTACATTCTGTTTCTCCCCATGTTTTTTTTCAATATTTATAACTTTGATCTATTCAGTGACAGGTCAAATATTCTTCAAACTCTTCCATATTAATTTTTTATTTAGTAACAAAAACAAAAACACAATCTAGGTACTTGAGAAGGGTTTTATGAATGATTTATTGAAAACAAGATGATCTCTTTAACTCCATCCACATACTCTTTTTTCATACAATTAATGCCCATTTATTTTTTTATTCATATCCATCCTAAAGGTTCATTAAATATTCATTTTATAAAAAAAATTAAATACACATAATGTATTCATAATTGAAGTATAAAGTTATAAATAATTCTAATATTTGGAACCTAATATTTTAATGTTATTGCAGATGATTTCCAAAAAGTTATAATTTTACATAAGGGTGACATGAAAAGAAAAAACTTGAGGTAAACATGTTGGTCTATGCTACTAAATTGATGTTTTGTTGGACACAAGGTGGTAATTCTAGAATGGGTTTTATAAATTTTCTAGGTGGGAGTCCAACAAGAGGTAGGAGTTGATGTTTATTTAATTCTGTACTTGTTACATAGTGGTTTATGTGTTGTTTCAGTGATAAGGCTTTTAAGAATTTAATTTGATGATCTTTTATCAGATAATGAAAAAATAAAATTCAAAAAAAGCTGAAAAAAGTGTCCCCATGAGATAATCAGAAAGACTCATCTCAAACTAATGATTGGATTATAAGCTCAACAACCTAGGATCATCTAAAAAACAACTCAAACTCAATGTAACTGATAGAGAGAATCAACTCTAGAAAAATTTCAGAGTGGAAACCAAGGGTGAGGTTTAAACAATACAGAAGAATATATGGATATTTTGAATGGGGTTAGTAGGGTAAAACAACAACTACAAGTGAAAATTTATAGAAATAGGGAACTACAAATAAAAAACAGATTAATTAACTAATTTAACAATGATATGATACTTTTTATTGGGTACAGTCACTTTTTTATCATTATTATAAGAGGGTATTTTTTAAATGAATATGAGGTTAGAGGTTTGTGTTGAAAAAGTCATCCTATCATAGATATTCACGATAATGAAAATATTAAAAGGATTGCGGTTATTTTTTCAAATAATTGACGAAAATAGGAAGAATATTTTTATTTTAATCCATGATAGATGGAATGATACATCGAACTTGGCTTCTTCTCTCTCTCATTTTAAGTTAGATCCAAGCCCTTCCTCTAAAATTACCTTAGGATGTGAAAAGAGTGGAAAAGTAAGGGTGACCAACAATATTTAGTTCTCAAATGTCATGTATGATTAAATGAATTATATATCATAACATTAGATATAAAATAATCAAAAACTTAGTGATCAATTGAAATCACATGCCACATTTAGTGACTGACAAGCATTAGGCTCCCAAAATTAAAATAAAAAAATAGAGAGGTTAAGAAGAATCAAGTGGAACAACTGAAGTGAGAGTTTATTGGTGAACTAGGTGATAACATCACTTAATGAGGATGTCATCGGTACTACATGAAGTAGTGTGTGATGGTTGTTCTATATTAGGTATGCACTATGGAGGTAATGCACATCGAGAATAATGTTGCAATGATAAAGACACTAATAAAGGAGAACAAGTGATGACAACTAATGATGTAATTTCCATGAAACCCATGATTTATTTTTAATTTTTGGGGATTATTCCAAGACCTGGAACTGAGATGACGCGCGATTCTGAGGTCCAGTGTGCCTGGAATGGTCTATCGAAAAAGATTACTTTTTAAACAACCCACGTGAGCAGTTTTCCTAAAAAAGTGGAATAACTCTCAAATGGGTTCCTGAATCAGAAATATGAAAGTGCCTTTGCATTTAGGATAGTGGGTTTAGCCTAGGCGTGACTTAAGTTTAGTCGGCGTGGGCCTCCAGTGAGAAAACAAGATAGTTTTATAACAGTAAATAAAATAATTAAATTAAATTAAATTATTTTTCAAATCCTTCTAACTCACTAACGGTGACTCAGACTGAAAATATAAGACCACCATTGAGCTCGTGAGGGTTTCTTTCCTTAGGCATAACCTAACATTGGCCGACACGAGCCAATAGTGGAAAATAGTTTTTGGTCATAAATAAAATAATTGAATAAAGATTATTTTATTTTTTAAATCCATTTAACTCGTAAATAGTAACTCAGATAGGAAAGATGAGAGTACCATTAAGCTCATGGGGGTGTGCTAGCTTAGGCAAATCCTAACATTAGTCAGCGCAGGCTAGCTATGAAAGTTGGGTTTTGAGACGTAACAATAAATAAAAATATTTTAAATAAAAATTATTTTATTTTTGAATCCCCATAACCCACAAAAGGTAACTCAGATTAAAATTTTGATACACTGTTGAGTTCGTAATTACATGTTCTCCTAAAGCAGGTTCTAACCTCGATCGGCACGGTTCGAGGGTGAAAGTTAATTTTTAGGTGTTTTAATGGAAAATAAAATAAAATTATAAAAGTTTTATTTTATTTCTTTTAAACTTTTTGCAGTGACACATCATCATTGTTATGCGGTAACACGACGATGCTGAAACTCATTAATGTAATACATTAATGAATCAGTGTGGCGATGCTGCAATGCATAGTGTATATTCCTTCTTTAATTAAATAGGGATATATGGGTGACAAACAATCCTGGAATTTCTATGATGAATGGAGGAGGAATTACCTCCAAAAACAAATGCTGGAAAATCATAAAGTGGAAACGACACCCTTGAAGAAAGGACCTGGTACCAGAGATCGACGAATGCCAACAGCTTCAAGCAGATCATGAATCCCCATGGACATATCTCCATTGGCGACGAGCCTTTCCTATAATCGAATATTCTCTAGGTAGGGGTTTACTTTTTTATTTTCTTTTCCAGTTATTCTTTCTAAAACAACGAACATGGATCAACCCATGAACAGGTTGATCCGTGATTTCATGTTCTTGTGGTAGGCTGTTTTATCTCAGGGTTTTTTCTTCAGGTTTAGATTTTTGATAAAATCTTGAAACTTCCCCTTCCTATGTTTTAAAAGCTCTGATGAGGAGGAATCAGGGAAACATAAAAAAGCCCATGATTCCTCTATTCCTGGGCATCTGTGTGGTCTTCGTGGCTGCACCTTCGAATTTATGGTGAGGTGATTTTTGAGGTCATAGTTGGGAAGAAATATCCCTAAGGATCCCAGAGGTGTAGGTGGTTCAACAACCAGACCACTGGGGTGGACCCGGTGGTTGTCATAGGGCCCCACCGATGCGTCGTTGACCGATGGCGGGGGCTCGCGATGTCGGCTGTGGGAAGGGGGAGACACGTTGAGGCCGAGGCCATGAATGAATAGGGTTGTGGAAGTGTAGTAGGGGGATGATGATGGCTAGTAGAGGTGGACGGGGCCTGCGTTGTGCAAGCTGCGACGTGTGGGTACATGGTTCAGTTAGAACCGCATGTGGGAAAAGGGGCGGATAGCTCCTACCGACCGCGTGCGCTCAAACCGAACACCCATTGGGCATCTAGGCTAGAGGAGGCCTGAGCATCGTGTGGGCCGGTATGGGGGGGTGAACTGGGCTGCTGGGTGGCCCGATATGGAACAAAAGGAGACCCTCTTTTACAGGTTGGGCTAGTGGGATAAAACCGGGCAGCTAGGGGCCCCTGGTTGGGAAAGAACTTTCCCACCTGTTGCGGGCCAGGCCGGATGAAACCGGGTCACTGGGCGACTCGACGGGCTGGACCCACGGACGAACCGGGCTAGGTCCAGTAAGGCCCAATGGTCCTTTACCATTGGCCAAGCCAAAATGGGCCGACACATACCTAAACCAGGTCGGGTTCGGTTGGTCGGGTTGGACCGACCAGGTTGGACTGAGCCCAGACACAACAGACCCCTATTTACTAAATCTCCAATATCTTTCAGATCGGGCATCTGATTGTAGATCTGTATACGACATTGGAACTGTGGCAATGTGGCGTTTCTTTTGGAATTCTCTAAGAAGACATTCATGGAAGTTTAAATACAACTAATGGATTAAGGAATGAATTATCCAAGAATCAAGTGCATTACATATGAGAATCATACGTCTGGATGAGACCCAAAGAATGATGATGAGTTGTTATAAATGATCATGTAGGCCAATATGATAAGAAAACTAGTGTGGATTAGGTACAAGTGACCTTGTGTGGATCATATACAAGAAACCTTGTGTGAATCAGCTATAAGAGGCCCTGTGTGGACATGCTATGATGGCCTTGGAGGGAAGAGAATTTGTGTGACATGACATGACCATAGTGGGGAGTGAATCTATGTGACCCAGTCGACTCATGCTACCCATCATGGATGAGTACCTCAGCAGTCCAAGGTGTTCAGTATATGAATGACAGTTTTTATTTACATACATTAGATTATACTTGTGTGAGATGATAGTACCTTGTGCATACCTTCTTTTTTTATTATTTCCCTTGTGTTTCAGGGTCCTTACTGTGTATTGTGTGACTCACCCCTTCACAAGCTTCCCCCGCACATGTCGCATCACATGAAGGTGATCGACACTTCGACATAGACCTTGGTGGCCTGGGACCAGGTGGTGCTTAGTGAGACGGGATGAACGAACTCTTTGACAGAGACCTTGGTGGTTCGGGACCAGGTGGTGATCAGTGATACGGGATGGACGAGCCTACATCTACGGCTGCAAGTACCCTTCATGTGGGGTCTCGAGCAGACAGACCGTGGCCGTTGTCCTTTTCTTTTTGGTTTTGGGCTTGTATTTTGGCCCGTTTGTACTTTTAGCTTATAGTGTATTCACAGTAGTTGTCTTAGTGAAAATTGTTGTTACTTTGTGTTTAATTTCTAAAGTTTTAGCTTTGTTCGTGTGTACAGGTTTAAAGGAAAATTCCTTCCCATTTTGAGATATGCCTATTCTGTGCTATTCACCATCCCCTGACCTATGGAAGGCGGGCATGGAGTAATCACGACACATGCCCTAGGGGACGGGTCATGACAAATGATATACATTTTTAAATAATGCATATACATTTATATAATTTAATTTACATGATGTTATATAAAATATAAACATAAAATATTCACAAATGGAATTCCCATAAATTATTAAAAAAATAGATCTCTAAATATATTTTAGGCGTGGGTTATTTATAAAAAATGATTAAATTAGAAAATAATACCATAGAAACTTCTTATATAATTAATCAATATGATTTTAGAAAATAATCTTCATCCTATTTAATGGTTAAATATATATAAATTGGAAATATTATAATTTAAAACTATTTTTTATAATGAAAAATTAATAATCCCACTCAAATTTTCAATAAAAAAATTAAAAAACTATTTTATGTGAAACACGATCCAGGTTAACTTAAAAGGATACATTCAGTGAAAATTTCAGCACATCTACCTCTCATAAAAATTATTGATTATCAATTTTCATTTTAAATTCAATATAACTAGATTTCAAAAAATGAATATGTATTCATCATTCTACTTCAATAGATCAATTGAAAATTTTGAAAAAATAGAAGATAACAAGACAACCATTTCTAAATAAATAATATATTCACACTTTTAGAATATCTTCTAGAAACTTTAAATAATGATTGGTTTATTTAAATACTAATTAAATAGATCAAAAACATGTTCAAAAATTGATTCAAACACAACTTAGCCTCATTTCAGAATAATAGTTAATAAACATGAGGGTGAGGGATAGGTTGATGCAATAGTGTCTCGAGGCAAGGGAGATTGGGTGGAGAATCAGAGATGAAGATTGAGTTAAAATTACATGCATACACCATTTAAATCCTTTATAAAAATTAAGAACACCCAAAAAGAACTAAAAATTCTAAAATAATGAATGAGGATGAATGGTAGATCATAAGTCACATACCATGGGTTTTGAAAGTTTTAATCATACGAGGAGTTCTAGGGAGAGATATAGTGAAGTTTAAATCCCACAAGAGCATGAACATCGTGCGTAGTCAGGTCCTCTATTAGGGTTCTATTTAAAATATTGTAAATGTTTTATCAGTTTTATTTAAGAAGTGCTGATAAAGACCCATATATATCAATTCTAAAATAGAATATTTTGATAAAGGACACTCTTTATTAGCCCTACCTCTTATCGCTAATAAATATGGGTCTTTATTTTAGTGGTGATTAATATGAGTATTTATCAATTATTTAATTTTTGGGGTAACAAAGATTTAATTTTAAAAAATATTAAAAAAATATACATTAGAAATAAATAAATAATAAACAATTTTATAATTAAATAAAATTATTAATTAATAGATAATCTTAAATGTATGAATATTATAGTTGAGTTAAATTTAATAACTAAAATTGAATAGCCGTTGAAAATATTAAAAAATGAGTTTTATTAATTATATAAATTATTATACTAACTAAAAATAATAAAATCCACATGAGTTAGTGAATGTAACGGTTATCCCTAATCATGGGAATGGACTGACAGTGATCTTGAATCTACTGAGAAGAGGAATGCGACCATGGGGTGATGGTAGAGGTAGACTGTGCATTAAGACCAAGGAAGAACTCATACCAAACCAGGGGTTGCTAATATCATATGCTCTGAGCATGATTTAGGGGGAATCAGTGAAATCAGAAGCAGGATATAAATCCATAAATGAAGGTGAGGGAAAGCCATGGTTTTTGGTGAAAACCCCATTTGACATGGGGCCGGTGGTTTCGTCCATGGGGGTAGAAGCAGAGAAACTCTACTCATTGTGGGGGATATCATGGAATGATTTCTATAATCTACAATACCCTATTTTACGGGATGATATGGTCATATGCGGGGATCTTAACACATCTTTTTTTACAGATGGCACCATCTTCTCAGGTGGAGCCGATGGAGGGAATTTTCATCTCAAAACCGAAAGGGGCACACCGAAAATGACTGAAGCATGCCAAGAATTTTGGCTAATTTTTGTTCGGGCAAGGTGCATTGGATTGCAGAGTAGAGAGAATCATTGGAGTCACCGCACCCTGGTCGAGGTCGAGGTTCGAGGTTGATCTTGGGGTCGACGTCTGAAGGATCAGTGGGTTTTGGGGCAGGGTGAATCATCAAGGTCATAACACAGTTGGAAGTTTGTGTTTTGGTTCTCCTTATAATGGATAAAAATGAAGGTATTTTGGGTTTATTTGAATTATTTTGAAAGTTTTTTAGTAAATATGGAATAAGTTTCTATCCATGACTGTATACTGAATGATGTGAATGCATGTGAGATTATATTTGAGGTTTGTTTTTTCTTAGTTTTGTTGTAAATCTGTCCAACATTGTTTGTTAAAGTATTTAGTGGTCCTTTTACTAGAATTGATATATAATATTGTTTCATTGCGGAACATCGACTATTTTTTATAGTGGATGTTCCACTGGTTTTTGTAGTGAAACTTCCACTTGATTTCCATGTTCCTCTCGATGTCCACTAGAAGTTCCACTGGTTTTTGCAGTGGAACTTTCACTTGATATCCAAGTTTTGCTCGATGTCCATTGGAACTTCCACTAGATGTTCCAAATTCTACTCTAACTTATACTGTAACTTCTAGTGCAACTTCAAGTGGAAATTCCACTAGAAATTTCACTAGAACTTCCACTGGAACTTCCACCAGAACTTCCACTAGAACTTCCACTAGAACTTCCATTAGAAATTACACTTAAACTTCCTATGGAATTAAAACTAGAACTTCCACTCAAACTTACAATGTAACATCCACTATAACATCCACTCAAACTTCTACTAGAACTTACACTACAAATTCAAGTGGAACCTTCATTGGAAGTTCCACTGGAACTTCCACTAGAACTTCCACTGGAAATTCCACTGGAAATTCCACTGTAACTTTTTCTGGAACTTCCATTGAAACATCTAGTGGAACTTCCACTAGAAAATATATTTTATAAATTTTTTTGTTTATAATTTTAGAAAAATAAATTTATATTAAATTTATATATTTTTTCTTAATTAATTATTATTTAATTACATTTCTATTCGTATATTTTATAAATTTTTAAATAGATTAAATCATATTATAATGTTAATGTACTTTTATTGAACTGATATTTTTTTGTAGGTTGTTGCAATGATGTTCATGGTGATGTTGATGTTGTAATAGCTTCTACTAAACTAGTTATAGGGTGACGTTCAGGTAACTTGAAGAAGCACAATGTTTTTATATCACGTATGAGGGAGTAAATGGGTTTATTGTATGCCGAAAATACTATAATAAAAGGATAAAGGATAAATCAATTGTCACATCAAGCCTTTATTCATGTAGAAAAGAAAGTTATAGGAAGGTTGAAAAACATGTTAGCATGGTGATATATCCTCAGGATGAGACACATATAGGTTTCCTTGCTGGAATGAGGATTAGTTTATTATCTTCTGGACAATATGCATGTACTATATTTTTTGAAGAGCATAATCATTCCTTTCATAGGCCTGAATTAATTCATATGATGAGGTCACAAAGAAAAATAATAGAAGCACAAGCAGCTAAGTTAGATGGGAATGCTTCAGCCAGTATTAAACCAAATGATTCTTTCTCGTTGGAGACAACTATTGAAGGGGGAGAGATGTTATTGGGTACATGCATGTTGATCAGTTAAATTTTTTAAGGTCTAAATGGGAAAGATATTTGCTTCATGGTGATGCATGTTACATGTTAAAATACCTGGAAAGAAAATGTTAAGACAATCCATCATTTGTTTATACTATGAAATTTGACGTGAATGGGTAAATTAGTAATATTTTTTGGAATGATCCAAAAATGAGAACATATTATTAGTTGTTTAGATATTTGGTTGTTTTTTACACCACTTTCTTCACTAATAATGAGTTTTGTCCATTAGGTGTTTTGTGGGGTTTAGTCATCATCGAGAGATTGTTTTTTGGGGGAATATTTGATGAATGTTATTGTGTAATGTTTGAGTCTATTGGGTATCATTGTTTTCATGTTTTAAATTTTTTTGATTGTCCTGATGTGAGAAAAATAAGTGAAAAATATATTTTGGGGAGATGGACTGGATTGGATAGAAATATCATGATGTTAAAATGATCTTATCTAGAGTTACTTGCTGATAGAAAATTAGTTATAGTAAATGTTACAATGATTAATCATGAATGGAAATGATTTTAATTACCATAGCTTGTGATACAGATGCGGGTTATAACATTGCCTTATCAAATTTTAGTAATTTTGAAAAATAGTTGTGTATCATAAATACATCAGTGGATAAAGTTAATGGTCATGTTAGTTCATACAAAATTTTAAGAAAGACTTATTTTAAAAAGAAACCAAATAGGAAACGGGGATATATATTGAAAATCTTTTTAGACAATGGTTGCTGAAAGGGGAAACAATTGAATAAAAAAAATTATGCCTACTACTATGATGACAATATGATTTCATTTTATGATGAATTTCATTTATAAGAGTATTTTTATTATTGTTAATATGATATTTGATATAATAATTTTTTACATGCAGGGAGTCATGGAGAAAGAAAGATCAAATTTTTTTGTTGTATCTAGAAAAATAGTTTCACATGTAATTTTTTATGATCATTCTTTTCTATAACCATTTGAAATTTTATAATTTTTCTCTAGAAGGAAGACTTGTCCAAAAATTTGGAAGTTCATCTTGGGAGGTAGATTGCAGGAATAACATTAGAAGAGGTTGAGTGGTGTATGCAACATTGGATGGAAGTAGTTTTTTAAATTGTAATGACTGAATTGAAGAATATATAGGTTGTAGTATTTAATAGTCTAGTTTTGGTTATAATGGATTAGCAGTGGGATTAGGATAATTCAAGAAATTGTAAATGTGTTGTATGAATTTGTTCTATATGGAACTATAAAGACGTGATAAATCTAGGTTCTACAATTCTATATTCATTTTTTCTTTGAGGATGTGGTAGTATTTGATAGTCCAGTTTTGGTTGTAATGAATTGGGATTGGGATACTTCAATAAATTATAAACGTGCTGTATGAATTTGCTGTGTATTAAATTTTGAAGAAGGGATAAATCCAGGTTCTATAATTATGTATGCATTTGTTCTTTGAGGATGGGATAAATCCATGTACTAGAATTTTGATGAAGAAATCCAGAAGACCGAGTAAGAGTTATTGAATCTTTGGTCTATGTCTTTCCATATGTAGACTCTCTATCTTCTGATGAAATCCAGATGTTGTCCAAACTTAATAGTCTTATAAACACAAAATATAATATCCTTAAAGTGTGAACATAACTATTCATCCACTTACTAGTTTCAATTAGTATCATCAAATATAACAGAAAAACAAAATAAATCACCTCAGAAGAAAATGTTTCCCTCATAAAGATATAATATTCCCACTACAGATCATGTTTATTGTCCTGAAAATGTGAACACAACTATTCATCCACTTACCAAATACAAATGAACCCCATTTAAATTAATAAAATCAAATATAAACTATTGTAATTCCTAACACCAATTTAAATTAGCAGTATCAAATATAAACCAATGACCAACACCAAATATAAACCATCGAAATTACAAACAGAAAATATAAATCATTGAAATAACCAATACCAAATATAAACCATTGAAATTGTCAACACCACTTTTAAACCACAGTAATTACCAAAAGATATTATAACAACAAAACTATAGTTACCAATAGAAAATATAAACCATTGAAATAACCAACACCAAATATAAACCATTGTAATTTATTACACCACTTTTAAACCACTACAATTACCAAAAAACATTATTACATAAAAACCCAAATTACCACTAGAAAATATAAACCATTGAAATAACCGAAACCAAATATAAAACCATTGCAACCGCCAACACCACTTTTAAACCCACTAAAATTACTAGCAACAATTATAATAGCAAAACCCCAATTACTAGGAGAAAATATAAACCATTCAAATAACCAACACTATATATAAAACCATTGCAACTGCCAACACCACTTTTAAACCATTGTAATCACTAAAATAAATTATAACAGTAAAACCCCAATTACCAACAAAAAATATAAACCTTTGAAATAACCAACACCAAATATAAAACCATTGAAATTATAAACACCACTTTTAAACCACTGTAATTACTAACTACAATTATAAAAAAACACCAATTACTAGTGGAAAATATAAACCATTAAAATAACCAACACCAAATATAAAACCATTGAAACTGCCAACACCAATTTTAAACCACTTCAATGAAAAAAAAATTATAACATCAAAACCCCAATTACCAGCAGAAAATTTAAATCATTGAAATAACAAACACCAAATATAAAACCATTTCAACTTCCAACACCACTGCAATTACGAAAAAAAATTATAACATCCAAACTCAAATTTCCCGCCAAAAATATAAACCATTAAAATAACTAACACCAAATATAAAACCATTGAAACTTCCAAAAACACTTTTAAACCACTACAATTACCAACAAAAATTATAACAACAAAACAACAATTACCAACAGAAAATATAAACCATTTAAATAACCAACACCAAATATAAAACCATTGTAATTATAACAGCAAAACCAAATAAAGAAATATTCATACAAATAAAAACAAACCATCATTAAAGTGTGTAGCACAAAAATTTAAAAACCTAAGAACTGTCAAATGTGGGGTCCAGTAACAGCCATTAAAGTGGGATGTATAAATGTTTGAAACCTTCCAAACCATTTCAATTATACTCTGATGTTAGATCCATTATACTTGATTGTTTAACTTGTTATCTTCATTCTAGCCGTATTGTTTTCACAAGTCAACTCCTTATTATATATGAGGTTTCCATCTATATCTATGCAGGGTCTGTAAGGAAACTGTGCACCATATATAGGCTCATGTCATCAACATCTTCTTGTGATATGTTCTTGTTATACCCTTGATCTATTTCCAGCTTCTCAATGAGATAACAAACAATTATCTCGCAGTCTAATGTTTCATCCCCCAATTGAGGATTGTCTTCCACTATAAATGGTAGTGCTGGAGTAGTTATATCTATGTATTCAGGTATTAATTGTTTGATTACTTCTTCAACAAATGTTTTCTTCATGTTTAATATATATAGTATTCAGTATGTTGGTGTATATGAAAATTAATTTGATGTCTACGAGGATATGATTTACCATTTGTAAAGTATCTTGTTGGTAACAATAAATTGTAGTATCACCCATGTGAGGCTTCATGGAGTTATAATAGATGAAATGTTTTTTTTCAATATCAAACACAAGAAAAGTCCAATTAAGATTATCTATGTTGATGGGGATGAAGACTTTTCCATTCAACTGAACTGCTTCTTTTATGGGTTTATCAACCATAAACTCTATTAAATTATTGTTTTTCCAAGATATAATGCTCTATAAATATTAATAAATTGAGGAAAAATATTAATTAATATATTTAAAACATCAATATTATAGATAATATTACACTCACCAATGCAACACTTGTAATCATAGTTGATATATCATCGAAAATTCTAGCCTTTTTCCCTATTTTAAACTTGTTTTTGGTAAGATAAGCATATGAATCTATATCTTGATATCAATAAAAAATAACAGAGGATGTGAGACTAATTGAATATTAGTTTATAGTAAGCTTGGTTATATTAAGCTCACCCTGTTACTTGTCATGCTTTTGGTGAAATGTTGGAAAATTTCAACTAATCCTACTGAATACAAGCCATTCTGTACTTCCCATACATATTGACTACATTATAATAATAATAATGTATAAGAAAAAAATAAACTTTAGGGGAATTGAATTGAAATCCTTGAAATGAAGGGCATACATACCAGCCCGTTTTCATCTGGAGAATATTTTGCCGTTGCTCATAGTCTTGTTTCGGTAGGCATCTACTCCTCCTGACCCATTTAGGTTTGATTTTTATCATATATAATACCCCATTTTATAGGATGCTTCAGTCATATACGAGGATCTTAAAATGTATTTTTTATAGGTGGCACCATCCTCTCGAAGAATGCTAGATATTTGGCCCATTTTTGTTTGGGTAAGGTGTACCAGATTTCAGAGTAGTGGGAATCATTGGAATCATGAAAATCTGGTCAAGGTCGAGGTCTGAGGTCAATCTTGAGGTCAATATTTGAGGGATCAGTGGGTTTCATGGTAGGGTGAATCATTGAGGTCACATCTCAGTTTGAAGTTTGAGTTTTGGTTCTCCCTATAATGGATAGCGATGAATATATTGCATGTGTATTTTAAGTATTTTGACATTTTTCTGGTAAATTTGTAATAAGTTTCTATCCAAGACTATATACTGAATTATGTGAGGGTATTAGAGATTATATTTGAGGTTTTTTTCTTAGTTTTGTTGTAAATATGTACAAAATTATTTTTTGATGTTTGTAGTGGTCCTTTTTCTAGAAGTAATATATAGTTTTGTTTCATTGTGGAACTTCCAATGGTTTTTGCTGTGGAAGTTACACTAGTTTTATAGTGAAACTTCCACTTGATGTCCAAGCTCCTCTCGAGGTCCACTGGAAGTTCCATTGTTTTTTGCATTGGAACTTCCACTTGATATCCAAGTTCTGCTCGATGTCCACTAGAACTTCCACTGGAAGTTCCAACTTCCACTGGAAGTTCCAACTTCCACTAGAATTTCCAAATTCCACTGGAAGTTCCAACTTCCACTTGAAATTCTACTAGAACATCTACTACAACTTCAAGTAGAACTTCCACTCGAACATTCACTAGAACTTCCACTGGAAATTATACTAGAACTTCCACTCAAACTTCTATTGGAACTTCTATTGCAAATTCTAGTGGAACTTCCACTGGAACTTCCACTGGAACTTCCATTGGAACTTCCACCAGAACTTCCTCTAGAAATTCCATTGGAACATCCCCTAGAACTTCCTTTGAAACATCCAATGGAACTTCCATTGAAACTTCCAATGGAACTTCCACTGAAACTTCCACTGGAACTTCCATTGAAACATCCACTAGAACATCCACTAGAACATCCACTAGAACATCAAGTGGAACTTCCATGGAAAAATATATTTTATAAACTGTTTTATTTATTATTTCATAAAATAATATAATATTATATATATATATATATTTCTAATTAATTATTATTTAGTTATATTTCTATTTATATAGTTTATACATTTTCAAATGGATTAAATCCTATTATAAAGTTTATATTGTTTTTTGAAATGATGTTTTTTGTTACAAGTTGTTCCAATGTTGTTGATGGTGATATTGATGTTGTAGCATCTTCTTTTAAACTAGTTGTAGGGATGACGTTCAAGTCACTTGATGAAGTGCAATGTTTTTCTGTCACGTATGGAAGATTAAATGGGTCCAGTGTTTGCCCAAAATACTCTAATAAAAGGAGAAAGGATAAATCAATTGTCACATCAAGACTTTATGCATGTAGAACAGAAGGTCATAGAAAGTTTTACAAACATTATAGGATTGTAAAATTTCCTTGGTCTGAGACAAATACATATTTACTTGCTAGAATGGGGGTTAGTTTATTATCTTTTGGCCAATATGCAATTACTATATTTGTTGAAGATAATAATCATACCTTGCATAGGCCTGAATCAATTCATATGATGAGGTCCCAAAGAAAAATAACAAAATCACAAGCAACTGAGTTAGATGTGAATGATTCGGCATGTATTAAACCAAATGATTCTTTCTCATTGGTGTTAGATATTACAGGGGGTGAGATGTTATTGGGTACACGTGTGTTCATCAATTGAATTTTTAAGGTCTAAATGGGAAAGATATTTTCTTTATTGTGATGTATGTTTCATGTTTGAATACTTAGAAAGAAAAAGTCAGGACAATACATCATTGGTTTATATTACGTAGTTTGACATGAATGAGAAAATTAGTAATATTTGTATAGGATGATCCAAAAAAGAGAACATGTTATTAGTTTTTTAGAGATATTTCTATTTTTGAAACCACATTCATCACTAAAAAAAGTACATGATGTTAGGTATTTTTTGTGGGACTCAATCATCATCGAAAGATTTTTGTTTTTGGGAAAGATTTGTCATTTGATGAAACCGTGACTTCATTTTCTTGGTTGTTTCAAAAACAATTATAGGTGCATCACATGAAGAGGATTCAAACTATTTTTACATATCAGGATGTGACAATGGGAAAATACATATCTTTAGTTTTAGTGGGAACTCGACATTGAATTTGTTCATGGAATTGGATGAAAAATGGAATTAAGCATTTAATTAATTTTATGGAATATGGATCTAGTTTTCTAACTAGTTTAAGAAGTGTATATTCAAATACAATGATGAAAATTAGTTTGATTAGGAGTGGTCTTCCCTTAGAGTTGAATATAGGGATGGGATATTACAATGGATAGATAATGTATTCGTATTGCGAGAGAAATGGGCGCATTGCTTTTTGAAAAATGATTTAATATTGGGTATTCAAAAAACTCAAATAAGTGAATGATTTAATGTATTTCTTAAAGATTATGTTTATTAGATGTTAATTGTTGTTAATTTCTTTATGAAATTTGTGCACTTGTTGTAAAATAATCGATATCATGAAATAAAGAAATCATTTGAGATGCGAGAGAAGTTACCTCATAATCTTTACCCTTACCATGAAATGATGTTCCATGTTTATACTATATATATACTGAAGTTTTCGTTTGATTTATTTCAACATGAATATCAATTTATTGGTGCTGTTTTTGATATCTTTTTTTTTTGAAATTGGAGTTCAATTCACTTATGTTATTGGAATTGTTTATTGAGAAGATCAATTATTTGTATTATATGAAGCTTCAAATGAAGTTGTTGAATGTTCTTGTTGAATGTTTGAGTCTGTTGGGTATCTTTTTTTTCATGTTTTAAATGTTTTTAATCTTCTTGATGTGAGAAAAATACTGAAATAACAAATTTTTTGGGATATGGACCCGATTGGCTTGATATATTGTAATGTTAAAAGGATCTTTGGTTGAGGTACTTACTAATAAAAAATCAGATGTTTCTAAATGTTAAAAAGATTTAGCATGAATGGGAATGAAGTTAATTACCGCAACATGTGAGACAGATGTGGGTTATTGTAAATACCTGAATTTTTCATGTAATTTTTTTAATTATATGGGAATATTACGAGTCTGTGAAAATTAATGGCGTGTGATTCTGAGTCCTGGTGTTCCCAGAATCAATTTATGAACGTTTTTAGGTACGTTCAGTAAACATGCGAGCAGGTTTTGTAACTTTTGAACCGATGCTCAGAATTGAAATTTGAGGACACTATTGAACTCGCAACACCAATATTCTCTTAATGAGACCTTTACCTCTACTGCAGTAGGTCGAGGGTGAAAGTTAGGTTTCGTGTTTTTTGTGGAAATAAAAATAAAATAAAAGAACAGTTTTATATTATTTTTAATGAAAGCTCTCTATAAGAGTCATGGAGATGGGGACCACCCGAACTAGAAAATCCCCATTTAGAATTCTAGTTGTGGGGGCCACCGAGACCCTCTTTAATGTGAGAAAGGCCCTTGGAATCCTCCCATTTAATTGGGACAATGCAATACAATTAATTACACCAACCTTAATTGTGACAACATAATTTAATTTGATAAACTTAATTTAATAGGTTGGATGTTAATTTTTTTGGTGGAATTTGGGAAGTGTTGGAAAAAGGGAGAACATTGGAGGAACTCTTCCTCTCTAACGAAGAATGCCTCTCCAATGAAGAACTTTCTCAAATGAAGAACGAGGAACCAACCCTGAGCCCAGATCGGATGCACCTTGTGGAGGCAACGAATGCCAACATTCTTCAACGACTTCATCTTATATCTTTCGACATCTCCAAAGAATGACAAGGTATGGTTTTTTGTTGTTTTATACCCCTTTCCTCAAAATGACATTCTTCATGATTCAAGAACGAATAAGTTGATTGCTATCATTCTATCGCGGAGAGAGTGGTCCAAACAAACACGGACCGACCTCTCCGAAAACATTGTGAATTTTTATGGGCTTGAAATGATGGAGACGTCCCGAGACAAGTTTGGAAATCCTAGGAATCAAAAATGGGACACTGAGGTGCGCACAGTGACCCGAGGAAAGTCGTCAGGGACTCGTGCCAGTCACCAGCACCGGTGGGGCTCAAGAGCGGCGGCCGACAGTTTGAATGACCGTGAAAAAGGTGGAAGTGTGACCGTGCTGCTGGAGAAGGGCTTCTGCCCATCAGCTACTGCGGAGCAAGGGCGGAGGCCGGCCGCGCGATGGAGGCGGCGACGTGTGTCCGCGCCTTCAGGTGTGCAGAAGCCATGACACAAGGCCGCGGCGGCGAGGTGAGGGAGGCTGACTCACTGCCGGCCACCAGAGAGGGCATGGTGCATGACCGCTCCGTGTGTAGGAGGCTAGCTACCCGACCATCTGTTGTCCAGGCCACACCTGGGTTTGGCTGGGTCGGTCCAATCGGGTCGGTCAGACCGGGTCAGACCGGACCCGGACCAGTTTCAACCCTTTCCACTCTTTCGACCATATCATGAGATATGAGCATCCATTTGACAAATTTTCTATGGAACCAGAAACCTTAGATCAAGAAGTTTCTTTTGGTATACCCCACTTGAGTTTTGGATAAAGTTGGAGTACGGCTGGGTTGGATTGAACACGAATCCAACCGGACCCCCTTGTACTAAAAGGCCA
Organism: Viscum album; assembly: GCA_963277665.1. Taxonomy (NCBI): domain Eukaryota; kingdom Viridiplantae; phylum Streptophyta; class Magnoliopsida; order Santalales; family Viscaceae; genus Viscum; species Viscum album. Next base: position 83,794,466 of record OY728140.1, on the reverse strand, counting down.
ATAACTTACAGACCGGGCATCCGATTGACGCACCATCTATTGCGTTTAGACCCCTCTTTCATGTCGGTCCTTTGGGATACTTTTTCATGGGAATTTGTGGTAGTTGGAGTATCGACTTTTGGATTGAGGAGCGGACCCTCCCGGAATCAAGCGAGATAAGTGCGGGAACCCTGTAGCTAGCTGTATCATGAGAAAATGATCCTATGTGGGTCTGTGCTTTGGGATCCTATGTGGGTATGTTTTCGAGGGTCCCACTTGGATCCGATCTAGGAATTCATGTGGGACTAATCTAGGATCCTATGTGGGTCTGATATACTAGGATCCTACATGGGTCTTCTGTACTAAGATCCTATGTGGGTTTGATGATTTAGGATCCTACGTGGGTCTGCCTCTAACAGAGTAAGATGATTCAGTAGTTACATCTAATCATCTTCACTACCATACCTAAGTTATACATGGTGTGAGATGAGTTTGTACCTTTGTGGTACTTACCTTCCTGGTGATACCTTTGTGGTATTCTTTTATGTGGCGTACCTTTGTGGTACTTACCTTCGTGGTGATACCTTTGTGATATTATTATCTGTAGCGTACCTTTGTGGTACTTAACTTTGTGGTGATACCTTTGTGGTATTCTTTTGTGTGTCATTACCTTTGTGGTACTTAAATTTGTGGTGTTACCTTCATGGTAATCTTTTCTTCTTGGAATAATTGTACTTTGGCTAAGAGTTGGGTCTTGTGTTTCCTCATGAATGAGATAGGTATACTTGATCACTTAGGTATATGTATGGGAATATACCTAAGTAGGGTTGACTGCTATTTCCATGCTTTGTGGTTTATCCTTTGTGGACTTTGTGAGACCTTCAAGGGTTTCGTGGTCCCTACTGAGTATCGTTATACTCACCCATGCACGGGCTATGCCCGCACCTTGTTGTGTTTGGTGCAGACAACAGACAACGCTGATGGAGGACGAGGGTACTAAGAATGGAAGTAGATTAGAGGTGGATATTAGATGAGGCGTACCACAGAGACGACCATTCGAGAGATATACCTACCCTTCACGTAGGGTCCTTGGCAGGTGTTCACAGGAGCTATTTTAGTCTACTTGTACTTTCCAATTTTCTTATACTTTCTAGTTGGGCTTGTATTTTGACCCCTTTTCTACTGTACACACACTTTTACTATACGATTTACTTGTGTTCGTATCTTTCCATGTGCTTGGTTGTGTGTGTTTACAGGTTCTAAAGGAAATGCCTTACCAGTTTTAGGGAACATGCCTTTCTGTGCTAGTTGCCAGCCCCTGGCCTATAGAAGGCGGGCTTGGGGTAGTCACGACATGGGCCTCGGGGGACGGGTCCTGACAAATTGGTATCATAGGAGTCGGTTCTACCATAGAACATTGGAATATGATATTATTTTAATGTAAATAGTATTAAGTGTAGTGCGTGTGGTTATTAGTTTAGGGAATCCAGTGTTGGTGCGGCGGTCGATGTATCTATACACCAGGACCCTGACTTCTGATTTCTGACTCAGTACTCAAAAACACAGATTGCGTGTGTGTTTCAAAATGTTTTCTTTGTGATATTTTTAAGTCAGCTCACCAAGTTTATCTTGTTGACCATGGTGCACTTGTTTCTTTTTAGGATTCCTCTATACAGAAAACTAGCTAGGGGTCCCGGTATAGTACGTGATGATAGCTCACTGAGCGATGAGGCCTCGGTGCAGGGCCCTTTATCAGTAGGGGAACCAGTGGAGGCACCCGTGGTACCATTACCCATTAGGCCACCGATGACACTAGCCCCAACAGCAGAGGGTGCACACTACTTGAGCGCGTTTCCCGAGTTCCAGTGATAGAGGCTACCCAGGTTCAACAGTGCTACATACCCACATGCAGCTGAGGATTGGTTGGAGGCCATGGTGAGAGTCTTCCAACTAGTAGGGACACCATATGATCTCATGGTGATCCTTGCATCCAGTAATCTATAGGAAGCAGTAGGAAGATGGTGGATCTTGATGCTCTAGGTTCACAATGAGGTGACACTTCTCTAGGAAAACTTTGAGAGCCTATTTCAGGCAGAGTTTCCCCAGTGACCCTTCACGCAGTGCACATACATGAGCTTCTTCATCTGCAGCAGGGCGGTATGACTATGGATTAGTACTCAGCAAGGTTCACCGACCTCTCATGCTAATCCACTGATATGGTGTGGGACCCATTATTTAGGTCCCAGACCTTCGAGCAGGGACTCAGGTGAGAGATCAGGGCTTCAATGATTTCTATCAGCATCCCGACGTAGGCAGGGGTGTTAGAGCGAGCCCTTTTAGTGGGGAGTTTTCTTGCTGAGCAGTCAGAAGCATCAAGGCCCACCATCGGGCATCACATAGTGGAGTCTTCTACAGATGGAAGCAGACATATGTCACCGAGGTCCAAGAGGACCGTACCTACAGAAGGAAGATCATAGGATTTAGGGTCAGTTGTGCAGGGCACCGAAGACAGAGCCAATCATGCAAGGAGCACGTAGTGTAATGCATGCGAAGGGCAGGGTCACATGGCTCGTGACTACCCGAACCACCATACGGATGATCAAAAAATAGTTGAAGGACTTCCCAGGAAAAGATAGAGGTTCGACCGAGGAGAACTGCAGTGATTAGGCAGACGTGGAAGAGGAGCTGGTTGTGCAGCTGGCGGTGGGCGACGATTCGACATGTTATCGCCACCACCAACAGGTGGCCCACCCCGACCACATGGAGCGGGTGGACAGGGGAGATCTCAGCTCTAAGCCTCTGAGGCCTATGACCACGACACTCTGCAGATGATACGAGGTATGATCTGTGTCTACTACACCATAGCTGCAGTACTTATTGATGCAAGTGCCAGTCATTCTTTTATTTCCACTACCCGCGTTCTGAGCTCAGATATTTTGGTGGAGCCATTGGCTCAATACATACGGCTAGAGACTCCCACAAAATAGGATTTGATGATTACAAACTGGTGCCTGCAGTGTGAGCTTACTATATGAGGTGAGACCTTTGGATGAGATGCCCTAGTAGAGGCGTCAAGGCCTTACGACATCAACTTGGGTATGGACTAGTTATGTACAGTCCATGCTCAGATTGACTGTATTAGGTGTAAAGTGTGGTGTTCCTACACGGATGGGACTAGGTTTACCTTCACCGGAGAGAAGGGAGCCTTTGCAGCACAAGATGGACTTACCCGGAGGAGAGTGCAGCCGATTCCTCATCAGTTGGCTGGCCTTACCCTCAGAGCGATTGATGTGGAGAGTCCGAGCTATCCTATAGTGGTGGACTAGTACACGTATGTCTTCCCTGATGATGTTTTGGGTCTACCTCCTCGCATAGAGGTGTACTTTTACTTTTAATTGTACCCCAGGACGACACCAATATCTATACTAGCATGTCAGATGGCTCCCATAGAGCTTCATGAGCTGCAGGTATAGCTAGAGGACTTGTAGGGGAAGGGGTTCATCTGGACCAGTGTTTCTCCTTGGACAAACCCGATTTTGTTCACCAAGAAGGCAGATGGGAGCTTGAGTCTTTTTGTTGACAACTGGCACCTGAACCAGGTGACCGTGAAGAACAAGTACCCACTCCCGAGGATTGATGTCCTCATTGATCAGCTGAAGGGAGCAAATTGGTTCTCAAAGATAGACCTTAGATCAGGCTATCACCAGCTCATAGTGTGAGATGAGGATGTACAGAAGACGACTTTCAGATGTCGGTACGACCATTATGAGTTTTTGGTCATGCCGTTCGACATGACCAATGCTCCAGAAGTGTTCATGGGACTCATGAATAGGATATTTCATCCTTACCTTGATCACTTTGTAGTATTCTTCATTGATGACATTCTGATCTATTCGGCTACCGAGGAGGATCATGACTATCATTTACAGATAGTTCTGGACACACTCTGAGAGCACCAGATTTATGGTAAGCTATTGAAGTTCCAGTTCTAGATTAGAGATGTTCACTTTCTGGGACATGTCATCTCAGATGCTAGAGTGATGATGGATCCAGTGAAGATTGAGTCGGTACTTTCTTGGGATCCACCCATGAGTGTGACGTAGGTACAAAGTTTATTGGGTTTGGCCAGATATACCAGATATTTGTGCCATATTTCTCTAGAGTTGTAGCACCTTTATCAGCATTGAAGAAGAAGAAGAAAACCTTCGTGTGGTCAGAGAGATGCCAGAAAAGTTTCCAGGAGCTGAGACTGAGACTGACTAGTGCCCCCATCTTGAGGCTTCTGGAGGAGGACGTTGGGTATGTAGTCTTCTGCGACGCATCAGGGACCGAGCTCAAATGTGTGATGATGGAGGGGAGAGTAGTTATTGCATATGGTTCTCGATAGCTGAGACAAAATGAGCAGAACTACACTACCAATGAACTAGAGTTAACAGCAGTGGTCTTCGCCTTGAAGATGTGGTGACATTACTTGATGGGAGAGCATTTTACGGTTTACTCTGATCGAAATAGTCTCATGTATATCTTATATCAGAAGGAACTGAACCCGATACAATGAAGTTGGATTGAGTTACTACAAGACTATAACTTCGAGATAGTCTATACTCTTGGGAAGGGGAAAATTGTGTTATATGCACTCAGCCGGAGATCTGGTATACAACTTCTAGGTGAAGCGACAGAGAAGCTGGACACTTTTTAGATATCCTTTGTGGAATGAGATAGAGCATCTTTTCTTCAGTATCTTACACTCACTCCCCCACTTCTTCAGCGAGTCAGGGAGGCACATCGAGGAAACACTATCTACGAGGCTCTATGTGTTCAGATATCCATAGGACAGGAACCTGATGGATTTTTTGAAGTTGGGGAGCATGTTATCCTCTTCAGAGGACGTACCATAGTACCAATGCCACTTCTAAAAGAAGTTTTGAGGGAGTTCCACACATCCCCTCTAGCAGTACATTCAGGAGTGGAAAAGATGTACCAAGATCTCCGATGACAACATGGGTGTCCTATAATGAAGAAAGTAGTAGAATATTTTCTCTCTCGGTGCCTCACTTGTTAGAAAGTGAAGGTGGAGCATCAAGTACCAAGAGGCTTAGTCCAACCTTTGGAGGTCCCAGAGTGGAATTGGGATGGAATATCCATGGAACTCATGACCATAATTCCACATACATCTAGGGGCCATGATTCTATCTGGGTGATCGTCGACCGACTCACCAAGTTGGACCACTTCTTATTGATCAGAAAACATGGTTCAGTAGAGAGCTTAAGACACCTCTATGTGCAGAATATTGTGAAAATACATAGAGTAACCCGACGATTGTCTCCGATCGTGATGCATATTACACTTCCCGGCTATGGAAGGGGTTGCAGGAGTCTTTTGGGACACAAATTCATTTGAGCACCTCCTTCCATCCTCAAACGGATGGCCATACTGAACAGACTATTCAGACCCTCGAGGACATGTTGTGTGCTTGCGTCCTCAACTTCGATCATATATGGGAGGATAAATTTCCCTTGAAGAGTTTGCATACAAAAACAGCTATCACTCCACCATTGGGATGAAACCTTTCATGGCGTTGTATGAATGACCTTGAAGATCACCTTTGTGTTAGACCGACCCAGGGGATTCAGTACTCTTGGGACCTGATATGGTACGGGCTACAACGAAGAAGGTGTAGTCAATCCAGGAGTGGATGAAGACTACACAGATTAGGAATAAGTCTTATGCTGACAGGATATAGAGACCTCTGGAGTTTGATGAGGGTGACCATGTATTTATACAGGTATCACCCTGAAGAGGTTTGCAGAGATTTGGCTAGGGCAGCAAGTTATCTCTGAGGTTCATCAGACCCTTTCAGGTCCTTAGCAGAGTTGGCGAGGTGGCTTACTTCTTAGATCTTCCACCTCAGTTGCATCGGGTGCACACCATCTTCCACGAATCCCAGCTGTGGAGATACGTGCATGACCCATCTCACGTCATCAACCACAGCGAGATGGGTATCAATAATGGGGCGATGTTTATGGAGGTTCCAATGGAGATTGAGGATCGATAGGATCAGGTCCTTCGTGGGAAGTCGATACATTTAATGCGTGTATTTCGGCAGTACAAGAACCTCCAGGAGAGCACCTGGGAGCGGGAGGCTCAGATTCATGCTCAGTACCCCCACTTGTTTTCCTATATTTTGTGATGTGTCTTTCGGGGATGCAAAGCCCTGATGTGTGGAGAATGTAAAGACCCGGATTTTCCATGTAATTTTTTTAATTATATGGGAATACTACGAGTCTGCATAAATTGATGGCATGTGATTCCGAGGCCTGGTGTACCCAAAATGAATTTCTGAAATTTTTTATCTACGTTTAGTAAACGTGCGAGCATGTTTTTGTAAATTTTGAACTGGTGCTCAGAATTGAAATCTGAGGACACCGTTGAACTCGCAGTGCCGTGTTCTCTTAAGGAGACCTGCACCTCGATTACAGTAGGTTGAGGGTGAAAGTAATTTTTCATGTTTTTAGTGGAAACAAAAATAAAATAATAGAACAAGTTTATTTTATTTTTAATAAAACCTCTCTATATGAGTTATGGAGGTGGATACCACATGAACTAAAAAACCCCCAATTTGAATTCTAGTAGTGGGGACCACCCGAACCCTCTTTAAAGTGGGGAAGACACTTATAATCCTCCCATTTAATTGTGCCAACGCAATAGAATTAATTATACCAAACTTAATTGTGAAAACATAATTTAATTTGATAAACATAATTTAATAGGTTAGCTTTTCATTTTTTGGTGGAATTTAGGATGTGTTGAGAAAAGGGAGAACTTTGGAGGAACTCTTCCTCTCCAATGAAGAACGCCTCTCCAACGAAGAACTTGCTCTAACGAAGAATGAGGAACCAACCCCGAGCCTGGATTGGAATCACCTTGAGGAGGCAATGAACACTGACATTCTTCAACGACTTCATCATCTATCTTTTGAAACCTCCAAAAAATGACAAGGTAGGGTTTGTTGTTGTTTTATACCCCTTTCCCCTTCTTGAAGTTCTTCATGATTCAAGAACAAATAATCTGATTGCTATCGTTCTAACATGGAGAGAGCAGTCCAAACGAACACGACCTGACCTCTCCGCAAACTTTATGAATTTTTATGGTCTTGAAATGATGGAGATGTCCCAAGACAGGTGAGGAAATCCTTGGAATGAAGAACGGGCCACTGGGGCGTGCCTGGTGACCCAAGGAACGTCGCCAGAGACCCGTGCCGGTGACCAGCACCGGTGGGTCTCGAGAGTGGCAGCTGGTACTCCAGCTGGCCGTGACGAATGGGGAAGCATGACCATGCCGCCGGAGATGCACTACGTCCGGCCGCACGATGGAGGCGGCGATGCGCGTCCGCGCAGCCGGGTGTGCAGAAGCCACGACACAAGGTCACAACAGTAAGGTGAGGGAGACCAGCTCACTGCCGGCCACAGGAGATGGAATGGTGCACGACCGTGCTACACAGAGGAGGCTGGCCGCCTAGACTATCGCAGGCCATCCAAGGGGTCAACCCGAACTGGGTTAGGTCGGCCCAGGCTGGGTCCGGACAGGTCGGTCCGACCGGGTCGGACCGGACCCGAACCAGTTTTGACCCTTTCCATTCTTTCGACCATATCTTGAGCTACAGACATCCATTTGATGAACCGTCTACGGCGCCAAAAACCTTGGATCGAGATGGTCCTTTTGATATACCCTAGTTGAGTTTTGTATAAATTTGGGGTTCGGCTGGGTTGGATCGAACCCGAATCCAACTAGGTCCCTGGGACTAAAAGGCCAATAACTTACAGACCGGGCGTCCGATTGACGCACCGTCTATTACATTGAGACCCCTTTTTCTTGGTGGTCCTTTGAGATACTTCTTTGTGGGAATTCATGGAAGTTGGAGTATTAAACTGTGGATTGAGGAGTGGACCCTACCAGAATCAAGCGATCTAAGTGCGGGAACCCTGTAGTTGGCTATAACATGAGAAAAGGATCCTATGTGGGTTTGTGCTTTGGGATCCTATGTGGGTATGTGTTTAAGGGTCCCACTTGGATCCACTCTAGGAATTCATGTGGGACTAATCTAGGATCCCATGTGGGTCTTCTATACTAGTATCCTACATGGGTCTGCTGTACTAAGATCCTACGTCGGTCTGATGATTTAGGATCCTACGTTGGTCTGCCTCTAACAGAGTAAGATGATTTAGTAGTTACATCTAATCATCTTTACTTCCATACCTAAGTTATACCTGGTGTGATCTTATTCCATACGTTTGTGGTACCTACCTTCATGGTGATACCTTTGTGGTATTCTTCTGTGTGTCATACCTTGGTGGTACTTATATTCGTGGTGATACCTTTGTGGTATTCTTCTATGTGGCATACCTTTGTGGCACTTACCTTCGTGGTGAAACCTTTGTGGTATTATTCTATGTGGCATTACCTTTGTGGTGTTACCTTAGTGGTATTATTTCCTTCGTGGAACAGTTTTACTTTGGTTAAGAGTTAGTCCTTGTGTTTCCTCATGAATAAGATGGGTATACATGATCACTTAGGTGTATATATGGGAATATATCTAAGTAGGTTTGACTATTGTTTCCATGATTTTTGGTTTATCCATTGTGGATTCTGTGAGACCTTCAAGGGTCTCGAGGTCCCTACTGAGTATTTTTATACTCACCCCTACACAGGCTACGCCTGCACGTTGTTGTGTTCGGTGTTGACGATGGACAACGCTTCCAGAGGACGAGGGTACTAGGACTGGAGGTAGCTCAGAGGTGGAAATTAGATGAGGCATACCGTAGAGACAACTGTTCAAGAGCTATACCTACCCTTCAGGTAGGTCCCTTGGTAGGTGTTCACAGAAGCTATTTCAGTCTACTTGTACTTTTCAGTTTTCATATACTTTCCAGTTGGGCTTGTATTCTGGCCCCTTTTTCAACCGTACACACTCTTTTACTATATAGTTTACTTGTGTTCATATCTTGGTGTGTGATTGGTTGTGTGTGTTTACAAGTTATAAAGGAAATGCCTTTCTGGTTTTAGGGAATACGCCTTTCGGTGCTAGTCTCCAGCCCCTAGCCTATGGAAGGTGGGCTTGGGGTAGTCATGGCACGAGCCCCGGGGGACGGGTCATGACAGTTATCAAATTACCTTCTCGAGTTTCAGTAATTTTGAAAAAGATTTGTCTATAATAAATAAATTAACAGATAAAGTTAATGAACCTGCTACTTCTGACAAAATTTTAAGAAAGGTTTATTTTAAAAAGAAACCAAACAGGTAAGGGGGAGATTGATTGAAAAGATTTTTATACAATGGCTGTCGAAAGGGGAAACAATTAAATAAAAAAATTAATCCTCCTACTATGATGATGGAATGATTTCATTTAATGATGGATTAAATTTATAAGATTAGTTTTTTATTGTTAATATGTTATATGATATCGTTATTCTTTGCATACAGGGAGTCATAGAGAAAGAAAGATCCGATTTTTGTGTTGGAGCTAGAAAAATAGTTTCACATGTAATTTTTTATGAGCATTATTTTCTATAATCATTTGAAATTACATAATTTTTCTATTGTAGGAAGACTTTTCCACCAATTTGGAACTTCATATTGGAAGGTAGATTGCTGGAATAGCATTGGAAGAGACCGAGCAATGTAGACAATGTTGGATGGAATTTTTTTAAATTATAATGACTGAATTCAAGAATGTTTAGGTTATGGTATTTAATAGTCCAGTTTCTCTTGTAATGGATTGGAAGTGGGATTGGGATACTTCATGAAATTTTAAATGTGATATATTAATTTATTATATATAGAACTATAAATTTGTGATAAATATAGGTTCTACAATTATGTATGCATTTGTTCTATGAGGATGTAGTAGTATTTAATAGTCCACCTTTTGCTGTAATAGATTGGGATTGGGATACGTTAATAAATTGTAAACGTGTTGCATGCATTTTTTTGTATTAAACTGTGAAGATGGGATAAATCCAGGTTCTAGAATTCTCTATGCATTTGTTCTTTGAGGATGGGATAAATCAAGGTTCTTGGATTTTGATGTAGAAATAAAAAATATTGAGTAAGAGTTATTGGATCTTCGGTCCATGCCTTTCCATATAGAGACTCTCCATCTTCTAATGAAATCCAGATATTGGACAAACTTAACAGTCTTATAAACAAAAAATATAATATCCTTAAAGTGTAAACATAACTATTCATCCACTTACTAGTTTAAATTAGAATCATCAAATCTAAAAGAAAAACCAAATAAATCCCCCCAAAAGAAAATGTTTCCCCTTATAAGGAGATAATATTCCCACTGTAGATAATGTTTGTTGTCCTAAAAATTGGAACATAATTATTCATCCACCTACCAAATCAAAATAAATACCATTGTAATGAATAACAGAAAATAAAAACCATTTCAATTCCTAACACCAATTTCAATTAGCAGTAGAAAATATAAACTAATGATAACAACAAATTTAAACCATTGATATACCAATAGAAAATATAAAGCATTGAAATAACCAACACCAAATATAAACCATTGCAATTGTCGACACCACTTTTAAACCACTGCAATTAACAACAACAATTATAATAGGAAAAATACAATTACCAATAGAAAATAAAAACCACTGAAATAACCAACACCAAATATAAACCATTTCAAATTCTGATGCAACTTTTAAACCACTACAATTACCAATAGTAATTATAATAGAAAAACCCCAATTAACGATAATAAATATAAACCATTGAAATAACCAACACCAAATATAAAACCATTGCAACTACCAACACTACTTTTAAACCCACTTCAATTACCAACAACAATTATAACAACAAAACCCCAATTACCAGCAGTAAATAAAAACCATTCAAATAACCAACAAAAAATATAAAACCATTGTAACTACCCACACCTCTTTTAAACCACTGGAATTACCAAAAACCATTATAATTGCAAAACTCAAATTACCAACAATAAATATAAAGTATTGAAATAACCAACACCAAATATAAAACTATTTGAACTGCCATTAACACTTTTAAACCACTACAATTACCAATAGAAATTATAACAGGAAAAACCCAATTACCATTAGTAAATATAAACCATTGAAATATCCAACACCAAATATAAAACCATTGCAACAACCAAAACCACTTTTAAACTACTAAAATTACCAAAAAAAATTATAACATCTAAACCCTAATTACTAGTAGTAAATATAAAATGTTGAAATAACCAACACCAAATATAAAACCATTGCAACTACCAACAAAACTTTTAAACCCACTGTAATTACCAAAAGAAATTATAACAAAAAAACCCCAATTACCAAGAGAAAATTTAAAACATTCAAATAAGAAAAACTAAATATAAATCCATTGTAAATGCCAACACCACTTTTAAACCACTAAAATTACCAACAAAAATTATAATAACAAAATCCCAATTACCAACAAAAAATATAAACAATTGAAATAACCAACACCAAATATAAAACCATTGTAATTATAACAAAAAAATAAAGAAATATTCATACGAATAAAAACAAATCATTATTACAGCGGGAAGAAAAACTGTTGGGATGAAGTTGGATGGATAAGGAAGTTTGAAGAGTTATCTTTTGCAGAGTGTTATCTTTTATTGTCAAAGAAGATAAATTAATTCACTTTGTAAAGGACTTGAAACCAGAAGATTCTTTGATGATATGTATTTCACAATATCAAAAGTCAGGAAAACTTGTGATGTAAGCTTTATGATAGATAGGGGTAGAAAGGATGATGCCAGTCATATACTATTTGGATTAGAAGGAATGATGCTATTGAAATATTGGGAAGTTTCCGTACTTTCTATTGTAATTCTGATGATGCCAAATCCGGTCTATCAAAGGATATATATCATGATAGTGGAGTTCATGATGAAAGATGGAGAATGGTTATGGGAAGCAGTGAAGAAATAATTGACAAAGGAATAGAAAATATGGAGATGAAACAAAAGAACAGATTAAGGTGGTGTCTTTTTCCAGTGTTTTCCAAATTTTAGGGCCTGAAAATCAGGAGATGAAGATGTGTTTTTGGCAATGGATGTTGTGCGCAAGATTGAATATGGTTTAGATTTTTGTGCACAAGGCATGATTCAAGGTCAAAACATTGATAAATGAAAATGTCATGAAGTGCGCGAAAAAATGGGCCAAGTGCATGAAAAAATGAAGGCCGCGTGGAATAGTAGAGGGATGCACGAAAAATCAGCTGGATGCACAAAAAATTAAAAGGTTGCGCGAAATAATTGCGGGATGCGCAAAATATCAGTGGGTTGCGTGAAAAATAAAGGCTTCGTGAAATATTGGCGTGGTGCGTGAAATAGAGGAATGAAGTTTTTCGCGCAAGAGGTGTTTCGAGATCAGAAGCTCGAAAAATGGAAAAGGCATGAGGTGTGTAAAAAATAAGAGTATTGCGTGAAATCTGATGTTGCGTGAAATAATTTTTATGCACCTAAAAGGTGTTTTTATGCTCGGATAGGTGTTATTCATGTGGGGTCAAAAATTCCTATAAATATGAGGTGAACCCCTCTCATTGTGAGTGGCTCGACACTTGGTAGAAATCCTAAGCTTTGGTGAGCTTAAAATTATATGCAAAGTGAGTTGCGTGAAAAGAACGTAGTTTGCGCGAAAAGAGGAAAGCTGCGCAAAAAAGAGAAAAAGTTACACGAAAAGGGACGTTGCACAAAAAGAGAGAAGTTGTGTGAAAAGAGAAAAAGTTGCACGAAAAAATGAAGTTGTGTGAAAAGTTTTTTCCCGCAAAAAGAGACTTTTTACATGCAAGCCATTTGAATTGTGCGCAAGGTATCCTAAAGGCTGTGTGAAAAATTTGGGGTCTTCGAACATATTCAGTTGTTCATATGTGAGTTCTTACCAGCTTATGGGTAAGAATGTGAGGACTTGTACTTCAAAGAATACAACTATCCAATTGTAAAGAAGCGCTGAAATACTGTAATTCCCTATTTGTGCTAAGAGGGTGCACAAACACTTGCGGATTGTTTTCCAGGTGCTACATGAGTGTAAGGGTATATCCTACTCATTGTATTCCACATAAAAGGATTGTTTTCTAGTGTATTTTTTGGTACTAGATTATTTATGTACCATACCAAGGACATAACTACTCTTGTTGAGTAGTGAACCTTGTAAATCTTGTGTTCATATGGATGTGTGTGTTCAGTAGAGAATAAAATCTTTAACAGGAGGTAAATGTTTTTTAAATTAAAAGGAAACATAAAAGGAAAAAGATATCACTGATTCACCCCCTCCCCCTCTCAGTGATACTTAGATCCTAACTGGGAACTTCAAAAACAATTTAAAAAACAAAGAACTATTAAATGCAGTGTCCAATAATAGCCATTAATGTGGGTTGTATAAATTTTTCAAACCTTCAAAACCATTTCAATTGTACTCTGATGTCATATCCATCGTACCCTAATGTTTAACTTGCTATATTTATTCCTACCATATTGTTTCCAAAGCCAATTATTTCTTCTATATGAGGTTGTATTCCTACTGTATGTAGGGTCTGTAAGGAAACAATGTTCCATATATAGTTTCATTTCATCAACTTTTTCTTGTGATAGGTTCATGTTATAACCTTGATCCGTGTCCAATATCTGAATGAGATACCAAACAATTATCTTTCAGTCTAATGGTTCATCCCCCTATTTAGGACTGTCTTCCACTATAAATGGCAGTGCTGGAGCAGTCATCTCTAAATATTCAGGTTTCCATTGTTTGATGAATTTTCCAATACATGTTTTCTACAAGTATTTTATAAATTATATTTAGTAAGTTGGTGTATATGAAAATGAATTTGATGTTGAAGAGGATAGAATTTACCATTTATAAATCATCTTTCTATTAAAAATCAATTATAGTAGAACCCATGCGAGGCTTCAGGGAGTTGTAGTAGATGGACTATTTCTTTTCAATATCAAACAAAAGAAAAGTCCAACGCATATTGTCTGTGTTTATGGAGAGGAATATTTTTCTATTCAACTGAATTGATTATTTTATGGGTTTCTATACCAAACACTCTTTCAAATTATTTTTTATCACATATATAATGATCTATAAAAATGTATACAGTGAGAAAAAATATTAATTAATATATTTAAAACATCAATAACATTGATAATATTAAACTCACCAATGTAACACTTGTAATCATAGTTGATTTATCATAAAAAATTCCGGCATTTTCCTTATTTCACACTTGTTTATGATAAGCTAAGAATACATATATATAACCTGATATCAATAACAAAATAATGAAGTATATGAGACTAATTGAATATTATTTTATAGTAAGCTTGGTTAAATTAATCTCACCCTGATACTTGTCATGATTTTGGTGAAAAGTTGGAAAATGTCATATAATCCTACTGAATACAAGCCGTTCTCAGATTCCCATACATATTGACTACATTATAATAATAGTGATGTATAAGAAAAAAAATAAAGTTAAAGGGAATGGAATTGAAATCCTAGAAATGAAGGGCAGATATACCATTCTGGTTCTATCTGAAGAATCTTTTAAAGCTTCTCATAGTATTTTTTATACAAGAGTCTACTCTAACTAACCAATTTAGGTATTTTTGGAATGAATATGATAACATTTTGGGATCTATTTTTATTAAAATGCTGCCTAACTCCATGGGGTTTTCTAGCTGACAAGGTTACTCTACTGATTTTTTGTCTGGTTATTGTTCTTCTTCTTGTGTATCGAGTTTGATACTGAAAAGAGGAATCTAATTTATTCTAGTTTCTAGATCTAGACTTCACATTTAAAATCATTGATCTCGTTTGGAGACTCTCGGTTTCTGTATGTCCAGTTTGGTTGGTTTGAAGTATAGGTATAGTTTGTGCAGCATTTTCTTACAGTTGATCTGAAGGCTCCTCAATCCTAGTTTCCTTGTCTCATAGTTGTTGGTTTTCCTTCTGCTATATTGCATTAGGGGGAGATGTGGGTTTTCTGGAGGATCCTGATACATTACACCTTCATGTGTACCCTCTATCTGGGGTTCCTCATTGGCATAATGACTCTTCTCAGTGCTACCTCATCTTCTGATTTCATATATTCTTTCATTCTGACTTACTAACAGCTTCGGTTTTTTAATTTTTTCGGAATTTTTTTTAAATTTCTTCTATTTTATATAGTTTTAATTTGAGGGACGAATTTTCTTTCACAATAACTTTAATTTTGTCATCCTCTTGTTCTCCCTTTTCTGGATTTCCAACAGAAGCTTCCATAACCATTGGTGGATCCTCATCATTTTTTACTTTTTTTATATGTAATATTTTTGTTTTTTTACATATTCATGGTTTATAAAACCATTTAATTGATACTGTTAAGTGGTAACCTTAATTTTGTATTTGGATCTTTATTAATCTTCAATTTCTTTAAAGCAACATCAAAATATGAGATCCTCCACTTTATGAATTGTGGATTTTCTTCTTGTTCATTCCCTTTAACTATTACAATTTTCTCACAATACCAATACTAGAATATAAAGAAGCATATATATAAAGAGTATATTATACATTGAATTGAAAATAAATATTAATCCCTATCAATAAAGTGATATTTTTCCTAGTAATCCTTATGTGGTGTGTGTGAAATTATTTAATTGATATCATCAATTGTTGGTGGATTGCACAAGACCGTCATAGTGTTCTCATATCCCTTATAGTATTCACATAATTTATAAAACCCCAACTTAGGTAAGAACCTAGAGTAGGAAAAAAAACAGTTGCACAAGCGTATAAACATAATAGTTCTGCTATTTCAAGATGATCATGTTCTTTATCTCCATTTATTGATTCAAAAGGGATAAATTTATTGCCTTAGGTGTCAAAAAATTTAAACCAGTTTGAAATATGGTTACATATAATTATGCCTTTGTTGTTTTGACTGAGCAAGTGTCATCCATTTCTATTTGAACTTTGGTTATTAAAAAGATACTTTGGATATTAGCTTCAGAGAAATGTATTTCCCCTCCACTGAATCAGAAAGCAATTTTTGATGGATTGTAGTTATCCAATACATAAATAATAGAACTATCTGATTTTTTTCAATAAAATTCTATTATTGTATTGGATATGAACTATTCAAATGTATTCCAAAATAGATTATTGCATAAATCATTTCTATGACCATATTCAAAAATAAAGTAGTGCCACTGGAACTTTCCCACTACCACTAAAATGTATATTTATAAAACTGATATTATTGTTAAATATAATTAAAAGAAATAATCATTTCAATTTTTAAACATATTTACTATAAAAATTATTGAATTTAGAATTTGGAATATTATAAGAATTTTCATATTGAATTAATTTTCCAAAACCCCGATGAATGTTCCGCTGGAAGTTCTAGTGGAAGTTCTAGTGGAACTGCCACTAGAAGTTCCAAAATAAAACTAAAATATATATTTATAAAACAGATATTATTGATAAATATAATTAAAATAAATATTCATTGTAATTATTAAACATATTTATTATAAAAATGATTGAATTTCACACTTGGAAAAGAATAAGTATTTTCATATTGAATTAATTTTTCAAAACACCAATAGAAGTTCTAGTGGGAGTTCCACTAGGAGTTATAGAAGGAGTTCCAGTGGGAGTGCCACTATGAGTTCTATTGGGATTTCCCCTGGGAGTTCCAGTTAAAGTTCAATTGGAAGTTCCTTGGGAGATTCCAGTGGAACTCCCACTGGAACTTACACACTTAAAAGTGATTTAATTTAGCATTTAAAATTGTAAAAACAATTCAAAATTGAATTAATCTTCCACCTAGTGGAAGTTTCAATGTAAGCCCCACTGAAAATTCTGGTGGAGGTGTTAGTGCATGTTAAAGTGGAACCTACATTGGAAACCTCTAGGGGAAGTTCCATTAGAACCTCCAGTGAGGAAAAATACACCAATAGAAATGGAATTCAAAATTAATTAATAGATAGAGAACATTTATAGAAAACTAATTTTAACACAAACGTTCTAAATAATAAATCTCAAAAACAGAAATGAAATAAAAAATTTCGAGTTCATATTTCGGCCAAAATAAGCATGTTACGCCACCTTCATCAGACATTGCTGATGTTTTGTACAAAAATTACTATTGGAGAATGAGACAAAACCCCAATGGATTCAAGTATTTTTTAGAGGAAAAACACGCTCCTTTGCATTAGATAAAACTAGAGGACAACACGATAATGCCTTTCGGTGGAGTCATCCCCACCTCGGTACTCATTGGATTCCCAGTTGTTGTTCTTGTAGTTGCTTGATTCACTATTGTCTCTGTAGTTCCTAAGTTCAGAGTGGGATTTTAGGGTTTCTTCATAGTCTTGGCAACCGAGGAGAAGTTGACCCATATTAAAAAATGCGAGGGAAAATCCGTCTACAAATTCAAATCGAAGGAATGATGTGAAAAGATGATCTGACGACTGAAAATAAAATAGGATATGTGTTATAATCTGAAAGGTGTACTGGATATTCCAATAAACATGTTAACTAGAGATGATTATTATCCCATTTAGGTATTCCTGGTAGACCTATAATAGCTTTTTTTGTTCTATTTTCATTGAAACACTACCATCCTCAATGGGGTTTTCCAGCTGACTTGGTTGTTCTACTGATTTTTTTTGTACTACTGATATTCATATTCTCGTGTGTTAGGTTTGATACTAAAAAGAGGAATCCAACTTCTTCGACTTCCTTGCTCTAGACTTCACATTCCTAACCATTGATCTCATTTTGTAACTCTCATTTTCTTTCTGTCCAATTTGGATTCTTTGATGTACAGGTGTGGTTTGTTCAACATCTTCTTACAATTGATCTACAGGCTCCTCAATCCCAATTTCCTTGGATCCTGGTTTCCATTTTTCCTTCTTCTGTTCTTCTTTGGAGGGAGATGTGAGTTTTTTTAGGATGATCCTACTGCATTACAACTTCAATTATACCCTCTGTTAGGGTTTCCTCCTTGACAGAATGATTCTTTTCAACACTACATTATATTTTTCTTTCCTATATGCTATCATTCTCACTTACTAATATCATCATAATTTTAATTTCTTCCACCTATTTTTTAACAATTTATTCCATTTTATATAGTTTTCATTTCAGGGCCAAATTTTCTTTTTCAATAACTTTTATCATATCATAATTTGGTTTCCCCTTTTCCCGCTGTCCAACAAAAGCTTCCATAACCATTGGTGGATCCCCAATTTCAAAAGCTTCTTTAATCATTGGTGGCTCCTCCTCAATTTTTTCTTATTTTTATCTGTAATATTTTTCTTTTGGACATATTCATGGTCTAGAAAACTGTTAAATTAATATTGTTAAGTGGTATAATTATCTCTATAGCTAGAACATGATGAATCTTCAGTTTCTTTAAAGCAACATCAAAATTCGAGAGGCTCCACTTTGTGAATGGTGGATTGGATTCTTTTTCATTCCCTTTCACTATTCCACTTAGCTCACAATACCAATACTACAATAACAAGAAACACATGAAGAGTATATTATACATTGAATTGAAAATAAATATTAATCCTTACCAATAAAGAGATAATTGCCCCCGTAATCCTTGCACAGTGTGTGTGAAATTATTTAATTGATCTCATCAATTGTTGGTGGATTGTACGAGACCACCTTAGTGTTCTCATGTCTCATACAATATTCACATAATTGATAAAACTAAAACTTAGTTAAGAACCTGTAGTAGGAAAAAAATAGTTTCCCATGCGTATAAACATAGTAGTGCTACTGTGTTAGGGTGATCAGGTTCTTCATCTCCCTTTATTGCTTCCAAAAGGGATGATTTTGTTGCCTTATTTTTCAAAACATTGACACCTTTTTGAAATATAATTACATATAATGATGCCTTTGTTGGATTATATGATTAGGAGTCCTCCATTTCTGTTTGACCTTTGGTTATTGGATATCATCTTTAGAGAACTATCTTCCCCTCCACCGAATCGTACAACAACTGTTGATGGATTTTAGTTATCCAATACATATATAAAATAACTACCATTTTTTTTCAATATGATGTTGTTATTGTTTTGGATATGAAATCTTCAAACATATTCCTAAATAGAGTAGTTCACAAAGAATTTCTTTGACCATATTTTATTCAATATTTTATTTCTTGTAAAAGACTTTGTAAGGAGGTCAAATTTGAAATAAAATTCACACTTGAAAATAGAAATTAAGGAATTATTGGGGTCATCCAAAAAATTACAGCATAGAGGGTAGAAAAATTATGAGTTTGATTGGGACTCCAGTGTAATTTACACTAGAAATTCTAGTGGATGTTCCATTAGAAGTACCATTGGAAGTCCCCCTAGAAGTCCCACTTGAAGTCCCACTAGAACATCCAGGGGAAGTTACACTAGTTCTACTGGAATTCCCACTAGAACTGCTAGTGGATGTTTTAGTGTCACTTCTAGTGGCACATCTAGTGTAACATCCAGTGGAACTTTGATTGGAAATTTGAGTGGAACTTCTTGTGGAACTTTGAGTGGAAGTTCGAGTGGAAGTTCTAGTTTAAATTCCAGTGGAAAATTAAAAGAAATACTAATTGAAATTGTGACACATATTTATTATAAAAATTATTGAATTTATAATTTTAAAAAGTATAGGCATTTTCATATTGAAGTTCCAGTGGGAGTTCCACTGGAAGTTCCACACTACAACTAAAATGTCTATTTATAAAACAATTAATATTGTAAAATATAATTAAAATAAATTATTATTGAAATTGTGACACATATTTATTATAAAAATGATTTAATTTAGCTTTTGAAAAAGTATAAGAATTTTCATATTAATGTTCTAGTGGGAGTTCCACTGGGAGTTCCACTAGAATTTCTAGTGAAAGGTCCAATGGAACTGCCACTAAAACCTCTATAAAACAACTAAAATGTATATTTATAAAACAGATATTATTGTTAAATATGATTAAAATAATTAATCATTGAAATTGTGACACATATTAATTATAAAAATGATTAAATTTATAATTTAAAAAAGTATAAACACTTTTATATTGAAATAATTTTCCAAAACCCCAATGGCTATTCTAGTGGGAGTTCCCCTAAGAGTTATAGTGGAAGTTCCAGTGGAACTTACACCTGAACTTCCACACTACAACTAAAATATATATTTAGAAAATTGATATTACTATTAAATATAATTAAAATAAATAATAATTTCAATTGTTACACATATTTATTATAAAAGTGATTGAATTTATCATTTGAAAAAGTATAAGTATTTTCATATTGAATTAATTTTCCAAAACAGCAATGGAAGTTCCACTGGGTGTTCTACTAGGAGTTCCACTCGGTGTTCCGGTGGAATTGCCACATGAACTTCCACACTACCACTAAAATGTATATTTATAAAAATAATATTATTTTTAAATAAAATTAAAATAAATAATCATTGAAAAGTTTACACATATTTATTATAAAAATTATTTAATTTAGTATTTTGAAAAGTATAAGCATTTTCAAATTGAATTAATTTTCCAAAACCCCAATGGAAGTTCCACTGGGAGTTCTACTAGAAGTTCTAGTGGATATATCACTAGAACATCCATACTATAACTAAAATATATATTTATAAAAATGATATTATTATTAAATATAATTAAAAGAAATAATCATTGTTATTATTACACATATTTATTATAAAAATGATTGAATTTATCATTTGGAAAAGTATAATCCTTTTCACATTGAATTAATTTTCCTAAACCCCAATAGAAGTTCCAGTGGGAGTTCCACTGGGAGTTCCACTACGAGTTTCAGTGGGAGTGCCACTGAGAGTTCGAGTGGGAGTTCCACTAGGATTTCTACTGGGAGTTGTAGACAAAGTTCAACGGGAATTTCATCTAGAACATCCAGTGGAACTCCCACTCGAACTTCCATGCTACAAAATGATTTAATTTATCATTTAAAATTGTATAAAAAATTATAAATTAAATTTATCTTCCAACTTGTAGAAGTTTCAATGGAAGAGCGACTGAAAATTCTGGTGGAGGTTTCGGTGCATGTTAATTCGGAACCTACAGTGGAAACCTCTAGGGGAATTTCCATTGGAACCTTCACTGAGGAACTATACACCAATAGAAATGGAATTCGAAATTAATTGATAGATATAGAACATTTACAGAAAACTTCTCATAACAAAAATGTTTTAAATAATAAATCATAACAATAAAAAAAGAATATATATCTTCAATTACATATTTTGGAAAAAATAACTAAGTTATGCCACCTTCGTCAGACATTGCTTCTATTTTGTACAAAAAAGACTATTAGAGACTGAGACGAAACCCCACCAGAGTCAAGCAGTTGTCAGATAAAAAACCAGTTCCTTTTCATTGGCCGAAACCTGTGAAAAAAATTATGTTGCCTTTCAGTGGAGTCATACCCATTGCCGTACTCATTGGATTACTACTTTTTGTTCCCATACTAGATCAATTTGTTGTTGTCACTGTAGTTCTGAATTTCAGGGAAAGATTTTAGGGTTTCGTCATAGTCTCCATATTCGAGGAGAAGTCGGCTCGTCTTGCAAAACACGAGGGAAAATCCATCTGCAAATTTGAATCAAAGGATTATAGTGAACATATGATCCGATAGCTATAAATACAACATTACATGTGTTATATGCCAAAGGGAATACTAGATATTTTAGTTAAAATGTTAACTATAGATGATTCTTATCCATCAAATAATAAGATGCCTCGATCGCCATGGCATTCAGTGTAGATGTGGGCCGAAGGTGAGTTTTCATGGGGATGAGTGGGTGTTAGAAAGTAGAGGATGACTCATGTAAAAAATAAGTTACATTACAAAAAGTAATGATTTTTAATAAATAGTGAAATATAATAAATGTTAAAACTGAATAAATTATAAAGAAGGGTAAAAAATAAGTTACATTATTTGTGAATAAATAAAACTAAATAAAACTAAATTAATAATTGTTAGTAAAGAGTGATATATAATAACTAAAAATCAATAGATTTCAAAATATTACAAAAATTAACAAGCGTTGTTAATTATTTAGATTATAAAAGAAATTAAAATTGAATATATTTTAAAATGAAATTGAATACATATTAATTATATAAATTACTACTATATTAATAACATTAAATGTTAATGAATAAAAATGTGTAAATAAATCTTCATAATCAATAAAATTTTAAAAAATATTCAGCAATGAAAATTTGAAAATGAATAAAATATAAAAAAAATTAAAAAAAATTACGATTATTAAGGAATAAATAATACTCAAAATGAATAAATTCACAAATGTTTCAAAAAGTAATAAATAGTATAAATTTAATAAAGAAATAAAAAACGAATAAAATTTATAGATTAGAAACAAAATATATATTAAATATATTATGTTAATAAATATAATTCTACAATGAATTTTAAAAATTGAATAAATTACAGAATTATTGGGTTTGTGAATTCTATACCAAGGTGAATTAATTACGTAATGTATGTTTTAAGTTTATAGAACAAATGTTTGATATAGTTTAAATTGAAAAAAAATGAAATTTAATTAAATATCCATTATTCAATACAATTAGTAAATATTTTTAATTAATATTAATTTTAAATTATAAACCATTTCCACTCAATATATGAGTTATTTAATGTAAATATACATATTTTTTATTATATAAATCATATTTAATGAAATATTATATATATTGATACACACAAATACACACACACACACACACACTTATATATATATGAATAGATTTTTATATTAAAAATGATTAAGGAGGGTTGGCGATGCGAGCTACGGGAGACGCTTCTCTTGAAAATGTCGATTAGGGTTCATTTGTGGTCATGGTGATATGAAACTATATTTACTTGAAACTTATCCCCCAGGATAGATCTGAGGTTGAATCTCAACCTTCTTCATCGTCATTTTGTGAGATCCCTTGGTCTCCCACCACTGCATCCAAGAGGCATGATGCCTCAAATCTTACTGCAAAACCAATTCATCTGGCTTCAGATGTGATGAACCTGAAGGTCGAGTCTAAGAATGATGTGCAAGTGATGACTAACAAGTAGCATCGATCTTCAGGTGATTCTCATCCTATATCCCTATTTGATAGATTGTGGCAGAATACTCTTTTTGGTGTTTCCTTCAAGGAGGAGTCATCGTTAAATCTTGTTGAAGTAGAATCTTTGGATTCCTTACATTGACAAATGTTCTCTTCTTTGTGTGATTCTGAATCTGGTAGGGTTTTTATGAAGTGATATACTACTTCTGTGGTGGTGAGATAGAAATCCATCTCCAAGAGGCTTGAAATGTGTCTTTATTTCATCACTGGTCTGGTTTTTTACCGAAGGGTATGAAGCTGTAGGGATTAGAGGACATGCTAAATAAGTTATCCTTTTTGGGGGGATTCTCTAACTAGAAATATATTCAAGTGGGGCATATCTTTTATAATATTCTGTTTCAAAGTAATAAATTGAAGAAAATGGCTTGGGAATTTGACTTGGTTTCTTTGAAGCCAGGCACACTTACTCTTTAAGAGTGGAATTTTGGTTTCATACCTTATGAATATAGGAACTATTTTTCAAAATTTTTGGTTAAATTATATGTTTTGAATTGGATTCTATGGAATCCAATTTTTTTTTTGATATTTCCTCTGCAACTAGTGTCCCTATCAAGAAGGACAAGAAGACATAACAAGCAATGTTTGGATATTTTGAAAGGGTTATTATGGAATTTTATTTAAGTTCAACATAGACTTAAAATTTTCTATTATACACAAAGAATGATGAAATAAACCTTTAGGTTAAATATGAAAATATTCCTAATTTTTATTTTTATTGCAAGACAATTATACATTCATTGGACTATTTCAGGAGGTCCATTGTTTGCATAAACGACTCCATTATAGGGAATAATGTATCCACTGTTAGGAAAGGAAAATGTAAGAAGGCTTAAATAGGAGATGAACGACATGCTGAGGGCCCACAGTAGCAACCTGGAGGCAGCCGAAGTAGGGAAATCAAGACACTACCGTAGGAACTACTTCCTTTTAGGGATTAACCACTGATAGTGTTAAGTATCATAGCTTCAAGAAGGGTGATGGTTTTGGAACAGATGCTCTTCTTGGGAAGGTCACCTAGATTTTGATCTCAAACAAACATAGGGTTGTGATCCAAAGTTTTTCTCTATATTTTGCTAATATGGTCCCTCTTTTTCTAATTAAATGTATTTTCAAGGGTAGCTTGTAAGGGAAAAACATTCAGAAAGGTGTAGAGTAGTAGGTGTCTCCAAATTTGGCTCCTGTTCAGTGTGCCACATCATAGAATTATTATTCACATCCTGAAGGGCAATGTTATATGGTTCATCCACTAAAAATGGATTTAACAAAATAGGCTTCACATGATGATGGGTTGAAGAAATCTGATATTCAACAAAAAATCCAGAATGTATTCTACTCCTCAGGAATTGAGATGTGGGGTAATGTTTCAGATGATGGAAGTGATAAAGGGAAACAGATGGTTTTATTAGACACTACTCATCTAAGGCCCTTAGTAGATGGTATATCTTATAAGGATGTTGTCATTAGAGAAAAACATGATCCACCAAAAATAAGGACACCGAAGGATTACTCCAACCTGCCACGAAATGTGTCTACCAGATCATTCTTCAAGGCTTCAAAGATCAAGATCACGCCCGAGCAGGAAAGTTACAATGCCAGGATCCTTAGGATTCTCAACCAAGGTAACTCCCAATCAGAGTGGGAAACCATTTATGAATCCAATCATGACTATGAGAATGATCCTTTTTTATGCTTTCTAATTTGGAATCCGGATGAGGGAAAGTTTCTTTGTTTAACCTTGTCCACTTCCCTTGTTCTCTTATTCTCATTTTCTTTATATTAATAAATAGACAAGAGCTTTGCTTCTAGATAGATCTATTCATCACATTTATATATTAAAAATATTAAATTTATTAATTAATAATTATGTATAAAAAAATTAAAATGAATAAATTGCAAAAACATTTAAGGAATAAATATTTAAAATCTATAAATTATAAAATTTTTAAAGTACATAACATTATTAATGAATAAATAATATTAAATGAATGCATGTAAAAAATGATTTAAATTTAATTAAAATATGAATAGATATAAAAATAATAAAAAAATGTGTAAGAGAATGTTTATATAAATTGAAAATGAAAATTAAAATGAATATATTTTTTAAATTAATATATAAATATATAATAATTATGTAAATTACAAAATTATTAAAAACATTAAATTCTAATAAATAAATATGATTAAATATTAATAATTAATAAAATTATAAAAATAGTAAAAAAATAAAAGTCAAAAATGAATAAATTAAAAAAATATTAAAAAAACTTATTAAGTAAATAATTATTAATTTAGATGAGTAAATTTAATATATATATATATATATTAATTATAAATTGTAATAAATATTATACATTAAATATAATTATAGAAAATGAATAAAATACAACAATTAAAAACCTATTATATTAAATATTAAATATTAACAAATAAAAACAATTAATGATAATTTCAAAAAATTATATTATTTTGTATATTTATCCCTATAAAATTGAATTAATTTTTTATGTGTATATGTGTGAAATTATTTTATGATATATTAAGTGTAACATATTTTGTCAAATTTTTTAATTAGTAAGTAAATATTTATTATTTGATATATATGTCAAATTAAAAAAATGATATTGATAAAAAAATGTCTTATTTATTAAATATTTATCAATTAATATGAAATAATTTTTGTTAAAATTAATTTACCAATTTTTACTAAATATATTACATAAATTTATATGATTTATAATACATATTTTCTATTATAGAAATAATATTTATGAAAATAATATACATAGATAATTTTTATTTTATCTAACTTCTTAAATTAAATATATCATATATCAAGTGAAAATATATATTTAGTCATATATATCTCATATTTAATAAAATATGTCATATTTTTATCAATATAAATATATTTATATTAATATATTATTTTCAATGATATATTATTTTTTTGGAATATACCCTTTATGATCTCTTTTTAGCACTCATAAAGGGTTGCTTTTATCAATACTAAAAAGAAGCACTGATAAAGGGTGGTTTTTATCAGTTCTTAAACAAGCATTGATAAAGGTTACCATTTATCAATGCTTGTTTTAGAGATGATAAAGGCCTATCTTTTACAACACTTCTTTTAGGGATGATAAATAATAGCATTATCAACACTTTTATCTAGTGTTAATAAAGGCTACCACAATTTATTGTAGATTTTGTAGTAGTGGGTGTGGTTTTTCACACATGTTTTCTATGCCCTTATTATAATTCTTGTTTCAGGATTTTACATGGATTTTGTAGACACTCTGATTATAATGTAAATTTTAAGAGTTTCCCCATGGTTTTTTAATCCCCCACATCAAAGGGGTTTTCTACATAAAAATATGCATCTCAATTTATTTCAGGCTATTTTGGTGCTTCCATTTTCATTCAATATTCTCACAATATTTCTATCACAATCGAGTTTTAATCATGGGATCGATCCGTTTCTTCCCCAATAACTAGTGTCAAAGAAGATTATATATGTTTCTTGCAGATTGGATATGGGTGATTCATGCTAAGTTATTCCTACACACATCAAACTATTTAATAGGAAAAATTATTTTTCTTTATGGAAGAAATGAGTTAAAAAAATTTGGTTCATTAGTAGATAGTGAAGGCACTAAAGAAAAAGAATCAAAGAATCCAGAGAATATGAGTATTGGTGATTGGAAGGACATGAGAGAGTTATAAACAAGAATAATCTAGATGTATTTGACTAATAATACACCATGGGAGGTGATGAATCCGACATATCCATAGGATATCCAAGAAAAAATTGAATGCCAGTATAATTATAGATCCATTAAAAATAAATTAAATATGAAAAAATGATCATATCATTTGTAAATACCTTAAAATTGATATTTAGGTAACCATATAGATTAGTTTACCAAAATTTTTATAGAGTTTTATTCATTTTTGGTCATGATATATGATAAAGGTAACACAGTACTTGTTGAAATGGAAGAATAAGTCAAATATTTTCTTCTGTTGGGTTTGTTACCATATTTATATGATAATCACATCACCAAATTGCTATCTGGGAAAGTAATTATGGATTTTGATGATGTGAATTCATCATTTTTGATGAAGAAAACTTGGAAAAATGCCAATGATAGTGATTCTTTTGGTAATAGTAGTATTATGGCTGTGATAGGTGGACACAGTCGATCAAATACAAGAATTAAATCGATGTATTCTTTTTCAATAAGGATGTCCATTTTTATTGAAACTTTTACACTTTGAAAAATATTAAGGAAAAAAATAATACACATGTAAGAAATTATAAGTTCACTAGAATAAGTCTTATATAGGGTGATGAAGATCTACATTAATTCAGCATTGATAATTTATGTCAGATCTGTACACTGAATGAGTCGTTAATTCAACAACATCAAACCGTGTTTCACCAAATAGGGAAATATTATCTTTATACAAAGAAGTTCACATTATTAGATATGATATGGGAAATATATATTCTCCTAGTTTCATTGGTTTTGGTGAAATTTTTATTACTAAAAATTCTAGTTGAATGAGGATCTTGAGGGATGTGTTCCATGTGCCATGTATAAACCATAATTTTAATCTTCTTGTAATATTGATAATGATGGATTCACGAGTTTTTTTGGAGGTGTAATATGGACATCATCCAAAGGACTAATGGTATATCATAAGGTAGAATATTTGACACACATTCAAGGATCTATGTAAAGGTGTGTGGGGAAGTGATGAATGCAGTTGTAAATAGGACTTCATCTTTTTTTGGAATAGATGATCATCAAACATGAGTCAAAGACCATCATCTAGGATGAATAATGTAATGAAATTTCATAGGTTATCTTCCAAACAATAGTACCTGAATTTAATATATATTGATCCAACTGGTGTTCCTAATCCCCATGGGTTGGTAACTTGCACCTGGGTATCAAACAACAATAAAAGGGAATGATTTTACCCAACATGAAACAAGATACCTCAAATATATGTATGTGTGGAAGAAAAACCAGAAATAATATATTCAATAAAAAATAAATACAAGGTAGAGAAACAACTCAAGTATCCAGATAAACCCAAAGGTATATATCTATAAAAAACCAAAAATAACAACTAAGAACAAAAATAGATACACCATATGATATTTGAGAAGCATCCCACCATCTCACCACCAGCTACCCATAGCGAGCTAACATAAACCTCATTGCCTCACTGTATCACCTTTCCTTTTCCTGCATCAAAAGAAAATATTAGGTTTACACACTCCCAAAGGGGTTTGTAGGGTGTGAGATAAATATGTTTAGTAGGATCCCACCCAGATGTTTCATATTAAGTCTCTGTACAAATAATCCCAATGTGTTCATTTTATAGAAAACATATCATGATAGGAAGTAAAGAAGTTTTATATCAAAAGTATGGTAAATATTTCCCTTTTTCCTTAGTCCTCAAATAATCTAGGTAAAACAGTTTCAAATAATAATTCCACATTTACCAAATCATGTATATAAAATAGAAAATCGTATAAGACAAAGAACAATGGTAATTATTCCAAGGATCATAACATGTCATGATAACAGACTACTTGTATCAAAATCATCAACTAGTTCAAAATAAAGTCCTCTAAACACAAGACTAAGGAGAAGAGGAACTCCCCATGAGTGTACACCAAGAAAATGTCAATATCAAGTTCATAGAACATAAACCAAGAGAGTAAAGTAACACCCTATTAGTGAATCCTATGAAAATAAAATAGATGAGGCCCAATAATATACCTTCCACCTAAGTACCCAAGGATTCACATGTATTTCATTTATCAAATAAAGTTCATAGGAATTCACTTTTAACAAAAAATTACCAATTACCCTTTATTTCATAAAAAATGTGCTTTGAAAACAATTTATGAAATTCATTTCACAATGATTTTAAAACACCATTTCTTTTACCAAAATAAGTGAAAACCCATATTTTATCACAAACCCATTTACAAAAACAATTGAATCATGCCAATTTATTTATAAAAAAATTTGGAAACCAAGAGAAATCAGGTTTTATCTAATGTAGGATAGATACATAACCACCCACCCCACACTCGAGTGGTACACTACCCGCAATGGGATCCACACACACTAGGAGAAAAACATTAAAACAGATGGAGGCCCTTAAGGAACTCGCATGTCACACCACATCCAACATAAGAGTTGGCCCCTAGAATAAGATTGCACAAAATATCTAGAAGGATAAAAAAAGAATCATCATGCGATAAAACAATTCCTTAAACACATCCTAATTACCCAAAAACAAAAAGAGTAACAAAGAAGTAGAAATGTTACATACCCATAGAGAAGAAACACAACCCAACATGAGATTAAGTTATGAATATAGGAACTCAAGAGAGAGGAGATCATAGAAAATGTCTAGATGAGACCTAGGGTTCGAGAGAGGGGAAACCAGCTGAAAGAATAAGGACCCAGCCTTAAACATTACATAATATTGAATTAAATGAATAATTCACATTAAGTATCTTTTAAGGTTTATAGTTTTAGAGAATTAGGCCATAACTATTACATTACATCTCAAAAATTACATGGTAGACACTTTTACTCAGTTTCCATTTTTTTCATAAAATGGAAAATCGTGAAAAAAAAGAGTCATGTCTAGTCCCGTGTTTTAGACAACATGAATTTTCCTTGATCCCATCCTTGAACCTATTCATCTTTAGGTCCTGTGAAAAACATTTCAAAACTTGGGTTGAGCATAAAAAGCTCAATAATGGTTATAAAACAAATAAATATAACATTAGTTCATAATTACATACATAACATAAGCTCTTTTACATACCTCATGAAATCATAAGATTTACGAATAACACATAGAAAATATAAATCATAAAGGTAACTTGTGGCATTCATATCATACTTACATTTAAGCTATCACAACTACATATGGAGTTACATTTGGAATACGTATCACAATATATTCCCTAAATATCTTAGGAGAAACATTCATGTTTACCTCCGTCATGTTACCCAATGCATTGGAGAGATCTCTTGAGCTCACCCTCGCAAGGTTTATTATAGAACCACCCGTATATGTAAACAATTCCCAAGAACCATAACATATTCATAACATATGAAACAAACATAAAGGAAAGATAAAATTTCCACATTTTAATCACAATATATCATTTAAATATATTGGCATAAAAAATACATTATCAAAACCATTTTTAATTCCAAAATAGATAAAATAGTCTATGGTATTTATTTTCCTTTTAAAAAACATTATGTCTTGTTAAGGAAGCCAAAGATCAAATAATACTTGCGGCGGTGGAAAGGATGTTGTCACCACTTACATTAAAAGAAATATTATTTTTTGTCATTTAGTAAAACACTTCATAGAGAAAATATTCCTTTCGAATAAAAGTAAAATTCAAAGGTGTTTATACAACATATAAAAGAAAATCATGTATTAAAACAAAATATGCCTCAATAAAAGGAGATTGAGACGAAGTTCCTTACCTCGTGCCCAAGTTGAGTAAAAAATGAGCTTCTTGTAATTAAAAGTTGTTCACATGGCCAAAAGTTCATTATATTCAGAATTATATTCATGATTTAGATATCATATATATCATATATTTCCAGTATATACATGTATTTATAATAGTAAATATCATTTGGAGATAAGAAATGAAATGCCCCGTTCATGGAGACGGTAAGCCGTATGTACGCATGAACGCTACTTTAACTTATATTTAATATTTCAATGGAATTAAAAGATAATGATACAAAGAAATATTATAATTACAATATAATATCATATATAATATCATTAAATCCATCCTTTATACGTCCCAAATATGGAAATAATGAGTCATATCACTTTGAGGGGGCGGTAGTCCACACTTCCTCAAATGAAATTATCAGGTTTACCCATAATAGAAACCATAAAGGTATGATATAAATGGAAAATAAAGAAGAAAAAAGAAAACATAAACATAATATATATCATATATAAATACAGTTCCATATTAATGGCCACCATGAGAGGCGGTATAAGATAATCGAACAGTCATTGTTTCGTGAGGCATTAGTTTGCCATCCATAGAAATAATATGCTTTTCACACATTAGATGGAGGTGTGTGTAAGTGTAGTTCAAATAATTCTCATAACAACATCCTAGTATATTTATTATACTGTTTTTGTTATAAAAGAAAAAAATAATAAGAGTTTAGGGGTTGGAGAAGTAAAATAAAAGAAAAGAAGTTAAGGGAAACCATTACCTTTAATTTGGGTAACTCCCTTTGGTTTGAATCAAAAGGACTTCTTGAAGTGCCTTATGCCTAAGTTAAGGCTTCTAGGTGGAAGAGAGGGATCTTTAGAGATTATTTGGGCTTTTTTTGGATAATACAAGGGGCATGATATTTGTGATGAATGGGTTAGAAGTGGCTTCCTTTTATAAGGAGGAGGAGGGGCTCTTTAGGAAAGTGTGAAAAACTTATTTTATCATATAATGATTCTCTGTTTCTAAAGGTCAAAAACTTATTAATGGTGAATATAATATGACTCATGGTCGAAATAAAATCATCAAATAAAAATTGGATAGGTTTTGAATATTATTTTAATCTTTATAAAATTATTTATATAAATCATTTATTAATGAGGTAAACACTGTATCATTATTGTGTCATAAATAATTTTATTTATTTGATGTCTAAAAATTATAAAAAAATTCCATGATGTATGAAATATTCTTATATTTACAATTAATATTTATATTTGAGAATATATCATATATAACCCCATGTAAAAATTAATTTACTAAAATATATTTGTTTATGTTATTTTTGTCATTACTTTAAGTTAATTAAAATAAAGTGTCATTATCACTCCCTTGTGGCTCCATGGGGTCCCAAAATCAACCCAAAGATTCCCATGGTCGTAAATGACTCAAAATAAAAGGTTAGGACAAGTTTTAAGGTAATTTTGTATTATTATGATATTCTTTTTACCTTGAATTATCCTATATGCCTTTAACCACGGTAAATAAAAGTCAAAAGTTACTATTCACCAAAAAATATTTTCATCTTATTGAACTAAATTTTACTTACTAATAAAAACCATGTATGTAGGATTTTTGAAATTTAATCCACATAAGTGGTAAAATTTCAATTAAATGAAAATGCCAGTTTTTAACTACAACTTAGTGGTTTCACTATTCATCAAAAATTGATGTTTTTCAGAAAACTACAAACAATTCAGCCTAAACTAATTTTGATATTCCAAATTCAAAAATGATGTCTATTTTAACAAATTTAAATAATAGATTTTCATTAATTAATTTAAAATTAATTCCCATAGTAAAAAAAATAGCGTTTTTTAAGAAACAATAACTATCAAAAGATTGACACTTGTTTATGTCCAATTTCGAAGTGAAATTAATTCATATGACCAAAATTGGATTAAATGATAAAAATATAATCTAATTAAAATTTAAAACCAATTAAAAGGATAATATAACTATATAAATAAATTATATTAAAAGGCAATTTTGAATTAAAATACAGTATTTCTCACTATTCATTAAAAAATGAATTTTATCAGAAAAATACCAAAAATTTAGCAAAAGAAAAATTTGATGTCCCTATTCTAAATAAGATTTTTATTTTGTAAAATAGAACATATAAAAGTGACCAAAACTATATTTAAATAGGGTTTTCCATCAAAAGGCGGTAAATTGACCTTTAATAGAATATTAGAGTATTTATGCTTAAAATTAGATTAATTAACATTTTAAGCCTCTAAATTTTATTTGATAAATGTAAAAACATTTAACAAACATGTATAATAATTTTTTAGTTATTTCTATTCATTCCGCCAATACAACGTCTAGGCGTTAACTACAATTTAAAATAATATTATTATATTATTAATGTGCAATATAAGATTTCAAAGAAACCCGTTGTTGCATATCGGGTACGCCATTGAGCATATCAACCCCTTTAAAGTAAAATTAATATTTAATTCAAAAATATGAATAATTACGAAAATGTATTATTTCTTTATTTAGCTGGGATGTTACATCCTTCCCCCATTTTAGAAATTTCTTCCTCACAATTTTATTCACTGATCAAATAAATGGGGGTATTTATCCCTCATAGCATTTTCATATTCCCACATTTCCTCTTAAACCATATGGTTTTTCCACAAAACCTTTATCTGGTGAATCACATTATTCATAAACACTTTCTCTCTACGGTCAAGAATCTGGACTGGTTGTTCCTCATAAGAGAGATCCTCTTCCAAATGAACCACCTATGGACTTAAAACATGAGATGGATCTGGTATATACTTTTTTAACATTAAAACATGAGAAACATTGTGTACCAGGGATAAACATGGAGGTAAAGCCACTCTGTAAGAAACTGATCCAAATTTCTCTAGAATTTCATAGGGTCCAATGAACCTTTGTCTCAACTTTCCTTTCTTACCAAAAAAAATCACACTTTTCCACGGAGAAACGTTGAGAATGACCTGACCACCTATCCCAAAAGAGATATCCTTCCTCTGGTTATCCGCATAACTTTTCTGCCTACTCTGAGTTGTTCTCATGTGCTTCTGAATCAACTAAAACTTTTCTTCCATCTCTTCTACCAATTTTGGTCCCATCAAATTCCTTTCACCTACTTCATCCCAAAAAGCTGGAGTTCGACAACACTTTCTATATAATGCCTCAAATAGAGACATCTGTAAACTAGAATAAAAACTGTTATTATAAGAAAATTCAACCAATGAAATATGTTAGTCCCAATTTACCTGGTAATCCAGTGAATAATCACATAGCATATCCTTCATGGTTTGAATTGTTCGTTCTGACTACCCATCTGATTGCAGATGAAAAGTTTTACTAAAATTTAATTCAGTACACAATGACGTTTGAAGGACTTTCCAAAAGTTAGAAGTAAACCTGGGATCATGATAAGATACAATGAAGAAGGGAACACCATGCATCCTGACTATCTCTTTAACATACAACCAAGAAAGTTGATCTGGAGACAAAGTATCTCGAATAGTAAGGAAATGAGCAGATTTAGTCAACCGATCAACAATAACCCAGATTTCATTTTTACCTCGATTTGTATATGGTAATCCCACAATGAAGTCCATGGATATATTTTCTCATTTCCACTCTGGAACCGGTAAAGACTGAATCATCCCTTTTGGTAACTGCCGCTCTGCTTTAACCTGCTGACATGTCAAACACTTCACAGTTAAATCAGAAAAATCTATTTTCATTCCATCCCACCAGTAATACTCACGAAGATATCTATACAACTTAGTAATGCCAGGATGAACTGAGAATGGAGAACTATGAGCTTCAAAAAACAACGCATTCTTCAACTATGAATCACTAGGCACACATAATCTCTTCCTGAACCTCAAAACACAATCATTGTCAATGTTAAATTCAGGCAACTTACCCTTTTGAACCAACTCTACCTTTTTCAGCAAGTCACTTTCTTTATTTTGTTCTTTCTTTATTCTGTCTGATAGAGATGATTTCAATGACACCTGAAACAAAACAGAATAATTTACTGCACCAACAACTTCTATGCCAAAGTTCAAAAAATAAAAAACCAAAGGATATCATTCCAAACATAGCATGGTCAATGAAGCATTAATTTTTAAACTCAAAGCATCAGTCACTTTATTTTATTTTCCTGGTTGGTAAATGATCGTGCAATTATAATCCTTGATTAATTCCAACAATATCCTCTGTCTCATGTTCAATTATTTCTGAGTGAATATATACTTCAAACTTTTGTGGTCAGTATATATTTCACATTTTACTCCATACAAATGATGCTTTGAAATTTTTGAAGCAAAAACAACAACCAATTCCAAATCATGTGTAGGGTAATTTAACTCATGAGGTTTCAACTGATGTGAATAATAAGAAATTACCTGATCATTTTGCATAAGGAAACAACCAAGTCCTTTCAACGAAGCATCACTGTAGATAAAAAACTCACCATTTCTGGAAGGCAGTGCCAAAACATGAGTATTCACCAATATTTTTTTCAATTTCTGAAAACAATCATCACATTATTTTTTCTAAATTAACTTAACACCTTTTTGAGTTAACTTATTCATTGGACTAGATAATTGTGAAAAATTCTTAATAAGCCTCCAGTAATTGACTACCAAACTAAGAAAACTATAAATATCGGTTATATTTTTGGGTCTTGGACATTCTTCAACCACTTTTGTTTTAGAAGGATCAACAGTTATGCCATTTTTTGAAACAATGTGACCAAGGAAAGAAATTTTTTGTAACCAAAATTTACACTTTATGAACTTCCCAAATAGTTTATTTTATTTTAATGTTTGCAAGACAACCCTTAAATGAATTTCATTCTCCTCGTTACTTTTAGAATAAACCAAAATATCATCAATGAACACAACCAAAAAATTATCCAAGAATTCACAGAAAATTCTATTCATAAGATCCATGAATACAGCAGGTGCATTGGTTAACCCAAAAAGCATAACTACAAATTCATAATGGCCATATCTAGTATGAAACATGATCTTTGGAATGTCTGCTTCCTTTACGTTCAACTGATGGTACCATGATCTCAAATCAATCTTCAAAAAATACTGAGCTCCTTGGAGATGATCAAACAAATCATCGGATATGACACAATGAATACTTGTTCTTAACAGTGATGTTATTCAATGCTCTATAATCAATACAAAGTCTCATTGAACCATATTTCTTTTTAACAAAAAAGATAGGAGCACCCCATGGTGGTGTGATAGGTCTAATGAAACCTTTATCTAATAACTCCTGCAATTTCTTCATTAACTATAAAAGTTCAATTTGATCCATTCGATAAGGGGGATTTGAAATTGTCTTAGAATCAGGAACTATGTCAACAGTAAATTCAACATCCATAT
The DNA here is from genome assembly GCA_963277665.1 of Viscum album. NCBI lineage: Eukaryota > Viridiplantae > Streptophyta > Magnoliopsida > Santalales > Viscaceae > Viscum > Viscum album. The sequence goes on along the minus strand of OY728140.1, from coordinate 83,758,252 downwards.
CTGGTATAATACAAGAAAACTCATCAGGAAAAAAATCAAGGTACTCATTTACCACTGGCACATAATTAATTTGAACAGTTCCTTTGTTTTCAACAATATATGAAAGGTAACATTCATTTCCTTCTTTTACTAGTTTCTTAGCTTCCTGATATGTCATCAAAAGAAAGGGTTCATTCTTTTACACAAACTAAAAATATTTCTGAAAAGAAACCTCTTCAGATCTGCAGTCAATCTTATCATGATAAATATAAATCCAATCCATGCCCAAAATAATATCGAACTCTATTAGAGGCAAAACAATAAGGTTTTCAGGTAGATTCTTTCCGCACACAAGGACAAGAAGTTTCTTGTGTTTTCTTTTTTCTCAACATTTCCTCTAGGTGTTTTTTCCATATGTTCCGTATTCATATCTTGAGATGGAATTTCTAATTTACTAGAAAACTTCTCAGAAATGAAAGAGTGTGTAGACCATGAATCAAACAACATATTGGCATAATCTGAACAAACAAATAGTTTACCTAATACTACTTCATTTGATGGCCCAACATCTTCTGAAGTTGTTGCAATGGACTTCACCACCCCTTTCTTCTTGTAGTCTAGCTGCTTTCCCTCAATTGAGTTCTTCGTTGGAAAGTCATTTTCATAATGACCCATTTCATTACACATAAAAGATTTTACTGATTTTAAATCAGATTTTGTCTTACCATTAACCTGATATTTTTTAGTGAAATTATGAGCCTTATGTCCCATTTTACAACATCAGTAGCACTTACCAAAATTCAACAGACATTCCACAACATTCTTTTTACCACAATTTTCACAAACTATAAACTTAAGTTTCTTAACATCAGACTTTTTTGAGGAGTTCTTCCCTTTCGTCTACCACCTATACCTCTAATTATATTATTTTTCAAAGAACACCTGATCATCAAAAAAATCCATTTCCACTTTCTCCGCACAATGAACAAGTTTTTCATAACATTTGAACTCATGAGAAGATAAAGCCCTTTGATACTTTGGCTTTAATCCTGAGTAAAAAAATGATTTTATAATCAACTTCTTGTATGAAATTTGGAGCATACCTTTCCAGTCGAGTGAATTTTTCTTCATAATTAGCCACTAAGTCATCCTCATGCCTCAATTCTAGGAATTGTTTTTCCATACTAAGAAGAACCACATTAGGAAAATATTTCTCAAGAAACATACCTTTGAATTAATCCTAATCAAGAGTATCAATCTTCTCCCTATACCTGATATTTTTCACCATCGACCACCACTGATCAGCTTCACATTTAAAACGTTAAACAACAAGACTAACCATTTGATGTCTTGAACACCCCATGACATCAAAAATTTTCTCCAGTGCTTCAATACACCCATCTTTTAGCACAGGGTAAGATGATCCTCTGAATAACGGGGGATGTTGCCTCATGAATTGCTCCAATACTAACATGTTCTTCTGTGGTTGATCTGGCCGATCTCATGCATGGATACCACCACAATTTATAGCTTGATTCAATTGTTCCATCACTGCAACAAACTGTTCAGTTCTGATTCCGACCATCTCAGGTTGCTGATTTGGTAGGTTGTCTTCCTCCTGATGTTATCCCAACATAGCTGCCTTATTTCCTCTACAGAAAACCATTCTAAACATAGAAATACCTTAGGTAAAGCAACATGGTAATCTGTAAATGCTACATCATTTCAATATTAACATAATCAATTTATCAATATTAATTTAACAATACCTTAACTTCTAATGTTATTTAAACCAACCTAGGATACCAACTATAAGTACCTGGCCTTAAATATTACATAATCTTTAATTAAATGAATATTTCATAATGAGTATCTTTTCAGGTTTATATTTTTAAAGAATTATGTCATAACTATTACATTACATCTCAAAAATTACAAGGTAGACACTTGTACTCAGTTTCCATTTTTTTCATAAAATTAAAACTCTTGAAAAAAAATTCATGTATAGTCCCATGTTTTAGACAAAATGAATTTTCATTGATCCCATCCATGACCCTATTCATCTTTAGGTCTCGTGAAAAACAATTCAAAACTTGGGATGAGTATAAAAATCTCAGTAAGGGTTATAAAACAAAGAATGAAAACATTAGTTCATTATTTCATACATAACATAATCTATTTAACATACCTCATGAAATCATAACATTTATGAATAACACATAGAAAACATAAATCATAAATGTAACTTGTAGCATTCATATCATACTTACATTGTAGCTATCACATCTACATAGGGAGTCACATTTGGAATACCCATCACTGTATATTCCCGAAATATCTTAGGAGAAACATTCACATTTAACTCCGTCATATTACCCAATTCATTGGAGCGATATCTTGGACTCACCCAGCCTAGATTTATCCCGGAACCAACCGTATATGTAAACAATAACCAATAACCATAACATATTTATAACATATGAAATAAACATAAATGAAAGATGACATTTCCACATTTCAATCACAATATATCATTTAAATATTTTGACATATAAAAAATCCATTATCAAATCCATTTTCAATACCAAAATACATAAAAGAGTATAGGGTATTTATTTTCCTTTTAAAAAACATTACGACTTGTTAAGGAAGCCAAAGATCAAATAATACTCGCGGCAGTAGAAAGGTCGTTGTCACTGCTTACATTAAAAGAAATATTCTTTATTTTTCATTTATTAAAACCTTTCATAGATAAATGATTCATTTTTAATAAAAGTAAAATTAAAAAGTTTTTATACAACACATAAAAGAAAATCATGTTTTAAAACAAAATATTCCTCAATAAAAAGGAGATTGGGATGATGTCCCTTACCTTATGCCAAACGTGACTCGTTCTTTCTTTAATCTCCTGAATAATAATCTAAAGTAAATTTCTACTTTCATAAGAACATTTTTCAAGTTTATTATTCCTTTTATATCACTTATTACCATGTTATAAACATTATATAACCATTTAAGTTAATATTGTTCGTTTTGTCGATATTTGGCACTTGAGTCCAAAATGGACTTCTTATAATTACAAGTTGTTCACATGGTAAAAAGTTCATTATATTCAAAATGATATTCATGATTTAGATATCATATATATCAGATATATCTAGTATATACATGTATTTATAATAGTACATATCATTTGGAGATAAGAAATGAAATGCACCGTTCATGGAGACGGTAAGCAGTACGTACGCATGAACACTACTTTCATTTCTATTTCATATTTTAATGGAATTAAAAGATAATGATACATAGTTATATTATAATTACAGTATAATATCATATATAATATCATTAACTCCATCCTTTATATGTCCCACATATGTCATTAACGAGTCATATCACTTTGAGGGGGCGATAGTTCGCACTACCTCAAATGAAATTATCACGTTTACCCATAATAGAAACCATAATGGTCTTCTATAAATGGAAAATACAAAATCATAATGAAAACATAAACATAATATATATAATATATAAACACAGTTCCATATTAATGGCCACCATGAGAGTCAGTAGGAGATAATCGAACAATCATTGTTTTGTGAGGTGTTAGTTTTCTATCCACAGAAACAATATGTTCTTCACCCATTAGATAGAGGTGTGTGTAAGTGTAGTTAGAATCCTTCTCATAAAAACATCCTAGTATATTTAGAATACTGGTGTTGTTATAAAAAAAGGAATAAAAATATTTTAGGGGTTGGAGAAGTAAAATAAAAGAAAATAATTTAAGAGAAACTGTTACCTATATTTTGGGTAACTCCCTTTGGTTTGAATCAAAAGGACTTATTGAAGTGCCTTCTTCCTAAGTTAAGGATTCTAGGTTGAAGAGAGTGATATTTAGAGCTTTTTTGGGAAGGTTTTGGATGATCCAATGGTATTTAGAGGTGTGAGGAATGGTTTAGAAGTGGTGTCCTTTTATAAGGGCGAGGATGGGCTCTTTAAAAAAGTGTGAAAATATTATTTTATTATATAATGATTTTCGGTTTCTAAAGGTCCAAAACTTATTAAAGTAAAAGATAATATGACTAATGGTTTAAATAAAATCATCCAATAATAATTGGACATGTTTTGGATATTATTATTTAATCTTTATAATATTATTTATTTAAATCATTTATTAATGAGGTAAACACTACATCATTATTGTGTCCTAAATAATTTTCTTTATTTGATATATAAAAATTATAAAAAAACTACCATGATGTAGGAAATATTTTTATCTTTCCAATGAATATTTATAGTCTAAAAGATAATATAAATAACCCCATTTAATAATTAATTTACTAAAAGATATTTGTTTGTGTCATTTTTGTCTTTACATTAAGTTAATTAAAATAAAGTGTCATTATCACTCCCAAGTGAATATATGGAGTCCAAAAATCAACCCAAATATAACCATGGTTGTAAATTACTCAACCAATAAGGTTAGGACAAGTGTTAAGGTAATTTTTTATTATTATGATTTTCTTTTTACCTTGATTTAACCTATTTACCTTTAACCGCGATAAATAAAAGTCAAAAGTTACTATTCACCAAATATTATTTTCATCTTATAATACCAAATTTTACTTAATAATAAAAACCATGTATGTAGGATTTTAAAAATTCAATCCACAGAAGTTGTAAAATTTTATTTAAATGAAAATGTCAGTTTTTAACAACTACTTAGTGGTTCCACTATTCATCAAAAATTGATGTTTTTTAGAAAACATACAAAAATTCATCCTAAGATATATTTGATATTATGAATTCAAAAATGATTTCTATTTTACCAAATTAAAATCATATAAGTTTCATTAGTTAATTTAAAATTAATTATCGTTGTCAAAAAATAGCGCGTTTTTAAGAAACAATAACCATCAAAAGATTGACACTTTTTTATGTCCAATTTCAAAGTGAAATCAATTCCAATGAACAACATTGGATTGATTGGTAACAATATAATCTAATTTAACTTTAAAACCAATTAAAATGATAATATAACCATATAAATAAATTATATTAAAAGGAACTTTTGAATTAAAATACAGTATTTTTCTCTATTCATTAAAAAATGAATTTTATCAGAATAATACCAAAAATTAACCAATGAAAAATTTTATGTCCCAATTCTAAAGAAGAATTTTATGTAGAAAAATGGAACTATAAAAGTGACCAAAACTATTGTTAAATAGGGTTCTCCATCAAAAGGCGGTAAATCAACCTTTTAAAGAATATTAGAGTATTTATGCTTAAATTAGATTAATTCACATTTTAAGCCTCTAAATTTTATTGAATAAATGTAAAAACAATGAACAAACATTTATAATCATATTTTAGTTAGTTTTATTCATTCCTCCAGTATAATGGCTAGGAATTAACTACAATTTAAAATAATATTATTATATTATTAGTGTGCAACATAAGTTTTCAAAGAAACCCATTGTTGTGTATCAGGTACGATATCGAGCATATCAACCCCTTTAAAGTAAAATTAATATTTAATTCCAAAATATGAATAATTATGAAAATTTATTATTTATTTATTTACCTGAGATGTTACATCCTTCCCCCCTTTTAGAAATTGAGTCCTCATAATTTTAGTCACTTATCAAATAAATGGGGGTATTTATCCCTCATAGAATTTTCAGATTCCCATGTTGCCTATTCAACCATATGGTTTTTCCAAAAAACCTATACCTGGTGAATTACCTTATTCCACAACACTTTCTCACTACGGTCAAGAATCTGGACTGGTTGTTCCTCATAAGAGAGATTCTCTTCCAACTGAACTACCTCTGGACTTAAAACATGAGATGGATCTGGCATATACTTTCTTATCATTGAAACCTGAAAAGCATTGTGTACCTAAGATAAAATTGGAGTTAAAGCCAATCTGTAAGAAACTGATCCAACTTTCTCCAGGATTTACTAGGGTCCAATGAACCTCAGACTCAATTTTCCTTTCTTACCAAAATGCATTACACATTTCCAAGGAGAAACTTTGAGAAAGACATGATCACCTACCTCAAAAGAGATCCTTCCTTCAGTTATCCGCATAACTTTTCTGCCTACTCTGAGCTGTTCTCATGTGCTTCAGAATTAACTGAACCTTTTCTGCCTTCTCTTTTACCAATTATGGTCCCATCATATTCCTTTCACATACTTCGTCCCAAAAAGATAGAGTTCGACAATGCTTTCCATATAATTCCTCAAATGGAGCCATCTGTATACTGGAATGAAAACTGTTATTATAATAAAATTCAACCAAATAAATATGTTGGTCCCAACTTCCCTAGTAATCTAGTGAAAAAGCATGTAGTTTATCCTCCATTGTCTGAATTTTTCGTTTTGACTACCCATCTGATTGTCGATGAAAAGCTGTACTAAAATTTAATTCATTACCCAACGATTTTTGAAGGCCTTTCCAAAAGGTAGAAGTAAACCTGGGATCATGATTAGATACAATAGAAAGGGGAACACCATGCATCCTGACTATCTCTTTAACATACAATCGAGAAAGTTGATCTAGAGAGAAAGTATCTCAAATAGGTAGGAAATGAGCAGATTTAGCCAACCGGTCAATATTAACCCAGATTGCATTATTACATCGAGATGTCTTTGGTAATACCACAATGAAGTCCATTGATATATTTTCCCATTTCCACTATGGCACCGGTAAAGAAAAGACTGAAGCATTCCTTTTGGTAATTGTCGTTCTTCTTTAACCTGCTGACATGTAAAACACTTCACAGTAAAATCATCAAAATATCTTTTCATTCCATCCCACCAGTAATATTCACAAAGATCTCTATACATCTTAGTACTGCCAGGATGAACTAAAAACAGAGAACTATGATCTTCACATAACAACTCATTCTTCAACTGTGAATCACAAGGTACACATAATCTCTTCCCAAACCTCAAAACACAATCATTATCAACATTAAATTTAGGCAACCTACCCTTCTGAACCAACTCTACCTTTTTTAGCAAGTCATTGTCCTTCTTCTATGCTTTCTTTATTCTATCTGATAGAGATGATTTCAATGAAACCTGAAACATAACAGAATAATTTCCTGCATCAACAACTTCTAGGCCAAAGTTCAACAAATCAAAATCCAAAGGATCTCTTTCTAAATGTAGCATGGTCAATGAAGCATTAATTTTTCGACGCAAATCATCAGCCACTTTATTTGATTTTCTTGGATGGTAAAGGATCATGCAATAATAATACTTGAATAATTCCAACCATGTCCTCTATCTCGTGTTCAATTATTTCTGAGTGAATATATACTTCAAAATTTTTTGGTCATTATATATTTCACATTTTACTCCATACAAATGATGCCTCCAAATTTTTAATTGAAAAACAACAGCAGCTAATTCGAAATCATGTATTGGGTAAATTAACTCATGAGGTTTCAACTAACGTGAAGAATAAGAAATTACCTGATCATTATGCATAAGGAAACAACCAAGTCCTTTCAACAAAACATCACTGTAGATAACAAACTCACCATTTTTGGAAGGCAGTTCCAAAAATTCTGCATCCAACAACATTCTTTTCAATTCCTAAAAACAGTCATCACATTATTTTGTCTAAATGAACTTAACACATTTTCGAGTTAACTTTGTCATTGGAATAGATAACTGTGAAAAATCATTAACAAACCCCCAGTAATAACCTTCCAAACCAAGAAAACTACGAATATCGATTATATTTGTGGGTCTTGGCCATTATTCAGCCACTTTTGTTTTAGCAGGATCAACACTTATTCCATTTTTTGAAACAATGTGACCGTGTAAAGAAATTTGTTGTAACCAAAATTCACACTTGATGAACATATCAAATAGTTTATTTTCTTTTAAGGTTTGCAAGACAATCCTTAAATGACTTTCTTTCTCCTCTTTACTTTTAGAATAAACCAAAATATCATCAATGAACACAACCACAAACTTATCCAAGAATTCACGGGAAATTTTATTCATAAGATCCATGAATACAATAGGTACATTGGTTAACTCAAAAGGCATAACTACAAATTCATAATGGCCATATCTAGTACAAAACACGAAATTCAGAATGTCAGCTTCCTTTACTTTCAACTGATGGTACCTCAACCTCAAATCAATCTTTAAAAAATACTGAGCTCTATTGAGATAATCAAACAAATCATCGATATGAGGCAATGGGTACTTGTTATTAATAGTGATGTTATTCAACGCTCTATAATCAATGAAAAGTCTCATTGAACCATATTTCTTTTTAACAAACAAAATAGGAGCACGCCATGGTGGTGTGATAGTTTGAATGAAACCTTTATCTAATAACTCCTGCAATTGGTTATTTAACTCTAAAAGTTCAATTTGAGACATTCTATAAGGATGTTTTGAAATTTTCTTAGCATCAGGAACTATGTAAATAGTAAATTCAACTTCCTTATTAGGTATAATAGAAGAAAACTCATCAGGAAAAACATCAAGGTACTCATTTACCACTAGCACATAATTAATCTGAATAGTTTTTTTTTGTTTTCAACAATATGTGCATGGTAACATTCATTTCCTTCTTTTACTAGTTTCTCAGCTTCCTGATATGTTATCAAAAGAAATAGTTCATTCTTGTACACAAACTGAAAATATTTCTGAAAAGGAAACCTCTTCAGCTATGCATTCAATCTTAGCATGATAAATAGAAACCCAATCCATACCCAAAATAACATCAAACTCTACTAGAGGAAAAATAATAAGGTTTTCAGGTAGATTCTTTCCGTAAACAAGGACATGAAGGTTCTTATGTTTTCTTTTTGCCTCAACATTTCCTCTAAGTGTTTTTACCACATGTTCCATATTCATATCTTGAGATGGAATTTATAATTTACTATAAAACATCTTATAAATGAAAGAGTGTGTAGACCATGAATCAAACAACACATTGACATAATCTGAATAAACAAATAGTGTACCTGATACTACTTCATTTGATGGACCAACATCTACTGAAGTAGTTGAAAAGGACTTCACCACACCTTTCTTCTTGTAGTCTAGCTACTTTCCCTTAGTTGAGTTCTTCGTTGGACACTCATTTGCATAATGACCCATTTAATTGCACTTAAAACATTTTACTAACTATAAATTAGTTTTTGTCTTACCATTAACTTGATATTTTTTAGTGCAATTATGAGCCTTATGTCTCATTTTACCACATTGGTAGCACTTACCAGAATTCAAAAGACATTCCCCAGCATGATTTTTACCACAATTTTCACAAACTATAAACTTATGTTTCTTACCATCAAACATTTTAGAAGAGTTCATCCCTTTTTTCTGCCACCTCGACCACTTATTCTGTTGTTTTTCAAAGAACATTTGATCATCGATAAACTCTATTTCCAACTTCTCTGCATAATGAACATGTTTTTCATAACATTTGAAATCACGAGAAGATAAAGCTATTCGATACTTTGGCTTTAATCCTAAGTAAAAAATGGTTGACTTTAAAATCAAGTTTTCCTATGAAATTTGGAGCATACCTTTCCAGTCGAGTGAATTTTTCTTCATAAGTAGCCACTGAGTCATCCTCCTACCTCAATTCTAGGAATTGTTTTTCTATTCTAAGACAAACCACCTTAGGAAAATATTTCTCAAGAAACATACCGTTGAATTCCTCCCAATTAAGAGCATAAATCTCCTCATTATCCCTGATATTTTTCACCATCGACCACCATTGATCAACTTCACCTTCAAAATGGTAAACAAAAATACTAACCTTTTGATTTTATAAACACCCCATGACATCAAAAATTTTCTCCAATGCTTTAATCCACCCTTATGCTAGCACTGGGTCAGATGATCCTCTGAATGATGGGGGATGCTGCCTCATGAAATGATCCACTACTGGCATGTTCCTCTGTGGTTGATTTGGATGATCTCGTTCATGGATACCACCACCATTTATAGCCTGAGTCAATTGTGCCATCACTGCAACAAACTATTCAGTTCTGATTCCAACCATCTCCAGTTTCTGATTTGGAAGGTTGTCTTCCTCCTGATGTCGTCCCAACATAGCTGCCTTGTTTCCTCTACAGAAAACCATTCTAAACCCATAAATACCTTAGGCGAAGCAACATGGTAATCTGTCAAAGCTATATCATTTCAATATTAACATAAAACAATTTATAGATATTAATTTAACAATAAACTAACTTCTAAATTTATCTAAACTGACCTATGATACCAACTATAAAGACCCAACCTTAAAAATTACATAATCTTGAATTAAATGAATAATTGACATTGAGGATCTTTTCAGGTGTAGAGTTTTAGAAAATTAGGCCATAACTATTACATTACATCTCAAAAATTACAAGGTAGACACTTATACTCAGTTTCCATTTTTTTCATAAAATAAAAACTCTTGAAAAAAAAGAGTCATGTATAGTCCCATGTTTTAGAGAACATGACTTTTCCTTGATCCCATCCTTGACCCTATTCATCTTTATGTCCCGTGAAAAACCTTTCAAAACTTGGGATGAACATAAAAATCTCAGTAAGGGTTATAAAACAAAGAAAGAAAACATTTGTTCATCATTACATACATAACATAAGCTCTTTAACATACCTCACAAAATCATAATATTTATGAATAACACTTAGAAAACATAAATCAAAAAGGTAACTTGTGGCATTCATATCATACTTTCATTGCAGCTATCTCAGCTATGTAGGGAGTTACATTTGGAATACCCATCATAGTATATTCCCTAAATATATTAGGAAAAATATTCACATTAACCTCCATCACGTTACCCAATGCATTGGAGAGCTATCTCGGGCTCACCCACCTTAGGTTTGTCACGAAACCACCCATATTCACAAACAATTCCCAAGAACCATAACATATTCATAACATATGAAACAAATATAAAGGAAAGATAACATTTCCACATTTCAATCATAATATATCATTTAAATATATTGACATAAAAAATCCATTATCAAACCATTTTAAATAAAAAAATACATAAAATAATATATTATATTTATTTTCCTTTTAAAAAACATTATGACTCAGTAAGGAAGCTAAAGATCAAATAATACTCACGGCGGCGGAAAGATCGTTATCACCGCTTATGTTAAAAGAAACATTATTTTTTGTCATTTAGTATAATGATTCATAGAGAAAAGATTAATTTTGAATAAAATTAAAAGTCAAAGGTGTTTATATAGCGTATAAAAGAAAATCATGTATTAAAACAGGGTATGCCTCAATGAAAGGATATTGAGACGAAGTCCCTTACCTTGTTCCCAACTTGACTCGTTCGTTCTTTAATATCATGAATGATAAACTAAAGTTAATTTCTAATTTATTTAGAACCTTTTTCAAGTTTATTATTCCTTTTATATCACTTATTACCATGTTATAATCATTATTTAATCATTTAAGTTAATAATGTTCGTTTTGTCGATATTTGGTACTTTTGTCAAAAATGGACTTCTTATAATTACAAGTTGTTCACATGGTCAAAAATTAATTGTATTCAGAATTATATTAATGATTTAGATATCTTATATATAATATATATAAATTATATACATGTATTTATAATAGTATATATGATTTGGAGATAATAAATGAAATTCACCGTTCATGGAGATGGTAAGTTGTACGTATGCATGAACGCTACTTTCATTTCTATTTCATATTTTAATGGAATTAAAAGACACCGATACATAGTTATATTATAATTATAGTATAATATCATATATAATATCATTAAATCCATCCTTTATATGTCCCATATATGGCATTAACTAGTCACATCACTTTGAGGGGGCGATAGTCCGCACTTCCTCAAAAGAAATTATCCCGTTTACCCATAATGGAGACCATAAAGGTGTGCTATAAATGGAAACTATAGAAGCATAAAGAAAATATAAACATAATATATTTCATTTGTAAATAAAGTTCCATATTAATTTCCACCATGATAGGTGGTAGGAGATAATCGAACAATCATCGTTTCGTGAGGCGTTAGTTTTCCATCCACAGAAATAGTATGTTCTTCACCCATTAGATGGAGGTGTGTGTAAGTGTAGTTAGAATAATTATCATAAAAAAAATTATAGTATATTTAGGATACTGTTGTTTTTAGAAAATAAGGGAATAAAATGATATTAGGGGTTAGATAAGTAAAATAAAAGAAAATAAGTTAAGAGAAACTGTTACCTTTAATTTGGGTAACTCCCTTTGGTTTGAATCAAAAGGACTTCTTGAAGTACCTTGTGCCTATGTTAAGGATTATATATGGAAGAGAGAGATATTTAGAGCTTATTTGGGCAGGGTTTGGATGATCCAAGGGGATTGAGAGGTGTGGGGAATGGGTTAGAAGTGGTGTTCTTTTTTAACGGGGTGGGAGGGGCTCTTTAGGAAAGTGTGAAAATATTATTTTATTATATAATGATTTTCAGTTTCTAATGGTCCAAAACTTATTAAAGTAGAAGATAACATGACTCATGGTCGAAATAAAATCATCCAACAAAATTGGAAATATCTTAGATATTATTTTAATCTTTCTAATATTATTTATTTAAATCATTTATTAATGAGGTAAACACTGCATCATTATTGTGTCATACATAATTTTATTTATTTGATGTCTAAAAATAATAAAAAATTACCATGATGTAGGAAATAGTTTTAGATTTATAATGAATTTTTATAGTTAAAAATATTACTTATATAACCCCATGTAAAAATTATTTTAATAAAAGATATTTTTTTATGTCATTTTTGTCTTTAGTTTAAGTTAATTAAAATAAAGTGTCATTATCACTCCTATGTGGCCCCATCGGGTCCCAAAATCGACCCAAAGATGCCCATGGTCGTAAATGACTCAACCAATAAGGTTAGGACAAGTATTAATATAATTATGTATTATTATGATATTCTTTTTATCATGAATCACCATATTTACCTTTAACCGCGGTAAATAAAAGTCTAAAGTTACTATTCACCAAAAAATATTTTCATCTTATTGACCCACATTTTACTTAATAATAAAAAACATGTATGTTAGATTTTTGAAATTCAACCCACATAATCGGTAAAATTTCATTTAAATGAAAATGTCAGTTTTTAACTACTACTTAGTGGTTTCACTATTCATCAAAAATTGAATTTTTCCAAAAAACAACCAAAAATTAAACCAAAGCTATATTTGATATTCCAAATTCAAAAATGATGTCTATTTTACCAAATTAAAAACATATAATTTAAATTAATTAATTTTAAATTAATTCTTGTTGTCAAAACAAATAACGTTTTTGTAACACCCCAAGATTTCATAGTACATTATTTCTTCAAAGTAATTCAATAACTTGAACTACACGCAACACTAAGTTAAAGCACACAACGACTTACCAAACTAGCTGTTGAAAAGTGGTTATGAATAGTATTAAATGAATTTTGAACTTTATATAGTCCTTATAATTTTAGAATCCATATTATGAGTTTCTTAGACATAATGTAAGAACAAATTCATTTTTTCAGATAAAAGAAGTATTTTTCAAAAAATGCAATTTTACCGCCTTTTAATGGTGAACCCTTTTTAAATTCAATATTTTAAAATTTTATATATTCAATTTGACAAAATAATCTTCTTCTTTAGAATCAGGACACAATAATTTAGTTTTAAAAATTTTTTGGTGTTTTTTTGATAACTTTCATATTTATGTGAATAGTAAAAAATACTATATTTTAACTGAAAACAACTTTTTTAATAAAAATATTTTTTAGTGTTGAATTATAAATTTTAATGATTTGGAATTATAATTAGATTCTATTTTTACCATTTAATTCAATGATGGTCATTTTAAGTAATTTCACTTTGAAATTGGACATGAACAAGTGTCAATCTTTTGATAGTTATTATTTCTTAATAATACGCTTTTTTGTTTTGACAACGAGAATTAATTTTATATTAATTAATGCATATTATATGTTTTTAAATTTGTAAAATAGAATTCATTTTTGAATTTGGAATATCAAAATTACCTTAGGGTGAATTTTTGGTATTTTTCTGAAAACTTTCAGTTTATGATGAATAGTGAAAAACCCTGAGTTATTGTTTAAAACTGACTTTTTATTTAAATAATTATTTATTTTATTTAAATTTATTTAAGTCACTATAGATAAATAATACCTATATATTTTCAAGGTAATTCATTAGAGTCAGTATATAATAATTTTAGATATATAAAAATTTTATTGAAATTTTTACCGTCTTTTACCCACCTCCTAGGAGCATTTGCAGATTTACATAAAACATAATTTTACCGCTTATGTGAGTTAAATTTCAAAAATCCGAGAGGCAAAATTGATATCAGTAAGTAAAATTTGGTTCAATAAGATGAAAATAATTTTTGGTGAATAGTAACTTTTTACTTTTATTTACTACGCTTAAAAATAAATAAGCTAATTAAGGGTAAAAATGATATTATTATTACCCTAATACATGTTATAATTCTATTGGATAAGTGTACTTCGACCGAAAACAACCTTAGGAATAAAATATGATCCTTTAGGTCCACTTGGATTAGATCAGGACATTTATTATTATTTAATTCAAAGAAGAGTTAAAAGTGTTAAATTCAAAGTTTAATAACAAAACCATTTTTAATATAGTGTTACACATAAGATAAATTCAACTATAAATATTCAATAGAAAGATAAAACGATTTCCTACATAATTTTTTTTTATTTATATTTTTTAGACATTAAATAATTTAAATTATTTATGACACAATGATGATACAATAATTACTTAATTAATAAAATATTAAAATAATTAATATTATAAATATCCAAATAAAAGTAATTTGAGCCTTTTTATGAATTAAACTAATTCTATAGGTTAATATAACATGTTAGGATTTGTTACATGAAATGTTTTTGAAGTAATAATTCTGTTATGAATTTAGAAAAAACAAAATACCAAATAGTGTCAAAATTGACATAAAAGAGTTTTTAAAACAAATATTATATTATTAATTGATATTCTATTTCTAAAAATTTAAGGTTCGGCCAAAAGACGTATATAATGATAGGTGTATTATTAATGAACCACTTGGGGTTCACTTTAAAGTTTATAGTAAGTTTATTAACCATATAATATAAAAATACAAAGAGATATGGTAAATGTCAAACTATTTAACTAAGAGTTAAATCTAAATGATAACCCATAATATGGTTCTGATACCGAGGTAGTGATTTTAGAATAATACATGATTGATTTGGATAAATTATATTGGATATTCTTGACTACCTTGAAACTGATTAATGATTTTTATATTCCATCATTGATGGAGTTTAGAACATTTTTGGATAGGAGTATATCCAGTACTCTATAAGGAATAATGGAGCATGAATGTAATCAATAAGGTTTTATAGCAATTTAGGATGTTTTAGTGTTTTAAAAGAATACACGATGAAGGTGTTCACATGTTATTACGAGGAAAAAAGGATCTTCATTGTGTTTACCTTCCTTTTAAATTTTGGAATGTGAGTTTGGACAGATGTATTTTGGATAATTCTAGTTTGAGATTATTTTTTGATTTCCACAAAAAGGATAACCCAGAGGTTGGGTGGCAACCCATCGCATCCGGCAAAGCCGCGAGACTTGAACCCTCAACTGAAGGGAGAAAAGGGTGTATCACCTACCACTGGCCCACGTGATTTCCTAGATTGAATAATGTAGTTTTTTTAAAAGGTCTGGCATATGAATTATAAATTTATTTTTTTGGAACCCTATACGAATAGGATAAATAGAATATTTTTTTATGTTTTATTATATTTGAGAGTGAAATATGTGTTTGTGGTAGAAATTTTTTAAAGGATGTAACTCTACTTGTCAAGTATATATTTTTTTATTCTCTTATTATATGAAGAAATTAATTCTTAAACATTAGGTAAGGGATCTTAAAACTAAAAATGTGTTATCCTAATACCTTATTTTCTGTTGAACCAATGATATTTTAAATCATCATAGATTGATGGTTTTGAGGCCCTAAATTCTACAATTGTTTGTGACTGATGATCTAAATTACTCCCTATAAATATTTATGTTTTTTATCCAATTATGTGTCCCTAATTGCCACCAATGTTCTCCTAATCGAGATCAAAATTTGCTGGTGATTTTTTCATTCCCATTTTCCTTTTATTAAGACTAAATTTTATTAACCCAATTTCCGATGTGGGTTTTCCCACAAAGGTATTTTCTATTTTCTGCCTTTTATTTTTGAAGAACAATTTTAAATTGCGAGGACACAATTTATTTAATGAGGGAAGAATGTAACACCCCAAATTTTCACAGTATGTTATTTCTTTAAAGTAATTCAATAACTTGCACTACACACAACACTATTTTCAACCGCACCAAGACTTACCAAACTAGCCATTCAAAAGCGTTTATGATTAGTATAAACTAAATTTTTAACTTTATATAATCCTTATAATCTTAGAATCCATATTATGAGTTTCTTAGACATAATGTAAGAACAAATTCCTTTTTTTAGATAAAAGAAGTATTTTTCCAAAAATGCAATTTTACCACCTTTTAATGGAGAACCTTTTTAAAATTAAATATTTGAAACTTTTATATATTCAATTTGACAAAATAAACTTCTTATTAAGAATCAGGACATAATAATTTAGTTTCATGTTTTTTTGTTTTTCTGATAATTTTCATATTTGGGTGAATAGTGATAAATACTATATTTTAACTGAAAACAAATTCTTTAATCCAAATAATTTATAGTGTTGAATTATTCATTTTAATGGTTTAGAAGTATAATTATATTATATTTTTACCATTTAATTCAATTATGGTCATTGTGAGTAATTTCACGTTGAAATTGGACATAAACAAGTGTCAATCTTTTGATAGTTATTATTTCTTAAAAATACGATTTTTTGTTTTGAAAATGGGAATTAAATTTAAATTAATTAATGAAACTTCTATGTTTTGAAATTGTTAAAATAGAATTCATTTTTGAATTCACAATATCAAAATTATCTTAGGGTGAATTCTTGGTATTTTTCTAAAAACTTTCAATTTTTGATGAATAGTTAAAAACACTGAGTTATTGTTTAAAACCGAATTTTTATTTAAATAATTATGTATTTTATTTAAATTTATTTTAGGTCAAAATATATAAATAATAACTATATAAGTTCAATTTAATTCATTGGATTAAGTTTATAATAATTTTTGATGTATAAAAATTTTATTGATCTTTTTACGGTGTTTTACCCACCTCCTATGAGCATTTGAAAATTTACATAAAACATAAATTTACCACTACTGTGAGTTGAATTTCAAAAATACAAGTGACACATTTTAAATCAGTATGTAAAATTTGGTTGAATAAGATGAAAATAATTTTTGTTGAATAGTAACTTTTTACTTTTATTTACCACAGTTAAAAGTAAATAGGGTAATTTAGGTAAAAATGATATTATTATTACCCTAACACATGTCCTAATTATATTTGCTAAGTATAATTCGATCCAAAACAACCTTAGGAATACAATATAATCCTTTAGGTCCACTTTTATTAGATTGGGACATTTATTATTATTTAATTCAAAGAATAGTTAAAAGTGTTAAATTCAAAGTTTAATAACTAAACCATTTTTAATATAGGGTTACACATAAAATAAATTCGACTATAAATATTAATTAGAAAGCTAAAAATATTTCCAACGTAATGGTATTTTATTTATATTTTTTAGACATTAAATAATGTAGTTTATTTATGACACAATGATGATACAGTAATTACCTAATTAATGAAATATAAAAACAATTAATATTATAAATATCCAAATAAATGTAATTTAAGACTTTTTATGAATTCCACTAATTTTTTAGGTTAATATTAAATTTTAGGGTTGGTTAGATTAATTTTTTTCGAAGTAATAATTCTGTTATAAATTTAGCAAAAACAAGATACCAAATAGTTTTAAAATTGACATAAAAGAGTTTTTAAAACAAATATTATATTATTAATTGATATTCTATTTATAAAAATCTAAGGTTCTTCCAAAAAAATTATATAATTATATTTGTATCATTAGTGAACCAATTGGGATTCTTTATGAAGTTTATAGTAAGTTTATTAACCATATAATATAAAAATACAAAGAGACATGGTAAATGTCAAACTATTTAACTAAGAGTTAAAACTAAAAGATAAAGTTTATATAGTGATCCAAACCTATATAAAACCTATTGGTTGAGTGGTTTTCAACCCATTACAACCTTATACTTTAAATAATTTATTTCTGATCCATTATAAACCGAAAATGGTTTTATTATAAAATAATATTTCTAGCTTTTCCTAAGGTGTCCCTCACCCCTCTTATAATAGGGCACTCCCCTTCTCTCTAATTTACACCTTCAAGGCCATTTGGATCATCCAAACCCTGCCCAAATACCCTCTCAACTATCCAAAATTCATCCTAGAGGCCTTACTTTAGTCAGAAATCCAACCTAATGAGACCTTTTGATCAAATCAAAAGGAAGAACCCGAAGAAGTGGTAAATATTTCATCACCTCTTTCAAGTTCCTTTCTTCTTCCACTTCCTCTTTATTTTTTGTTTCCATTATAAACTAATAACTCCAATATATTATATATACTATGATGTTATTATAAATATGGTACCACCATATTCATTATTATATCCATCCTTTGAATGACATATCGCCATACGTGTGTATGTATGACTTACCATCTCCACGTCGTGGTGTAATTGTTATTCAATACATTATTATTTGGATGGGTATAATAATGATGTGTAATTGATGTAAATAATAAATATAACATGATAATGATTCTGTATATATGATATACCATCTAATTATATATTATTCTAATATCAAAAGAATGATATTGTCGCTCGTGCGTACGTACAGATCACCGTCTCCATGAACGAGATGAGATTCATTCCCCATCGTATCCATTCAAGACTAATTTTCATTAGATGATAAAAAATAATGTTTAAAGACTTAATATCATTCTGAATATGAATAATATGCATCCTATCCATAACAAACATTACTTACTTAACAAATCATACAAAGGAAAATGAATCAATTAACACCCAAAACGACGATAATACTAAGATATTATTAACAAAACAATGTTAAAAGATCATATATGACATCATATTAATGTATATGATTATTTTATAATTTAATAAAAATTATTTCACCATTATATAGGAGGTTAAACTACCCTATACCAAGGAAAATTACAATGTAAGGGTTAATTTCACGATCTTTTTATTATCCGAGATTGTTTATGTGTAAGTTTTTACTAGGACATATTTATTATCCATGTACATGTTTTATAAAAGAGTTTTCAAAAGGATAATTTTTAAGGGACTCTTTAACTAAAAAATAATTTTAAAATTTTAAAATATTTATTCTTTTAAACCTTTCTCATTAATGTCCATGTTTTCAAAATCATTTTAAAGATTTATTTATATGGACATAAATGTTTTAAAATATTAATTACTTTCAAAAGTTCCAAAGTTGTATGGGACACTTTGATTCAAAAATATCTTTTAAATGGCTTCCTTTATAAATTATGTGACTTTTATAATGATTTCATGAAAAAGGTATATTTATCTCAAAGAGTTTTACTGATCATTTTCAACTATGTCAACATCCTTTACTAGATATTATTCTTGATCAAGGTTGGTTTATTATGATAAAAATAATCCATATTGTATTGAAGGTTTTGTGATATTTTTGACTGAAGATGTGTTATTTTTATACCATTCATGGTTTATGGATAAAGTATTAACATTTTGTATGCTAGTTTTAATACGAATGTTTATGTATGTTCAAGAATTTTCATATGAGAAATGCATTGGACTTAGTAAGTGACGGGTGGAGCCCGTTATAGCTCCTCGATGCATCGGTAGGTCTCATGAGACAAACTAGGGTCTTGGCATAAGGCCTTGACAAAATCTTATTTGTAGTCTTGGCACAAGGCCTTGAATATGTGGTTATGAAAGACTGGCATTATGAATTCCATCATTATAAAAGTGACTATTGTTATTGAATGTGATTATTATACTAGTAGAATATCCATGTGAGTAAGTAAATGGAATTATTTTGATTTATATTTTCCATATTATGATGAAGTTTATGTCGAAAAGGATTTTTTTAGTTCTATACATTGCCTTAAATGTTTAAGCTTATTTATGAATGTTTCCGCTATATTTTTATCCTTACTAAGAAAATAAACTCACCTATTTATTTTTTATTTTTCCTAGGATGTGAAGAAGTATATTATGACTGACCTACATGGATAGTCTATGGGATCTTAGTGTTTTCTATGGAAACAATGTTGTTGTCATTTTCCATTCTATGATATAATGTAAGCCTTATGAATGTATCTATTACTTCCAAGGCTACTAAAATAATCGGTATTTAGAGAATTCATCTTTTGTGATCATGAAAATGATACGTAATAATGCACTGACTCTGAGCTTCTTGGGTCAGGGCGTTACAGTGTTTTTAAGAAACAATAACTATCAAAAGATTAACACTTGTTTATGTCCAAATTTTAAAGTGAAATTAATTTCAATGACCAAAATTGGATTAATTGGTAAAAATAAAATCCAATTACACTTTAAAACCGATTAAAAGGATAATATAACCATATAAATAAATTATATTAAAAGGCACTTTTGAATTAAAATACAGTATTTTTCACTATTCATTAAAAAATTAATTTCATCAGAAAAATACCAAAAATTTACCCAAAGTTAAATTTTATGTCCCGATTCTAAATAAGAATTTAATTTTTTTCAAATAGAACATGTAAAAATGACTAAAATTAGATTTAAATAGGGTTCGCCACCAAAAGGTGGTAAATCGACCTTCTAAAGAATATTAGAGTATTTATGCCTAAAATTTGATTAATTCACATTTTAAGACTCTAAAATTTTTGGCATAAATGTAAAAACATTTAACAAACATGTATAATCATATTTTAGTTAGTTTTATTCATTCCTCCAATACAACAGCTAGGTATTAAATACAATTTAAAATAATATTATTATATTGTTAGTGTGCAACGTAAGATTTCAAAGAAACTCGTTGTTGCGCATTGGGTATGCCATCGAGCATATAAAACCCTTTAAAGTAAAATTAATATTTAATTCTCAAATATGAATAATTATAAAAATGTATTATTTCTTTATTTACCTAGGTTTTTATAGAAAGAATTAGGATTTAGGTATGTAGTGCATTAAACCTGTTGGGCACGAGGGGTTTATATTACAAATAAAATATTTATGACATAAACTCCCCATAACTCATGTATTGAAAAAAATACATCACCACAGTTTAATTTATCTCAAGATACATATTTACATCTTAAAAAAGTAATTTCAGTGTAAATAGATTGACAATGCAAACTGTTTTCATGAATTGTGCCTCACAACCCATTTCCACTATAAATTATCCATTTACAATGAAAATGTTCCATGTAGGCAGTTCCCTTCACCAGTTCTATAGAAAATCCTACAAAATATCTGATGCTCCTTGAAACCCAATATTCTACTCATAAACGTGGAAAGGTGATTAACTCTTTTATCTTTGATGTTCAAATCTCCCCACCATTTTAATTTTCATCCATGATAAGTCTAATGAAAAAATAATGCTTCTAAAAGATATGAGGCCACAAATACCTCACCAATGATTCATGCTCCCATGTCCAATGAAAATCTTGTATGCATCACAATAACAATCTGACCAAAATTATAATTCTCACATAATTATTTGACCTCAATATACATGATCTCCACTAGGTTCTCAATAACAAAAAGATCAAGTTCCAACTCAATATCGTCCCACCTCAAAACATGGGAAGGATTATGATAATACTTACTTAGTTGAGATATATGAAAAAAATCATGGATACTTGTCAACTAAGACAACAACGTCAACCAATAAGAACCCTACTCAATACTCTTAGTGAAATTAAATGGTCCAACATAAATTGGATCCAACTTCCTATATTTCCCAAGCTAATGGTGAACAAATTGATGATATAATTTGAAGAAAACTCGGCAACCTATGGAAAAATCTAAAGGACAATGACGATGATCAATATAAAATTTCTTCTGGCTTTGTTCATTAACCAGGCATTGATGTATATCATAAATCCTCATCTATGTCTATTGAATGGGACTTGTTCCCATAAGAGAGGCCGCTCCAACCCCTACCCAAAAAAGACTTGACCATCATGGTCATCCATACAAATCCTTAAAGGGTTCCATTCTTATAGAAAATTGATAACTATTATTATATGAAAAATAAACTAGTTTTAGATGGTTATCCCAAAATCCACAAAAATCAATGATTAATTCATGGATAATATCCTCTAGATTCTAAATAACATGCTCTATTTGATAATTATTCTGTGGATGCTAAGTTGTACTAAACATAACTTTGGTCCCCATCACCTTCTAAAGACTCTTATAGAATATAGAAGTAAACATGGGATTTCTATCCAAGACAATGGTAGAGGGAATACCATGTTACCTCATGATCTTATACATATACTGCTTACCCAGATCTTGAACCTTAGTGGTGTTCCTAGTTGAAATGAAATGGGCTGATTTTTTCAACTGATCAACCACCACCAAGTTCGATTCTTCCCCACAAGGAGTCCATAGTTATCCAACAAACAATTTCATGGAAACCTAAACCCATTTACAAACTATAACTGAAAGAGGCTAGATAAGAGCATAAGGCTTCATGTGTTCTGCCTTTATCCAATGGCAAGTGTAATAGTGAGAGACATAATAAAAAATGTCATGCTTTATACTCGGCCACTAGAATTTCCATATAATGTCATAATACACATTATTAGCGACAGGGTGAATAGACCACGAAGTTCTATAACAATATTTCAAGATAGAATTACTCATAGATTCTAGGATTAAATATTGATCCATAAATAAGATAATTCCATCAAAAGGGAGATACCAACAAGGAACAGTATCCCAACCATTTAAGGTTTCCCTGATTCCTCTAAACTCATCATCATGCTAATAACCATGATGAATAGAATCATGGAGAAATAATGATACCTAAACACTAGTTAGAACCATACCTGAATCATATTCCTGAGTGTAAAAATGAAACTATGTGAGGAGTCCTATTAGGTTCAAATCTTCCTTCAAATTTAAGATATCCTATGGTGGAAGATTCCTAATGAGATCATTTGCGATTATATTCCCCTTATTTGATGTGTAGGTGATGCTGAAATAAAACATATCAAGATATTACACAAATAATTTCTATATTAAATTCAATTCCTTCTATGAAAAGATATATCTCATACTCTTATGATCCGAAAACATCATGAACCACTCTGAGAAAATATAGTGTCTCCAACACTTAAGTGCATGAATAATCACGACAAGATCTAAATCATGAGTGTGGTAAATTTTCTCATGTGGGAAAAGATGATGGGATCCATAGGCCATAGCGTGACTACCCAATATAATAACACAACACAAACCAACACCAAAATCATCAAATTATAAAATATATCCCATATTAGGTTCAGGTAAGATCAAAATAGGATTATATTTCAGAAGTTGTTTTAAATTATCAAAAGAAGCCTCACATTTATCACCCCATGTGAATTTCACTCCTTTATTGGTAAGAAAAATCATAGGTGATACAAACCTTTATAAATCCTTTAAGAACCACTAATAGTATCCATCAAGACCCATGAAACTCTGTATCTTGAAGAAGTTACATGGTTCCTCTCCTAAAAAGATATTTTTCACCATATTAGGATCAACTAAAATTCCATTATAAGAAATCATGTTCCCCAAGAACTTAACGTCTTGAATCAATAATTTTCATTTCAATAAATCTCTATAAATTCAATGCCTCCTCAAGATTATCAAACCCAAATTCAAGTAGTTCTCACACACACACTTGGTTCTCAAATAAACCAAAATATCATCAACGAACACAATTAAAAAGGTGTCGAGATACTAATGGAATATTCAGATCATCAAATCCATGAAAACTATATGATCATTAGTTAGACCTATATCCATAATAAGACATTCATAACGGATATAACTTATACTGAAAATGGTATTTGAAATATAAGACTCTTGAACCCTGAGTTGATGATAACTCAACCAAATATAAATTTTCAAAAACCACTTCTCCCCCTTTAACTGATCAAGAAAATTATCCACATGAGAAAATAGGTACTTATTCTTAACTGAAACTCAGTATATCATTCAATATTTTATGAAAAATCAACATGAAACATCATACTTCTTGGAAAACATTATAAGGGATAAACATAGAGAAACATTAGGTCAAAAAAATGCTTTCACAATCAAATAATCCAACTAGATCTTGAGCTCCTTTATCTTTACTAGTTTCATGTGACAAGAGGGTGTCATGATCGAATGGGTACCAAGCACTAGATCAACTATAAACATTAGCACCCTCTCTAGTGTAAGACTGAAGAATTATTCTAGGAATACGTCCTAAAAATTTCTATCATCCAAAGGAATATCTCTAATGGAAGAAATATCTTTTGAATCAACTAAAATAGTAGAAAAATAACTTCAAAGCTCTAGGAAGGGAGGTCATGTATAACCAGACATCATATCCCACTCTCTTTGAAACACATAATATCTCCCGTTGCTAGAAATGAATGAAACATGAAGATGATGAAAATAAATTTCATCATGATGTGTGGCAATACAATCTATCATAATGATCATTTAAAATACATTTTGATCTTGAACTATGAAATACCATACTAACTCTACATCATCGATGAATAGAGAACAATATGGACATTGAAACCTTTTATCTTTCCTCTTTCAAATAGGTGTCACTAACTCCAAAACAAAGGACTTGTGAAATATAGATATTTAAACACATCAAAAAAATGGGTAGATATAAAGGAGCGAGAGGAACTAGTAATAAATAAAGAATTTTATATTTAATATTAAATGAAAATGGTACTTATCACTGTTACTGGACCCACACAAACCTATTCTGGAAAATCATCTATTTTGTGAAGTCGATTCACTCTTGAGGCCAGTGGTTGGAGCCTTGTGGACTTTGATGCTTCTAAATTCGTCATAGTTTCCCTTAGAGATGAATATACCTAACTATAATGATTCCTAGAACATCTTGATAGAACTGCTATAAATGGTTGTGGCAGCCACAAAAATTTCACATCTTCATAGGTGTTGGAAATGAATGCTGGGTGTGCCCAAATTTCCCACTCTAGTATCAAGTTAGTGGAAAACTGCTGGCTATTACAGATGATTTATATGAGTATTACTGCAATTAATTGTCTCTATTAAACCTATTATGACAACACCACTTACTATTATTTCAGTATTCACCATTGAAGCTTCCACTGGATGGAATAGAAGGGACAACATAGCCAATATTGATTGTCAAGTTCACATCTACCATCATAGCCCAATCAACTGTCTCTACAGAGGTGGATAAATTTAGTATAAATACCCAAAAAATATTGTTTGGTCACATACCCTATAGGTACTTCAGAGATTTTAGTTGATCATTCATCATCACCTCAGAAGAAAAAAAACCAGATCTATAAATTGATTGGTGTACTCTGACACCAAACGATCTACCTATAGGAAAGGGAGGAAATCCATATAATTTTATATTATTAAAGACTCAGGGAATAATTCATAAAATAATAGGGTATTTAAACCCTTCCAATATAAGCCCACATGTCTATCTACTTGTTCCTTAGAATCCCACCATCGCTTACTAGGACCCTCGACCTTGAATGTCACACACTTAACCATGATAATCTCATGTGTATCAAACATGTTGAATATCTGAACAATATTTTACAGAATTTATTCTACCTCTAGGGTTTCATATTTACATTTAATGGATGATATATTCATACATAGTAACTCACAAGATTAGTCTCTATCTCCTCCAACTTCTGGCTGCACCTTAACGACTTGAAATTGAACTCATGGTACATTCTGAACTACCACATGAAATTCCAAAATGATAGTATCTATAATATTATGATCTAGAGGATGATTCTATTGGAGAGCATCTATGGATACACCCTCCTATGGAACCCATGAAAGATGTATTAGAGTAATGTTTATATATTCCAAAAATAGAATAAAATGTCTAGATAATAGGATAATATCATTTTAAACTACAAGATTTGGATAGGAATTCACTGCAATCTACACCTCATGTTCTAAAAATCCTATATCCCATCTACAAAAATCCCTAGATTGCACATAAACGTGCTCTGATACCAATTTATAATGAACCAACCTAGGTTATTGTCTAAGCATTGGCACTTGAACTAACCCTCATCTAACCTGAAGAGATTTCTCAATCCCCATAGGATGGTGACTTGCACCCATGCATAAAAACCCACCAATGAGAATGATTTCACCCAACTTGAAAAAAGATACATTCACATATATGTACATGTGGAAGAAAATATATATATATATATATTTATATAATATGTCATAAACAAGAAATAAAAGTTAAAAAAAACAACTCAAGTAACTAGATATACCCATATGTACATTTCCATAAAAAATAGAAAGGAAAAATAAGACCAACTACTTCTACTCAATGTGATGTGGGTAGCATCACACCATCTCACCACCGGATACCCATAACCAATTAATATAAACCTCCCCACCTCACTATGGTTCCTTTCCTTTTCCTACATCAAAATAAAATTCTAGGTCTACACACCATCAAATGGGTGTGAAAGTTGTGAGTAAAAAAATCTTATTAGGATCCCACTTAGGTCTTCCATTTTAAGTCTCTGTACAAATAATTTCAATAGCCTCATTTTAAAGAAAACATATCATGATAAGAAGTAAATTATTTTTATATCAAAATCATGGTAAATATTTCCCTTTTTTCCATAATTCTAAAACACGGTTGGTAAAACTATTTCAAATCAAAAATTCATATTTACAAAAGAATGTATATCAAATCACAAATTGTACAAGACAAATCACAATGGTAAAATTCCATGGATCACAATAGTCTAGGATAATGGGATACTCATACCACAATAAATTACAAGTGTGTAATCATGTCCTTTAAACAAAATCCTAAGGAATAGAGGAACACTCCATGAGTGAATGCATAAAAAATTTCAATATCAAGTCCCTATAACATTGTCTTAGGGAGCATAGGAGGACCCCATGAATTAAGTACCTAAAAATAAAATGGATGAGCCCTAATAATACACCTTATACCTATTTTCCCAATGTGTCACATGTTCTGAATTTATCAAATTAATTTCAAAGGTATTTTGATTTCACAAACAATTCAAAACAATACATTATTTCATCAAAAACATTCTTTGAAAACTATTTCACAAATCATTTAACAATGCTTTGAAAACACATTTTTTTACCAAAACAAGGGAAACCCCATTTTTTAACACAAACCCATTCACAGACACAGATCAATAATTCCAATTTATTTATAATTTTTTTTAAACTAATAAAAACCACGATTCATCAAACATTAGCTAGATATAGAACCACCAACCTCAATATTTTTTGAACACAACCCAAAATGGGATCCATACATGGAATGATAAATTTATAATACTAGATGAAGGCCCTTAATGAACTCATATATATCAAGACAATCATCGCATGTGATGGCCCCTCGAAGAATATCACACAACCGATCTAGAAGGATCAAACAAGAATCATTGTATGATTAACCAATTCCATGAATTCATCCCAACACCACAAACACAAAGATAGGGAAAAATTATAAACATTTGTTTACCTAGAGATAATAAAAAAACCCATCCAAAGAACGATCATTGAACAGAGTAACTCAAGAGAGTGGAGATCGCCAAAAAAAATTCATAGAAAATACCCAGGGTTTGAGAGAATAGAATCCTATAGAATGAATTTTTATTAAAGAATTAAATACATTAAACCTAATGGGTATGAGGGATTTATATCATAAATAAAGTATTTATGGTGTAAAGTACCCATAAACTATGTATGTTGAAAAATATGTCGCATTGGGTTAACTTATCCTGGAAGACATGTTTACATCATAAAACATATTTATGATGTAAAATTATTTACAACGCAAAAACAAATTCATGACTTGTGTCCCATAAACCATTTACACCGTAAATTAAGAGTTTATGACATAAGTGTTCCCTACAGAAAATTCCCACCCCATGTGTTTTAGAAGCTCCCCAAATGAATCTAATTCCCCTAAGATCCATGTAACACCCCATAAACTTTTGTTTCATGTAATGGTAATTTCTATGTTTTATTTTTGTATTTTACTTGAACAAAACTTATGTCTTATGAAAAAATAATAACTTGATGCAACTGAATAAGCACACTAAATGGACGCAAGGAGTTTTATTCAAATAATAACACTATAGTGGTTACAATAAACTGAAATTAAGAGGGAAATCAAACTAAGAAAATATACCTATTAAAAACCCTATCAGAATTACAGGGAGACAACTTAAAAAAATGAGAACCCCAAGAATGTAATATGGATCCTTAGAATTCTTCATAATGAACATAAGAATGGCTGAAGCCACCACGACAAAACTAAGCACCAAGGGTATGACACGAACCATCTTTTTCAATCAACTTGTATATTAGGGAACCCTAAGTATTGGATTTATAAGACACTAATGTGACTATTGCATTGGAAAACTATGGAACTCTAATGGCTATAAATATAGCCTTTGGCCATGTTGGTTAATTATTTGAAATCATATGGGTATATATTAGACCTCCAAGTAATTAGGTTATGGAATTGAAAATTATGAAATTGTTCCTAAACATGAACTTTAGAAGGGCATAATGAAATGTTTTAAAAAATACATTGGTATTTATTTAATATAATAATGAATTCAAAAAATGTTGTAATTAATTCAAGTGCATTATAAATATTTTCATTTAATGTATTAAACTATGTTTAAATCCTTGTTGATTGAATTATTTTTTTTAACTAAACAAAGTTTTAGACCACTATAACACTAATATAAGAAATATCATTCAGTTTATAAATTTTAATGTTAAAGGGTTAGTATTTATAGACAACCTTAGATAATACCTTAGGACAAGTTTTATTTTGTAAACATTAACCTTATAATAAAATCCATGTATGAAAGGAGAATTTAAATAGTGTTATTTCTCCCTAAAACTTCTTTTTTTATATAAAGTTAGGTTATATACAAAACATTGGGCCCGCTAGGGCCATCCCTTTTATGGCTGGGCCGAGGGAGGCAGCACACTCTGGGTGGCTAATCCTAGCCCTCATCCCATGCCTGGGCTAGCCCGAGCGCGGGCATAGTTCTCTAAGGGGGCGCACAAGAGCGTGGGAGCGTAGGTGCACATGTGTTCATACAGCGCGAGCACTAGGCTAGAGTGAGGAGCAAGGGGGAAGGCCGTGGCCTGTGGGGGAGAGAGAGCCCATGTGTAAGGCCCCCTACATGTTTTTTCTGTGTTTTCAGAGCTGTGGGTGGGATTCTTAGGCTTATAAACGAGGCACAGTCATCCCACTGATTCAATGTGGGAAGAAAATTTTCGAGTGAGATGAAATCGTGGCCGTCAGATCACGTCGCACGTGATCTGGGCCGCTGATCCTGTTTCCACCTTCGGCATTCAGAAAACACGGTGCTCCAGTGGGTTTTTAAGTTTTTTGATTAGGATCAGATTAAATCTGAGTTGTCCTTAACTTTATAAACCACGTTCACATCTCGACCCTTGTTTTCTTGACCAAATTGATCTGGGCCGTCAATTTTTTTCGCTTCCGGTTTACTCCCATCGCGTTGTCTTCTTCCTCTAGCAACGTGCGCTGCACTAGTGGGCCAGTCACCTTCCTCTCCCCTCCCATTTCTTCCACAACCGCCCTACCTCCCTACCAGTCTCGTTTTTTCCTCCTAGCGCTCCTCCTAGTCAGGGGTTAGGTGTTGGGTCCCCTGTATGTGTCGGGAAGATCCTCTTTAGGATATCTTCTCTCTTCCCTTGGTAAACCCGACGGTTTCACCCGCACCACCCCTCCCAAAGCTTTGCAAGTGCACCTCAGCTTCTCCTCTTCCTCCTCCAGCCCCTCCTAACACCAATGTAAGGGGACTTTTCTCTTCCTTTTTCAGGAAAACTAGGTTATATATACATGTATGTGTTTATCTTATATATATACATATATATGGATATATTCAACCATATTAAAACCCTAAACTTCTTATTTTGCCTCCTGTTTAGAGGTTAATAAGACCTTGTTTCCCTCGGAATCCGGGGATGACCGCCTTGATGGGAGGTTCAAACATTCCAATCGGTTTCTAACGAGTTTCTTTGTAGAACCGGAAACATCCAATGATTCCACATCCATTCAGACCTACTTTACAAAGGCATGTGCTCATTAGTTTGTGGACTGATGAGGCATAGGAATTTTCATTGGGCGAGAGGATGGGAGGTCGGACTCATCACACCTTTTTTTAGGGGAATTATTGCCTACTCCGGGACTCTCTTTGTAGATTTAAGTTATGTTCGTGAATCCTTATTACATTACCAAGTAAAAAATGATCTTTCCTTTAGATCTGACAATCAATGATTAAATATGTAGGAAATTTAGAGAATCTTTTGTATGTATTCAAGGTTCTTCATCGATAGAGAATCATATGTATTTATTAGAGATTCTTGGTCAATGATACCCTTCGACACATTTATACAAAAGTCTCTTGGTCATTATGATGACCATGCTGGTTTTAAAGCCACTCAGTGGGGCACTTGAAGTTTATCGTCATTCAGAATGACATGGATTATTTTAGAGTTGGGATCGAACCTGTAGACATGCTACCTATGTATCCTTTGTTTAGAAAAGGAATCAGAACCCATGTAGTTTGAGTAAGGGAGTAAGATGTTTATGATCGATGGCTCAAAGAAGGATGTCACAATTACCTTTACACTCTAAGATCACGTGAGTCATGCTCGGTGTAAGAAACAAGAGGTATTGGTAAAAAATTATACAATTGTGCCATGAAAGATGGAATCATAAGAAATAATGTAGGGCTTATGTATGTATGAATTCCCAGATAAATGAAGGTTTATGATTTACTTTAGATAAGAAATCCAAGAACAGGGTCCATAAAGGTAGATGTGCTTTATGGAGATTTTAAATACTGTAACTTGGGGCTTACTCCTGAAAAGGAGGCCCAAATTAGGAGAAGACTTATGATTGGGTTTTACTCCTGAAAAGGAATCCCAGATCAAAGGTAAATTAGGACTGATTAAGAGGAATTAATACTGGGGATTACTCTTGAAAAGGAGGCCCAGGTTAAGGATTATGACTGGGACTTACTCCTTAAAAGGAGGCCCAGGTTAAGGATTAAGGTTTGGGGCTTACTCCTAAAAGGATTCCCAAAAATTGAGGGACTTGGGGCTTACTCCTAAAGAGGATTCCCAGATTTGGGAGCTTTAATAATTTGGGGCTTACTCCTGAGGAAGATGTCCATATTTGAGACTGGGGCTTACTCTTGAAAAGGAAGCCCAGGTTAGGGGATCTCGGGCCTACTCCTAAGAGGATGCCCAAAAATTAAGGGACTTGGGGATTACTCCTAAATAGGATGCCCAAATTTAAAGGGCTTATGAATGGTGATTATTCCTGAAAAGGAGACCCTGGTTAAGGATTCTCTCATCTTAAAGGATGAGGTTGAATGAATGAAATATCAATCTTTAGTGACATAAATATGTATAAATCACTAGGTTTTGAGAGATATTCCACAGAATTTCTTTCAGATAAGGAAGTCAAATAAAAAAATCATGCCATAAATGGCTTTGGAGAGTGTCTTGAAGACTGAATCTTGAATAGGAAAGGTGTAATGGCTTAAGAGGAGTGAAATGGGCAAGAAAGGCACCCAAAAAGGTAGGGGCACACAAGTCCTAGAAGGCATGCCGGTACTGCGTGGGCGTGCAAGTTTGGTCGCGCAGGTCCTGGTCGCGCAGGTATGCCTGTGCGACACATGGTGTACTTGCGCAACAGTTAACCAGCAGGGTAATACATGAGCGACTCTTCATTAAAGCCTTTAGAATCCTCTTGAGGATTTTTCAGAAGAAGGGCGTGCAAGGTCTAATAAAGGAGTAAGGCGGCGCGCAAGTGTGGCCCTTTTCCCTTAAGGGCTGGCCACTCAGGCGCACAAGTGTTGATGAGTTTCAACACTAAGGCATTCCTCCCCCTCTTCAGATCTTCCATTCTAGGTAAGAATTTACCTTAGAAGTGTTCTGGAAGATTTGAGAAGAGACTAGGGCGCCGGGAGCTCAAAGATGGGTTTCTGGAAAAAATTCTCCCTGAATGGGGGGCCCACAGGGTCTATTTATAGGAAGGAGAAGACCCCAGGCGGTTACCGGGCAGTTATCACTTAGGTCTCGCAAGTTACTTGCGCGAACATAAGGCATCACGCAAGTGGACTTGCGCGACAGTGATAAAACTTGCGTGGCACAGGTTCTTTTGAAGCTTTGTTCATTCCTTTGTCGATTTTTGATGTTTTCTTCAAAGGATGAATCCATTTGTGCTAAGTCATTTTCCCTTTCCATTCGTTTTAGACAATGTGACGAAAAAGGAGCATCAACAAAAGTCCCCCCTCAGAGTTGGATCTGAAAAAAATGAGGATTTGTCTCTGAGGAATTTGAGAAAACGAAAGGAAGGGTGGCGCGCAAGTCTGTTAGGGTGCAGAGGGCGGTGCGCAGATTTGAGTCGAGCATGGCTGGAGCATAGGGGTGTAGGCGCGCAGGGTTCTAGCCGCGTCTTTAAATAGAGGGCCTCACTTCCGTACAAAGCATACGGATTTCCGGACTTCAAAACCGTCGAGCTCTCGCCGCGCATGCCACCTTAGCCGCGCAGGTTGCTCTGTTTTCCGACGTTTCTTAGCTGCCGCGCTGCTGTATAGGTATTTGGACTTGTGCTGTTTACACTTGCGCGTCAAAAACTAGCGCGGAACACGAACACTTGCGCGCCAAGTTTAGACTTGTGTGCCTTAATTCCTTTTCCATTTTTTCGAATTCTTTCACAAATTTTATGAAAAATAAACTCATTTAAGAGTTAATTTATTCAACTCTTGTGCAGAATCAATGGCTCATAGACCCGGAATAGTCAATGAACTGGCTAGAAAGCGGATTGATGATATGATGAACATTAATGGCCACGATTAGTATGATATCTGCGACAACACTCTCCCAGATTTGGCTAAGTACTTGAAAAAATATCATCTTAATTTCTCATAGAGCATCTATCTTCCTCTGTGTGGTCATGGTCTTCTACAAGGAATCAATGTTCCAAATGAAAAGAACTATATGCCTGAAATGCAGCTGCACTGCTACTCCTCTATTTCAGTTATGCTGTGCATTAAGAGCAACAAAAATGGTGTGAACTTTCAAATTCTTCCTCCATGTCATTTCCTTGTAGATATGAAAATGGAAAACCCATGGGCTAAAATGTTTTCCACTGCTGGTTGGTGGAGAGAAGACAAACATGGTATTAGAGAAATATCTGAAAAGATTACTCTCTCCAAATGGCTCTTTACTTCCAATGCTCCATTCTCAAATCCATGTATCCATCTTCCCAGTCTCTTGGACAGAAACATAGTCACTATTTGATCAGCAGAAAATTTTCTCAAACCGCACTCAAGAACATCCTTTTA
Source organism: Viscum album (assembly GCA_963277665.1). Classification (NCBI taxonomy): domain Eukaryota; kingdom Viridiplantae; phylum Streptophyta; class Magnoliopsida; order Santalales; family Viscaceae; genus Viscum; species Viscum album. Next base: position 83,724,424 of record OY728140.1, on the reverse strand, counting down.
CAATTGTTCCAAGAAGAGCTGGTATCACTGCATCTCTTATTGTATCCAATTGAATGAATGGATTCCAGGTGGTTGCTGATGAAGCTTGGGATGTCGTAAATCAAATGAAGAGTTATGTTGAAAGCCTCTTGTAATTCTTGAAAAAGAGAAGAGACTCCAGTCTATGAATGTCCTTTTAACTCTTATCTATCAATGAAAAATACTTTCACCTTCACTCAATTGTACCTGCATTCTTTTTTACTACATGATTTAGATTTTACCTAAGACAATGGGCCTAGTAATCATAGATTTATTTTTACTAGGATTAATGTAAATAACCCTACAAACTTTAAACCTTTTAATTGCTCAATATTACCTAAATCATACAAAATGTATATTTAGTGAGCTGGAACTTGACTTTTATTCAGAGTTCCTTTGTCTTTTATGGGTAGTTTAAAGTCATGCACGTCGGACATACAAAGGCTAGTGTTTAAGGTCGAAATAGATTTGACCGAAATGGATTAGAATTGACTCAATTCCTTGACAACTTATCTGAAAACATAGTACCATACTCAAGTATGAGGGAAAATATGTAAGCTACAACTTAAGAATATTTGAATATGAGGAATGATATGAAAAAGAGCTAAAAGTTATTATAAAAAGTAGTTCCCAAGAATGATGTTACCATTATTTAACAAACCTGTTAGGGGGTTGAATTATGCAGGTCCACCTAAGGGCATTGGCTGCATAGTTAAATAAAATACTATCTTTTGGCTAACAAGTCTGTTATGTAGACTGTTTATGCAAGGCCACCTATGGGCACGTGCTGCATAGTCAAGAAAAAGAACTCTCAGAAATTTACTTTCCTAGTGATAAAAGCCAGTGAAATTTTATGGAGATTCAAATCTTCCAAAGTATAGAGTTTGCTATATGGAAGGAGGTACTTGAATATAGAGAAGATATTTCCAAACAAGATTATCGAAGAACTGGATGAATATCACTCCTACGAAGGTCTGACCCAAACGTAGGGAAGGAGAATATAAACCATATACTTTAATACTTTCAGATCATGAAAAAGGATATGGGACAAATATGTTAAGGATGGCTATTTTTACGGATCCCAACATACTGTTATTTAAGACAAATAAGGACAAAAGAGGCATTCTTACCAAGAATGAAGTTACCACTATCCGACAAACCCGTTAGGGGGTTGAATTATGCAGGGCTACCTAAGGGCATTGGCTGCATAGTCAAATAATAGTATCTTTTGGCTAACAAGTCTGTTATGTAGACTGTTTATGCACGGCCGCCTATGGGCACGTGCTGCATGGTCAGGAAAAAGAACTCTCAGAAGTTTGACATTTTTGTGACTAGAAGTCATGAAAAGGGTTATAAGGATCTGAAAATATTTAAGTTTAGGATTATAACACATAAAGATGGTTATTGTTCAATGTGTACAGATATACATAGATCAATGTTAACCATAATCATGTTGTGGCTGGGTCCTGAATTGAAATGTTGGACTTCACTACGTATCCTATAAGGATGAGAATCAAGACATACGTAGTTCTTAAACTACAGTTTAACGTCGTGTGGGACAAGAGGATTAGTGATCTTAGTTTAGGGTCATAGAGCTTGGACCATTGTAAGAAATACACAGTGTGTGTTTTCATGGGGACTTTTCAGCCAAGGGACTGAAAGTGGAATTTGGGGTTAGGCCCAAAGACTTGGGGCTGGATTCGAGGGACACTCGAACGTTCCTACGTATCCCATAAGGATGGGAATCAAGCCCACATAGTTCTAGAAATACCCTTTGTACAAATTTGGTTCGTCCATATGAAGGGTGAAAGGGGACTTTAGTACAATGATGGTTTAACCCAAGATAAAAGGTTTGGGCGTTGCCATGTATGCATGTAGTCTTTGAGATGAAAACATGATTGAAAAATCAATGTAAATAATGGTTCCCTCTCAGGTGAGGGTATCAATGAATATTGTAGTTTATTGTCATACTGGACAAAAGTGTTGTATAGTTTAACGTCGTATAACAAGGATGAATGTGAACCAATGTAAAGATATTGATTCTAGGGGTGGTTTCATGAATCAACATCATATGAGATGGAGGTGAACCGATGTGAAGAGATTGGTTTTGGGCTTGAACCTTGGGAGGTTGCCTACATACCCAACCTAGAAGGCAAGGATCAAAGTCCGTGTAGTTCAATTAAAGATTCAATTAATGATCAAGTTGTTCTTGGGGACAATGACCTAAAAAAAATGATGTTAGGACTTACACATGGTTAGTGTCATAGAGAGAATATTATGGTTGAGGTTTTCTCTAAGCTCACGTGAGTTATACTCGGTGTGAGAAACAAGAGGTAACAAAAACCTTAACGATGCATAGTTCAATGTCATGTAGGACGTATGAAGGGACTATGCAGTTTAAAGTCTTGCAGTTAGGACTATTGGTGCAGCACAGTTTAGTGTCATGTAGTAGGGACAAAATACAGTTTAAGATCATGTAGGATGTATCACGAACTTTCTGTACAGTTTAGCGTCATGTAGTTAGGATTATGGGGACAATAGAGTTTAACGTCATGTTGGACGAAAGGGGGGGGGGGACTGTGCAGTTTAATGTCATACAATGAGGACAAAAGAGTGCACCATTTTAACATCATGTTGGACGCATTGGGGATTTTTTCCACAGTTTAACGTCATGTTGGACGAAAAAGGGACGATACAGTTTAGCGTCATGTTGAACGAAAGTGCGAATAGTTTAAGGTCATATGCATAGACCGTGGATGGTGCAGTTTAATGTCATGCTGGAAGGTGGTGTAGTTTAAGGTCATACAAGACCTTTGATGATTATGTAGTTTAACATCTTTCCAAATGTAAGGGACTTTAATACAATTTAGCATCATGTAGTTAGGACGTCACAATTTAACGTCTTGCTGGACGTAAGGGACTTGCAAATAGTTTAGGGTCATATGCATGGACCTTTGATGATACAATTTAAGGTCATACAAGACCTAGGTGCAGTTTAAGGTCATACAAGACCATTTAGGGAACTTTTTTCACAGTTTAACGTCGTGTGGGACGAGGTTGTAGTTTACGGTCATATTGGACCATTGCTGTATAGTTTTAACGTCATATTTCAAGGACGAACTGGTGCCGCACAGTTTAGTGTCATGTTGCAGGGACATACTGGTGAATAGTTTAAGGTCATACTGGACCAAGGAGGAGTTTAAGGTCATACTGGACCATTACTATATAGTTTAACGTCATATAGCAAGGATGAACTGGTGTCGCACAGTTTAGTGTCATGTTGCAGGGACATACTGGTGAATAGTTTAAGGTCATACTGGACCAAGGAGGAGTTTAAGGTCATACTAGACCATTGCTGTATAGTTTAACTTCATATAGCAAGGAAGAACTGGTTCCGAATAGTTTAGTGTCATGTTTCAGGGACATACTACAGTTTTTGCAGTTTATACAAAATACTTCTTCAAAAATCTGGCATTGGTTGGAGTAGTGATGAGTTATCCATCCATTGAGATTAATGAATAAGCTCCATTGGAGTAGACCCTATGTATTGAATAAGGTCCTTCCCATTTTGGCTCAATATTGGGAGGTTTCTTTCCTGGTATCATTGGAGTTATGAGAACTAATACCAATTCTCCCTGAGTGAATGAACGAAGACGAACATTTTTGTTAAAAGCTCGTTCTAATAGATTCTGATAGACTTCCAAGTGGTGAAAAGTGCACAATCTTTTCTCATCTAACCATTCCAATTCATTCAATCGCTTTTGATATTGTTCATCTATAGATGATTGATCACAAATGGCAACTCTTGGCAAGGGTAGTTGAACTTCAATAGGCAAGAAGGCTTCTGTTCCATATACCAATTAATATGGAGTTGACCGAGTTGCAGTGCGGGTGGTAGTCCGATAAGCCCATAAAGCATGAAAGAGTTTATCATGCCATGACCTATTATCTTTATCCACCATCATTTGCAGTATATTTGAAAGAGTCTTGTTAAAGGCTTCTATTTGGCCATTGGCCGCTGCATGATATCGAGATGAATGGTTGGATTTGATGTTGTATTCTTGATACAACTTCTTCATCTCAAATGAACAGAAATTGGTGCCATTGTTCGTCAATATGGTATGAGGGACACCAAATTTGGTAATGATGTTAGACTTGATGAATCTAACAATGCATTTAGAACTGACTTCCTTGAGAGGTATTGCCTCTGCCCATTTGGAAAAGAATTCAGTAGCAGTAAGAATATACTTAAACTGCTTAGCCGTAGCCGAAGGGTAAGGTCCCACCACATCCATTCCCCATGTGGAAAATGGCCATGAGTATTTAGCTGTATGAAGAAACTTTGGAGGCTGATGAATGAAGTTGGTATGTACTTGGAATGAATGACACTTCTTTGTGAAATCGACACAATCTCGTATCATTGAAGGCCAAAAGTATCCAAGCCTTCGGACCTGATCAAATAGTCTGTGTCCAGACTGGTGGGAACCATAGACTCATGCGTGCACTTCTTTCATGACAACCATTGTCTCTTCACCATCAATGAATCTAAAGAGAACTCCATCAAAACCACGTTTGTAGAGAAATTTCTCTAGGTGATCTGAGCTATCATAAAGAGTAAAATTGACCACACGTCACCGGATTTGTTCTTTCTTTGCTCTATCAGGTGGAATTGTTCCATTTTGAAGGTATTCCCTGATAGGTAACCTCCATCCTGTGGTATGACCATACAGTTCAGGAATGGGACTAATTTCATTAATTTCTTCTGTTCTGATTCGAACATATGGTGAAATTGCACGACGGTGGGAAATACTAATGGTTGTGTCGTCTCAATTTGGATCTGCCAGAGCTGTGGCTATATTAGCCAGTGCATCAGCTTGAGCATTTTTTGATCTTGGGACATAAGAAAATGTCGGTTCCAAAGGTAATTTCTCCATTAACTCTCTGACGTAATCATACAAAGGGATTAGTTCTTCTTTTCTGATGGAATAATCTGCATTGACTTTTTTGATTACCACGTCTGAATCACCCTTCACCTTTAAGTGATTCACTTGTGCTTGAAGCGCTAATTCCAATCCTGTGATAAGATCTTGGTATTCGGCTTCATTATTGGTACCACCTTCCCACAATAAGAATGAATAAGGTAACACTGCCTTTTCTGGAGAAATGAGTACAATTCCAAGCCAAATTTGTTGAATTTAGGATTTTCCATTTTCTTTCCTGTTGGACTCCTGGAAGAACCATCAAAATACATTTCCCATGCTTTAGGAATTTCTTGAATAGAGAAGACTTCCTCATCAGGGAATTCAATATCTGAAGATGTGTCTTCCACTGAAGGGTGTTCATCTAGGAAGTCAGCCAGAGCTTGGACGTTTATCGCCTTTTGAGACACATACTGAATGTCGAATTGCTGCAAAATAACTGCCCACCTTGCTAGACATCCTGTAAGCATTGGATGACTAAGGATGAATTTGAGCGGGTTATTGTGAGATACCAATTGGACCTCGTGATGTTGCAGGTAATGTCTCAACTTTTGAACTGCAAGGATTAATGCCAGGAAGCACTTTTCAATACTTGAATACCGGGTTTTTGCTTCAAGAATAGTTCGACTGAGATAGTAGATGTTGTTTCATTCCCAGCATCATTATTTTGAGCAAGAAAGGCACCCAATGATCGCTCTAGATATGTCACGTAGAGGATAAGTGGTCTTCCTTCAACAGGTGGAATGAGTACCAGTGGACTCAAGAGGTATTTCTTGAGAATATAGAAGGCTTCTTGACATTCTTTAGTCCACTTGTAAGTGACTCCCTTCTTCATCAATTTGGTAAAGGGTAAACTTTTGCCTGCCAAATTGGCGATGAAACGCTGAATATAGGCTAAGTGTCCTTGAAGTCCTCTTAATTCTTTCAAATTTTGAGGAGGTGACATACCAATTATTGACTTGGTCTTCTCAGGATCGACTTCAATTCCACGATGGCGTACAACAAAGCCGAGAAATTTTCCTGAGGTTACCCCAAAAGAACATTTTAAGGGGTTCATCTTCAAATTATGTTTTCGAAGCTTGCAGAATATGACTTCCAAATCAGCCAAGTGATTAGAACGTTGTTTGTATTTAACCACCAAATCATCTACATAGCATTCAACAAACTTCCCTAAGAAGAGTTTAAAGATACGATTCATGGCGCGCTGATATGTTTCACCTGCATTCTTTAAGCCAAAGGCATTACCCGGTAACAAAACACACCCTGAGGGGCTCGGAAGGCTTTGAATTCCTCATCTTCTGGGGCCATTCAGATCTGATTATATCCAGAATATCCATCCATAAAGGAAAGTTCTTCATAGCAAGCTGTTGCATCAATTAGAAGTTCTGTAATCGAAACTGGGAAATCATCCTTAGGACAATGCCGATTAAGATATCTGAAATCGATAAAAACTCTAATTTTTCCGTTCTTCTTCTTTACAGGTAAAATATTATCCAACTACTTGGGATATTGAACTTCTCTGAAAAAGTTATCTTTGACAAGCTAATCCACTTCAGCTTCAATTTTAGAAGCATAAATTGGGTGTGTTCTTCTCGCAGCTTGCTTAAATCCTCGATGTTCTTCTGGTAAACCCAAATGATGAGTAGCAACATTAGGATCAAGCCCGGGCATTTCTGTATAGTTCCAAGAAAAAATATCTCTATTTCTCTTTAGAAAAGAAATATACATCACTTGCTCTTCAAGGGTCATTGCCGCACTGATTAAAATGGGGCGTGGATCTTCCTTTGTACCCAGATTTATTTCTCTGTGTTCATCCATAGTGGTAGAGATACCCTCTTCAAATGCTGGAGGAGCATCTCTGAGATCTTCCACTTCTTCTTTATCAAGTGTTATTTCTTCCATTTCTACTTGCATAGTAGATGAAAAAGCAGAATTTTCATGATTAGAAGAGATGTCAAAATTTTCACATTTTGAAGAAGAAGCTTCCATTTCAAACCCGATTGATGGTGAAGGGTCTTCTTTGGGTAATAAAGAGGAGATGATGGATTGATAATCAACATCATTGTTCACCTACGATGTTGCTATAACTTCTTCTGGCCTAATTGGCGAAGCATAGACTTTTTGGATTTCAGCTGATGAAATGAAGACGTCACCATCTGTGCTTTCATCACTGCTTGGTAGATTACCAATTTCTCCCATGTTGTCTGGCTTGATTGTCGTAATTGACATTATGGATTTTTCCATAAGAGTATTTTGATTTGGGTCTATCTTGTCAATTTGACTGATAGGCAACACATAATCTGTACTCACATGTGCAAATGGATTTACTATAATTTTTTCCAAACCATATGGAGCATTAACTTTGGTAATCTCCTATGTTATGGATTTCACCCTTTGCTTCATGTGATAGAATTCTGCCTCAATGTATTGAGACTCGCATGTCTTGAACGGGGCCTTATCACCATACAACGTCCCAACTTGACCATCGAAAAAATATTTGAGACATTGATGGTATGAAGAAGGGAGACCTGCATGTTGATGTAACCAGGGTCTTCCAAGAAAAATGTTAAAGGATGAGTCTTGATCAACAACCATGAAATCTGAATTGGATACAAGATCTCCAAACTGAGTTCTGAGTGTAACTTCACCCAGTGGTTCTTGTTCATTTTTATCATATCCCTGTAGCATCATGGTGGAGGGAGATAAATCAGATTCCGTGAGGCCCAATCGACGAAGTGTACGAATGGGCATGAGGTTGAATCCTGAACCATTGTCAATGAAAACTCTTCGAACATCCACACCATTGACTTTTCCATACAAGTAAAATGGTCTAATATGTCCATGCACAAAATCATCTTCATCTTCATTAGTAAAGGATATTATTGCATGGCATTATGTAGGATTATTCTCTATGATATAGACTTCAGCTACAACAACTTTAGTTTCAAACTCCTGAGGACTTGACAAAGCCTCGATTAGTGCTTCCCGAAGATCTTTTGACAGATTCAAAGCATCCAGAATTGATAACTTGGCTGGTACTTGGGCCAAGTGTTTCAATATATCATAATTTTGATCCAGAGGTTTGCGTTTACCAATAGGAATATATGGTTTAGCAGGTACCTTGGAAGCAGATGCTTTGGAAGTTGATGCATCTTGTATAGGAGTTGGAAATATTCCTGGTTTTGGAAGATTAGAACAATTAGATCCATTTAATTGCTGAGAGGAAGAAGTTGGAACCTTCAACCGGTCTTCCAAAATAACTGTTCCATGACTGAATTTTCTATTGGTAGAAGAACTTGCTTGTTCTTGCTGAGCTCGCTGAAGAGCTCTACCACGAGTTTCTGTTGCATCACCAGTTCTAGTAGGGGTGGAATTGGAATAGTGGATTCTGAAAGATCCACGTCTTCCCCTATATCCTAGGCCCCTATAACTTCCTCTAATTCCTCTGTTTGATACAAGGAATTCAGGCTCATTGAAATCGAAACTACGACTGGCATATGGATCTGTTAATTGAATCATATTAACAGAACCAAAGATTAACTCTTCGTCTGATGAAGACTCTGCCTGATTTGCCTGTTTAGGCTGTTCCGTTTGGTGGGGCAGTGCCCGTGTCTTTGAAGTTGATGGAATGAAGTCCGCCAAAGTCAAAGACAACTTAGGCTTTGACACATACTCACCTTCTTCTGATTCTTTTTCTTTCTTTGAATCATGCCGTTTCTTTGAGGACTTTCCCTCTGAAGAAGAGGGTTTTGCCGCAACATTCATGGCAGAAGACACAATTGGTTTCCTTAATTGTGTTCGAAAAATAGTATGAGTTCGATTGATTGTCTTTCTGACCATCCAATCATCATACTTTCGTGCATTTTTTCTTTTTACTTCCTGTCATTCATCTTCCTCCTCTGGAACTGTAGCAGTGACACATGCTACCTGGGCTGAGGAGCCTTTCAATGTGACCTGTCCCGAGTCGACCATCTTTTGCAGGAGATCTTTGAAGAAAAAACACTCCTGGATGGGATGCCCCAACATTTGATGAAAAGGGAAATAATTAGGACGTTCTTCATCTCCTTTCTTGTTTGGACTCTTGGGTATTGGCAATTGAACCAAATTGTTTTCCAGAGCTGAAATGAAATAACCAAGAACTTGTTTATTTCGGAAAGAATATATTTTTCTCTTCAGATCCTCAAATTGCTTTCGTCTTTGATCTTTTTGATCATCTGGATGAAAAGGCCTTTGTTGTTGGCGCTCAGAAGGTGGAGCCCTTCCAGAAGATGAAGGTTTTGAGGTAGAAATAGGTACAGGTGCTTGTTTAAGAATAACTGTAGTAGTTTCTGCTTTACCCATTCTCCTTCCTGATGATGATGAAATTACACGAGATTTAGCCTTAGCCTGTATAAGGGAATATTAAATCTACTGAGCGATTGAAGTAAGGTATCGAAACCCTCCTGTGTGTTTCACAGGGATTAATGGTGTGCGTAATTCATCATACAGATTTGCCACACAGATTGGAAACAATTCTTCTTGAGGGAGTGCTAAACTCAAGGAATATGTTAATCCCTTCCATCGAGCAATGAAATCAGAGACCCTTTCATTCTCCCTTTGCTTACAGGTTGTAAGATCGAAAACTTTTGTCTTTGGCAAAGTTGAGCTAAAATGAAGGAGGAATTTTTGGCTAAGATCCTCCCATCCAGTAATTGACCGGGATTGCAAGCTTGTATACCAAAAAAAAAGCTGGTCCTTGCAAGGTTCGCATGAAGAATCCGAGTTTCACTGCTTATTGCTGCTCTGGAGTTCCCATAATAGGATCGCAACAAGACACGTAATGCGTCAAATGTTGTTCTGGATCACCTGATCCATTGAAAATAGGGAATACAGGGTTCCCAAAACTGGATGGAGGAGAAATTGAATCTACCCATTCAGGGTAAACTTTCTTTTCTGGTTGAACATGCGCACGCTTCCCTTCCATAGTTTCTAACTAAGCTGTTAATGACTCAATAGTAGTTATTAACTTTTGAGAAACATCCGGTTCAACTTGGACTTGGGTAGGTGCAATGACTGGAGCTTGGACAGATGTGGCGATTGGCGCTGCAACTAATGGTAGCACTTCCAACTGTTGTTGCACTTGACCCATAGGATTAGACCTATGAGGGTGTACTGATAGAGGAGGATATTCTTGATCCATCTCAGTAGCTGCAACAAATTTCTTTGGCTGAATGACTCCAGTATGCTTAAGAAGAAGACTACTCTGAATTAGTTATGCATTCAACCTTATTAATTCCTTCATTTCTTCCTCTTGTTTTGCAAACCTCTTCTCTAGTGAGAGAGATTTACCTTCTCCAGAGGAAGGATATGTAACCTGGTTCTTTCCCTTCCCTTTGTTGGATCCTTTTCGGATAGGGGGAAGTGGGTTACTCGAAGGATTACTTAAGTTCTGATTAATCCTTTGACTTCGTGTACGCACACCTTCTTCATTTGTGTTGGTGCGTACATATTCTTGAGCAGGAACCTCTTCATCTGAGTTCCCTGAGTGAGCCTCATCTGGTGTATCAGCAACAATGACATTGATGACATTAATCGATGCATAACTCATTGCATCCCTTCTGTCATCATTTCTGTGATATTTTCTTCTTCCATGTCTTTGATAAGACATTTCCTTTTGTTGATTCAATCCCTCAGGAACTTCTTGATAAATAGTAATTTGGAGGGAATCTCCTGATAAGTTGACTCTTCGTTCTTCTTGAGGTTTCTTCCCCAATCGAGAAAAGACAGACTTTCTCTGAGGAGGGGATTGATGATTTGAAAAGTCCCCAGTCCAGTGGACTGGGGCTGTTCCTGTTGTTCTAGCTCAACTCCGTGGAACCTATTTGTTGATTCCGAGGGTTGGTTTAAAAGAGTCCCCAATCTGGAGAGCTGGGGTGGTTCTTGACATGCTATATCTGAGACTTCTTTGAAGGTTCTCCTGATCTTGCGAACCTTAGTCCGGAAATTAGCTGGATTCATTAATCTGTATCCGCTATTATCACCCAGTTCAAAAGACCGTTGGATGATTTCCGATACTTCTGTCATTTGGTGACGTGCTTGCTCCAAACGAGAGGCATGTTCAATATTCTTTTTTGCTTGATGCAAGAGTAATTCAACAACTTGTTCTCTGTATTCTTGATTTTGAGAGGAACTAGTTGAAGCTTGTTCTTGGGAAAGGTTTTGATTACAAACAGAGCCCATTGACTGTGGTCGGCCATGGGCAATAACATTGCATGAGACCATTTTCGGTGGGCTTTGGTGACTGGAGAGCACCGTGAAATGCAGTGCTCCATGAACACCCCATACTCTAACATTAATATCATATGGGGCATTGGCAATTAACTGACAAAATCTTCTTAGTGCACCAATGCATGAATGTTGAAGGGCTCTCTGCTACTTTTCAGCCTTCGGATATCGAGAGACTGATAGAGACGCCAAATCAATCTGACGTTGTAACCCTTCTATTATCTTAAGATGATTTTCATATTCATCATAATATAATACTTTCTTTTTCAACTGAAGAAGAGTTTTCCATATGTTGAGACGAATATCATGAATTTCATCTTCCATCAACATTTCTGGAATATTATACTGAGAGTCAGCTAGAGGCCAAAACATAACTGGCACTTCACCTTTCGCCAGTTGTTTTCTCATGTTCAACATTTCCTCTTTATCATTTGATGAAGATTCTTCTACCTGATTTGACCAGTGTTGGTGTTTCCTTGTTGCTTCATTGGATTCAACAGGATTGGTAGAGAAATCATTGATCAAACTAGAAGATGCATGACTTAGGGGTGGTTCGGAGAATGACCTACACCCTCTTCTATCTTCTGATTGAGAAAGTATTTCACCTGCTAGCAATGAAGCTTCAGACATGACTGGTTTCACATTTTAAAGTGCCTCGAGATAAGAGGGATTTCTCAGCACTACATTGTCCACTAAAGCATTTTCCGGGCAATGTGCATCACTACTGCGGAGAGGAATTTCACAGCAAAATTCATCATCATGGGGAGGACCACCATAATGGGTTACAGCAAAAGATGTGATCTCTTGCTTCTTGGCCTTCTGACCACACATAGGGTTCCTGTGGCTTTCATCTGAAGATGAAAATTCGAGATTGACCGAATTTTCATGAAGCAAGCCTTCATGAGGAAGTGTCTGTTGAAGACCTTCGGAATTAATGTTCCCACTATTGGGAACTGAGGGAGTAGAATCTTGAATTCCAACAGATAATTTCCTAAGGGCTTCAAGAACTCCATCATCGAGAAAGGCCTTGTTACATATTGGTACTTGATCTCATGACTATAATGGGCGGGTCTTTTTCTTAGACTCCTTCCTACTCGCCTTGGAAACCACTTGTTGACGAAAGTGGCTACTCTGAGAAGGTATATGTGCCTGATCAGGAAAGATTTCCAGGTTAGGCTGACGATATCCTCTCAAATCAGGTGTATGTGCCTGACTTGGTTGTCCGTATGATATGGGGGAGTATGCCCCATAACCCTCTTGGACTGGAACAGATGTGTGTGTCTGTTCCGGAGTGAATTGTTTATTTATCACTCCACTGTTAGGGATAGATTTATGTGTCTTTCCCTAAGATGCCGTTGAAGTTGTTATAATATCCTAGAAGGCATCTAGAATATGAGCAGGGATTTTCTTCTGCTCTTTCACTATTGGTAGAATATGCTTGGTGACTTCAGCTTCCGGAATGGGAATATACGTCCATTCCGGGCTTGGAGCCGGTGTATGTGCCTGATCGTGTCCTCCTTTTCCTGTCAGTGAATCCTGACAGTACTCAAGTGTGGGGGCAGAGAGTTGAGTCTGCCTCCTATTTGTTGTTGGGGCTTTCCGAATAACTTCTCAAAATGCTAACAAGCAAGACTGTTGGTAGGCTTGATTAATACCAGCAGGTGTATGTGCCTGCTGATTGCACTTCGCCAAACGTGGTTGATGAGATCCATCATATGTAGTCAGACGAGCCTCCTAACTAGATGATGGTGTATAAAAAGATGTATGTTCCTGCCTATAGTACTCCGCCGGAATTACCTGGCGGGATTGGCGTGATGCTGCCAGACGAGTCTGCTGGACAGCGGAATTAAAACGGGCAGGGGTATGTGCCTGCTCATTGCTTGCCACCAAGTTAGGTTGGTGGACTTCTCCGGAGATGGCAGAGATGAGAACCTGATCACTGTTGACCGGATTCCGCCTCTGGTGGTTTGTCTTGCTTGCTTGGGTTCGACGAACCTGAGCCGAACGCCTGGAGTCGGTACCCTCATCATGTTGAGGGCGCACTGCCGCACGAGTCTGGCGGCGATTGTTGGTGGGAGCCCTCAGGAAGGACTCCTGTCTGTTCGAATTAAGGTCCTGAGGGACCGGATCATTCACCTCCCCAGAATAAGGGAGTGAATGGTGATTGCGTTCTGGGGATAACAACCTGAAACGGTTGGAGACGGTAGTCCGCACCGCCTGCTTCTTGATCACTAGTCGTCGTTGTCCGGACGACCGATGTGAGTTATTTACTTGGAGGGATTGTCGGGCAGCCTCCAGAGTTGGGATAGTACCGTGTTTACGGTACTCCTTAACCAGTGCGTTTGATACCCAGCATTGAAGACACTGAGTAGGTGATATCTTCCTAAGAGCGGACGACGATCCAGCAGGAGTAGCAACAGTATTCACAGGTGTGAACTTGAGAGCAGCCATTCTAGAAATGCAGAAGTTCTTGGGAAAAGAGTGCCCGTTTGATATAACATATGTAATCAAGATAAATTCAGCCACTACATCTTTTGGATGAGCACATATATCAATGATTGTTTTTGTTGGACCTCTCATTGAGTTTTAAATAGGGGCCTAACAAAATAGGTAAAACATCATTTTAACTTGGTTAATGATTCACGTCGGGTTCACCATTTTTTGTTTCTCTCGGAATCCGGGGATGAATGCCTTGATGGGAGGTTCAAACGTTCCGATCGGTTTCTAATGGGTTTCTTTGTATAACCGGAAACATCCAATGATTCCACATCCATTCGGACCTACTTTCCAAAGGTAGGTGCTCATTAGTTTGTGGACTAATGAGGCGTAGGAATTTGCATTGGTCGAGAGGATGAGAGGTCGGACTCATCACACCTTTTTTAGGGGAATTATTGTCTACTCTGGGACTCTCTTTGTAGATTTAATTTATGTTCGTGAATCATTATTACATTACCAAGTATAAAATGAGCTTTCCTTCATATCTGACAATCAATGATTAAATATGTAGGAAATTTAGAGAATATTTTGTATGTATTCGAGGTTCTTCATCGATAGAGAATCATCTGTATTTATTAGATATTCTTGGTCAATGGTACCCTTCGACACATTTATACAGAAGTCTCTAGGTCATTATGATGAACATGTTGGTTTTAAATCCACTCAATGGGACACTTGAAGTTTATTTTCATTCAAAAGGACATGGATTATTTTAGAGTTGGGATCGAACCCGTAGACGGGCTACCTACGTATCCTTTGTTTAGAAAAGGAATCAGAACCCACGTAGTTCGAGTAAGGGAGTATGATGTTTATGATTGATGGCTCAAAGAAGGATGTCACAATTACCTTTACACGCTAAGCTCACGTGAGTCATGCTCGGTGTAAGAAACAAGAGGTATTGGTAAAAAATTAGACAATTGTGCCATGAAATATGCAATCATAAGAAATAATGTGGGGCTTATGTATATATGACTGCCCAAATAAATGAAGGTTTAGGATTTACTTTAGAGAAGAAATCTAGGAACAGGGTCCATAAAGGTATATATGCTTCATGGAGATTTTGAATACTCTAACTTGGGGCTTACTCCTGAAAAGGAGGCCCAAATTAGGAGAAGACTTATGATTGGGTTTTACTCCTGAAAAGGAATCCCATATCAAAGGTAAATTAGGACTGGTTAAGAGGAATTAAGACTGGGGCTTACTCCTGAAAAGGAGGCCCAGGTTAAGGATTATGACTGGGACTTACTCCTAAAAAGGAGGCCTAGGTTAAGGATTAAGGTTTGGGGCTTACTCCTAAAAGGATTCCCAAAAATTGAGGGACTTGGGGCTTACTCCTAAAGAGGATGCCCAGATTTGGGAACTTTAAGAATTTGGGGATTACTCTTGAGGAAGATGCCCATATTTGAGACTAGGGCTTACTCCTAAAAAGGAATCCCAGGTTAGGGGATCTGGGGCTTACTCCTAAGAGGATTCCCAAATATTAAGGGACTTGGGGCTTACTCCTAAAGAGGATGCCCAAATTTAAAGGAATTATGACTAGGGATTATTCCTGAAAAGGAGACCCAGGTTAAGGATTTTATCATCTTAAAGGATAAGGTTGAATGAATGAAATCTCAATCTTTAGTGACATAAAGATGTATAAATCACTAGGTTTTGAGAGATATTCCACAGAATTCCTTTCAGATAAGGAAGTCAAATCAATAAATCTTGCCATAAATGGCTTTGGAGAGTGTCTTGAAGACTGAATCTTGAATAGTAAAGGTGTAATGGCTTAAGAGGAGTGAAATGGGAAAGAAAGGCACCCAAAAATGTAGGGGCGCGCAAGTCCTCGAAGGCGCGCAGGTACTGCGTGGGCACAAAAGTTTGGTCGCGCAGGTCCTGGTCGCGCAGATATGCCTGCGCGACACATGGTGTACTTGCGCGACAGTTAACCAGCAGGGTAATACTTGAGCGACTCTTCATTAAAGCCTTTAGAATCCTCTTGATGTTTTTTCAGAAGAAGGGCACGCAAGATCTAATGAAGGAGTAAGGCGGCGTGCAAGTGTGACCCTTTTCCCTTAAGGGATGGCCACTCAGGCGTGCAAGTGTTGATGAGTTTCAACACTTAGGCCTTCCTCCCACTCTTTAGATCTTCTGTTCTAGGTAAGAAATTACCTTAGAAGTGTTCCGAAAGCTTTGAGAAGAGACTAGGGCACCGGGAGCTCAAAGATGGGTTTCTGGAAAATATTCTCCCCGAATGGGGGGCCCACAGGGTCTATTTATATGCAGGAGAAGACCCTGGGCGGTTACCGGTCGGTTATCACTTAGGTCGCGCAAGTCACTTGCGCAACCATAAGGCGTCGTGCAAGTGGACTTGCGTGACAGTGATAAAACTTGCGCGGTATAGGTGATTTTGAAGCTTTGTTCATGCCTTTGTCAATTTTTGATGTTTTCTTCAAAGGATGAATCCTTTTTTGCTAAGTCATTTTCCCTTTCCATTCATTTTAGACAATGTGACGAAAAAGGAGCGTCAACAGACCTATAAGGGGTATTTTGTTTTAATCTTCATACAAACCAGATTTTATATAAATACATACTTATACAGTTTTGTATACACATGTATTTGCACACCTTAAACCATTTTAGAAACCCTAAATTCCTTTCTTGCTTTCTATTCTGAGGCTTCTAAGTTTAGCTTTGGGTGGTCTTTCTTTAGTTCTCATGAAGCCAAGTTTTTATTAAATGTATATACAAATATAGTTTGTATATATACATACATATGAATCAAACCCTCTACTTTAAAACCCTCATCTCCACCCTCACCTTCTGTTTTGAAGTTAATAAGTTGGTTTAAATGTTTTACATCTCTATTTTTCATGAAAAAAGTTTATATGTATGTATATAAAACTATAGTATACATATAGGTATATAAGTACATACCATGTATATATATGCAAAGTCAGTATACAATCTTCCATTTTCCAAGGTTAATCATGTTTTAAAAATCCTATAACTGTGAATGGAATTTTCCCCTTAGATTTCATGCAGATTAAGCTTTACATATATATATATATTGTATAATTGTAAAATCATGTTGAAGGTGTTTCAATTAAAATTTAAAACCTCTAACCCTCTATCATACCCTCGGGGTTTCAAGATCCATATGTTTTAAGATAAGTTCTTTTAGTTATTGCTTCATGATTTATTTCCTTTAAGGATGGGATATGAAATGTATATGGATGTATAAGTAAACATAAATATTTTTTACTATGAAATTAAGGTTTTAGAGGCCTACATCCTATATAGAACTCACTGAGTTCCATGCTTGGGAAAGAGTTTAAATTTATGGTTGTGAAAAATTTAGTTTTACAAATTTTACAAACAGTTACTAAAAATTTATATATTTACACATGTATATGTTGTATAGGAATAATTTTGAAACTAAGTACATGGATAGAAATAATGACCCAAACCTTCAACATGTATACACATACTTTCCAATAACTTCATAATTTCATTTTCAAAGTTAAATTCCCTAATGTCAAGGAGTTTTGTAAATTTTTCCTTTGTAATAACTTTATAGAAAATTGTTAAAGTAGAGAGTCTTGCTGTGTGTTCTTGAACTATAAACCAAGGCCTTATTTTCTTTGTAAAATAAGGATACCATGTACCAGTAGATATCTACTGAGGTCCAATTAATCATATTTATATACACTCTCATCTTTGAACCATTTATCAGCATGTTTTGTAGATAATGCACGTGACTCCTTGGTTGATTTTCCTTATTAATTAATTATGTGCGCATCACTGATATTTAGCACATTGTATTATGCATGTACCACTCTGTCATCAAGCATGTGTTTCCTTAGTAGTTTCCATATCATATTTTGTGTGTTTTTCCTGAAATGATGATCACCAAATAATATTTAATGAATCTAATAACCCGTTATTTGGAGTGGTATGGGACACCCCAAATAACAACACCTTAATCAGGTATCCAATGTGGTATGGGAAAATTTGAATACATAGCCCCCTAAGACTAGAGAGGATCATATTGGACATATTATGTGATGGGTGGGGCCCACTATAGCCCCTCGATGCATCGAAAGGTATCATGAGACAAATAACGGTCATGGCACGAGGCTTGGAATAGTTACGGTTCGTGTGAAATTCCCAGACATAGATAATTATGGTCTTGGAAAAAGGCCTTGACAAAGTCTAGAATTATACCCTCCTCTTAATGTTTTAGTAAGTGACCAACTATGGGATTTTTTCGACTAGTAGGATACACATGGTTCAGAGCCTTTTGTATGCACAGATAGATTAAATGCATTGACATGTTATGTTTCAGAAATTTTTGGACTTGGTCCATTTATCAGAAGATTTTATATATCATAATGTGAGAAATTATGGATAATTTTTTCATGATGTGTGCAACAGTTTATGTTACAACTTTTTGTTTATGTATTGTTCACTCAGAGCATGTCTTGTTAGTAAATTTCATAACCCTGCATGCTTTACACAGGCACTTTATTTCCCTTTTTAGAACTACGTACTCTGATCATGTTTTTAAATTTTAGGTTAAAAGTTTTATTTTATTTCATGATTTATTGGTTTTATTTAGGAAAATTTTTAGGTTTTAAAATGTTTCAAAACCCCTTACTAGGCATTCTTTTTCTCACCATATGTTTTGAATGAAAAATTTTCAGGTATCAGTCATGTCTTCAATGAAGTTTCAGAATACAGCTAGTTTCCCAGAACCTAAACCTCATGATCCTATGTAGAATGGTACATGATGTGATTTTTCTTAAAATGAATGTAATGTAATAATTATGGTACATAATTTCTCATGGGAATTATCTCCGGGCTCTCAGGGGCCGAGGTCTTCATCGTTGGTATTAGAGGATAGGTTCAGACAATTCTGGAAAAACTAGGTAATAGAAATATATAGCTATGACTGAACCTTACTAAGTGATTTTATTATAACTTTCATATGGAATATGAAAATGTGCCTACCAATCTAATATCACTCCCCATTAAGGCCCTAGTGACCATTGTGTCTTTAGCTAGCCGAAAGAATTTTTTAACTATGCTCATATCTACATGACATGCAAACACCTGTACGATGTGTCAAACTCACCTCGGGTGCTTTGACTACACCGGGGGTTAGGATTGGATTACCTTCTCATGATGAAGACCCAATTACCATCCTATGTAAGTTGGGGAGGGTACCATGAGGGGATTTTCTTATTTTTCACGGTAGGTGAGGACTTTGGATTTATGGCCCTCGACACATTTCAAGAAGCTGCTGCTGCCGGTGACCTCCGAGCGGCCTATCTTTGTCAAATCTTGAACTACGACTTATGGGGATATTTGTTGTACTTCATAATGTTAAAAGATGATTCTAACCGACTGTCTTGCAGGAAAAAAGTGTATTTTGATGTCTCCCAACTTCATACCCCTCATGATACACTCAAGAGACATCACAGGTGTCCCCAAGAGTTTAACCCTAAATGCTCAGCCTGTGTTTGGTATGAGGAGATAGAGAGTTTTGCTTCTCTGTGTGGATTTCGTGTAGTAGGTCATTAGGGTAACTCAAGCACTGATGTTTAGTAATAAACTTATGTTTTATTGAAATATTATGTCTTCCATTCCCGTCTTTACTTTATCTAAACTTTCAATTTGAATTCTCACTAATATGTTTTCATATGGATAGATGAACAAATATCTCATCTCTACCCGATGAGATATTGAAGGATATCTTAATCAGAACTTGTGTTGTGGACTATCCTTCTTTCCTCAACCTGCGAGGATCATGTCAAAACATGTTTATCTTGTCTAACAGACCTGAGATAATTAGTTCCTGTCAAAGGAATGACCATGTCTTCCACTTCATCACCACTACCCAACTCCCCTATTATAGATAAAGGGGGAGATACTTCTAGGGTCTTTTTCAGTGTTTCACTCTGGCACAAAATTGTTCTACCACAACATACTTCCTAGTGGCTGCCCTAGATGGGAACCTCAGAGCAGCCTTTATATTCCAGATCCTAAACCTTGGTCTATTTAAACTCATCGTTCTAATCGAATATCTCGAGTGATATATAGTTTGGTGAGGCATTAGAGAATATATCCATTAGAACATCTCCAAACTTTTTACCCCTCGAGCCTCCTTGTGGAAGCCTGAGTGTAGAATCCATGATCCGGAGTTCAAAACCTAATACTCAAGGTGTATCTGGGCCAGAGAAGCAGAGGAACTGAATATCATCCTGGGTATTCCGTTGACCAAGCCTAATATCCCGTTTTGGTGATGATAATCATCTGGGAATTTCTTTTCCAGTTTGTGAATCAAATTGCGAGGACAAAATTATTTTTAGGGAGAATAATGTAACACCCCAAAGAACTTTTGTTTCATGTAATGGGAATTTATATGTTTTATTGTTATCTTTTACCTGAAAAAAACTTATCTCTTAGGGAGAAATAATAATATGATGCAACAGAATAAGCACATGAAATGGACACAAGGAGTTTTATTCAAATAAGAACACCGTAGTGGTTACAATAAACCAAGATTAAGAGGAAAATCAAACTAACCAAATATACCTATTAAAAACCGTATCAGAATTATAGTGAGACAAATTAAAACAATGAGAACCCCAAGAAAGTAATATGGATCCTTAGAATTCTTCATAATAAACATAAGAATGGCTGAAGCCACCACAGCCACACTAAGAACCAAGGTTATGAAGCGAACCATATTCTTCAATCAAATTGTGTGTTAGGGAACCCTAAGTCTTGGATTTATAAGGCACTAATATGACCATTGCATTGGAAAACTATGGAACTCTAACGGCTATAAATATAGTTGTTATCCATGTCGGTTAATTATTTGAAAACGTATGGGTATATATTAGACCTCCAAGTAATTAGGTTATGGAATTGAAAATTATGAAACTGCTTCTAAACATAAACTTTAGTAGGGAAAAATGAAATGTTTTAAAAAATACATTGGTATTTTTGTAATGTAATCTGGAATTGAAAACATGTTGTAATTAATTGAAGTGTGTTATAAATATTTTCATTTGATGTCTTAAACTATGTTTAAATCCATGTTGATTGAATTATTATTTTTAACTAAACAAAGTGTGAGACCACTACAACACTAATATAAGAAATATCATTCAGTTTATAACTTTTAATATTAAAGGATTAGTATTTATAGACAGCCTTAGATAATACCTTAGGACAAGGTTTATTTTGAAAACATTAACCATATAATAAAATCCATGTATTAAAGGAGAATTTCAATAGTGTTATTTCTCCCTAAAACTTATTTTTTTATATAATGTTAAGTTATATAAAAAAAATTGGGCTCGCTAGGGCCATTCCTTTTATAGATGGGCCGAGGGAGGCAACACACTCTGGGTGGCTGAGCCTAGCCCTCAGCCCATGCCTAGGCCAGCCCGAGCTCGGGCATAGGTCTCTCGAGGGGAACACAAGATCGTGGGAGCGTAGGTGTGCATGTGTGCATGTAGCGTGGGCTCTAGGCCGCAGTGAGCAGGGAGGGGGTAGGACGTGGCCTGTGGGGGAGTGGGAGACCATGTGTAAGGTCCCCTTCATGTCTGATGTGTGTTTTCTGAGCTGTGGGTGGGAGGCTTAGGCATATAAAGGTGGCACGGTCATCCCACCGATTCGATGTGGGAAGAAAATTTTCAGGTGAAGTGCAATCGTTGCCATCAGATCGCGTCGCACGCGATCTAGGCCGCTGATCCTGTTTCTGCCTTCAGCATTCAGCAGCTGGGATGATTCAGTGGGGTTTTAAGTCGTTCGATCAGGATCGGATTAAATTGGATCCATCCTTACCTTTATAAACCATGGTCACATCCCGTAATTTGTTTTCTTGACCAAACTGATCCGAGCCGTCAATTTTTTCTTCTTCTTTCGGTTTTCTCCTGTGGTGCTGTCTTTTTCCTCCAATGGCGTGCACTGTAGAAGTGGGTCAGTCACGTCCCTATCCCCTCCAATTTATTCCACAGCTGCCCTACCTCCCTACCGACCTCGTTTTCTTCCTCCTAGTGCTCCTCCTTGTTGCGGGTTAGGTGTTGGGTCACCTGCATGTGTCAGAAGGATCCTCTTTAAGATATTTTCCCTCTCCCCTTGGTGAACCCTACGGTTGAACCCACACCTCCCTCCTGAAGATTTGCATGTTTACCTTAGCTCATCCTCTTCCTCCTCTATCCCCTATTAACACCAATTCAAGGGAACTTTTCTCTTCCTTTTTCATTCCAACCAGGTTATATATATATATATATGTATGTGTTTCTCTTAAATATATACATATATATGGATATATTCAACCATATTAAAACCCTAAACTTCTTATTTTGCCTCCTGTTTAGAGGTTAATAAGACCTGTAAGGGGTATTTTGTTTTAATCTATATACAAACCAGATTTTATATAAATACATACAAATACAGTTTTGTATACACATGTATAAGCACACCTTGAACCATTTTAGAAACCCTATGTTCCTTTCTTGCTTTCTGTTTTGAGGCTTATAAGTTTAGCTTTGGGTGTTCTTTATTTAGTTTTAATTAAACCAATTTTTTATTAAATGTATATATAAATACAGTTTGTATATATACATACATAGGAATCCAACCCTCTACTTTAAAACCCTCATATCATCCCTCACCTTCTGTGTTTGAAGTTAATAAGTTGGTTTTGAATGTTTTATGTTTCTATTTTTCATGAAAAACAAGTTTATATATACTTATATACAACTACAGTATACATATAGGTATATAAGTACATACCATGAATATATATGCAATGTTAGTTTACAATCTTCCATTTTCCAAGGTTAATCATGTTTTAAAAATCCTATAACTGTGACATGAATTTTCCCCTTAGATTTCATGCAAATTAAGCTTTATATATATATATATATTGTATAATTGTAAAAAAATTTTGATGGTGTTTCAATTAAAATTCTAAACCTCTAACCCTCTATCATACCCTCGGGTTTTCAAGATCCATATGTTTTAAGATAAGTTTATTTAGTTATTCCTTCATAATTTATTTCCTTCAAGGTTGGGATATAAAATATATATGGATTTATAAGTAAACTTAAATATTTTTTTACTATGAAATTAAGGTTTTTGAGGCGTAAATCATATGTAGAACTCACTGAGTTCCATGCTTGGGAAAGAGTTAAAATTTTTGGTTGTGCGAATTTTTGTTTTAAATTTTTTTCAAAAAATTACTATAAATTTATATATTTATACATGTATATGTTGTATAGGTATACTTTTGAAACTAATTACATGGATAGAAATGATGACCCAAACCATTAACATGTATACAAATACTTTCCAATAACTCCATAATTTCATTTTCAATGTTCAATTCCACAATTCCAAGGAGTTTTGTAATTTTTTCCATTGTAATAACTTTAGAGAAAAATGTTAAATTAGAGAGTCTTTTTGTGTCTTCTTAATCTTCAAACCAAGGCCTTATGTTCTTTATAAAATAATGATACCATGTACTAGTAGATATCTACTGAGGTCCAATTGCTCATATTTTTATACACTCGCATCTATGAACCATTTATCAGCATGTTTTGTAGATGATGCACGTGACTCCTTGGAAGATTTTCCATATGAATTAATTATGTGTGCATCACTGATATTTAGCACATTGTATTATGAATGTACCACTTTATCATCAATCATGTGTTTCCTTAGTAGTTTCCATATCATATGTTGTGTGTTTTTACTGAAATGATGATTACCAAATAATATTTAATGAATCTAATAAACTGTTATTTGGAGTGGTATGGGACCCCCCAAATAACAACACCTTAATCGGGTATCCAAGGTGGTATGGGACACTTTGGATACATAGACCTCTAAGACTTAAGAGGATCGTATTAGACATATTATGTGATGGTTGGGACCCACTATATCCCCTCGATGCATCGACTGGTCTCATGAGACAAATCAAGGCCATGGCACGAGGCCTGACATAGTGACGGTTTGGGTGAAATCCCCGTACATAGATAATTATGGTCTTGGCACGAGGCCTTGACACAGTCTGGAATTATACCCTCCTATTAATGTTTTAGTAAGTGAACAACTATGGTATTTTTCTGAGTAGTAGGATGACCCTAGTTTAGAGACTTTTGTATGCACAGATAGATTAAATGCATTGACATGTTATGTTTTAGAAATTTTTGGACTTGGTCCATTTATCAGCAGATTTTATCATTTTAGAAATTATGGATATGTTTATCATGATATGTGCACCAATTTATGTTTCAACTTTTTTTATGTCTTGTGCACTCATAGCATGTCTTGTTAGTAAATTGCATAACCCTTCATGCTTTACATAGGCACTTTATTTCCCTTTTTAGAACTACATACTCTGATCATGCTTTTAAATTTTAAGTTAAAATTTTTCTTTTATTTCATGATTTATTGGTTTTCTTTAGGAAAAGGTTTAGGTTTTCAAATGTTTTAAAACCCCTTAATGGGCATTATTTTGCTCACCCAATGTTTTAAATGAAATTTTTCAAGTATCAGTCATGTCTTCAATGAAGTTTCAGAATACAACTAGTTTCCCAGTACCTGAACCTCATGATCCTCTGTATCATGGGAGATGATGTCATTTTTTTAAAATGAATGTAATTTAATAATTATGGTACATCATGTCTCATGGGAACCAGCTCCGGGCTCTCGGGGGCTAGGGTCATCACAATCCAAATTACTACTCTTAAACATTTAAAAGAGTGCACCTTATTATCTATAATTTTAGAAGGGTTTTTTGGAAGCCAAATCAGTCCAGTTCAGATGTTTTAGGTATTACACCTAATTTCTTTTGTTTATATAGTTTCACTAGTGAATATGTAATTGTAATAAAATATTGAGGTGATGCAATGAGGGTTATAGACTACTCAGATGATGTTTAATAGAGGGATAAATTAGTTACTATATGCACATTTGATTATGTGGAAATCACTATTACAAGGGATCCAAATCTTGTTTATTCCATTATTGTTTAGAAGGGTAGTCCGTACATATGTATATTGAAGACTATAGAGTTTGGATTTCTTTTATAGTGGGAGATATTAGTTTCTATGAAATTCAGAAACAGGTATCATTTTATTATCTATATAGGTTGATGGTTATTGTGAAACCAACCATTTTTGTTTCTAATTTATTTTTTTGGAATTCATCTCTTTCTTTTTTGGGTTTAAGGGAGATATTGATAATTTTAGATGACGAGTTTTTCAAAGAGGTGATAAAATCCAAAATAATGTCCCAATGATATTTTTGATTTTTTAAGATATTATCAATATATATAAATTTAATGTATAAAATTATTTTGGGCACATATATTTTAGATATTCTTTCACCTTTAAAGGGACTACCAGGGGTGTTCTTCTTTATGTGTAGATACATGGATGACAATTTCTGGGTGTAGGAAGTAGTGTGTAGTGGGATACAGTGAGTAGAGGTAAATCTGTTTGTGCAACAAATCATTTGAGGATTTGTAGAAATGTCAAATGTTTGGGTTTGATCATTGAAGGGTGGGATGTTTTCATAAGAATATTATTAGAGAAATAGATAGAGGCATATCAAGGAGTGGTTTTTTCACATAGGTTTTCAACACTCTCACTGCAATTCAAGTTTAATATTTTTACTTGTATTATATAAAATCTATGATTAAAGAGATATTTTTCAGGGTTATCCCATGGTTTTTTAATAATCAATATTATAGGATTTTTCCACATTACAAATCTATATCTCAATTTATTTCATGATATTTTTTTGTGCTTCTTTTTTCATTGAAGATTGATAGGTTCATCCCATGCTCTTTTTAAAGATGGTAGAAAATCAGAAATAATTTCCCATGGATATTTTTTATAGGATATTGTTGTTATATATTATTTGAATATTTTAAATGATGATTCACACATGGTTTTTAGGTAATCCTTCACCTATAAAGGGTGAAATTGGGGTGTGCTACTTTGGGTGTTGATACATGGATGATGTTTTTTGGGAATGAGCAACAACATACAGTGGGCTACAGTGAACAACATCAAATCGGATTGGGAAACAACTTATATGAGGTGATACAATGACAACAAATGTTTAGTTTTGATCTTTCAAGGAAAAAATATTGTTATGATAATATTATCAGTGAAAAATATAGAGGTGTATTGGGATATAGTTCTTCACAAAGGTTTTGTATGCTCTAACTAAAATTCAAGTTTTAGGGTTTTAGTAGGATTCTATAGATTTTGATTATAGTTTAATTTTTTGGAGTTTCCCTATAATTTTTAAATCCTCCCCATCAAATGGGTTTTCCTCATTAAAAATAAACATATCAATTTATTTATTGATATTTTTTTAATTATATTATCATTGAATATTCTTGCAATATTTTCTTCACAATTTATTCTTTATCCTGGTACCAATACATTTTCTTCCCAACACATAAACTACTGTAATTTAACATTTTAATATCATTTTTAGTGTTTTAATTAAATTATTAAGAAACATAATTAACACCTAAACAATAAATATATTATTCATGTTACTTAGAAAACCAATTATAAAAATTATTTTCGATAGTAGTTATTTAATATTCTAATATACGAAGAAATCACCAAAAAATCACCCATATATAAAAAGGTAGTTCACCAAACATATCAATTTAAATAACCATTTGGGTAAACTATATCCAAAATTTACTTTCATAAAAAATATGATGCCCAATTTATTCATTTTTTAATAATAAAGTAATTCGATTAAAACTTGTTCATTAAAAAATTAAATAAAATAAGCACTTAATATTTTATTTTAGCTAACAGAATAATAAAACTCAGGTCAATAGATCTTTAAATAGTTCACACATGTCGATTATTAAATATAATAACCAATGATTTTTTTAGAAGTATAAAAACACATGACACAAATTGTTTTCAAGTAAAAATATTTAAACGTCGGTGTAATTTTAATTGATAGTGTTTTTTTATAAACTATGTTTTCATACATCTCAAGATATAACATTATATGAAACAATTTATATTCCATTGTAAATTTGGGGGAGAAATATTCAATTCTTCAATCATGACTCATATTAGTAATTTATAAGGAAATTAAATATGGGTTAATGAATTATTAAATATATTTTTGTTGTTTTGGAAGAAAATAGAACGACAAAAACTACTCATTAAAATATATGAGTATGTTATAAATTTAATCAACTAAATGAAAAATAATAAAATAATAAAATCTAATTACTTTAAAAATAATTTCAATATTCCAATCCCTATTATATTAACAATAACTAGTTCTGTGATATCCTTTTCTCATTATAATATTTGTGTAATATCGTTTGACTCTGTTGATGGTCATCGGACACTTGTAATAACCTTCCAATGTAAAAGAGTAAATTTATAATCTAAATAATTCTTTAGATTTGTAGAATAATCAGTCTAGATAACCTGAACAATACCCAATCAAAAGACCCATTGATCTCAAGTACTCCTCTAGATAAGACCGAGGTTGCTGACTGGTAGTGAGGATCTTAGTGGGGAGACTATACACTCCGAATGTAAATGGGAATAAATAGAAAAATAATCAATCCTATATTAAAAAGTATTCAACACATCAAGCTAGAATGAAACACATGGAAATAAAATTAAACATCTATTATTCCATGTGATTCATACAAAATCTAACAGGACTAGATGTAGTTTGATCAAATATAGACAAGTTAAAAAAAACTCCTTGCATGTCACTAAGGATACACTCAGTATCACTCCAAAAATCAACATCCAACCAAGCATCTACAACACCAAAACTATTATAATCTAAATTTTTATCGCTTTCCCTTGCTTTTATCGTGAGATATATTCCCAACATATGTCCTGAATAAAACACATAGGGTGTGTGTATGATCTCAATATGTCACTCACAATTTTTTCCATTGTGAATATTCATACATATACGAGTATATAAAAAGATAAATGTAAGAAAAAAATAACAAAAACTAAACTTGGTCCACCTGTGTTCGTCTAGTAATGAGTGAGCCTTTAGCTTTATCATCCAGTGCCTGAGTGAAAAAGGATTCCATTCCTTGTCATATAGGTAGAGCCATTGAACATTCATCCTAGTACATATATATACAGTTTTACACACCCACCAAAACCCATGAACCTATTTTGATCCATTTAGAAAGATATAAGGAATGTCCCGTATCATACAACTAGTTCTATAGATACCCAACCCATTTAACTACCGTTGAAGAAAAAATCAATAAAAAACCAACGAATAGTGAATGTACATCCTTTATGAAACCTGGAAAATCAAACCAACCTATCTAACCTACATGGATAGAATCCCACTCCCAACCAATGATCTTAATCACCTCCCAATATCTTATGGTATCCACCCTCTAAAATGATAGTCAAAAGCATGACACCTAAGTAACTAAACATATAGAGGATAACACCAACAAACAATGATTAGAACCACCTCTTGGGATATATCCTGTGCACACAATACCCTAATGGCCTTATCCCCATGGTAAGTGGATATCACCAATAAATTACAAATACCAAACATTTAGAAAACCTTTATCACCCAACAAATGGTAGTTTCCATAAAAAACATGTTATACACCAACACCCTATAGAACCCCATAATCTATGATATCACTCACAATATATTATAAAACTATAATTCCAACCATATCTATACACCAAAACAATCACCAGAAGTCAATCTCATGTCAGTAATAAATGTTAGGATTCTTGAATAGGAAATCAGTCTAATAACCAATATACCATACAAAAAAATAGTGTAACTAAGACCATAACTATATTTACTAACTCTATAAGAACTTAGGTCAAACCTTAGGCACCACAGAGACAATAAATTGTGCCAATTATGATCACTCACACAAACGTTCCCACAACCAAATTTCAAATGTTGATTAAACATATGTATAACAGAAGAAATATCTTGGAACCACCTACCTAAATTTATCAAGAGTCCACTCAGATAGTATCCTTTTTTATTTGGATTCATCCATATGGAGTCTAAAATATTTCCATAACCGTAAAATTTGATAAAATAAGTGAAAATAGTGATAAAAACAAGAAATAGACACCTAAGGATATATAACTTTACCCATGGGGACTCTCAATGATAGAAAACACTCTAATACAACAATAATTGATTGAAATCAAACTTAGAAAGAGACAAATATGAGATAGATAGTGTGTTTGTGTGTGTTTTGTTTCTATTAGGGTGAGCTCTACAATATTGTAGGATGATATGAGGTAAATTCCTCATTTTGGAAACCTTTTAAACTTTTAAAAATTAATGTAATGAAAACCTTTAAAATAGTACATATGGGGTGGGTTGCGGTGTTACCCATTAGGGTCACATATTAATGGACTTCTTGACCCACCTCATGATATGAATTTTTTGGGAATGACATGGAATATATTCCAAAAGAAACCTTACTCATCTAACCAGGGACATGATGCATTGTGACATTTCCAAACACTCCATAACTACCCCCATTCACCCACCATTCACAAAAAAACCATATCAGCTTTATTAAAAACCCATACTACCCAATAATATTAATCTTAGGTGTATCCATGTTGTTCTCATGTAGGAATATTCATAGATAAAACCCTATACACTATGAAATGACCATTAACACATAAAAAATTAAATCTTGCACAACCAATTCCATGTCATAATACAACTACACTATAACATGGTTTTTCACCTACTATATAAATTCATCTATGACCCCTGTAAAACTTCCCAAAACTCAAATCCTAGACTTCATCAATACCCCCAACAACCTCAAACATTCCAAAAAATAGGTTGTTAGGCCACTCCTAGGATGAAATTAACCTATATGAGGACCCATGTAATGATAACCTTAATAATATATGATAGATCATACCCAAACTATATCAGGACACCACATCTTCCAAAATATACCAAAAATCTAGTGTCCCACTCATTACACTTATGAAGCACTAAGATGATGTTGAAATTTTTTTTCTCTTTCAGGTTACCATGAAAATAAAAATCAAACCAATTGATTCCTTATATGGTAAATCCCCACCAGTAGGATCACCTACCCAGTATCACCATATCAAAGATAACTAATACACTAATTGAACCATACCTGACCATTAACCAGAATTTCATATGACCCAACTATCATACATATTTTTTATGAATTATATTTGATATCCACACCTCATAAAACATATTTTAATTACATCACAAACATATACACACACCATGAAACAATGTACATATTAAAAAACCAAAAGAAAACATGCCCACAATATACATCTTCTGTATATATCTCTCCAACAATCATAGAATATAGCTACTCAATAATGTGATTCTAACCCAAAGAATGATAGACCAATGCATTTATTCCATATATATTCACACTCACTATTTTCTACTACCCCAACTACTGGGTATCTTGTCAATTTATAGGGCATATACATTTATATGAATCTTCTTTACTTAATCAAGCACTAATCCTAGTCCCAAATTGGATATCAGAGCATTAATTGATCCATGTCCTCTAGTTGAATATATGGTCATCTATCCAAACTACACTAGATGTCCCATTTATCCACAATCTCACTTTAGTTTTGATGATTGATCACACTGGGCCTGAACATATCCCATGTTTATACACCATAAAGAAATTTCAAACAAACCACTCCACGATGGAAATTTTGATCCACTTCTTTGAGCACTGTGCCAGGTTTTCTCATATTCCCTCTTCTATCTACCTAGAGCTCCACTACCAATATCGCATGACAATATTTCTTGGTTAGGTTTAATAACATCTGTTATATTATTCTTTGATATCAGTGTTTGGTTTACTAACTCTAAAACAAGGTCAACCTAAATATATTTACTTATACTCTAATAGCATGTCGAATTGATCCTTGATTCAACATACCATGGAAATATAATCTCCGACTAATGTCTGTGAATATCCTAAAAATTCTATAAATCATAAAACATAGTATGTGATCGATGTATCAACTCATAATAGGTGTATAAACTCCTTGGTCAGGTATACTATTTTCATCTTTAGAAATAGCTTCTTGAAGATCCATGCTTTAAAGAACTTTTAGGTAATCCAATCAAGTCTATCAACTTATAAATTTATATTCAAATAGATTTTTTATTTTAAATTGAGCATATATGTTGCCTGATGTCCACCCTAATGGTCTCTCAATCTAATCGAATATCTTCTATACTCACTTAATTAAATAATTGACTTCTTGGCTTCCACCTTCTCCCTCAAACAGGGGAGGATTATTTTAATGGAAATCACTTTTAAAGTATTCTATAGATAGCTCAGCTCCTTGAGATCCCTAATCAAAGCTCTATATAAATCATATTAAGATATCCCTAAGATTATTATCAAACCACTTCCCCATCTTCTTTATCCATTGTGGTTTACCCACCAACATCGAAACCTCTAGCATTGTGGTTGACCAACCAAAATCAAAACCACTAACTATGGCTAATTATGAACTCCATAATTAGGGGAAACAAATGGATCATTCCTTATTAGAACCATATATATGACTTATAGACACATAAACTAAGGTTTTTGAGGTGGCATCTCAATGAGAACAAAATACCATGCTCAATAATCATATAATAATATAGATATGTCATATATTGAAAGTTGTAATAGACAGTGCATCACAATCATCATACACCGACCTATATACAACCAAACCCCATGATATCAGACCTCACCGCCCCGCATACCCATTTCCAGGTCCAGAAGGATCCAAAAATATGGCTTCATGAAGAATTACCTCCTCGATGGGGGTAATATAATTTAATAGAGATGTTATATGAGAAAAAACCATATAGGTTGTTTGATACACTTTAAACAATAAACCCTTTCCCATTGAAGTACCAAACCTGAAATGGAAACCACAATTAGGTATAGGTATATAATGTGAGACCTATATTTTTATGATAATTCTTGAGTACCACATCATGCCTATTGGTAAAAATATTCTGAAACCAAAACCAATAATATTAAATAAAAATTTATGAAACTCAAATTACTAAAAAATAAGAACAAAAAAATATAAATTCCAAATTCAATTGGTAACATGGACTTAAGTTTGTACTTATATAGTAAAGGGAAAAAATATGATATCCATCCCTACTAATAAATTCTGAATGTTTTAGAAGAAAACTCTAAAACTCCAATATACCATACTTCAAAAAAATTTACCCAGTATAATTTTTTCTAATCCTTATATGATACACATTTGTGGTATCCAAAACACATATAATATGATAAAATTGTGCTTTATGGAACCACTAACCACAAGTGCACCACCTTTTATATCAATGGGTGGAAAATAGCAGCATGGGTCTTTGGGGTGATTGTGGGGAGACTATACCTTCTAGATATAAATCAAAAAAAAAACAAACTATAGAATCCTTATTAATAAATAGTCAAAAACCAGGACATAATCCTAAACATGAAAATTAAAGTAAAAATTTATAATGTCATGAGATTCATATAACACCTAACATGATCACTAATGATCTGAAGATACATAAGTGATTTAAAATAAAGTCAAAATAAAAATCCAAGTATGGCCTCAATGATCAATCTGGTGTAGCTCCAACCATAAAAATCATATCATGTATGAAACACTACTAGGTACTATACTCTAAATTTCATCCCCAATCATTTCCTATATCATGGGACATAATTTATTCACATATCATGGGGTAATTTTGTTAGGTATGAGTATGAAATTTGTAATAAACCGCCACTAATTACCCTATTTAATATCAATATGTTTTATTGTGCATGAAAAGTTAAAAATATGATAACCAATGAAAACCAGAAAACCCTATACACATGTTCTTAACAATCCAAAAGTGACCCTTTACCTTATTAAGATAGTATTGGAGTGGTATGAGGTATCCATGGTCTATCATACCTGCATATCCCTTGATATTCTAACATAGTTTGGGTCACATGGAGTTACATGACCACCATAACATGTGAAATCACTCAAATAATAAATTTTCAATGATGTAAGGAATTTACCTATATCATACAATATATTCAATTGTAATTCAACCCCATTAACAACTAATAGATCAATAGACCAATGAAACCAATAGAACAACATACATCCATCCTTCACTAACCTAGGATGATATGCGAAAATTATTCCCCATAAAAGGTTATCGTTCTACTACCAACCAATGATCTTACTCACCAAAATATCCCATGGTCAACTATGATTTATACATATTTTGAAATCATGGTCATTATAATCACACCTAATATAGTCAATTTATAGTGGATACCACAAATAAAAAGTGCTCAAAACCACCTTCTCTAACCTATCCTCTTTGAACATGATCCCAATAGCCTCATCCATTTAAATATTAACTATCCCTGATAACCTATTACCAAAACACACTCATAGAATCTCTTTCTCCCATCTAAAAAAAAGAGTTCATAACCAACACCTTTATAATAGTGACCCATGTTTCCCCATCATCAGTTATCAATATCACTCACACTATACCTACATACTACAATAACACCCATATCCCTAAACCATTATAATCATAACTATAATATAACTTACAAGACACACAAGAAAGTATTAATAAAGAAGGAATTGTTCCAATTACCAAAATACAATATTTTATTAGACATACCATTCCCATGGAAACATATACTATCCATATACCACATTAGGAAAAATACTAGGTACATTAAACACCACAACTAGTTCCAATTCTAATTTCTCATAGGTCCTTACACATATTCTCATTTCACATGATGCGTAAACACACATATTACATTGGAAATATCTAGGAACCACCTACCGGAGGTATAACAGCCTAGAAATTTTATTTTATGATTAATAAAAAAAACTTTTTTTCATAATGGATAATTTATGATTTTACACAATGGATTTACATAGAAAAACCATTAAAAAATAAATATATTAATTTCATGTAATAATATTGTTCATAATAGCTAAGACTAGTTTAGGGATATAAAAACCAAAAAGTAGTAACCACACAATGGTATACCCCATAGAATCGAAATATCCTAGAAAGACTAAACCTGCCATGGAAAATTTTAAAAGAAAATTAAATGTTAGGAATATAAAAGGAATTATCCAAGTAATTGTAAAAACTATTGGGTATAAAGTATAAAATATTGATGAATAGTGGAGTAATAGTGACCATAGTGATATGATCGTTACATAGACGGTGGACCATACGACCATTGGTGAATATGAACAATGGTCAATATGACTGTTGGGTATTATGACCATTGGTAATAATGTTAACATTTTAATTAGTGTTTATAAGGTGTAATAATAAGTGATAATTGATATATAAAGGAGAGATGATATCCTCAACCAGTAGAGTCAAGTCATTTGAAGCCCATTTTTCAGAAGTTGGTAGGGAGGTAGCATCACTAGAGTTCAACCATAACCAAGGACAAACAGAGCTTCAATAACTGAGTCTTGAATGGAATTTCCTTTGGGAGAAGTTCATGTTAGTAGAAATCAGTACTAGGTCAATTTTAGCTGATCCATCCCATGAAACTACCCCCATCACATATCTTACCCATAGAGAATATTACGGTGTAATAAGGGGTTATGTATCTGGACTTTAGTATCATAAAAGTGTAAGTTATTTTTTATAAATGAAATATTTATTTTTTCAATACAGTTTTCAGTATTATTTTATTCAATAAAATACATCGGAATATATGATTAATTCGATTGATATATTTTTGGATACAAATAAAACAAAATTGTATTTTTAGAAAATATATAAATTTTTATAATATATTCAAATATTATAAGTAAACAAAATTATTTTCATGAAATATTATTCTAGAACACTGCTTATTTAAATATAATTGATAGTATAATTATATAATATCCTAGTAATGTTTTATTAGTTTTAGAAAGCAAACCATGTCATAAAAACTGTAATTTTACAAAAAATATATTTTTTAATTTAAATGTTTAAATTATTTTATTTAGAGAATTATTTTTAAAAAATCTATTATATTTGAAATCAGCATGTCAAAATTAGGTTGTGGTTAAATTTTGAGAATTTTCTAAAATACTTTATTTTAATGAATAGTAAAAATACAATTTTCCATTTTAGTTACATTTTATGAATTAGTATATATATATATAATGGAATAATAAATAATTAAATATAAACCATGTATATAAATATGTAATACTATTAATACTCTGTATTTTAATGGATTTAAATCAATTTTGAAACCTATAAATGAATTCCAAAGTATAAAATTGAAATTATGGCTTCAAAAACTATATTTTGTGGAAAAATTTCTTTTCCATGTTAAAAGTAGTATTAAAATATGTATTTCAGCTATAATAGATTAAAATATTATAAAACATGACTCAAATGCATAAAACCATGTGAAAAAACCAAGGGTATTCCAGCAGTTTTTCTTTTTCAACAACCAAGAATTATAAGACCTATATTTTGAAAGTATTAAACAATTCCCCCTCTTTTAACACAAATACCCACCAATACCACCATTTATCTCCACTCCAAATCCACAATCTATGATTTTTTGGTCATTTATGTCCCTAAATAGTTCATGTAAGGTGTACTTAGGTCTGAAAGTGAAATCCTTAAGTTCTATGAAGAAACTCTTCAGGGTAGGGGGATTCTTCACTTTGACTCTTCCATTCAAGTACCTCTTTTGTGGTAGGTTTTCTAAATTATAAACTAATTTCTTTTCATATGCTTTTTTATTTTCCCATTACATTAAAAATATTTTTTTATTAATGTTAGATCTTCGTTTTCGCCCATTATACCCATTCCTTAATCCATATTGTATACCACTATGGTGTCAAATTAATTTCTTGATTTTATCTATTTAAAATGAATTAATATTATATTATGAATACCCAAAATAAATTCTTATAAAGGGTATTATAATAGATGTAAGAATAATATATTGAACAATGATTTATATATATTAAACCCACATTCCTTTTTCATGGGTTAAAATTTATTTAATGTTCAAGTCTTTTAGAACTTATGTACTCAATGTTTTTATATAAAACCTATTATTTATTCTCCTTAAGTTATTGATTAATTTTTATATTATGATCAATGATAATGAATTGAATTAATACATATGAAGTGTGTTCACTAATATCAATCCAATTCATTAGCTAAATAACTAATCTCAAGAGATGACATGTTTATGATACCTTGGAAAATAACCTTAGAAATTATGTTTTATGAAACCATTGTGATAAAAATTGGTGATATTCTTATTAAGGCATAATTATTATGTTATATCCACATTTCCTTGTTATGTATCAAGTACTTATGATTATTATTTCATGTTATTCCTATATTTTTATACGTCATCATCTTTCATGTTTCATTCCCTTTATTATTCTTTAATGGGCTTTACGCTCACCATTTTCAATTAATTTATGTACGTAAGAAATTACTTACACTGAGGTGACCTTGGAAGGATTGAAAAATTTGTCTTTTCAATTGATTAAATAAAGTTCATGTTTTAGTTTTTCTAATGTAATTAATGTATTATGTACCTAGTTTGAAATACAATTGACCTCAAAATATCTTTTGAAGTTATTAATGTAATATTTGTTAAAGAATAATTTTAAAAGTCATGTATTAAAAAGGTAGGATGGTATAGTTTTTGTAAATGTTAAGGTTTAGTTATTTTTAAAAATTAGTACTATAAAACATTAGTAAGAACTTAATGGATAATTATAAATATAGTAAATTTTCCATAAATTTTGGTGATATTTAAAGACATTGGTTTTAAGAAATAAATACATATCTGGATACAACTAGTGGATGTGGTTTTGGAATATATGAATCTATGGGTTGTAACCCTAAAAAAAAGATAGTCAAGAATATACTAATCATCATTTTGGTTCAAGGTGAATACATCCTTACTACGCAAATGATATGGAACTCATGGGTGATATGTTTTGGGTAATCAAATGATTTTTACAAGCCATTATAAAGGATATATAGATAATGTAGAAAATTTTAAGATTCAGGTATATCATTCTAGAATCATTATATCATAAAATTTCAGGATTATGATATCATATAGAATTTTTATTATAATATTTTCAAAAGTAAGAATGTTCTCACTTAGATTTTCTTCTTTAAGAAAAAATGGAAGAAAATGGAAGGGATCGTGTAAACAATGGATGAATCAAACAATGTGATGATGAACTTCCCAATATGAGGGGAGCCAGAGTTGAACACTTCATGATGATAATGAATATGTTAACTCAGTTCATGAATAAAAAGTTAAACCATGTGCAGTTCTTAACTTCACTAATTAAGGAACAACTGACTATTGAAACCTTCACACATCCATGACCCCCTATTTTTAGTAGATCCTCAAATCCACTGGTTGCCAAAAAATGGATCAATATGATAGAAAAAATATTTTTTGTACTCAATGTTTTTCCACCAAGAGAATTTTATGTTGGTAATATATCTTCTAATGGGATAATTTGATCAGTGGTGGACATTGATCAATAACAAAAAGCCAAGGGATGAGGTGGGATCCATAGAATGGGTAGACATCAAAAAAATATATTTTAGTATGTATTTTAATTTCACCCTACACATAAAGATAGTTGGTTAATTTATTGAGTTTATATAAAGAAAATTGAAACTTGGGGGGGATTATGAGATGATAATTAAAAGGATTACATGATACCCTTCAAACTTTGTCATCGATTCTGATGGGAAAATTGACCGATTCTTTGGATGAATCAGATCCCATCTATGGAAATATTTAGAAATATATAACTTTTAGAGTTATAAAGAGACATTATTATGTGATATAAAAATTGAAATGGAGTTTTGATATTACCATTGGAAGCATACATATAATGATAAGAAAATAAATAAGGAGTAGTATATTAAAAAGATTCAGGACGGCTAGAAAGTACAACATCCTATGTGCAACAAATGGAGGAATAAATATTTTGGGAATTTTTAATAAGGATATATTTCCATATAGATTGAAACTATCATATAGATGTTAATCCTAAACATTTGAATGATAATGAAAAAGGGTATATGTTGCAAGAATAACCTTTCATAAAATGCTTCAAGTGCGGGGAATATTGAAATTTCACAAAACAATGTAAAAATACAAAGATAATAGACGGTAACCACCATGAACCTCATCATAGTCCAAGGTAGAATGATTAAGAATTTTAAATCATGATGGATGAGGTAGAGGCTCCAAATGATATTTTTGTTGGTACTCTTTTCATACACTCAATTCTATAAAATACATTGTTTGATTACGCTTCTATGAATTATTTTATGTCATTTATGTTTGTAAATAACATCAATTGAACACTTAAAATAATAGTGGAAGAGTTTTTAGTAAAAAACATTACAGGGATTAATCAATAATCAATTTTATATAGGGATTCCCCTATTAGCCCTGGTGAGTGAAATCTATCTAAAATATGGTAGTTTTTCCAATGGTTGAATTTGAAGTCATACTGAGGATGGATTGGTTAAAAGTATAATTCCATGATCTACTATGGAAGTAAGAATATTTTTACTATCTTGATGGGATAACCCATAGATATCTTCAAAGGAGATATATCCTAACCCAATTATTTCAAAGAAGGAACTAATATTTCATTATTTATGGAAATGATTAGAGAAGTAGCAGAAAAAGATAAATTATAAATATTGGAGACGTGTACATTGTTTGGGAATACATTTTTGTATTTTTTTTTAAAGAGTTTCATGGATCTACCCTAGAAAGAGAGGTGTATTTCTCATTTGAACTCATACCTGGATCCAAGACAATATCAAATAACCCATATAGAATAAAATATGTGGAGTTGGAGGAATTGAAGAAGAAACTTCAAGATCTTTTGGAGAAGGATTTTATTTGAACAAGTGTGTCTCTTAGAGAGCACGTTTTATATTTTTAAAAAATAAATATAGATCAATGAAGTTATTAATTGACTACATTGAGATTAATGGGATCATAGTAATGAATAAATACCACCTCATGAGGATTGATGATTTTTTAACCAACTTTGAGGGGCTCAATTACTCTCCAAGATTGACCTCAGACTAGGGTAACATCAGTTGTGTGTGAATAAATAAGGTATCCTAAAGATTTACTTCTAAAAAATATATGGTAATTATGAGTTTATTATTATGCCCTTTGTATTGACTAATTCTTCTTACATATTTATGGATTTTATGAATATAGTCTTCAGGGACTACCTTGATAAATTTATGGTGGTCATTACTGATTATATTCTAATATATTTTAAAACATAGAAAGAGCATAAGGATAATCTAACAATCATATTAAAAACAATGAGGAATGAAAAAATGTTTGGAAAATTCATTAAATGTGAGTTCTAGTTAAGAAAAGTTTCATTTTTGGGACACATTATGACCATTGAAAGAATATTAGTGGATCCATCAAGGACAATGGTCATAAAGGAGCGACCATATCCTATAATAGTAACTAAGATTCCTATCTTCCTTGGTTTAGTATGATAATATATAAGATTTAGGAAAACATTTCACAAATTTCTAATCCACTAACCAAGTTTAATTGAAAATTAGTTAAGTTTATCTATGCAAGTAATTGTGATGAAATTTTACAATAACTGAAGAAGGGGTTGGTTAGTGAACTTGTTCTAACTATACCCTCTTTTGGAGAAGGATTTTTTATCTAGAATGATGAATCTATAAAAGGTTATGTATGTGTTATCATGAAAAATAACATGTTTATTTCATATGTATATCAATAATTAAAGCATCATGAGAAGAATTATCTCAATCATAACCTGGATGTAGCTGTAGTCATTTTTTCTCTGAAGATATGAAGACACTATCTTTATAGGGAAAAGTGTGATATAAAAAAATATCATAAATGTTTGAAGTATATATTAACACAAAAAGTAACTAAATATGATACTAAGGATATGGTTTCATCTTCTTAAAGACTATGATTTTTTTAATTTTTTATCACCATATGGAAGAGAAAACAATGTTTTGGAATCATTGAGTGAGAAAGATCCTAGTTTTATTGCAATTATGAGGATTAAAGGAGATCCATTGATCATAGACCTAGTAATGTTGTACATAAGAATAATAAGGTAAGGGAAATAATCAATCCTATCCAAAATGATTTATCAAAATTCATTACTAGATAAGATAAATACATCTCAAATATATGATACTTTAATGATAAATAAGATACATGATATAAAAATGGAAAGTTTATTGAATTAAATATTGATCAAGAATTCATACTAAAATTTGGTATAAGGATATGTAATATATCTATTTTAGAGATAATGAACAGTGTTATGGATGAGGCTCACAACTCCATAATCTATATACAACCCAAAATCAGTAAGATGTATATGGGCCTTCGTGATCATTATTGGTGGTATAATATAAATAGAGATTTTACAAATTATACTGCAAATTTTTTGGTGTATCAATAAGTAATGGTGTAGCGAAAAATTACTGAAGGGGTATTACAACCACTATCCATACCAATATGAAAGTGGGATAACATCAATATAGAATTTTTCATCAGTCATCCAAATATATCAAAAAGTAAATATGATATATGGGAAATTATAGATAAATTAAAAAATACTTCCCATATACTTTCCAAAATATAGGATTTATCCCTATAATTCCTACCTCACCTCTATATTCAAGAATTAGTGAGACCACATGCAGTACCAATGATGATTGATTATAACCGAGATCCAAGATTTAATTCTA
This sequence comes from Viscum album, assembly GCA_963277665.1. NCBI lineage: Eukaryota > Viridiplantae > Streptophyta > Magnoliopsida > Santalales > Viscaceae > Viscum > Viscum album. The sequence goes on along the minus strand of OY728140.1, from coordinate 83,683,733 downwards.
AATTTTAGAGGAGGCTTCAAAAGGATATAAATATATAACAAAACCTGAGCACACCATATCATCATGAAACTAATGGGATGTCTTAGAGGACTATTAAAAAATTGGAATACATGTTATGTTCTAGATTACTTGATTTTAAGGGTGTTGGGATCAGCATACTACACTTGTGGAATTAACCAATAAAAATAATTTCCTAATGAGAATTTAGTTGAAACCTTTTGAAGATCTCTATAGAAAGTGGTGTAGAAGTCCAACATGTTTGGTTGAAGTTGGAAACGGGAAACTGTTGGGACCATACATTGTGTAGGATACTATATAAAAGATACAAGTGATTTAGAAACAAATCAAGGCTTCTCATAGTTGAAATAGAATTCATGATAATAAATAAAATAAATAATTATAGTATCATGTTGAGGATAATGTATTTCTCATGATATTGCTATGTAAAGGGGCAATGAGGTCCAGAAAGAAGGGGAGATGTGTTCCAAGGTACATTGAACTAATTGAGATTATGGAGTGTGTTGGGGTAGTTTTTTATTGATTAATAATGGAATTGAATTTTCTAATTTCCACAATGTTTTCCATTTGTATCTATTGAGAAATTATATGTTTGAACCAAAACATATAAATGATATTAATGGTGTGGAATTAGAACCTAACTCATCCTTTGAAGGGGATCCAATATATATTCTCAATATAAGGGTACACGTGTTGAGTAAAAATATAATACGACTTGTGTAATTTATATAGAGAAATTAAAAGTTTGAAAAAACTACTTGGGAAACTGTGAAAACAAAGAAAGGTAAATACCCATATTTTGTTGTGAGGAAATAATAAAATTTTTAGGATGAAATTTATTGGGGGGATGTAATGACCTGAATATTTCTTTTATGATAAATAAAAGAAATTTTTTTCATAATGAATATTATATTATTTTAACAATGGAAATACATATAAATACTATTTAAATATATATTTATATATATGTCATGTAATAAAACCAATTATAATAGATAACACTAGTGTAAGGATATAAAAACAAAAAAATATTGACTACACAATGGTGTACTCTAATGTATTGAACTATCCTAGGAAGACTAAACAAACCATGAAAACTATTAATAGAAAAATAAACATTAGGAAAAAAATTTACATTATCAAAAGAATTATAAAAACTTTTGGGAATCATTTAATAAATGTTGATGAATAGTGGGTTATAAATAAAGGTCAAATTGACCATTGGGATCTGTCTGTTACTAAACCATTGACCTATATGAGCATTGATGATTATTTTTCAATATGAATGTTGGGTATTATGGCTATTAGTAATAATTTTTCCATTAGAATTAGTGTTTATAATGGGTAATGACAAATGATAATTGATATAAAAAGGACAAACAATGAACTCAACCAGTAGAGTCATGCCTTTTGAATCCTATTCTTTAGAACTTGGTATGGAAGAAAAATCACTAGGGTTCACCCATAACCAATCCCAATAAGAGCTTCAACAAGTAAGGATTGAATGAAATCTCTTATGGGATAATTTCAAGTTAGTGAAGTTTACCACTAGGTCAATATTAGGCGATCTTTCCCATGAAACTACCATCATCACACACCTTAATCTTAGGGAATTTTCCATTTTAACAAGGGGTTATGGATCTAGTTTTTAATAATATATAAGTGTAATTTACTTTATCCAAATGATATAGTTATTTAATCAATCCCATTTTTGGTATTAATTTATTTAAAAAAATGCACATAACTATAGGGTCACTTTGATGGATATATTTTTGGACAAAAAATTGTATTTATAGAAAATATATACACTATTATAATAAAATAAATTATTCTAAATAACTTTTTTCTAGGAAATATTCTTTGAAAATAATATTTATTTAAATATATATATGAACATATAATTTGATAATGTATTGGGAAATTTTTATAAGTGTCAGAAAGATGACTATGTCATTAAAATTTTTATTGTACAATAAATACACATTTTTTTAATTAAAAGTAAAACCATCATATTTAGATAATTTTTTTATTAAAATAAAAATTATATTTTAAATCATCTCGTAGAAATTAGGTTAGGGTGAAATGTTGAGAATTTTTTAAAATTCATTATTTTTTAGTAAATATTAAAAATATAGTTTTGTGTTTTTGGTATGTTTTATAACATATAATATGAGATAATATTGTAATAAATAATTTAACAGAATCCATGTAAAAAAATATTTTATTGTATTTACAATATGTATTTAAATGGATTTAAATCAATTTCTAATCCTATAAATGAATTTTCAAGGTCTAAAATGGAAATTATAATTTTAAAAACTACATATTTTGAAAAATTTAATTTTCCATATCCAAAGTAATATTAAAAAATGGTTTTCAATTCTAATGGATTAAAATATTATAAAACATGACACAAATGTCTATAACCATGTCAAAAAACCATGGGTAAGTCAATTATTGTTCATTATACACAACTTAGAGTTCAAAGACCTATGTTTAGAAATTATTAACCAATTCATACTCTTTTACTATAAACACCCACCATTTACACCATTCCTCTCCTATAAAAATATATTATCAATGAATTTATAGTAATGTTTCTCCCAAAGAGTCCCATTATGGTTCCATCAAGGTCTTATGGTTTCATCCTCACATAATAGGAATCCACTCATTAAATAAAGGAAATTACCTATTTCCTATCTTCCATTCAAGTACCTATTTTGTTTTATGTTTCCTATCTATATAATTAATTAATTTTCATACCCATTTTTATTATCTAATTTCTTTTAAAATAGTGTTTTATTTTTGGAAGAGATTCAATCCCCTATTATAATTTTACATGAAATATTATTTTATTGTGAATACCTAAACTCATTCTTTATCCATGGGTATTCACCTAGATTTAATGATAGTTAATTTATTAGGGATTTAAAAATATGAAAACCACATTCCCTTTTCATGGGGTAAAAATAATGTAATGATAATGTTTTAGTCACTTATGTACTTAATGATTTTATATGAAACTCATTCTTTATTCTCCTTGGTTTATTGATGAAATGATTTATCATGATCAATGTGGATCCCATTAATTAATACACATGAAGGGTGAATCCTATTAGTTCTATAATTAATTGGGTAAATAATTAACCTCTAGAGATAAAATGTTTTGTGACAACTTGGTAAATATCCATCGTAATTATTTTTATGATACATTGGTAAAAAATATTGGTTATATGTTTATGAATTTTTCATTTTTTTGTAGACACATTTAAATGATATGTATCATGTACTTATGATTATTCTCTCATGTTATTCCTTATATTTTATCAATGATGATCATTTATGTTATTTTCCTTTGTTATCACTAACTCATCTTTATGCTCACCCTTTTCTATTGGTGTATATTTCTTGGAAATTACTTACACTGTGGTGAACTTGGATGTATTAACAAATGAGTCTTTCAAAATGATTAAATAATGTTTATGTTTTTTCACTTAAAAAATTCATGTATTATATAACTAGTTTCCAAGACACTAGAACTAAAAATATCCTTTAAATTTATTAATGTATTATTTTTTAAGTAATTATGTGAAAATTCATGTATTAAAAAGGTAGGTTGATAAATATATATAATATGACTCCACTCATTAAGTATCCTTGATTCATCTAGATTTAACTTGAAGGAATAAGAAATCTGTAATAACCCTAATATTAGAGAAAACTAGAAAAAAATTAAATGAGGGGAGAAACTAGAAATAATTACCCATGGATATATATCTATATCCATTATGACTCCCTATGACATAGGACACTCTAAACTGGCCACAACTATATGAAATCCCACTTGAGAAGATTGAATAATGAGTGATTGAGAGAGATTTCGAGTGATATCCCATATGACGCTATCCAAAATGAGGCCAATTCTTCAATTGGGAAACCTTTTGAATGTTTAAAACATATATTAATTATCATCATAAAAATATATATGAAGAGGGTGGGTTACGGTATAACCCCTAGGGATCACCACACACAAACCTGCCATACCCACCTCATTGCACATCCCTTCAGGTCATTATGGGTAACATCTCCCCCATAAATACAAATCCTTGAACAAGAGTCAAACTGAAAACTGATCATACCTGTCAAGGAATTACCACCTCCCCTAATCCATTATTCATGAAATAGTTTATACTAAGAGATTTGGAGGTGTTGTTATGTTAAGATGAAGATAGTTATAAAGGAATAATGTTTACTTAAGTGATGTATTTTATTTTCATACATAAATCACTTGAAAATGATAGGACTTAGCAATTAAGTTATTGGAAATATTTTTCTGAACATAGATATGTGAGTGTTATAGATCAAGGTGAACAAACTAAGTACCACAAATAGATTCCAATGGATTTAATTGATCAAATATAATCGAATTAGACTAAAGTAAAAAAGATGGAGTGCAGAACTAAATGTTTATCTAGTTATTTTCATAGTTCTGTAGAATAAATATTTTTTTGAAAAGGTAGAAAAGTAGGTGATGGTTTTATTATAATTAATTCACTAAAAAATCATGTTTATATAAAGTTATTCATGATTATAGATTAAGTTGGTTGAAAGAAGAATGTTTGTATGATCAATATATAAAAGAGTTGTGGAATATGATGGAAATTTTGTAATAGATAAAAATAAGTATTTATTCTTTTAGACAGAGGATTCCAAGTCATCAAAAAAACTCTAATAGATCAAAGTTTCTAAAAGATAGGACATAATTTTCCTAACAAATACTATCAGATAGAGAAACTCAAGGTTAATAGATAGATATTTATAAATTATACTAGACAAATAATGTCTCTAAGATAATCCGGAAGGGATGTTTTGTAGAAGTTCTAGATGGAAGAAAGCTGTATGAACTTTTATATGTTTATAAAAAAGTATAATGTTTGTGATGTTATTGGAAAATGGTTTCTTAATGAAAACACACACAAATATTTCTGTTTTGAGACACTAGAAAAAGGGTGTTAGACAAACCATGAACGAAAAAATAATCACTTTATAAGGTTGTCATATAGAGTAATCCCATGAATCTATTAGACAAAGGAATTTATACAAAGTGGTATTGGTTAGAGATATAAAAGAAAACGTATTACCTACTATGTTTAACTAAATGATGTTTTAGGTAAACTAACAAAGTAGTTTATAGATATTAAATGTGAAAACATTCATATTTTCATTCAATGAACCTATAACCCTGAAGGGCGATCATGATTCAATACAATATTTCAGGATGGTTTTAAAAACATTAACATTGATATTTTATGAATGTCCATATAATGAATGTTGAATCTGATATTTTAGGAGGTTTGAAGGTTGTAAAACATAGAAAGAATCAAGTGAGATATTCAAATTTGGAAGTGGGAAATTCAAATTTTATTTTCTACTTCTGTCATATTTTTTTGGATAAATATTTCCTAAATAAGGGGAGGAAAGTACACTAATAAAAGGTTGTTGATGTTATTGCTATAGGGAAAATTACTGAATAATTGAGGCATTGAATGAAGATATTTAGAAATATTTTTGGTATGCATTGGATGTTGTAGCATCAGAAGAAGTGATATTAGAAAAATATTTATTATCATGTGGTATCACATGAAAAGGGTGATGATATTATAGGATTAACATAGAATATATTGATATTAGTGACATTAGGTACCATACAGATGGTATCAGATTGAGGAAAATAGACCAAGGGTACTAGACAGTGTGTATTGGATGGATATATATTGGTGAAGAATTTGGTACTGAATTTATTTCATGATTCTATGTAAGAAAGTTAATAGGAAAAATAATCGTCAACAAGGATAGTGTGAAGAAAACTAAAGAATAACAATTACAACATTGAATCCAATTTGTGTAACAACCCAGAATTCTATCGATGGAATTTACCCTATAATTATATAAATGTTTCATATTTAGTAATGCACATACACTATATGATAAAACAAAAAAAATTATTATATTACATTCAAAATTACATTTAAAGAATAAATATTTACATAATAATTGAAATTATTAAAAAGGGACAAAAAATAGAAAAAAGATAATAATAATAGAAAGATAGTGATATCCTCAATCATTCGAAATAATCAATCTCACGAACAACACTCCAGAAATGATGAAATATGTTAGTAGTGAAATATTTATTTTGGAAATGAAAATATAAACTTGTTATAAAATATAAGTGAATTAATATTTAATGAAATGTGATCTATTTATAAAAATTAGGGATCCCATATGACTGTTACAAGTCTTACTAGTGGAATAGTAACCTGACTATTGGAACAGTAACCTTAACATTAGAACAGTAATCTGACCATTAAAAATGATAATATGAGCATTATAATAGTATAATCACCCATGGAAGTGTAAAATAATATTTTGGTATCTTGATAAATGAAAATATGATATATTTATATAATGATAAAAATAAATAATATTTTTAAATGATAAAATAAGTGATCATATTTTTTTTGAAAAATATATGTTTTATTTTCATTTTAATGATATATGTAATGATTTAAAATGAATTTTATTTTTATAAAATGTGTTTATAAATTAAAAACAAGTTGTGTTATAATGATAAGATAATTTTATAGGACAAAAAGTAGTTTTAAAGGGTTGAAAAACTGATCATAATATTAAAATTTGATATTTTTCAAATAAATAAGAATTTTATTTTAAACATAAAATTATCATATTTATAAAAATATTTCATAAAATTTATTTCTTTTTTTTGAATATAAACATCAAAATATAGTTTTGGTAATTGTTTAGTATTTTTCTAGAATAGTTTAATTTTTTTGAATATTGAAATACGTCAAAATATGATATTTAACATTATATGATAAATACATTAATGCTTGAGTAATGGATTATATAAGAACCCATTAGTTCAAAATAATATAAATATTTAATATATATAGTCACAAAAATCAACACTATTGGTATTCTAGAACCAAAATAATAAAGTAATGAAAATAATATTCAAAACTTCCATTCTCCTCCCCTTATAAATACCATCCCTCAAAACCCATTCTTGTTATAACTTCTAAGACTTGTAACTTTAAAAATTTCTACCCAATTACCTTCAAAATACTCTCCACTATTTCTTAGTTTCAATTTTCTCACCAAAATACCATTTTAAGTAGCTTTAATTTTTATCATAAAAGTAGACAACCAAAGGAAGAGGTAACATTCTCGACTAATATCTTTCAATTTTATTCTTATTCTATAAACCCCATATAATACCCATACATATAAAAATAATAACGTAAATAACATAAATATAATTATATTTTATTATTATGTTGTAAAATATATCTTATACCCTTCTTACTTTCATCCCTAAATTGAAAATGTTTTTAAAATATGGTTGGTTCAACACATCTGTGAACAACATACTTTGTTTTTCTCCACTGCCCTCAAAGTTGGTAATTCAAATATTATTGTGGATAAATAATATGATAATAAATATATTATATATTATTTCAAGTTCTTTTGTTTATATATATACATAGTATTAAATAAAATGAAACTAGTTTTTGATGGTCGTTAAAACTGCCTAAATGTACTAACTACATAAATTTAACATTTTTACCATGTTAATCATATCTATTTCAGAACAAAAAAAAAAGAATATTTGGGAAAATTAATTTTTATTAAAGAAAGTTAATATAATTTCATTAAAATTATAGAGTTTAGTATCATTTAAAAAAAATATCAATAATTATCTTCAAGTGATTGGACCATGGAACCATTAAAAAATGCTCTGGAAAATAAAAATTAATATTTATAAGTCAGTGAAATGGTTATAAATTAACATAAAAAATAATGTAAAATAAAATAAAAATGTAAGAGGTTCTTAAATATATAATTAATTAATCTAATTTTATTATCTATAAGAATATGTGCACGTGAGGAATTATTCTGGAACACAAGGTAAGAGATCTGTTCGAACCACCTTTTTTTATATTATGAAATTTATATATATAACTCACTTTATATATCTATATAACATTATAGAACACTTCTAAATTCTATTTATATGTCTATTATATATATACATATCTTATCATCCGTTTATTTTAGGGGGAAATACATGCCTTAAATTCATTTCTAAAATACCTTCTTTAAAGTCAAACATAGTAAAGGGGAACTTTTCTATCCCAAAAAAAATCAATACAAATCACTTTTAAGTATTTATTCCCATTCCTGATTTTATTAAATAATGTAATATTTTAGGTTTAACCACTCTGGTTTTGCAGTTGATTCTTATGAAAATTCCACACTAATGATTTATCCAAATTTCTTTATCTGATTCCTTCAATCACTATAGTGAAAGTTAATTTTTATACCCAATTATCTACCATTTCTCATTACATTATTTTAAAATAGACACCATATTTTGAGACATATTCTTATATAATATGATATTAATATCTAAAATATTTTATTCCTTTTTATCTTGGTAATATTTATGAAATATCCTTTGATTATGATTTGATGAAAGATTATAAAACCCATTTATTTATATGGAAAATTATTATGTTTATTCCTTATGATTGATTTTCTTATTATCACACATAAGAATTTACATGTTTTGATGGGTTCACCAATATAGATATCCAATTTTTTTGGTATTGTTTTTATCTCATGAGATTCTATGTATGGGATTAGGGAGTAAACTTAATCCATGATGGGACTCTGTCTACCATGTGTTGTTGTCTTGGTCGTTAACCTTATCTTATGATTATGAAATATTTTATATTATTGTCACATACCTATGTTTCCATGATTTTATTATTCTTTGTTATTTATATTTTAATATCATGTGATTATTCATTAGACTCCTATTTGATAATGTCATGTTATATCATTGACTCACATGTTATGTTTCATTATCATGTTTATTCCCGTACTGGGTTTATAGATCACACTTTTATTTATGTATTCCCTTGGTTTTATTATGTAGTTTTATGATATTAAATGTATTAAGGAGCTCATTAAGGAGAATAAAATAAATATGTTTTGTTTCAGTTTCCTTTTTAGGAATAATAAACCAAGAATTCCAAAGACACTAGGCCTAATGATATTTGGGTTTTATTTATTGGATGATTATGTTTAAAATCATATAATAATATGTGTAAAAGTCTATGGTCTCTATAGTTGGTATCAGAGAAGTGTCTAGTTATTTCTGTGTATTAGGACGAGAATAATTTATTGATAACACTATGGATAAGTATAAGTATAGGATAATGTCCTGAAATTATAGGGAAGTATAGAGCGAGTGGTATCCAAGAAAATACATCCATGTCTGGATACTACAAGTGGGCGTGGTTCTGACATAGTTGTACCTAGAGGTAATAAATAAAAAAGTGTTTAGTAGGTATTAACTTGATATAAACATAGTGAAAGAAAATGAGACATTTATGTACACTTGGTTTGACACTGTTGATGGATATGCCTTGGAAAACTCACAAACTATTTATAAAACATTATAAAATACTTGAATAGATTTATAGTTTAGAAATATTAGTAGGGAAGTTACCATGGATAACCTAGATTAAAATATTTAATTATAATTTATTCATTCTAAGTTAAAAGTTTCAATTCTATATATTTATTAGTTAAATTATTCTCATCCCATTTTCCCTTTATTTTAGTTAATGTTGTTAAATAGGAGGAATCGTATTGATTACCAATGTGATAGACAATGTGATGATTTCCCTAATGAGATTCATAAACTAATGGGAGAAAAAGTAAGACATATTTTGATTATTACAAACTAGTTATCGTGAGTTAAAATTAATAATAATAACATATTTGTGTTTCCAAACACATCAAAGAAGAGAAAGATGGAATCTATTAGAATTTTAGGTGAAAAGATGATAAATAAAAGAATATTTGTTTCTATAAATGTCAAAAATGTAGGAAGATACATCCCAAAAACCATATTAAGGGAATCAGTAGATGAATCATATGGGGGAAAGAGGGACATCAGTCCAATCAATTCTGATTGGATATGAAGATTCCCACTAATGTGACAGAGGAATATAAGGGTTGTAACAACACTCATACAATGTTATAGTGTTTCAACTAAAAAGAATATAGGAATAATATGCACTAATTCCCCAAACCAAGGGATATTAGAGACAATAAATTATAAAAACCTCCAAGTTCTCAAGTGAAAGGAAGGGAACATGTTATCACTATTACTGTGTTGGATCACAATAATGATGTGGAGACAAGTATGCTGGTTATTCATTAAAGAATAAAGAATATATTATTTGATTCTAGTTCTATTGATTAATTAATATCTTATAAGTTTAGTAGAACTATTAAAACAACACCTAAAAACATGGGTGTTTTTTGATATATAATAATATAAAATAGAGTAATTTCTTCATCCCAATTATATATCTCCACCCCGATCAATGTTTGTGGACTGAAACTCCCAAAAAATGTTGTCTTACTTCCTTTAGTTTAGTTTGATTCTATATTGGGCCTGGATTGTATGTACTTATATAAATACATCATTAACTATCGGAAGAGGGATATCACTCTTCACATATTGAGTCATCAAATGATTCTATAAAATTTTAAGGAGAAGGATGAATCTTCTTTAAAATTTTCATCTCAAGTGTGGATATTATTTCATTATGATCAAGTATATATTGCTCAAATTATTAAGAACAGTGAGTGTATCATTCTTGAATACATGAACATTTTAAGGGATTGTACTAATGTATTACATCAATAATTTCTTAATATTCCTCCCAATCGAGAGGTTGAGATCTCAAGATAACTTATACTTGGATCTACTACCATATCAAAGAATAACTACAAAAAGGCCACCATTGAGTTAGAATAACTGACCATGTAGTTATAATATAATATAAATAAGGGTTTTATATGCCTGAGTACTTCACCATGGGGTGCGTTGGTCCTCTTTTTTAGGAAGAAGGATAGGTTAATGTGTGTCTATATTGATTATCATGAACTCAATAAAATTTTGATAAAAAAGGATCACCTACCATGGATATATGACTTGTTTGATGAACTATGTGGGGATCAGTGTTTCCCTAAGGCGGAACATAATTTTTGATATCACCAATTAAAGGTGAAGAAGGAAGATGTTCACAAGAATACCATTCAAACAAGGTATAAATAATATAAGTTCATAATGATTCCATTTAGACACACTAATTATCAAGAAATAATCATGGAATAAATGAATAGAGTATTTAGAGATTACATCAATAAATATTTGGTAGTATGTATATATAATATTCTAATATACTCCAAAATTAAGTAGGAGTATGAGGATAATTTGAATACAGTGGTAAAGGATTTATGAAAGGAGAAGCAATATGAAACTTATAGTAAACGTGATTTCCATATATAGGAAATATCATTATTGGGGAATGTTATCAGAAAAAATGGATATCTATAGACACTTACAGTATAATGGAAATTTAGGAGTGTCCTAGAAAAACATCTGTAATCTAGATCCATAGTTCACTTGGACTAACCGGGTATTACTGATGAGTTTTGAGAAAATTATCATGATTTTCAAACCCAATAACCAATATGACATGAAAGAGGTTGTTGTTTTAGACTAATGAATGTGAATATATAATCAAGGAATTGAAAAAGAGTCTTATTACTGCACCAGTGCACATTCTTCCATCAAGTGGGCGTTTTCATGGTATACAATGATGCTTCAACATAGTTTTTGGATTGTGTACTAATGCAGAATGATAAAGTGGTTTCCTACACCGCATGGAAGTTTAAAGTTCATGATAAAAACTACCCAACACATGATCTAGAGTTTGATTTATTGACATACATATTGAAAATATAGTGGTATTATCTATATGGGGGAGAAATGTGAGACATATAAAGATCATAAAAGCCTTAAATATATATTCACACAAAGGAAGATTAAAATTCACCAATGAATATGGTTAAAGATGATCAAGGTATATAACTGATCAATCCACTAACATCCTCAGAAGGAAAATAAAATTGAAGATTTTATAAGTATAAAGGATCCAAAAACCATATAAATAGTTAGTATTTAGAAGGATCCAATATTATTAGACTTAAAAAGGATTGACATGGGGATCAAAAAGGATGTGACATAATCATTCCATTCTCATATGATTACTCTACCATCCTTTATATAGAAGATAAATGTTACTCAGAGACATGGTGTAAAAATTCAGAATAAAGAGAAAGATATAATAAATGGAAATACTTGGAGTTATAAATTGATGAAAAATGAGTTGTAATATTTGGATCATAACTATGTCTATCATCAAGTCTTGTGATAAAGAAATTGTTATTAAATGATTTATATATCTCAACCTTCTCCATCCACCTAGGGAGTGTGAAATAGTCTCAATATCTTTGAATGAAATATTGGTGGGACAATATAAATAAGTAGATCACAAAATATATGTTAATATTCTTTACATGAGAGTACATGAAGTATAAAAGGAAGGAATCTAATGGGATGATTCAACCATTATCTATACGTGCATAGAAATGAGAAAACATCCCAACAGACTTTATCATTTGTTTTTCAAAAACATCCAAAGGAAATAATGTTATATATAATTTTTGGGATAATATTATAATGACTTATCAGTTCACTACAATTTAATAGGACTTCTCACTTGATCAACTTTAAAGGATACACATCGAATAATTCGTGAGGATACATGGAACAAAACTATCAATTGTATCTGAACAATATCAGTGATTTACCTCAAAGTTATAAATGAGTCTCCAATATGATCTAAACACTAATTTGAACTTCAGTATGACAAATCACACCCAATATGATGGTGAATATTAGAATACTTTCCAGAAACTAGAATACAAGTTGAGAGCATGCTCGATAGAATTTAAAGGAGGATGTGATCAACACCATCCTTTGGATGATTTATTCTAATAAAATAGTTTTCAATCATGAATTCAAATGGACTTATATAAAGCCCTTTATAGGAATAAATATATAATAATTTCATTTTGGTATGAAGATAGTGAACGCAAGCAGTTGTGACCAAAATATTTTGAGGAAATAATAAAAAAGGTCAAGAATATTCAGAAACAAATCAGGGATATGCTCAAAGTTGACAAAAGAGATATGATGAAAATCATTGATAAGACCTAATGTTTAAGGTTCGAGAAAAAATACTCTAATATATATCTCTATGGAATATATACATGAGATTTTGGAAGAGGGGAAAGCTATGTTTTAGGTTTATCTACCCATTTGATATTCTTGATTGCATCAAAGTTGTTTCTAATTAAATATAACTCCCACTAACCCTTTCTCCAATACATTATTGTATTCCATATATCCCTATTGAGGAAGAATATACCATACCCCTGATGTGTACTAAATTTAAAGATGGTGTATCTATAAAATTATCTCAATTGTGAGGAGTATCCGGTGAATTATTGGGCTATAGAGATAAAGTTCTAAACAAAAAGACAACTCACCTAGTTAAATTAATATGAAAAAACCATAATTATGAGGACCTGACCTAAGAAATGGAGGAGTCCATGAAGCATAACTACACTCACATTCTTTCACCTTAGTATGTAAAATGAAAATTGGATGGTGAAATTTTATATATAACGACCCATAATTCTATCAATGGAATTTCGATTCTGATTATATAAATGTTTCATATTTAGTCAAACACATTCACCACATGATAAAACCAACAATATTATATAATATTTATTTTAACATAATATTTATAGAATAAATATGTCCATAAGAATTAAAATTATTATTGTGGGATAAAAAAAAGAAAAAAAGAAAATAATAACAAGAAATTTTGGATCTCCTTGATCACCCAGAATAATCACATTCATGAATAACACTATAGAAACGAAAAATAATGGTAGAAATGAAATATTCATTATGAAAATTATAATATAAAATTGAGAGAATATAGAAGTTAATGAATAATAAATTATTTACAAGGTATTTTTAGAATGTAGGGATCCCATATCATCATTACAAATCTGACCATTAGAATAGTAATATGACTATTAGAGTGGTAACCCAACCATTGGAATAGTAATCCTTCCATTAGGAGTAGTTACCTAACTTTTAGAATTTTATCCTCACCTATGGAAGTTTAAAATAAAATGTCGGTATCTTGTAAAATGAATATATTATATATTTATATCATGATACAATTAAATAAACATTTTAAAAATGATAAAATATGTGTTCGTATTTTTGTAAAACATGAATTTTTTATTTTCATTTTTATAAAATATATAATGAGTTAAAATAAAGTTTTTTTAATAAAATGGGTTTATAATTAATATTATGTTTTATTATAATTACAAGACAATTTAATGAGATAACAAGTAATTTTTCACACGGATGTAAAATTAATCAAAATATTAAAATTGATATTTTTCAAATAAATAAGGATTTTATATAAAAATTAATTTTATCATTTTTAGATAACTATATTAATAAAATTGATTTAATTTTTTGAATAGAAAAATTATGAAATGGTTAGAGTGAATTTTTTTATATTTTTTAATGTAGTTGAATTTATTATGTATAGTGAAATATGACATAATTTGATAATTAACATTATAAGCTAAATAATTTTTTTTGAGTCATAGATGATGTAATAATCCATTAGTTAAAACTCAAACCCACCATATAATATATATAATCACAAGAATAAACACTATAGGTAGTCTTGAAACAAAATAATAAACCAATGAATATAATATTAAAAAACACGCCACCTCCTCCCCTTATAAATGCCATCTCTAACAACCCCTTCTAATCACACCGTATAAGACTTGAAGTTTGTAAAATTTCTTCTCAAATCACTTCCCAGTCATATACCCCACATCCTAGTGCTTTTAATCTCACCAAAATACCATTTCATGGATCCTTAAGTGGTTACCTAAAAAGAAACATCCAATAGAATATGTAAGATTCTCAACTAATCTCTTTCAATATTATTCTTCTTCTACCACCCACATAAGATCCCAATCCACATAAAAATAGTAACATCAATATACTAAATATTCTTATATGTTATTATTATGGGGTAATATCCATCTTATACCCTCCCTTTTTTCATTCCTAAAACAAAAATATTTTTTACAATATGGTATGCTAAATTCCTCCATGAACAATGTACCTGGTTTTTACCCTTCCTTCAAGAAATATCATAAAAATATTATTATTATTAAATAATATTATAATAAGTATATTATAACCTATTTAATTTTTTATAATTAATATATATCAATAATTTTGAATAAAATGAAACTACTTTTTGATGGTTAGTAAAACCACCTAAATGAACTTACCTCATAACTTTAATAATTTTACCATGTAAATTAAACCTATGTCAGAACAAAAAAAAGGATATTTGGGAACATTAAAAAAATTTGGAGTGAAATTAATATCATTTCATTTAACCTTTTTTATTTTTATTTTCATTTTCAAATAACATCAATAATTATTTCCAAGTTATCCAACCTCAGAACTATGAAACAAACACTCTTAGAACATCAAAATTAGTATTTATATCTCAGTGAATTAGTTATAAATTCACATAATAAATTTTACTAAATAAAGTTATATGAAAAAGTTTATAAATTATGTAATTAATTAATCTAATTTTATTATCTAGGACATTAAGTGAAAGTGTATAATTATTTAGAAATATAATGCGAGGGATCTCTTCAAACCATACTTTTTCTTTAGGTTATAATCTATCTCTCTATAACTAAGTTTCTCTCTATATTTGATATTATATAATTATTATAATATATATATATATATATGTATCTTATATATATACATAGCTTATTATTCTTTCCGTGTATAGGTAGATACATGAATTTAGTTCATTTATCAAAGGCCTTATTTAAAATCAAAATCAATTATGGGGAAATTTTCTATCCCTTAAAAATTTTATGTAACTACCATTTAAACCATTTATTACCATTATTGATTTCATTTTAAAAATAATAATATTTTAGGTATAACCATTCTAATTTACCTCTAGTTTCCAAATAAAATTACTTATTTAATATTTCTCTAAAATTCATCAACTGATTCCTCAAAACACCATTTTGAAAGTTCATTTATATACCCAATTTTATACCATTTCACATGATGTATCCAAATGAACAACATATTTTGATACCTATGCTTATTTATTCATATATGGATGTATAAAATATTTAATACCTTCTTATATTGAGAATATTTACGAAATATTCTTTGATTATGATTGAGGAAATATTATTCAATCCATTTCTTTCCATGGGTAATTCTTATGTCTATGACTTATACCTGATTTCATTATATAATGCACAAAAAATGTACATGTTATGATGGGTGATATAAGATATATTTTTCAAGAATTGGGTAATGTTTTTGTCTCATGAGACATTATGTATGGGATTAGGGAGTAAAAATAATTTATGATGGGACTCTATCCACAATGCGATGTGGTCTTGGTAGTTATCCTTGACTTATTTTTATGTGATGTTTTATATCACTACCACTTAAATTTGTTTCAATGATCTTATTATACCCTGTTTAATATGTTATTCTTTCATGAGATTATTCATGATCATTTCCATTTATGATGTCATGTTATGTGATTTTACTCGCATGTTATGTTTCGTTATCATTTTTATTCCCTTACTAGGAATTATAGATCACCCTTTTGCTTTATGTATTTCCTAGGTTGTCCTATATAGTTTTAGGTTATCAAACTAATTTAGGGTCCCATTATGGAGAATAAAATAAAGATGTTCTGTTTTAGTTTCCATTTGATTTATATGAGCCCAGTATTCCAAAGACACTAAGACTTGTGATATTTGTTTTGTGTTTATTAGATGTTTATCTTTAAAATAATTAAATAATATGTTTAAATGTATTGAGACTCTATAGTTAGTGAATGTTCCTTTTTTATAGAAAAACATTTTATCATATTTTATAAAATAAGATCATGTATACTAACGAAGGAAAATAGTGCTAGCAAGTGTTTGATATTATCTAATTGTTGTAATGAAAAATGGTTGATTTTTAGTGGTTGTGTGGTATTAGATAACTTCCAAACCATGAAAGTACCAGCTACTCTTATTTAGTAGTAAAACTTGTAAATACCTATGCATCTGTGGGTATTCTTATTTGTTTGTTTCCAATCAATTTCAATTATCACTAAAAGTAGGTAAAGGTTATTTCCAAATTAATAAAACAAAAAAAGATAAGATCACTAATTCACCAACTCACCTATTTGAGAGCACATAAAACCTGATTGGAAATTTTAATTAGTATAAGAGATAAGGTTCATTCATTGGATCATTATTGAATTTTAATGAAAAGTATGGTTTTTAGGGATATTCAAAACTCTTTTAATAGTAATGGGATTCCATTATTCGATGGAAATAGATCTCATTTATGCAAGGATATAATGTTACCTTATCATATATGAATTGGATATGAAGTTATTAAAACTTATACTAATGGTCTCCCTCCTCCTACTTATGATTCTCCCTTAACTACTATTGATATGTAGAATTTAGAGAATTATATTCACTCCAGAAATTCGATGATTTATTCACTCTTTAAAAGTGAATTTATAAACCTTAATGGTTTTAGAGTATCTAATGAAATTTGGGAGAATTTCAACAATATTTAGGAAGGTAATATGATATTGAATAGAGGAAAGTTATAGATATAAATATTAAAATATGAAAATTTTAAAATGGGTGATGATGAATATATTGGGGACTAATTTACAAGGTTCAATGTCATTGTAAGAACCATAAGATATTTTGGTGAGACATTGGGAGATTCAACTATAGTTGAAAAGAATCTGGGAAATCTTCAAGATAAATTTGATTCTAAGGTATCTTCTTTAGAGGATAGAGATTCTGAAACTCTATATCTATATGATCTTCTTGGTATTATTAATATATATGAAATGAGAAGGGAAAATGATCTCAAGAATAAATAAAAGGGTTGATTGGGAAATCCCCTTTAAAGTAGTAAAGCCAAGAAAGTCTAAGAAATATTCAAAGGAATAAGACAGTGAATCTAACACCAAATATGGGGTTAGTACAAAAATTGATGAATTTATGGATTTTTTTCTAAAAATATGAAAATAGGAACCAAGAGGCATAAATGAAAGTTACAATTGAAGTGATTTGGCTATGGAGCCATTATAAATTTTGATGCAAATTTTACAACACTAATGAAACATGAAGAAATTGATGAATACGATATAAATTCAAGAACATATATAAATAAAAAGACATAAAAATCAATTTCCATTTTAAAATGAAATGATTAGAAGTTATCTTAATATATACAGAGAAAAATTTTATCCAATGTGAGGAAGAGGATGATATGGAAGTGGAATCTGAAAACTATAGTGATGATGCTATTGAAAAATTGATTATTTCAGAAGTGAATAATGATATATTTTCCAGTGATGAAATTAGAAACTTTTAATAATAATAATAGGATACTTATATGAATTTTATGCTTAAAACAGAGTTAGATAATGTAATTCAAATACTGTAAAACTTGAAAAAGGGAATGAGAAGATGAAGAAAGAATATATTTTAGAAAACAATAAAAATTAGTCATTGAAGAATAATATATATTTCTAAAATATATTTATGATTTTAATAAGTTTCTTAATGAAGATAAAAAACTAAATATCAATATTAATAAAAATATAAATGTGATGGGAAAATAATTTTATCCCATTTTAAAAAAAATTGTTTCCACTGATAAAAGAATAAAAAAGATCAAAAACTTAATTTCAGAATCTAGTGAAAGTTACAAGAAGTGTAACCATCATAAGATTAAAGAAATATCAAAATAAAATGATAAAAACAAGGTAATATTTGTTAAGTAAAATATGAAAGTTAGGAAAACAATATATATATCCAAAACTTACAGATTAAAATTTTATAAAATTTATATGGAAACAAAGTATGAAGAAAAAACTTTAGAAACTGGAGATTATATTAAGGTAGAGAAGAAACCTCAATATAGAAATAATATTTCATGAGGTTACCAAAAATTTTTTTCACAACAAGGTTTCATTTTTATCTTAGCAAAGATGGTGGAATTAGGTACACATTTTTGGAAAACATGTTAGTTAAAGAGGAAAATATAATTTTTATGCATAATCTAGGTACTACAAAGGATTTGTGAATATAAAGAAAATATATTTGTTTAATTATAATCCCAATAATTCTTCTAGTAGAAACTAGAGTCATAGTGTTAGGGGGATTCAACCCACTTAAATAAGAAAACATGATAAATCGAGTTTGAAAACTAAAAATAGATTTCAACCTTTGGAAACTATTTTGGAAAGATGTGATCAGCTTGGAAATCTTACTAAAGGATTTATTATTATTATAATACCTCACCAATTTTTGTATGATTAATCTCAAAATCTACATGTGATTAAAGAATAATGCATGTAAATGGACTTTTTTTTGAAACTTCTACCAAGGCAACAAAAGGATAACCACATTGGATATTGGATACACTATCATTATAAAAGAAATGTTACAATCCAAAAAGGAATTACTTATTGATAGACCAAAACAAAACATTTTAATTATTTTAATGCACTATGATGAATGAAACAAATTTTATTTTAGAAGATATGTTTTTTTTTTAAAATACTTGAAGATGGAAAAGTTTTTATAAGAGAAAAATGAAAGATGGGTATCTTGTTTCAAGTTGAAGATTTATAGGGTTAAGGTTATCTAATAATGATGGAAGAAAGCTGTTTATAGAATATTATGAATAGAAATATGTTCTCAGTAATATGACAATACAGATAAAGAGAAAAAGTATCCACGATATTCCTAACATGATAAGAATAATATTTTAGTGTTTTTTGATATTCTAAAAATGAAATATTATAAAAATTGTACATAAGAAAGATAAGTTACATTCATCTCATACCTTGAAGCTTATTCATTTTGATATTCTTGTTCTTATGAGAAAGCATTTGAAAAATGAAGATACATACTTTATTTTAATTATTTAATGCTTTACTCAGATTAAATGTGTTATGTTTTTGAAATATAAATCGGAGGCTCTTAAAATGTTTAAGAGTTTCAAGATAAGTGTTTTAAAGAAATGTGAATATTCTATGAAGAAAACATGAACTGATAATGTTGATGAGAACATGAATGGTATGTTCAAAAAACATCTTGAAATTCATGTCATTTATCATTAATTTAGTGAACCATATACACCAAAACACAATGGGTTTTCTAAAATAATAAATAGAATTTTAGTTGAGATGGATCTAACTATAATGATTGAGCATGATACTTCTCGATTGTTTTGAATAAAATATATTAGAGAATAATTTCACATTTATAAACACTATTTATATAGTAATAACTCTAATATGACTCTATATGATATTTATTATAAAGAAACCCTATGTTTGAAATTCCTAAGGGTGATTGAGAGTCCTTTCATTATCATTGTTAAGGGTGAGAGTCTTTATAAGTATGATAAAATTTGTCTTTATGGTATCATTATTAAAGACACTTATAATGGTAGAGAATACAAGTTTTATAAATAATAAATAATAAATATTTTTGACTCAATATTTATGAATGTGATAGAACATTATGATAGATATTTTCCACAGTTAGGTGTATATATGAGAGGGAGTGAAGATGAAGTTGTTAATGTTAAAAAAACTAACAATGTTTCCAATATGATTAATGTTGTAGAAACTGATTAGGATGAAGATGTTAATTTATTTATGTCATGTGATGATGGAAAATCTCATTCATCTCAATTTAGGATGAGAAAATAGGCAGAGGTCCTAAATATTAATGGTGATCAATGAAAACATATTCAAACAAAAATAACATTGAGGAAACTATCACATACCTATTTTTATTCATAGGTTTAGATAGTCAATGTTGATGAATCTTTATATTATAAAGAGTTGATTGATTTCATACATATTCTTCTATGTATATGTAGATCTCAAATAATGGTGTTGTTTCATTTGTTGATTTTATCCCTAAGATCTTTGAGGAGTGGATGGAGGATTTCCAACATTATATTATTGCGTGGATCACTTCACAGGTGAAGAGGAAAACTTGGAACCTAGAAGAAATGCGGAATCGACTAGTTCAGATATGAGGTTTTCATGATTGGAATATTTTTTCAATTGGCTTGGGATATTTACACATTAACTTCTATTCAAAAGATCTCAAGATAAAGGAATGGAGTTGTGGGTATGTTAATATCAATCCATGGGTCCTTTGATTTCAGGATTGGCACCTCTAGTTCGATCTGTATCAGAACAAGAAATTTTTCATTCATTCATATATTCAGGTGAGAGGAAGAAATTTATTTATTTGGCATCCAATTATTCTCTGGTACATTTCTCTAGATGTAGGTACACTGATTAAATTTGACAAATAAATGGAGTAGGTCAAGTATGGTCACTATTCTAGGATCCTGGTTGAATTTGATCTCAATTAGACATTAGTTAAAACTATTTATTTGGCTGCTGGGGACTTTAGATTTGAGCTTGATATTGAATATGAGAATTTTCATTAGTTTTGTCCTACTTTCATCTCTATCAATCATATTAAAGAAATCTTCTGTAGATGGTTGAGATGTACCAACTATAAAAACTATGGTAATCAAGACGCAAATTTCAGTCATAAAATACCTATCCTTAATTTAGCTAAACCTATGGATGTGAATTAAGGTAAGTATGTATTGAGAAGAGTTTATCCTATTCCCACATAGACTCACAAGCCTATGAAATTAAGTGTTCTAGATGATTCAAATAGTACCCATTGACTTTTGTCTTACTTTGTCGATGTGGTCTCTGGTGTCAATGAGGCGAGTGATGTGAATCTCAATGAGGTATCTAATGGTTTAATCCATGGTTATTTGATAGAGTTTTAATGTAGGGTAAGTGATGATGTATCCTCCCCTGATGCTTTCGTGTGAGGGACACTACCTGCGGATGCCCCTCAACTTCATTTCAAAGTTTCTACTAACACCTAGGGCATAGAAATTACTCATAAAAATTATATTTCCAACCAACTAAGGAAGGAACCTATTGATGATTGTAATGTTTCATAACCTATTAATGTTCATCATTCAAGAAATATACCAGTGAAAGATGTAGTGGACAAGGAGACAACATTGAAAAAAGGAAAAAATGTTTTAGTGGATGATGAAGGATATCAGCTGGTTACCCATAGGAAAGTTGGTCTATGGACATATTTTGCATGTAAGGAATCAGACAATGTTTAAGTGAGTGGTAATGAGGATTTAGTGTGTAACCTAGTGTTTTGTGATACTATAGGAGGAAAGGATATATATATTTCTATTGTCCCCTCAAATCCTGATCTGGATAAACTTTTTATTCTTGATGTGTTAAATAGGTCCTTGAGTAGGGATATATTCCACGAATAATTTATCATCATTCATGAGAACAAAATTAACATATATGATGACATTGTAATACTATTAAATAATTTTTTATTTGGAGATAATTTTTTTACTCAATCTCATCTTGACGATGATGATTTGCTGAGTGTGGATGTGCATGACATTACCTAGAAGACTCATAAGTAGTGGACGCATGGAAGGCATTCGAGAGGAAGGTGTGGCTCCCAAGGAATGGGTGGAAGACATAAAAGTATGTGACTGAATGGTATTTGGATCTTTGTTTGAACCCATAATTTCACTGTATTACTTTCCTTCACATTATGTGTCTTTTGTACATTCTTTTTATTAATAAATTTTTCGGAGCATGGGTTTTGACCCATTTCTAGCGCTGATTTATTCCATGAATGAAGAGTTCAATTAGATTGAGAGGAATGAGACATGGAAACTTGTACCCAATCCATAAAATAAAAATATTATTGGAAGAAACTGGGTTTTATAAAACAAGTTGAATGAAGAAGATAAAGTGATAACAAACAAGGTTCTACTAGTTTATAAACACTAATCACAAAGTGAATAATGTGATTTTTATGAGACCTTTTTCCCTATAGAATGCATTGAAACCATTATAATCTTTCTTACTATTAATACACAATTAAAATATAAGATTTTCAAAATTGTTGTCAAGTCATATTATTAATGTAGATCCTGATGAATAATTTTATATTGAGTAACCATGCGTGTTTGTTCTTAGTCAAGATTAATGTTATGTGTGAATGTTGAAAATGGATTTTTATGGGTTGAAAGAAGATTTTAGATATTCATATTCGAAATTGGTCACTTTCTTAAGGAAGTTGAATTTCAATAATGGAATGGTTGATAGTAATATCAACAAAAAATATTTTCAAGAGGTTTCCATCATTGTAATTCTTTACGTTTATGCTATCATATTCAGAGTGAATGACGTAGAAATGTGAAAAACGTTTGTTGAGGGTATGAAGAAGTTATTTGAAATGTATATTCAAGGGGAAATGGAAATTTTATTAGCTTAAAAATCACTTAAAAAAATAATTATATTTTCCAATATAAAAATAATTATGTTAAGGAACTTTTGAATAAATTTGGCATAAATGATTCGAATCCTATTTCTACACAGATTTCAATTGGAATGAAGTTGGAAAATATGTAAAAGGAATTTCGGTTGATCCTAAAGATTTTATAATTTTTATTGGATGTATGTGATATCTAATATCTTTGAGGCCATATACAGTATAACACCCCATTCCTAAAAAAATGCATAATTACATGAATTATAATAAGGGTATCACATTATAAAATTTCTAAAATCATTTTGGTTTATAGTTTTAGATAATTAAATAAAAAATTACATAGTAATGTTGATGTTTCCACATATTATCATTTTTTTCACAGAAAAAGTTATTTACAAAGAAAAACTTGATTCATTCAAGGTAACTCCCATATCTTGAAATTTGACATTATAAAACATTTTAATCATACTTAATACTTATGAAAAATCATTGGAAAAAATAGAACCAATATGGTATGGGAATGTATTTTTTTGACATTTTTGGGTTGTTATTGGCTGAGATAGAGTTCTCATGAGGAAGGGAGGAGATGATGTGCCCTTTTATAATTGAGAAGAGAGGAAAACTTATAATTTTTCAATTTTTTAAAATAATAAAAATTATTATTCATGAGAAATAAGAACTTAATAATGTAACATTAGAATTTAATGTGATATGGTAAAATATACCATCACATAATAAAAATTAAGATAATATTTTTTTCCCTCATCACATAGTTTTTTTAATTAACCTGATTCACCCTTTACCACGGTGACACATTTTAATAATGGTTACTATTAATAATAGAAAAAATTTAAATTAAACATATTAATAAATTTTAACCACATGATTAAAAATATGTAATACTTTTTTCATAATTCAATTTATAGTAGTGGAGTAATTTACTTTTAGTATAAATGCATTAAATGAAATGAAAAATAGTTTTTAGAAAATTGTGTTTTTATCCCCAAAAATAAACTTATAAAAAAATAAAATATAATGTTTATTTATATGAAATTATTTAAATTAATTTTAATAAAATGGATCATGTGTTAAATTATCAGTAAATCTATAATCTAATGGGACTTATATATTACACTATTTAATGAAAAGAAATGATTATTTTGCAATAATTTTCATTTTCACTATTTACTCAAAACCAGTCATTTAAATAAATCCCCAAAATTCAAGATAAGTTATATTTAACATTTATATTCCAAAAAAGAATTAATTTTAATCGAATTATATTTCTAAAATAAAAAATTTTCTTTTCAACAAAATGATGTAATACATGGAAAAAAAATCAGTTAAATCTATTCATTATTTATCTCAAAAATTTTATAAAAAGATTTTTAAAACTATAATGAATATAAATATATAAAAAATACTTATGAATCATAAGTTTGATTTATTTCTATTATTAAATAGTTTTTCAGATCTACCCTTAATAAATTGTATTCTAATAATTGTAGTCATCACTTAAATAAGTGAGGGTATTTTTCTATCATAGAATTTTATGATTCCCATGTTCTTTCCTCAATCATGTGATTATTAAATTTAATAAAAACTTATATAATAAAATTATTTCATAGTCCCTTGTATTTTTACTAAAAAATATAGATCATATTTTCCTTATAAGAGATATTCCCTTATTAATATACCACTTTAGGGCTCAAAACATGGGATGAATTAGGTGCGTACCTTCTTTGCAACAAAATATGAAACACAAAATTAAAATAATATAAAATAAATGGTAAAGGTAATATATAATAATGTGATCCTAATTTTTATAGATATTATACAGACCAAGAAACTACAAACATAACTTTCTTTTTCTACTAAAACACATAATACTTTTCTATGGATATACATTATGAAAAATATGATCACCTATCTTAAAATACTGATATTTCATCATATGATCTGTGTAACTCTTCTTTGAGTTCCATGAAATCCTCTTGTTTGGTGTAATTATATTTACCTTATAGTCCATCTCTTCTTCTAATTATTCTCCCAAAAAATATCCTCTCATCGACTTTATCCTAACATATTGTTGTCTAAAACTGATTTCTATATAATTCCTCAGAAGGTTCCATCCTTACAATGGAATAATAACTATTATTATAAGAATATTCCACCAATTAGATATATTTAATCCAAAATCCTTGATAATGAAATGATAAATATTGAACTATATGCTATAAATACAAAATTGTATTCTTTTATTTTCTATCAGATTATGGATAAAAAGATGAAAAAAAATTAATTCAATACCCATCAGCTTCTAAAGTCCTTTAATAAAATTTTATGTAAACATAGGATAACGATTAGACATAATGGTGAGTAGAGATCCATGAAACTATACTATTTACTTAATATAAAGTCTTGAAATTTGATCTAAATACTTAGTATCTTGTATTGTTTTAAATTTCACAGATTCAGTCAAATGATCAATAATAACACATGATGCATAATTACTTGAGATTTATTTTGTAATATCACTAAAAGATTAATGGATACATATTCCCATTTCCCTTCAAGAATTAGAAAATGTTAAAGAATCCCATTTTGTAGTTGTTTCTCATCCTTAACCTATTGACAAGATAAACATTTCATGGTAAATTTATCAATATCTTTCATCATAAGTTTTCACCAAAAGTATTAAAAAAGGTTCAATATATATTATTATTTTTTGGAAAAATATAAAATTGAGTTTCAAGATCTTCAAATAATAATTCCTTCATCAACTAAAAATCACAAAGAAAATCCAAAAAAAAATCTAATCTGATAAAAAAGTTCTTGATCTTATGGAATAAAGTTGAATGGATTCTGATTATATGATGGTTAGGTCTATTATATACCTCTAATAAATTTGGTAATAATTAATATTTTATGAGATCAAAGATTAAAATGTAGGATTATGAAGCCTAACAAGGGTACATTGAAGGTTATCATAAGACCAAAGTATGTACACATGTGGTTATTCCAAGCCTAACATGTAGTTAATTCCTTGGTATACATCCCTGATATAAAATTTCTATGATTATGATTACTCCAATATTTATTCTACACTTTTATGCATGATATTATGCCAATATTTTTTTAGGGCTCATGTTCTTTCATTAATTTATGATTCATGTCTTATAAACTACCAAATTTATGACATGACTCATTATTATGATCTATGAATTGATTGGTAGGATTTAAAATGTTAATCTCATGTTTCTCTTAACTATTTTCTCATGTTATGATTATAAATTACCGTTGATTTATATATCCCTTATTTACCCTTTATAAGCTTCTAAAATCACCCTTTACTATGTTTCCATTTCCATAGGGTATGAACAATAGTTTTATGTATGTTATGTTTAATAAGGTTTTGAGTTATAAAGAACTAAATGATAGATGTCTTAGATCTTTTATATACTAGGTGTATATATATCCATGTTTCCAAATACACTAAGAATTTGTGGTTTTGGTGTGTATTGTAATGATATATAATGAAAATTTATAACTACCCCAACACCAGTATCCTAGATATGTTTTCTACTTTATTACATTGGCATAAGATACAAGTAACCACATCCTGAAGGATCGAATAGTTTAGTAGTCTTAGTGATCTAGATACATACATGATTCCCATAATACATTTTAACACACAAATTAAAACATGTTTTTTTCAAGAATATAATTATTTTCTCTAAAATATCTTTTAATATCATTCATAGTAAACTTCTTGGATTAATAAGAATGTAAATACAATAAGGGATATCTCAAATGCTTAATAAGGGTTAAGTGTAACAGAAGATATCATGAATCTATACGTATAATCAATATAGAAAGGTAAATAAATGAAATCACATTCCATTTAAATAATTTAACTATCATGATTAGATAAGTAATAATCAATATAGAATGGTAATTATATGAGCATACATTCCATTTAATCAATAACTTGACTATCATGAAGATATAAGGAATAATAAACAAGGTAATGTAAATAATTAAAAACAAATTATATTTAATCAATAAAATTAGAATGAAATGCTTGCATATATAATATCATTTTGAAAATATCATGGTTAATAATAATTGAATTATTAATGAATTAAATTCTTTATTATTGGATGTCATGATCTCAGGAATCATGATACCTCTATTGTCAAGACCTTTCACAAGATAGTTTAAAACTAATGGGTAGGTATACACCAAAATTCAATTTAACTAAGTATGGACAAATAATTCATATCATGAGATTATAAATTCATATATGGGATATCAATAACCAATACCCAACCATATATTAAGGTCCAAATCATTCCTCATATGTTGAATAATTTATTTAATTCACGAACAATATGTCTTGTGAAACATTTCCATATCCAGTAAGGAATATGGAATAACAACAATTTACCCAGTAAATCATATTGATTTAAAAGTAAAATACATCATGGATAAATGATATATTTTTTAATTAATAAATATATCCATGATAAATAATATGGAAATTTAGGGGAAATGTAATGTCCAATGGTGACAAGAAAGTGAATATTTCAAGGGAAATTTAATGATTATAAAAATTAATCAAGAAAGAGAATACTAATACTTTTCCTAGTCAAAATGAACCTAATATATATATATAAATAATAATTTTTCTATCAAATATATATATATATATATAGTGTATCATATGTAAAATAAAGGGTTTGTGTTTTTGATGAACATAAATACAATAAAATTTCATTAAATATTATACAGAAAAATAACTTTTTAACTTTTAAAATATTTTAATTATAAACAAAAGTTCACAGAATATTTTAAAAATAATTTTCATTGAAAATAATCTTTGAAAATTATAAATTAATCTATAAAAATGAGTGATCATGGTGGTGTGAAATTCTATTCATGTCATACATGTTAAAACAAATATTATTTAAACATTTTTTATAAAATCAAAATGGGGCTTGTTCATAAAATGAACTGAATATTCCTTTAAAATAAACGTGTAAAAATTCACACATGGGTAAAAATTTATTTAATAAATCATTTGGATAATGTGTAAAAAAAAAATTTTAATTTTTTTTCAGGAAACACGGTTTTTGAAGGAAAAGGATTTTCGACCGAAGATAGAAATGATGTTATATTTTATTAAAAACATTTTACCAATCATTTTAACTAATAAAGATATGGAAATGGTACTATTACTTGAAAAAATCATGAATAACCATAGGAGAATAAAATTAATTTGGTTTATTACACAATGATAAAATAATTTACTTCAATGGAAATTCAATTATAAAAAATCCGAATTAAAATGAGATTGTGAAATAAACCCTTACAAGGATCATAACATTGATGTGAGAACTAAAAAATGAATCATTTATGTGTGTAAAATTTTAATCCCAATAAAATAAATTAAAAATAATAATAAATTTAAAAAAAATTACAAAAATAATCTTATAGTTTGAAATAAATTTAAGATGTAATATAACATTTTGAAAAGAAATTGAGTGATG
Source organism: Viscum album (assembly GCA_963277665.1). Taxonomy (NCBI): domain Eukaryota; kingdom Viridiplantae; phylum Streptophyta; class Magnoliopsida; order Santalales; family Viscaceae; genus Viscum; species Viscum album. The sequence goes on along the minus strand of OY728140.1, from coordinate 83,654,568 downwards.
AAATTCTTTACCACTTGGAAACTTTCAATTAAAATACCCTTAGATGAAATAATTAAAAATAAAAGTTAAATTCCATGAATTATTAATTTTTCATGATATTACATGAAAAGGGGTAGTATATACACCATTTAAAATAAATTAGGTGCATAACATTACAATATGCCTTAATGAAGGGAAATGGAGATGAAGTCCCTTACCTCACGATTAATTTTGGTTGAACATGATTTGAAAATTTATGTAATGGATTAAATCATATTATTAATTTATAATAGAATGATATTTATATTTATAATATCATATATGACCCCTTATATCATTTCACTACCCATTTTTTCAAAATATTTCATTATTTTCATTGTTTCGAGTGTTAATTGCCTTGTATTCTCTTGCATGTTTTGTCGTGAAGGTTATAGTTATTGGGTATATGATATAGTTCATCCAAATCCATAATTATATTTATGTTATAAATATTATATTTAATCATTCTATACATTTTTATAATCATTTTTTAAGGTTGGACATGGAGAATGAATCACATTACTTCATGGAGATGGGAGGTCATACGTACTCACAAGTGACAATATCATTCCATTAAAGAGTGAAAGGGTAAGAACATGGGTGATATATTTATTTTAAATAATCAATATATTTTAATATATATCATATTTATTCATTAAATTTATCCTTATTACATTCCATGTAAAGAATAATAGAAAAATGAATCACATCGCTTCGTGAGGCGGTAGTCTTCCGTACACACCAGCGATGCTATATTATTTTAAAAGACATGAAAATTAAGAATTTATATGTTATATTGTAATTAAATAAGTATAAAAATATCATAAATACTATTTATATACATAAAATCCATCATTATATACAATCGTGAGATGTTTTTATGGAGAATGTGTTACATCGGTTCCTGAGGCAGTAGTTTTCCATACACAGGATCGATGATTTGATTTCCCCATTCATAGAGGAGATGAATAAATATTAATCTATAAAAATAATAAAATCTAATTATATGGGATACTTTTTTTATTATATTGTAATATTTAAAACGTAATTAATTTTGGAAAAAGAAAAAAAATAAAACAAATGAGCTTTGTGAAGATAATAACCTTCTCTTAGAGAAACCTCATTTGGATATCCTCTTAAAAACCATAAGGATTGCATCTTGGGAGGACCATATGATATAAAATGTGAATAATGGTGTTTGGGTGAGATTTTTAAATAGTATTTGGTCAATCCAAATATCTTTATAGGTGTGGATATGTGGAATGGTATATTGGACTTTTATAAGTGGGGGAGAGGGCACATGTGAAATTTTTGAAAAATCAATTATACCCAAGTTTTTTTCATGAACAAAGCTTCCCAAATGGGTTATTATCAAACCTCATAGGTGATAAGGTTGAAATATTTCATAAAACTGGGTTTTTATAAGTTTTAGATCATTTTTAACCCATAGGTTCCTAGTTTTATCCGTGATAAACCCATTTTAAGCTTAAACATTGTAATTAAATTTTTACTATTTTCTCTATTCATTATTGTAAAAAATTAAAATTTTCTTATTAGATAGTATAAATTATTCTTATTCCAAATATGGAATCCTTTTTTATAAATTAAATTCTTATAAGTTATAGAATTTAATTTAACGTTATACCCGTATATGCGATGAAAAACAATATAAAATTAATTAAAATGAAATAAATTAGTTAAACTATTATATATTTATACTAATTATACTTTTTAAAATATTAAAATATAATTTAATATTTTAAATTATTTAAATTAAAAGGCAATATTTGATAAAAATCAATATATTTCACTATTCATCAAGAATTGAACCATTTCAGAAAAATCCCAAAAATTTACCCTACTCTAATTTTGATATTATGATTTCAAAAATGTAGTTAATTTTATAAAATAATTTTTTTTAAGTCTCAAAAAAATAATTTAAAATTATGCTGTAAAAGCACAACTAAATCATTTTTTAGAAAAAAATACTTTTAAGAAAATTATTCTTTTTTATTTCAAATGATATTTATTTTTATTTAAAATAAATATATAACCAATGAACATGTGTAAAAAATATATTTTCATAAATTATTATTTCTTATTCATACCCTCCACTTTAATGGCTAGGTTATAATAGTATATTTTTAGATAATAATATTTTATATGGGTTTTTTGTTTTGTTTAAACTCGGTGTTGCATGCATCACAAGCTATCAAAGAGATTTAATTTTGTTAAAAATTAATATATTGTAATGTTTTGGGGCAATAAATTCTATTTTAATATTAGTGTTTCATGCCATATACACTATCAAAACCACCTTTATTCTTTAAAAATCTCAAGTTGTTAAATTCTACCCACCATCAATAAATTTTATCCTCATAATTTTAACTTGCACTTAGAAGCCAATGGATTTATTTTTGAACATTAATATTTGAAAAAAATCACATCGTAAAAAAAGTTTCAGAAAATATTTCCTCTTATAATAGGTAATGGTAAATATAAAAGGTCATCAAGAATAAAAATAACTTGGTTTCCAAGTATGAGAACATAGGTGGGAGGTGAAGATATGAGCATGGAAGAAAAGCGTAATGACAAAATGATGATGGAGGGTAATTGAGATCATTGATCACAAGAATGTGAATTATAAATATAAATTAAAAAATAATCCATAAATCTATGATGTTTCAAAAGACCATTAATTCATCATATATGAAGGTAATAGGATAACATTTTTTGTTTCAAGTTCATTTTCTTAAGGTTGATGAATTATTTTACTATATAAGAATATAAAGAAATATAATTAATTGATATGTTTCTATTTCATAATCACACTTTCATCATTTAGTTGTACTTCAATAAATTTCTAATTCATGTCTTACTCCAATAAATTAATATCCAAAATAAATCATTATGTATCAAGCACTAAGATTAAATTTTAACAGATCTTAAGGTCCATAAAATAGTGGAAAGTATTTCCACTTATTTATAACTATTTTCTAAAATCAATATGGTTAGAATAATAATTAATCTCCAAACCTTAAAAATTACACCACTGGTTCATTATTAATATTTATTCATCAAATATTTTACATTAAATCAATGAAATTTTAACTAGAACATTAGGTAGGCTAATGTTAGGTGTTAAACCCTTATTATCCTTTAGTTATGGGATCAATCCCCATGGCCTTTTCCCGATGTGATAAGTTCTCACCCGGTATACAAGCTGTACTTTTTCTAAAACCATAATAATATAATTCCAATAATGTCACAAAGTGTAATAACCCATAATGAACTCAACATGAATATAAGATAAACTCTAAAGGTTACCGATACTATCAAAATTATTCCCAAAACATGTATGGTATTTCTTCCTTAAATAAATTTTTCACTAAAACATATATTAAAAAATATGGTGTATTTCCATAAATTATTACCAAAATATCCTTAATCATAGTAGACACAAATCACATAAAATCTAAAAATGGGTTTTTAAGACTTTAAACTTATACTCAATCTTAAACTCATAAACCCAGTACGATATCCGTAACACTTAAGTTAATGAAGACATATATGATTACAAAATTAACAAAATACATAGATGTTTCATGATTCTTATAACTAAAATACCTTTGGTAACATTACTTCTACAATATAATTCTAGAATCCCAATAAATACTTCAAGTGTTTTATTCCAACATTGATTCTTCCTTGGCCTATGAGTTTACCTTTAATAGAGGGTATTAAATCAAATATTTATGAGGTACCCTGCATTTAATAAAAATAACTATAAATGGTTCCCTAGGGTGAAATTTATTTCTTTTCACCACACATTTCATGTTTATTTGGAAATTAATTTCTTTATTCCATTATTTTCCACACATAAATTAATTTTTTATTTATTTGAGATACTTTCTTAGGTATATTTATACACATTTTTTATGTTGAATAAATTAAGCCTTCTTTCCTCCATGGTCTCCATCACTTTAGCTCTTATCGAACTCCATACTTCTATTATTTTGTGAGTCCAAGATTTGGTTAAGGTATATGTTGTTAATCTTATTTCGAGATAACTGGTTAGGCATAATCCTGATATGTTTCAATTTATACATCATCCCATTTGGTTTCTCATAGTCACTATATTTTCCTTCATATTTAATTTCAACATGATTCCTCTGTGTTCTAACTATTGACAGAAACTAAAATGCATTGTGCGAGAAACAATAATCCTAGTAGAAAAACCATATATATATTTATATGTTGTATAAATCTTGAAACCTTATTTTTAATCTAATATGCCTTAGTTTTAACGTATTTAATCAATTTTCACTATCTATTCAAATCCTTTATAATGGATAGTAATGAAAATGAGAATTATCCAAAGAATCACGAGTACAAAAACCTTTTTTTACGTCACCATTTTTCACGTCGGGTTTTTTAGAGCCGACGTGAAAATATCTAAAAATCGATTTTTCTGGTCGGTTATTATATAACAGACGTTAAAATACATTTTTGCTGATTTTTCACATCAGTTATATAAGAACCAACATTAAAAATCCATTTTATCTGATTTTTCACGTCAGTTATTATATAACCGACGTGCAAAATGCTTACAAAAATGTAGTTCATTTCTCAAGCTTTAATTTGATAGGTCACGAAGCTCAAACGGAGTTACGGATTAAAAGTTATGGCCTTCAGAAGTTGATCATCTCTAAACGATGTCTTAAGGATGTCCAATTTCTAAAGGTCATAACTTTTAATCCATAACTCTGTTTGAGCTCTGTGACCTGTCAAATTAAATCTTGGAAAATGAAGTGCATTTTTGTAAACTTTTTTCACATCGGTTATTAAATAACTGACGTGAAAAAGTCATGAAAATCGATTTTTCACGTCCGTTATTTAATAACCGACGTGAAAGAGTGACAAAAATTGATTTTTCACGTCGGTTTTATAATAACCGACGTGAAAAATAAGTGAAAATTTTAATATCGTTTCACGTCGGTTATCATAAAACCGCTGTGAATGATATTTTTAATATCCCGCGAACACGAAATTTCAATTTTTTTTCATCGTGGCATCAAAATTTTGAATTTCCGCCTAAAATTTTTAATACCGCGTTTTCTCATTGAATCTCAATTATATGTTTCCATTATAAACCCATCCTAATTTGACGATCATTTATTTCAACCATTATCCTTCCCCCAAATCGACTCTTTTTCTCTCGAACGTCAATCAATTATTTTTTCTTTCCGCGATCTCGTCAATGTATATTTAATCATACATCCATGATTTATTGTTTTTATGATTTGTTTTCTTAATTGATATACCATTTTTTGATCATTTTATTCAACCATAATCGTTCTACTGAATCAACTTGTTTTATCTTCAACGTGAATCAACGATTTCTTATTTCCGCGACCTCGTCAAGGTATTTGAAATTATTTTCCCATGATTTATATTTTATATGAGTATTTTTCTTAATTGATATACCATTTAACGATTGTTAATTTATTATATTGATGGATGATTCTTTATATCATGATAAAACTACAAATCCCCCTACGGATTCAAAAATTCCTTCTAATATGAAGTTTCGGTTAGCTCATTCAATCTTTCCTTGAAAAAAATATCAAACTTCTAAGGGTCATAACTTTTGATCCATAAATCCATTTGATCTCTATGACCTATCAAATGAAAGCTTAGAAAATATTCTACAAGATAGTAAATTTTTTTACGTTGGTTATTTAATAACCGACTTTAAAAATAACTTTTAACGTTGGTTATTAAATAACCGACGTAAAAAATGACCTATAACATTAGTTGTTTCAAAAACCGACGTAAAAAATGGCTTCTTATCTCCATTTTTCAGAATGTATTTCACGTCGTTTTTTAAAAAACCGACGTTAAAAACTATATTACCCCATTTTTTTACGTTGGTTATTAAATAAACGACATAAAAAATCATATTTTTAACGTCGCTCGCAATAACGTCGCTTAAAATCCGACGTTAAAAAGAAAAAAAACCGACGTAAAAAAAGGTTTTTGTACTGGTGAATATCCCCGAGGAGTATCAAACTAGGTGAATAGTAAGGCATGTTGTCTTGTACTAGGTAAGGCTCGATTCAAGCCAGATGATTCTTTTTCAGAGTTATTACTCTTATGTACATCTGTTCTAGAATAATGTCCACTTATAGTATCAATATTGGGTTGTAGTTTCAGGAAAATAAATATAATAACTACCTTTAAAAAACATTAGGATATTATTCAATACATACCTTCAATGTTCACTGATCTATGTTTTCCTAAATCTACTTCCCGTTATTTTACTAAAATTCCTCTGATACCAAATATAGCAGTCTAGAATTATTTTTAGTGAAATATAATTTATACTTATTATGGAAATATTAGAGAGGATACACCTCCTGGGTGGGATACACCACCACCCCCAGTGCCAGCCCACTTCTAATGAAGGACTTGGCTCGAGAGAAATGCTTTATCCATTACTCACATGTGGGAGTTCCCAAGGGTCATATTCCTTTATTTTAATTTGATACCAAATGTAATTACCCCAACCCTAGTATCCCAAATCTAGTGTATGCTTTATTGCATTTGCATAAGATACAAACAATCACATCATAAAGGACAAAATAGTTTAGTAGTCTTGGTAAACTAGAAACATAATTGATTCCCATATTACATTTGAACATAGAAATAAAAACATAATTTTTTCCAAAATATAATTTTTTCTTCTAGAATATCCTTTCATATCATTCATAGTCCACTTATTTGATTCCTATGAAATGAAATAAAATAAGGGAGAGCTCAAATTATTATTAACGGTTAAGTACAACGAAAGCTATCATGAATCAATAATCATAATCAACATGGAAAGATAAATAAATGAACACACATTCAATTTAAATAATTTAACTATCATGATTATATAAGGAATAACCAACATGTAATGAAAAATATTATAACACACATTCCATTTAATCAATAAGTTGTCTATCATGATAAGATAAGGAATAATCAACATGGAAAGGTGGATAACTAAAAACACATGCCATTTAATCAATAAACTGATGAAGAAATGAATCCAGAGATAATATCATCAAACAAATATTAGGGATAATAATAATTTAATTATTAATGAAGGAAATACATAATTATCAGAAGTCATGATCTCAGGAATCATGATACCTCTACTATCAAGACCTTTCACAAGACTGTTTAAAAGTGATGGGTAAGTGTATACCATAAAACCACTTAACTAAGGCTATCCAACCGATTCATCCCATGATACTATTGTTTCATCAAAGGGTCAACTATAAAAAATCCCCAATCTTATTTTCATGTCTGAATAATTCCTCAAATATCAAATAAATCTTTTAATTTATGAACAATATGCCTTATCAAAAAATTTCTATATCAAGAAAAAAATAAATATTAACAATAATTTCTCTAGTTAATCATATAAATTTCAAAGTAAAATACCATATGTAGAAATTATATAATATTACTAAATATAGTGATGATAAATAATATGAATATTTTGTAGAAATGTAATGTTCAATGTTGATAATAAAGTGAATATTTCAAAGGAAAGTAAATTATTACAAAAATTAATCAAGGGGAGAAGGTTAATATTTTCCCCAGTCAAAATGATCAAAAAATTTCTATAGAAACAATAAGTATTATATTAATACAACATACCCACAATGTATCATATGTAAAATAAATTGTTGATGTTTTTTATGAATATAAATAGAATTATAATTTAATTGAAAAAAATCCTAAGGAAAATAAAATTTTAACAGTGAAAATATTTTTTAACTAAAAGTTCCAAAAAATATTTTGAGAATACTTTATTTTAAATAACATGTGATACTTATAAAGTACGATTTGAAACATTTAGTATTATTGATGGTGGGAAATTTTTTACAAGTTCTATTTTTAAAATAAATATTCTTTTAACATTTTCTATAAAATCCAAATGCGCATTGTTTGGAAAATGACATGAAGATTCCTTTTAATTTTTTTAAATTCAAACATGGGTGTTGACACAAAAAATAGTGTTTCTTGCAGTTTTCCATACAATTAATGGTTGGATTTTTATTTTCCATGAGACTGCTCCATAATGAAGGATAAGCAGAAATACCCCCTCTCCCATAGTAGACCATGTATTTCTAAGATCGATGATAAAAAGTTGTTGATACACTAAAATAAAATTTCCAAGTTTCATTCAAGAAGACCTGGTGTATTCAACATCTACAAAACTGAATATCTCTTCAATACCTTCAATTCGACTAGTCTCAGAGACTAAACAAACTTGCCAATCAAAATTCATGGCACTTAGAAGATAGATAAAATTTACATATAGATTTTCCTCACTTGTGTGGAGGACCTACGCAGAGGATCTGCATGGAGGACTAGTGCACAAGACTTGCTCAGAGGACCTAAATAGAGGACCTACATGAAGGACCTATGCAGAGTAAATCCTCTTCCAAGGGTTCCATATTTCCTATATATAGGACCCTTGGGCTCCCCATTTAACTGGTTGAAAATTCAGAAGAATCCCCATAGCTCTCATTGCGCATCCCCCCTTCACCCAGGACCCCAAAAAACTCCCACACAACTATCCAAAACATGAGAGATGGGATAATTAAAGGGAGAAATGGATGAAAGTCCAGTCAGGGTCTAGAACACAAGGACCTATACAAAGGACCTATGTGGAGGACCTACACTATAGACCTAAGATAAGGACCTACACATATAACCTCCTCTTAGAACCTACTATAAGGACCTATGATAAGCACCTATGCTAAGAACCTAATCCAAGGACATGATATAAGGACCTACATAAAGAACTGGAGCTAAGGACCTCCAGAGCTATGAACCAAAACTCAATAGGCATCCTCCTTATGATTAAGCCCCAACCAAACCCCAATGGGATCCTCCTTAGGAGTAATCCCTAACCAAAACTCAATGGGCATCCTCCTTAGGAGTAATCCAAAATAAATGCTCAAATAAAAATCTTACTTAGGAGTAATCCCCAACCAATCATCAAATGGGAATCTCATTAGTAGTAATCCCCAACTAATCCACAGATGAGTTTCACCCTTAGAAGTAATCCCCAAGAAATTTCAAATGGGCATCCTCCTTAGGATTAATCCCCAACTAATCCCCAAATGGACATCCTCTATAAGAGTAAGACTCAACCAAACCTCCAATTGGAATCCTCCTTAGGATTAAGCCCCAATTAATCCTTCAATGGTAATCATCCTTAGGTGTAATCCCGAACCAATCCTTCAATGTGATCCTCCTTAGGTTTAATCCCCTACCAAATCTCAAAAGGGAATCCTTCCTAGAGTAAGCCCATATCCTTTTGGGATGGACCCAATGACCTTCACCTTTATTTCACATTGAAGGGTTTATTGCTCCATGCCCTTTCCCACCATTTCCCCAGCTTCTTTCACTGTAGGCCCGAACTCTTCCATCAGTATAAGAGAATGTGTGGTTTGTTGAATCTTTCACATCCTCTTGTTTCTCACACCGAGCATGAATCACATGGGATTATAGATTTTTGATGATCACAAAATCTACACAATACACCATATCTATTTAATTATAAGAACTCTGATTCCTTCCATAACTAGGATACACAGTACGCCTACCTAAGGCCCAATCTCAATGGACATCCTCCTCAAAATATAGTCCCAATCAAAATCCCCAAATTGAATGAACTACAAGAACACTAATTCCCACTATAATTGGAATACGTAGTAAGTCATCACATAGGTTTCAAGATCACTGGATATCTTCCTCAAGAATCCAACCATAATTCCCATAATCTGTGCATCCTACTTAGATGTAAGCCCCAAATTAACTTCCCCTTAAATCTCTAGAAGTTAGGGAATCTATTTGGGACCCTGTTACAATAGAACCCTCTTTAAGAGTAATTACCAACCTATTTCTCTCAAATATGCATATTCCCATGTGAGACTTATCAAACTATGTAGGATTTTATTTCCATATAAATGAGATATGTAGGAAGCATCCCTAAGGTTCAAACCTAATACCCCAAATCAACCATGTTCTCTCTAGTCCATATTCCCAGCATGGTCTAATGCAAAGTAAAAACTGATATCCTTTCCAGGTTCCTCGGGCTTCTTCGATATAAGTCCCACACTAAACATTAACTAGTCACCTTCTTCCAAAATTTCCTTTCCACATGAAGTAAAATTGTATGGTTGGTTCCTTGTCATACATCATTAAAAGGTATGATATATCCCATTAAGTAGCACCGAACAATGTGGGTTCTGATTTCTTTCAAAATGATTTGTAGGAATCCCATTCATGTGTTCGATCCCAACATCAAAACTACTTTTGTCTCCATGTATGAAGATAAATTCCAAAGTAACCTTCCATCTCCCGGGATGATGATAAACTCCAGGGTAACTTTTTTCTACCTGGATGAGAATAAATTATATAGCACCCCACTAAGTGTCTTAAAAACTAGCATCATCATAATAACAACCAGTAAATCTATAAGTAGTATATGAGAGGATACCATTGATAGAGAACCTCAAATACATACGGTTAATTGTTAATTCCACACATGCTAAATAATTGAGTGAATGTTTCAAGGGAAACCTACATTAAACTTGATAAATTAATAAGGATTCATGAACATATCTTAAATCTATAAGAGAGTCCTTGAGTAGGAAATAATTACCCCCAGAAGGGTACGATGAACCCGACCTCCCATCATCTTAACCAATGAGAGTTCTTAAGTATCACAAGTCAAAAATCCTAATGAACACCTACCTCTAAAAGGTGGGTCTCTTTGGATACATAACTGTTGGGTGTTTTAGGTTCCATAAATAAATCCTATGGAAACCATCTAGAAGCAGTGATTCCTAAAAAAATGTACATTCCGGGAGAAATAAAAAATGGTGAACCAGAAATGAATCCTTAACCAAGATGATATATTTATACATTTTTCAGGACCCCTATAAATTGATAAAAGATATCCAGATAATGAAATAAATCATATATATGCAAAATACATACAATGAACTCCGACAAAGAAACATACTTTAAGTTTACTCCTTTGAACACCCAGCTGCTGCTCAAGATGGATCCTCATCTGCTCGAAGGGCGCCTTCACCAACTCAGCATCTTGAACATTCGGTCTCCAATGCACTGGTCCAAGAGTACTGTTGAAATGATAATTTTTTGATCTTGCAGGATATCAGACTAGCCCCCCAAATCAAGAATAACCCCCAGTAGTTTGGTCAATGATAACCGGTGGTCCAGAAGAAGATAGTGCCAACCATAGTCTTTAACCATTTCAAGAGTTTATCCCCATAACACAATCAACAATCCCTATTCTACTATAGGGATTTCAACTAAGAGGCCACCTACAACCTCATACCAAATACGCGTGGGTCCTTCCCAAGGGCTCCTACAAATAGTCTCTACTGCCAATACTGCATGTCAGTAAACCCTCAACATGATGAGCGTGAAATATTCAGTTGTCTGACATAGGACCCTCAGACCTAGGAACACAAGAAAAAATATCTGGAACAAGATTCGGCTAACAGGGAGTAGGTTCCTATATTTTCTTCTTCTGAATAAGTCCACCTACCTAGTTTGGTTGAAAACAATGAATGAGCACATACACCCATCCACCATAACTCCCCCAGCTAGTAGACTTGTCTAGAAGTGCCCAACCAATCCGAACTTTTTAAATCTGATGACGTATTGTGAGAAGGAACATACACATGCTTAAAATTTATCATCTAGTCAAAAGCCTTTTCTAGTTGCATTCAATGAATCCTGCTAACCAAATATGGAAAAAACTTATAAGCAGGAACATACACCTTGCTTCAGTCACCAAGCTTGTCAGCAATCTCTTCTATCAACATTAAAAGAATTCTATTGACCATTCTTGGTGGAAAATAGCTATAAGAAACATACACCTTACAACATCCATCAATTATATCAATAGCCTTATTTGTCATAATTCAGAGAAGTTAGTTGGAAGGCTCTGATGAAAAACCTGGGGGAGACCCAACTCTCTTCCCCCATACACAAGTACTGTCGGTATCCACTAATAGGAAAGTAAGGATAGGAGTAGTTACATACACCTACTCTAGATGCATAATGGATATATTTTCCCATTCCGGATGATGAAGTCCCCAAGAAAATTTAGGAAATAGTGAAAGGGAAAACATAAATTCCTACTTATATCCTAGAAGCTTGTAAAAATATCATAATAGAAACTTTCGTGGTACCAGAGGAAGAAACACATAATTCCATACCCATATTTGGTATGACACATTATCATGCCATCCTAGAGTATATACACACCTCTATTATAGTCTAAGAGGGTTATGGGGCACAATCCCCCATATCATATAGACAAATGGGTTGGGAACATATACCTATTCCAATTGGAGATAATCATGCTATTCTAATTTCTACTCCATGGCATGCACATACACATACCCATGATAACTAATTTTCCCAGAAATTGGCCCCAAATAAATGTAAGATAGTGTCTAAGAAGAATTCTCACCAAGCATAGTTGTAGAATCAAGAGTTGATCTACGGTCTGGATCCTCTTAATGCAAGAGTTATTGAATCCCTCATACATTTATCTATTGTAGCTCAAGATCCTACCCTCCCATTATCGAATTGTGGGAGTAGTAGTAGTAATTATGAAGTTCCTCATCAAACACTTCATCATAAAGGATTTATTCATGAAAATTAGGTCAATCTCAAGAACCTATATCTAGATGAGATCCATGAAAACTCTACATTTGGCTGGAAAACCAATGAGAAAGATGATTTATCCCTTACTTTAATCCACTATGGTGGTCCTCTCCATGTTGGGATTTTCTACGAAAGTACTCTCCACAGTAGTGATTCAACTTGTGAAGATAATTATCCAACAAATAATGTAGTTATAACAAAGACCTCTTATCTTGAAGCACCTACAAACATAAGGTCTATCATTTCTAATTCCTTATTACTGGAAGGTGAAATAATTTCTCAGCCATAAGATAGCTCAGGGTAACTGTCATTCTCTGAACCTCTCCTGGGTCATTTAATTTCTAATATAGTAGAGGAAACACCAAATTATTCCATTACTTTTGGAAAACCAATAGAGAAGCATACACTCTAGTTGGACCAGGTTGAGAAAACTCTGGTAAAAGATAAGGAGGATATATTGAACATGAGAAAACAACTAGATAAGGGTGAAATAACAGTCATATTCTGGCCTTTGACCACCTCTCAATATAATATTCTAGAGACATGGGAATAATATTGTATTAATGATATCTGAATCAACCTATGGAATACTCTTAATTATCTGAAAGCTAAAGTATTACCATATGATGAATATCAATGTTATTTCAAGGTAATAGAAGGGTTGTAGCACCAAATTGACTTAACATCTCTCCAAGTTTCCCAAAATCCAACGATCGAGAAGAAAAATGAGTCACTTCAAAATATATGCCTTAATGGATGAAATCATTTGTGATAATTGATCATAGAAACCCTGTATGATGTTTATATCATAGGATGATGTGCACATAGATAATTTCATTTCACTGTGATCTAAAACCAGAAAATCCTAAAAAAATTTCTCTCATGCAATGTTATTTACCTAGGACTTCTAAAAAACAAATTATATTCATGAAAAAATACATTTTAAACAATAATAGGCCTTGACTGGATTTCACTAAATTTAGGACTAAAGAGAGAAATCTATTGGGATAATTTTGCATCAAGTGTCTAACAACATCAATAAGGATTCCCACTTAGAGGATATCAGCCATAAGATCACAAAAATTTCTGAAATAGAACAATGGTCTTCCAAAATAGGTGATTTTAGTGCATGTCAGATAATGCACCCAACCAATGTTCATAAAAGAATTTGTAAAATCAGAAGAGCATCTACGCTGATATTAGCCATAACAGTTCAACAACCACCCCAACCCACAGGGCTGCGGGCATTTTTATCCTAACCTTCAGAGTCAACAAATAGATCGCAAAGGGTTGAGAAAGAAGAACATGAGGGTTTTTTACATCCACAATCCCCTCCTTAGATGAAGTTAGTTTTCTCTTGATTAGTAACAAAGCTACAAAATTAACACACAACTAAAATATTAAAGGATTCCCTTTAGGTTAATATCTACCAAACAGTTCCCAAGGCACCAAAAAATAGGATAAAAAAATCACATGGATGGTGAATAAGGATAAAATATCATAAAAATACTGATAGAATCCCATCAATTCATTATGTGTCGGTGAATATCCTTAATACCATCATGAAAGGTCCTCCAGAAAATGAATCCTATTTGGTGGAGTCTAAGGATGAAGTTCTTATTCATAATGTAGTTAACAATGAAGAAAATGAAGGAGGTGTGCATACCCAAAATCAAAGGCTTACCCAAAATCTAGGTATTCCCTCAAACAATCAACTTCCACCGCTTCAAAAGGCTCCTAATAAGGGGAAAGGTAATGTTCATATCATGTATCACTTTTCCACCAGAGAAGTTCAATCCCTTTCACTTGAGGAAATATTTTACCAATAAGAGGAGGAGATAAAGGAGTCGAGAAGACTCAATGCAGAGTTACTCCAAAGCAGCATTCTTGCCACACATGATTGAAAAGAAGATACTTATCTTGTAGTTCCAGTATGAAATCTTTAACAAATAGGGTTTTTCGAAACTACTGATATAGATAATTAATTACCTATATTGGGTATGCATCTATTATAGGGTCAAGCGCATCTTTATAGGCATTCCCCCATGGGTTATCCAAGACAAATACCAGTAGCAACACCACCAGTGGTCTTGCGAGTCATCAAACCTATTCAGGGTCCAGCTTCTTCACCTTTTCAGGTCCAAGCTCAACATGATGTCTCCCAAATGATTATGAATATAATTGAGTCATTAAAAACTAATTGTAATCTATAGGAGGACAGTTTACACTGGTACAACCAGAATAGTATTCTTACCCAAAATGGGTAGATCTGATTGGTCCCCCACCAAACATTGTGAATACAAAATTTTCAATCTTTAATGGGTTGGGAGATCCAGAGCAGCTCTTGATGCATTTCATTTCTCACCATGATCAGATTATGGGGACCCCTCCATAATAAGTAGTAAAAATTAGATGTTTTATGCAATCACTATAGTAGATGACCTTTTTCTAGTATACAAGTTAGCAGTCTCAATCAATTAGTAAACGGTAAGACATCTTTTGAAATTCATTTTCTAATTCATCTCAACAATGTAGAATACAATAGTATTTGATCTTAAAAATGGAAAACAAAGGGAGAATAAAAGAGTTTCATATTTTACTTCTTAATGGAAAGGACCCAAATATTCCTTAAACCTACCACTCCCCCAAAAATATTTGTTTCCAATATCTGTGGAAAATCTCCTTAATGAGTTGCACACACCACTAATCCCTGTGAAATACACAGAAGGGTTTCAAGACCTTACTTAAATTACCCAAAAAGTCAATAATCCAATCCCTAAAACCAAAGCTAAGTCTCTTGTAATCCCATAATCTCTAGGAAGGAGAACATGAAAAGCATAAGCTACTACAGTTACCCTCAATCAAGAACATGAACCTGCTCCTACTTCAAATCCCTCATCATACTATAGGGATTAACCTCATGATAATTAGAAGCAACAAACGACTCATTAAGATGATCAAAAATATCAATTTCGAAGACAGTTTGAGGAGTTAAAAAACAAGTTCTATTTTTTCAAAATGAACAAATCCCCATGTACTTATTATCATCTTTGGAAAACCATTTTGTTCAATTAACAAGGCCCAAGAAGTCAAAAAAAGAAGAAGATGAGGATGTCCTAAATTATTTTCCCTTTCATCAAATATTGGGGCACCCCATCAATGAGTATTTGTTTTTAAATACCTCCTACCAAAGATGATGGACACCAGGTTGGAGAAGCTGAAAAATTCACTGACCCAGGTAGCATGTTTTATTTCTACCGATCTAGAGAAAGAAGGTGAGTGGCAGGAAGTCAAAATAAATAATACACAGAATTTTGATGACTGGATGGTTAGTAAAATGATCAATCTAACTCATGTTAGTCTATGAACAAAGTTGAAACAACTGACTATGCCTCCCACCACTTCCACTTTATCAAAGACATATTCATGAAAAGCCCATTCCTCTAATGTCTAATCCTAAAAAATAAATCATGGATGGAAGAATAAGGAGTAAGTAGAAGAAGAAAAGATTGTGTCAAGTACAAATTTGTCCTTAACCATAAAATATTACATGCCAACTATATCAAAATCGCAGACATCACCCCACCAACCAGAACAATAAGAATAAGTCTATCAAGAATAATCTTTATCAGATGAGGAGTTTATCTTCTATTCCATTAGCATTATTCAATTAATGGATCCCTATGAAGATAGTGATTCAGATTATGAACCTAAATGAATTATATTTGATTGGGGAACTTGTGGAAGATTTCATCAAGGTCGAGGATACATGGGAAGAAATAGGTATTCTAGAATCCACTATTTTAATTACAACCCTAATAGAACTATTTATGTAGAATAAACTCATAGGAGATCCCTCTATCTGGCTCATTAGGAACAAGGAAACTCTCCCTCACATGATAGAGTCTTCCCTAACATGATCATCTTGGAATACTAATTAGAGGATATAAGACCACTTTATCGACAGGCGGGCAGACCTATCCAGATTAACCCACCAAGAGAAGAAGTATTTCTAGCTTCTTCATTGACAAATGGTCTATCCACATCAGGAACATCAAATTCCAAATCACCTACAAAACAAAATCTCCATATATGAAAAAACATACCTTTGGATTAAAAATATGTTTTCTTGAAGCAACTGGCCTAATTGCTGACCAAGCTATCAATCCTAGATGCTTTGAATCTATCAAAATATCATGGAGAAGCACTTATTGAGGCATTCTCAAGACCAAAAGAGTTTGAAACTGAGGTTACTACTACAGAGGTTTACCGTATAGAGAATATCCCAACATAGTGTCATGCAGTCATATATTTCACAGGCCAAGGTGAGGATGATGTTGTACACGTACACATCAAGCCCATGTATTTATCTGGAAAGGTTAAAAATATGGACATGCAATGATCCTTCATTGATAATGGATTAGGATTCAACCCCATTCCCATCCGTACAATTCATTGTGTGGGTCTCTATGAATCTGACTTGTCTCCCTCCACTCTAATTTTGCAAGGTTATGAAAAGAATGAACAAGAACCTCTAGGCAATATTACACTTAAAACTCAGTTTGGGGATCATGTATCTGATTCATATTTCTTTGTTGTTTAGGAGGATACAAATTTAAACATTCAACTCAGATGGTATTGGTTACATCAACATGTGACCATTTCTTTGTAATACCACCAATGTATCAAGTATTTCTTTAATATTATAATTGGGACATTACATGGTGATAATTCCCCATTCAAAACTTGTGAATCTTAGTATATTGATGTAGATTTCTCTCACAGAAAGGGGAAAAATTTCATGGAGAAGGATGTAATAATAATTAATGCTCTGAATATTCTTGAAATGATCCCATCTAACCCATTAAATACTCCCAGTGTAGATTATTTGTTACCCATTAATCAAATTAAAATGGTGGTATCAAATCCTACCCCTCATTTAGTGGCTTCCATAATGTCAATTTTGGTAATTGAGGCAAAAAACACAGTAGAAATCATTGATTATCTAAAAAATGATTAAAGATTAAACAAATATGTCTTCATTCCATCTATCTAACTTCAAAATGTCTATGTTTCATGAGACAATATATAAGAAGTTTTTACACACATGGAAAAATATTGGGATGTTGATTCCCGTCCCATCATCTTCCCTTCAGAACATCAAAAAGACCCTTCATCATCAGTTGGTCCAGAGATGGTTGCCTTTTTCTTTAGAATGTCCAAATACCAGCTCCTTCCCTAGATCTGAAAGTCTTTCATCATCACCTACCCTTCAAGAAGAGACAGAAGATATAACATGTGAGGAAGAAGAAGAAGAATATCTCAGGAAATCCCTGCCAACATTTGTGTAAAGCATCTCCACCACTACGGATAACCTCAGAGAAATAAATCTGGGTACAAAGAAATATCCACACCCTACTCAGATTAGTATGGCCACGTCTTCTAAAGAGGAAGAGGTTTATACCTACTTTATAAATAATCATCAGTATGTTTTTTCTTTTAATTCCATAGAGATTATTGGAATTGACCCTAACATGGACACCCATCATTTAGATTTTCCAAAAGAGCATTGAGGATTTAAGTAATAAGTAAGAAGAACACACCCATCACAAGCTTCCAAAATTGAAGTTGATGTCTATGATCTTATCAATGTTAACTTCATCAAGGAATTGAAATATCTCAAATGTATGGATAATATTGTACTAGTAAAAAAGAATAATGGGAAAATTAGAGTCTGCATCAATTTTAGAGATCTAAACTGGCATTGTCCCAAATATGACTTCATAGTTCCGATCACAAAAATATTTATTGACAAAATATCTAGATATGAATCTCTCTCCTTTAAGGATGGTTACTCTAGGTATAACCAAATCTATATGGCCCTAAAATATAAGGAATCTATAGCCTTCATATCCTCAAAAGGTTTTTCTTTCTATTAGGTAATTCTATTTGGATTGAAGAATCTTGTTGCAACATATCAACATGAAATGCACCAAATCTTCAAACCATTCTGAGGGAAATTTATTGAATGCTATGTTGATGATTTAGTGGTCAAATTAAGAAAATATTCTGATCACTTGGCTAACCTGGAGACCATATTTAGTGAGATTGGATAGCATAATTTAAAGATAACCCCTTGAAATGTGCTTTTAGGGTAAACTTAGGAAAATTTATTTGTTTTGTTATACGTCATCACGACATTGAAGTTTATCCGAACATGTATAAGGATATTCTTGGCATGTAACCTCTTTGAAATCTGGATGTGTTGAGAGGACTTAAAGGAAACTTGGACACATTTGGAGCTTCATATCCAATATAGTAGGAAACTATTTTACCTTTACCAAATTTATAATGAAGGGGTCCAAATATCAATAGACCAATGATTTACAAGAGTAATTTGATAACCTCAAGAAATACCTCTTGATTGTATCGGTATTGATTCCACTTATTGAATGAAAACCACTTATTATTTATGTGGAAGACTTGAAGCATTCTCTAGGAACCTTCCTTTCAGAAAATAATGAAACTGGGAATGAAAGTAACCTTTACTATCCTAGTGGAACCATGCTCGACACAAATACTCGATATTTAGATATTGAGAAAATATTGTTAGTATTAATCTTTGTAGTTCACAAATTAAAGCATTATATTCAGAATCATGAGGTCCACTTGGTATCTCACAATATCCAACTCAAATTTATCCTCTGTCATCCTATGATTATAGGAAGTCCGACATGGTGTCCAATTATTTTGCAGTATCTTGATATAAGTTTTGTGCCTCAGAAAGCACTAAATGGCCAAGACATAGCAAAATTAATTGATAAACACCTATATTTGTAAGTGAAATCATTTAATATTGAACTTCCTAATGAATAAATCTTCTTTATTCAAGGTAGTTTCCAAATATGGGAAATTTAATTTGATGGTGCTTCCATAAGTCCGATGGGGAAGAGAATGGACGACCCTAATCTCAAAAAAGTTGGATTAGGGATTAAGATTATATCCCAAGAGAAGGTAGTTTTTCCATACTTCTTCCTATTATTAGAAGGTGGTACCAATAATGAGGTAGAGTATTAGGATCTCATGGCAGGCATAGAATTATCACTCAAAGTACCAGTGGATCACCTGGAGGTGAAGGGTGATTTTGAATTGGTAATCAAATAAATCAAAGAGGATTATGCCATTAAAAAACCCTGTGTGATTATTTCTGAGGGTTAATGGTATAATTTCTTTCAAAACCAACATTATATTATGTCCCTCGGTCAAACAATTCTCAAAATGATTAATTTGAAAATGTATCTACAACTAGAAGATCCTAATTGGGATGATACTATCATTAGAATTGCTCATCATCGAGTGGTTTCACCTTTTGTTCAAATCAGAATAGATGAAATCAATGAAATCATTCCCATTCATGAATCATTTGGTACTACCATGGGATGGTTGACACCTGTCTTTGAATATCTCCAAAATGGGATACTTCCACTGGATAGAGTTGAAAGAGAGAAGATCTAGTTATGAGAAGTTAATTTAACTCTTTATGATGCTCCAGATCACTAGAATATCATCGATAGATAATTCTTTTAAAGAATTCTTCTCAGATGGGTTAATGGGGATGAAATCACAACTACCCTGAAAGAAGTACATTTAAGAGCCTATGGTTCCCTATAGTCTGGGCATAGGATTTATGATCAAATTTTAAGGCTTGGGTATATTTGGATTTTGATGATGTAGGATTACACCGATTTCACTAAGTGTCGTCTCTAACAAGTGCATGAAAATTTCAGTCATCAACCCCTAGAGTTTCTACACATAGTTAAATACTTCTGGACAACTGCTACATGGGTAATGGATATAGTGGGACCTTATCCTATAGGTATGGATAAATTGTTCAACTACATTCTTACTGCTACCAATTTCTTCTCCAAAGGGTATGAGTCAATACCTCCTAAAGAAGTCAAGTCCAAAAGCATTGTTATCTTTTTCAAAGAAAACATCATCACCATATTTGGTGTCCCTCATACCATATTGATGGAAAATGGAACCAATTTCTATTCTACTAAAGTAGGGAATTTATATCAAGAACACAATATCAAATCCAATTATTTATCCTGCTACCACAAATTATCCAATGGAAATATAGAGGCTTTAAACAAGACCATATAAAATATATTCCAGAATATGGTGGGAAAAGATAATAAATCTTGGCTTGATAAACTCTTTCATGCTCTATGGGCTTACATGACAACTACTCATACTGCCACACGAGCAACTCCATACTCATTGGTATACAGAACAGAAGCAGTTCTACCCATTAATGTTTAACTACCTTCTCCCCGAGTTTCCATCTGTGATTATCTATCTATAGATGAGTAGTCCCATAAGCTAATAGATGAACTGGATTGATTAGATGAAATGAGATTACGTACCTTGCATCACTTGTAAGTCTATTAGAACAAAATGGCACAACCTTTTAATAAGAAATTTTCCTCCATTAATTTCTTCATGGAGAATTGGTATTAGTCCTCAAGACTCTGATGATACCAGGAAAGAAGCCTCCAAATATTGAGCCAAAGTGGGAAGGATCTTACCCTATATAAAAGGTGCACCTTAATGGAGCTTATTTTTTAATCTCAATGGATAGAGAATTCATTACTACTCAAACCAATGAAAGGTTTCTAAAAAAATACTTTTTATAATCACAAAGATTAGATCCTATTTTCATAATGTTAAACTGCATAGTAACCATCTTCTTAGATGCATGATGTCAAACTGTATAGCACCATACACGTCCATGATGCATGACATTAAACTGCGTAGCACCTTCGTCCTTGTTGTATGACGTTAAACTGAATGAAATCATATTTTCTTGCTATATAAAATTAAACTGTATGATTAATTTCTTCTTAATTTTACAATAATAAATACCCCAAGATACCACAAATTTTCCTTCCTTATGGTCCTTTAAAAGATCAGCGGTTTCCATGCACAAGAATTAATCACATCATTGTCACTCCTTTGTTGAACTTGAGCCCCATTTCTCCCAGTGTTTAAATTATATCTTCCTAGGACCTATTTTTTAAGAACTACGAGTGGATTGATTCTTGACCCTACAAATATATGTAGTGACACCTGGGTATTATTCCACAGTCTAGCCGCAAAGTTTCTTTCACGTCATGTGACTTATTTCCTCATAGTAAAACGTTAAACTACAGGGTTCTTCAAGAAATACATGTAGCTTGATTATCATTTCATTTAGATATGTAGTGACACCCAAGTCTCCAATCCTAGGCCCAATGGCAACCACAAAGTAATTTATTTCACCTTTTCCTATATATGAACCAAACTTATACAAAGCACTATTCTAGAATACATGTTTTGATTCTCATAACATCATGTGTCTTGAGATTAATTATTATTATGGAATGTATCAAAATCCCCCATCTCTCAAATCAAATTAAATTGGTGTGGGGAATTATCTTTTCAAGAACTATGTGTGCCTTGATTCACGATTCCAATGAGATACGTAGTAACTATCAAATCTCTAATCTTTGGTCCAACCATAACTAAAAAACCCCCTTCCTCACATTAAAACCTAGTTAGTGTGAGGGATCTTATCAAGAAATATGTATGGCTTGATTCATATTCCAATAAGATACGTAGAGACACCCATATATCCAATATTGGGCCCAACCACTACAAAAATAAAAACCCCATTCATCCCCTATGTGTATGAATTAAACCCGCATTGGGTATATTTCAAGAACAGCGTGTGTCTTGATTCTCATCCCATTGAGATACATAGTGATTCCTGTGTTTGAACCATGGAATAACCACAATATTTCTTTCCTTTCACATCGGTTCATCTTCTTCTATACTATATGATGTTAAACTACATAGAACATTTCAAGAACTTCATGTGACTTGATTCTTGCCTCAGTAAGATATGTAGTGATGCCCAGATCTCCAATCCTATGTCCATCTATAATATTGAAAAATTCCCTTCACCCTTGTGCATATGAATCAAACCTGCATAGGGATAACCTTAAAGAACTATGTGTGGCATGATTCATTCCTCAACCAGATATGTAGTGATGCCAAAATATCTAAACCTGTTCCCAATCATTACTTTGGAAGAGAAAACTCCCTTCCTTTTCCCCATGCGTGATTCAAATATGTATAGGAATATCTTCTTGGAATTGTGAATTGATTCTTATTATAATGAGATACATTGTGATGCCAAGAATTACTTATTTATTCCCAACCATCATCTTGGAAATTATATAAATTCCTATTCCCCACATCAAAACCTGATAATATGGGGAAGAATTTCAAAAACTATGTGTGGATTAATTCTTTCCCTTAATAAGATATGTAGTGATTCCCAGGACCTATATCTTGGCTCAGACACCATTTAATCATTAGACCCTTATCTTTCACTTTCTTTACATTTGTGTTGAAAAATAATCTTTTACCACTCCTTTTTCTCACAATGAGAAAAAATCATGTGGGCTTAGGAATTGGGTAAAGAGATTCTCTGTATAAATAAGGCATCTCAATTCACATTTAGGTTTATCATTGGTCCTAACTGTAAGACCATAAAGAGACAGAAAAGTTTCTTATTTCATGGTGATAAACTGCCATATCTTTTATAAAAACTATGAGTGGTTCAATTCTAGTTTTCATGAGATATGTAGCCATTTCACGCCTATCACCTTCGTCCTTAACACATGACGTTAAACTGCAAGGGAGTACAAATAACTACGTGTATATTGATTCTCATTATTTTGAGATATGTAGTGACACCCAGATATCCTAGATTAGGTCTAGCCACAATTATGAAATATTCCCCACTCCCTTTGTAGGGATTAGACCTACATGAGAAACCCTTTGAAGAACTATTTATGGATTGATTGTCATCCATATGAGATATTTAGTGATATCCAAACTTTCAATCTTGGACCCAACTGCAAAATCATTATCCCATGCATGAGTCAGATCCACATGAGGAGATCAATATGAGTTCCCATCTTATGTATCAACCCGTATTCAAAACTCCCCCATTATTCCCCACTTGTGAATTAAATTAGGGTGGGATAAACATTATTTAATAACTATATGTGGCTTGATTCTTTCCCCAACAAGGTACATAGTGACACTTAGGTCCTACCCCCTAGTCTGACCATTATATTCCTTTTTCATGTCGAAATCACTTCGCGTCCTCACCGCATGATGATAAACAACATAGATCTATAAGGAATATGTATGGATTAATTTTCATCTATATGAGATATTTAGTGACATCCATATTTCCAATCTTTGGCCCAACTGTAACATGATATGAAAAATCCTATATTCTCCCATATACGAGTTAGATCTATATGAGGAGACCCAATAAAATCCATCACCTTATACATGAACTTGTATCTGATAAGAACTATGTGGGGATTGATTATTTCTTTGACAAGATATGTAGTAACACTTGGGCCATATACCCTAGTCCAGCTGCAACATTTAATTGTTATTCATATCAAAGTCCCAAATGTAAATGCTGCATGACTCTAAACTACACAACATAATGTACTTATCACATGAATTTAAATAGAACATTACCTAGAGAACTATATATATCTTCCTATTGAGATACGTAGTGAAGAATCAACATTAGATCCTAGTCCCAAATATGGGATAAAATAATATTTTCCCCCTCCTGTATATAATCGAAAATCTATGTAGAAACTTTTATTTTGGATCCTATTTTTAGAGAGCTTACCAAGGAAACAAAATATTCCCCCATTATAAATATGAGTTAGATCTATGTACGAGACTCCAAAATCAGGGAAAATATCATTACAAATACTTCCTGTGTGCATTGGACATTGTCCCCTTCATATTTAATACTCCTAATCATGAAAACCTTCAGATCTTTATATTCTATTCTTAGCTTTTAGTGATAGAATTTATAATACATGAGATCTCCTTTTCTTGACTATGAAATACATTCCCTTAGGTTTCCTTGCATAATTCACCCACATAACGGTACTATTAGCCAAAATATTCCACTACATGGTTGTACAGTATATGCCTCAGTTGGACCTACATAATACAAGCCCCATAATGGGTTATTCAAATATAAGTAACTTCATTCTTAGGAGAAACCTATTCGTTCACCTCTAAATTTCGATGACGGTATTCCGGAACCCATATTTTAAAGTGGTCATCCTTTTCATATTTGTCCCTTATCCTTCCTCCTGACATGAAAGTATTAAAAATCGTGGTTTACTTCTCTCTCCTTCACTTTTTTGAAGCATACCAGAATAACCTTGGGTCATTTGACCACATATCATTAAATGTTTCTATAATATTATGGTCTTAGTAGTTTGGCCTAAAACTAAAATCACCATACTTCCTACATTTGGGTCAGTCGTTCATTGAGAACCTATTCCTCTAATTATTTGGAAATCATGATTGGAAATATTCATTATTTATTTAGGTACTTTTCTCTATAAAACCAAAATATGTGCTTGAGAATATCCAAATTTTCATAAAAGTTTATTGGATTTTATCATGTAGAACACCATAATTCTTAATAGAGCCTTTTCATGACTATGCAGTACATGCCCCAATTGGCCTTTCATAAAATTTTCCTACATAACGGGCCTGTCAATATAAGGATTACATTGTTTGGTTGTGCAGAACATGCCTTAGTTGGCCCTATATAATACAACCCCATAACTGTTTTTTCAAATAGTGGTAACTTTGTTCATGGGTGATACCTCCTCTAATTCCATTTATCCACTTTTTCCCATATCACTCTTCAGATTTATAAATCCCCAAATCATAGCTTACAATTCTCCCTTTCCATACCTGAATATGGTAGCACATTTCCAAAAAAACACCAAGAATTGGAAAACCATCAAATCATCATTCAAAGATAAATTGGTTAAATCAAATCCCCATAATGTCCTTTCTTAATGACTATAAACTACACAACATAAGGTCATTTCTACATGACTTTAAACCACACAACATAATGTCCTTGATGGATGACATTAAACTTTATAACACATTATCAAAAATATCTAAATGTATTTTTTGCATCACTTTAACCTACACGACTTAATGTCCTTACTGCATGACTTTGAACTACACATTATAATGTCCTTGCATCATGACTTCAAACTAAAAAAAATAATGTCCTCGCTGCACGACTTTAAACTACATAGTCCCATAATGTCATTTCTGCATGACTTGAAACTATAAATTCCCCCTAATTTCTTTTCTACATCACTTGAAACTGCATAGCATAATATCATAAATCCCCTTTATGAAAATTACCATTCATTTATACATTAAATTTGTGTTGAAGTGGTTTTCCATTCATGGCCTATGTCGGCACAGATTGCCCCTTTTATTCTTCGATATCTTTCCTCAGTAATTCCACCCACTATGGTATTGAGACATCAAAATCTTAACCCCATTTTGTCTATCATTAATAGAATGTAAAAATTCATGGGAAATATTTTACCAGAATATGTAGTACATGCCCCATTTGGACTTTCATAAAATTTTCCTCCATAATGGAAATGTCAGCCTAAGGATTCCAATGTTTATATATACAACACATGCCCTATCTAGCCCTGAATAATACAGTCCCCATAACGGGTTTATAAAATAATGGTAACTTTGTTCCTAGAGGAGACCTCCTCTATTATTATACTTAAAATTTTATATTTGGTGACCATAAAAATCATGACTCAAGATCCCCCTTGGAAGTATCTAGGAAAATATCAAGACATTCCAATCTTTGTCTGAGTTCTAATCTCAAAATTTTTGGTCAAAGATATTCGACCTAAAACACTATATTTATTATTACAACATTCATGACCTTAAACTACCCACAAAAAGAGAGAAAAAACTCACCCGGTTGAAAACTTGAAAAGGTAACCCTAGAAAAAAGTCGAGTCTTAGTTTTCTAGACCTACACTCTATATAATTTTGGAAATATAAAGAAATAAAAAGTTAAAAGAAAAAAATCCTATAAGGTTGAAAACTAAAAAATAAAATGGGAAGCCTAAGAAAAATCCATAACTCACCCACTATGTCTTCACTATATTGATATTAGGTAAAAATTAGGGTGATAAAACAAAAGATACCAAGTTTATAGGGTTTTCCATACAACCCTAGTAACATTAAAACTATACTCTCTAGGACCCATGGATTAAGAAAAAATTAGAGAATCCTTCCATTCTTGACGTAGCTCCAAATTCCACTAAATAATATTAGATAGCGTCAAAGTTCCCTACTATTACCTTAGAACCCGATTCTTTTCATTCTGAATGAATCTATTTCTAAGGGGAGGTTTTGTTGACACCACATAATGTGTTTCCTGAAATTTTACATAAAATTTAGGGTTATATTTCTATTTTCTATGAGACTGTTTTACAATGAGGGATAAGAAGAAAGACCCCCTCTCTAGTAGTAGGTTGTGTATATCCAAGAATGATGTTATAAAGGTATTGATACCACAAATTAGATTTTCTAGTTTCATCTAAGAAGACTTGGTGTATTCACCATCTCAAGTAGTGTATATCTCTTCTATAGATTCGATTTGAATGATCACAAAGCCCAAATTCACTTATAGATCAACAATTATGGCACTCAGAAGACAGATAAAGTTTACAAAGGGATTTTCCTCACTTGTGCGGAGGACCTGCATGGAGGACCAGTGCACAAGTCCTACATAGAGGACCTATGTGGAGGACCTTCCAGGAGAACCCATAAAGAGTAACTCTTCTACCCAGGTTTCCCTCTTTGACTATAAATAGAACCCTTGGGCTCCCCATTTGATAGGTTGAAAATTTGAAAGAAGGCTTGGAGCTCTCATTGCACCGCCCCTTCTCCCAGGTCCTCGAAAAACTCTCAAGTAACACTCTGAAACATGAGAGATGAGATAATTAAAGGGTAAAAGTGGATAAAATTACAACCAGGGTCTATAACACAAGGACCTACGCTATGGACCTACGTGGGGGACATATGTTATTGACTTTTTCTATGGACCTGTAATAAGAAACTACTCTTAACACCTCCTCTTAGAACCTACTCTAAGGACCTATGATAAGCACCTACGCTAAGAACCTGATCCAAGGACTTGAGCCAAGGACCTATGAAAAGAACCTGAGCTAAATACAACCTAATATTAGATCCAAAGCTCAATGGGAATCCTCCATATGAGTAAGTCCCAACCAAACCCCAATGGGAATCCTACTTAAAAGTAATCCCCAAAAAACCTCAATGAGCATCCTTCTTAGAAGTAATCCCCAACAAATCCTCAAATGGGAATCCTCCTTAGGATTAATCCCCAACCAATAATCAAATGGGTATCCTCATTAGGAGTAATCCACAACTAATCCCCAAATGGACATCCTCCTTAGGAGTAAGCCCCAACCAATCTCAAATGGGAATCCTAATTAGGATTAAGACCCAACTAATCCCCAATTTGTAATCCTATTTAGGAGTAAGCCCATCTTCCTTAGGAGTAATCTCCAACCGATCATTCAATAGTTCTAATCCTTAGAAGTAATCACCAACCAATACTTCAATGGTAATCCTCCTTATGAGTAATCCCCAACCAAATAATAATAGGGAATCCCTCCTAGAGTAAGATCCTTGCCTTTCATGACAAACCCAATGACCTTGACCTTCATTTAACATTGAAGGGTTCATTTTTCTGTTCCTTATTACAATGTTGTCCCACCTTATTTTTTTGTAGGCTCGGCATGTTCTGTCAACGGAGAAGAAAGTGTGGTTTTTTGAATCTTTCACATCCTCTTTTTTCTCACACCGAGCATGACTCACATGGGATTATAGATTTGTGATGATCACAACTTATGCATAATCCACCACATCTATTTAACTATGCGAATTTTGATTCCTACCATAACCAGGATATGTAGGACACCTACCTAAGTCCCGATCTCAAGGGACATCTTCCTCAAAATATAGTTCTAATAAAACCCCTAAATTGAATGAATTACGAGAACTCTAATTCCCGCTATAACTGGGATACATATAAAGCCTTCACTTAGGGCCTGAGCTCACCAAAAATCCTCCTCAATAATCCAACTTTAATTCCCAAAATCCAGGCATCCTTCTTAGTTGTAAGCCTTGAATTAGTCCCCCTTAAATCTATATGAGTTAAGGCATCTATTTTGGACCCTATTTCAAGGGAATCCTCTTTAAGAGTATTCCCCAACCTATTTATCTCAAAGATCTATAATCCCTTGCAAGGCTTATCAAACTACATGGGATTTGATTCCCATCTAAATGGGATACATAATATTCCTCCCTAATGTTCAAACCCAATACACCCAAATCAATAATTTTCTCTCTAGGAAACATTCCCATCAGGGTCTAATCCAACTTGGAAACTCATATCCTTTCTAGGTTCCTTAGGATTCTTCATTATAAGTCCCACGCAAAACTTTAACTAGGCACCTTCTACATATATATCCTTGCCACATGATGTTAAACTGTATGGTTGGTTCCTTGTTACATGACCTTAAATGGTATAATGTTTTCCATTAAGAGGCACCTAACTATGTGGGTTATGATTTCTTTCACAAGGATATCTGGGAATCCCAATTATGGGTTAGATCCCAACATCAAAAAAAATTCTGCCTCCCTGGATGATGATAAATTCTAGAGTAACCTTCTTTCTCCCTATATGATGATAAAATATAGAGTAACTTTTGTCTACCTGGATGACAATAAATTCCAGAGTTCCCTACTGAGTGACTTTAAAATCAGCATTGTGGTAATAACAACCAAATAATATCTAAGTAGTATATGAGAGGATACCATTGATGGAGAACCCCAAATATATATAGATATCTTCAATAATAATGATCATCGAATACATACTGATGATTCTAAATTCCACCCAGGCTAAAAAATTAATTTCAAATTTCAAGGGATATCTACATTATTCTTGTTAAATTAATAAGGATTCCTAAACATATCATAAATCTATATCAGAGCCCTGATGTAGGAAATAATTCCCACCATAACAGTGTGATGAGACTGACATCCCATCATCTATACTAATGAGAGTTCTTAAGTATCATAGGTCAACCAATCAAATGAATGCCTTCTTCTAGAAAGAAGGTCCCTTTAGATAACTAATCATTAGGTATTTTTGATTCTATAAGTAAATATGATGGAAACCATCCAGAAGTTGCAATTACTAAACATAACACACGTTCTAAGGGAAAAATGGGAAAAAATGTCTTTAATAAACTATTTGGAGAATATTGAATTTTTTTTTGATTTTTTTAGAAAACATGGTTTTGGAAGAAAATGGGTTTTCAACTAAGAGATAAATAATTTCATATTTTATTGAGAAATATTTCTCTATAATTTTAAGTACTAATGTATAGAATATAGTATCATTACTTTCAAACATCATGAATAAATATAGTAGAATAAGATTAAAGGGTTTTATTATATAATTATCAAATAATTTTCTTCAATGGAAATTCAACTATAAAAAATCCCGATTAAAATGAGACTGTGAAATAAACCCTTAGAAGGATCATAAAATTTAAGTGATAATTAATCAATGAATAATATTTTTGTGTAAAATTTAAATAAAAATAAAACATATTAAAATAAAACATAATATATTCTAAATTATTTACGCACATAATATTATAATGTAAAATACAATGAATAAGTAAAACAACCCAATGAAAACAAATTATGTTATGAAATTATTTACCACTTCGTAATTTTCAGTTAAAATACCATTATATGAAATAATTAAAATTAAAAATTGAAATACCATGATTTATGAATATTTCTTGATATTACATGAAAAGGGGAAATATATAAACCATATATAATAAATTAGGTGCATAACATTACAATATGTCTCGATGAAGGTAAATTGAGATGAAGTCCCTTATCTCATGCTTCCTTTTGGATGAACATGATTTAACCACATATATAATGGTTATAAGAATGTTATTAATTTATACCATAACCATATTCACATTTATAATATAATATATTATTCCCTTATAACATTTTACCACCCGTTTTTTAGTATTTCATTATTTTCATTTTTCCAGTGCTAATTGCCTTGTTTTCCCAGGCATGTTTTATCATGAAAGTTCTAGTTCATGGGTATAGGATATAGATCCCTAATCTACAGAATTATATTAATGTTAGAAATATCATATTGAATTATTATAATCATATTTATGATCATTCTTGATATTTTTACACGGAAAACAAATCACATTGCTTCATGGAGGTGTTAGGTCGTACATATGCACAAACGATGACATCATTCACTTAATGAGTGAAAGGGTAAGGAAGTGGGTGATATATTTATTTTAAATAATTAATATAATTTATTATATATTAAACATATTCAATAAATTTATACTTATTACTTTTTATGTAATGTGTAAGTGAAAAACGAATCACATTGTTTCACAAGGTGGTTGTCCCCCGTTCACACTAGTGACATTATCATATTTTAAACGACATGGAAAGTAAGAAGGTATATGTGATATTAAAATTAAAATAATAATAATAATATAATATTTTATATATATATATATATTATAACCATAATTATATACAATCTTGATATGTGTTGATGTAAAATGAGTTACATCAATTCCTGAGGCGGTAGTCCGTCATACTCACAATCAACTATTTTGTTTCCCATTTGATGGATGAGGAGTTGGATAATTATTATTTAATCACAATAAAAACATCTAAGTATATGTGGTATAATTTTTTTATTATATTTTAGGTTTTAATAAATAATTGAAGGTGTAAAAATAATAAAGAAAAAAAAGATCTTCATTAAGACTATTAAACCACCTTTAGATATCCTTTTAAAGACCCTAGGGTTAGTATTTTAAGATGAAAAGAAGATATATATTGTGTATAAGGGTTTTGGAAAAGATTTTGGAAGGGGTTTTTCAAGAAAACTATCATGAGAGGTGTGGATAACTGAAAGGAGGGAGTGTCCTTTTATAAGTGGGGTAGAGGAAACACATGGATGTTTTGAAAAGAATCAATTACACCCAAATTTTTATCACGACCCAAACATCTAAAATGTGTCATTATCAAAACTTAGTGGTTTTAAGGTCAAAATATGTCCATAAAATGGGTTTTGTATAGGATTTAGGTCATTTTAACCCTTATCTTCTTATTTTAACCATAGGAAAATCCGTTTTTACCTTAACCGTGATAATTAATTTTATACTATATTCACTATTCATTATGGTCAAGAAATAAGATGAAATTATAATATAATATAAATTAGGATTACTCAAAATATTTAATATATTTTTACAAATTCAATTGGAATAATTTGTAGAATCCAATTTAAAATTATATCCACATGCATGATGAAAAATTGGGTTTCCAAAAAAGAAATTCTCTTAAATATATAAGGTTTTAATACCAAAAATCCAATATGAAATTGATTTTAAAGAACTTAATTAGTTAAATTGTAATATAATTGAACTAATTTTATTTCAAAAATAATTTTAAATAAAATTTAACATTGTAAATTATTTAAAAGAAAATTTAATTTTAAATAAAAATCTATATTTTTTGTTATTCGTTGAAAAATACGTTATTTGAAAGAAATAAAAATCACCCTAATATAATTTTGATATTATTATTTGAAACTTAATTTAATTAAGTGAAATAAATTTTCTAAAATTCGTAAAAATTAATTTTAAATCATGTACATAAAGTGCTACTAAACCATCTTTTAGAAAAGTACAGTTTTTCAGAAAACATTTTTTTTTATTTCAATTTATTTTTTTGTTTATTTATTATAAATATATAAACAATTATCATTTGTAAACCATATATTTTCATAATTTATTTAGTCCATTTTATACCCACTTTATTTATGTCTACGTTATAATTTTCATGTTTCAAAAAATATTTTTTTAATAGAGTATTGTGTTTTATTTAAAACGAGTATTAAATGCATTATAAGTTATCTAAGAGAATTAATTAATTTATAAATAAACATATTTTAAAATTTTGTGGTGTTATATTCTATTATAATTTTTTTTTCATGTCTCATACTCTTTAAAACCTAAATTTATTCTTTTAAAATCTCAGGACATTACAATATTCATCTAATAAAATATAATTTTTAGTATATAATGATTGGGTTGCCTTAGTTGGCATCAGTGTAAGGTTTTATCAATTTTTTAAAACTATAATGAGGAGACTTTAGTGATAATACCTACGATAAGACTATGTATTGGAGAACATAATATGTTAAAGTAAATAATAGAATGTTTTTTTTCAAGTAAATACATCCATGTATGAATAAAGGCAACTAAATGTAGTTATGGTACTAATAGACTTAGTGGTAAAAATTTTGAATAGTGATGATTGGGTATTAACTCAATAATCTATAGTGCACCATGAGTGGGACTATATCTACACCCCTAGATAGACATGTTGGGGTATATTCTTGGGTAAATTCACATTATATTTATAAAATAAAATAATGGATTTGAATAGATGATTACCATGGATAACCAATGTTAAACCTAAGGTTTCATAGATTGGAATGAAGTTATTTTTATTTAGACATACTATAAATTATTTTCATGATTATATTGTATCTAACTATTTTTATGTTTGCTCATATTATGTTTTTTAGTTATATTCAATGGCTATAACTGGAGGTAAAATTGTTAATGTTGAATGTGATGGAAAATTAAATGCTTGTCCTTTTAAGAAACCAAATGTTATGGGATATGGAATGTAAAATATCATTATTATCCTTACACAACTTTCTTAAGCCATGAATCACACTAATATTAGAAATGATAAAAATAGGGAATAATATTCCGTTGAGTCCTTCATGAGAAAACAAAAAAACATTTAGTGGGTTTGATGATCCATTAACTTCTAAGTAATTGATCAGTACCACTAAAAATATATTTTTCATTCTCCAGTTCATAGAGAATAAATTTTTTATTTTGGTTGTTTATCATTTTGAAAGTGAAGTGAATGAATGGTATAATCTTATAAATAATATGTGAAAACAATAATAAATTGAATCTCTAGAGTAGGATGAGTTTAGAAGCTTATTTTTCATCAAGTAAATTCCATGAATTATTTATAAAAATGGATATTTATTTCTTTAAGCTAAAGTAGAAGGATGATAGAGTAATTAGTACATATGAAGAAAGTTTTAAAGGACTTGTGAGGTGAAGTTCTTGTATTATCATCCAAATTGAAAAAAAAAGATTGATTTATTCTTCAGTGGATTAAAAATTAGTCTCAAAAGTGTGTTATCCAAATGATACTTTAGCAGTTATGAAGAAATAATTTGATGTTATATCAAGGTATAAATGTATATCTAAGTCATCCATCCATATCATGGTTTTTATAATAAAAAATATGAAATTTATGGGAAATTATAATAACAAAACCATAGAGTAAAGAAAAAGAGTCTTCCTTTATTATAAATTTGTGGAAAGAATCATGGATGAAGTTTTATTAAAGTAAATAGTAAATTTTATGAGTATCAGAAGTAAGGTTATCAAGAAATCAAATACCAAAGTGTTATGAAGATTTTAATGTGAATAGAAGGACGTTTCTAAAGAATGTACCACAAAAAATCAAGTGTTTCAATTTCTAGGATTATGGGAATCATTCTAACTAGTGATCAAATATGATGGTTAATAATGATGATATTTGTCAGCAACATCTTAATCCTAGAGACAAATAGAAATATCATGTGATCTCTATTATAGATGTGGGGTATGATAACGAAGTGGTGAAAGGTAAAATTACCATCTACTCTAGAGCTGATAATGTCTTACTTGATTTTGGATCTAGCCACTATTTTATGAATACATAATTTTTTAAGGGTATAACATTATCACATAAGCAATTAAATATATAATTAGTAATGAAACTCTTAATGGGTCTATGAATGATTCTCATGTATTTGATTCATCTTCAATGGAAGTTTGTTGGAAGAGACTTTCTAAAAATATCTTTATTCTCCCTACAGTTAAATTTGTTATTATTTTTGGGAAGGGATTGGATTTAATTATATAGTTCCTGTATTAATATCATAGGAAGGTAATTTAAATTTGATAGTCTGAACCAACCTATAATTTTCTATTTGTTCTAGGATAATTATTAACTTCCAATGGAAATTACGTCCACTTTATGATTTTTTATTCCTATTCATAGGGGTTATTTATCTCAGATGGTTGGGGAGAAACTCATCATCAAAGAAATTCTTACTATATGTGATTTTTATATATCTTTTAATAATATTTTTCTAGTATTTATTTAAATCACTAAATTTATATTTCAATTGAACTCATTCCTGGTGCTAGACTTATTTCAAAGACTCCATAAAGAATGGTCCCTATTAAGTTGTAGAAATTGAAAAAATAAATCTAGGAGAATATTGATAAGTGATTCATTAATCCATGTATGGGGACTACCTATTCCTTTTATTAAAAATAAATATAGATTAATGTGACTCTAAATTGAGTATGAAGAACTTAACAAGATCAAAATCATGAATACATATCATATTCCCCATATTGATGATTTATTAGATCAATTATGAGGAGCTCAATATTTTTATAATATTTATCTTTTTTATTTACAATTTCAATTGTGGTTCAAAAGTGAAGAAATTTATAAGATATCCTTCCATATGAAGTATAGAAATGATGAATTTATAGTGATTCCATTAGTTCATACCAATTACCCTACTTTATTCATGCATTTAATGAATAGAGCCATTAGATATTATCTTGAAAAGTTTTTGGATGTTTTTATTGATGATTTCATTATGTATTTATAGAGTAATTAAGAGAATGAATATCACTTGAGGATTGTACTAAAGACTATAAGGAAATATTATTTAATATAAAATTTACTAAATCTGTATTTTGGCTGCATAATGTTTCAATTTTGGGTCATATAATCTCATGTGAGTGTATATCAGTGGATCCACCAAGGAAATTAATTATTGAACATTGGACCAAACCAACCACAATGACTAAGATCCACATTTTTCTTGGTTTCTATGGATATTATCAAAAATTTGTAAATAATTTATTATAGATATCTTATTCACTCACTAAGTTAACTTATAAGGGAGTCATGTTCCTTTGGACAATGAATGGAATCAAATTTTCAATGAACTGGAACATTATTTTTTAGTGCACTTGTTCTCACACTACCCTAGAGTATAAAAGGGTTTGTTATTTGTTGTGGTGAATCAATGAATGGGATAATATTTTTTATTATGAATAATGATATGTTGATATTTTATTAATAAAAAAATGATGGTTCATAAGAAAATTTACCTTATCAATGACTTGGGGTTAGCAGTGCTAATATTTTTATTAAAGATATTGAGGCATTATCAGTACAAGGAAATGAATGACATATGTAAAGATCATAAAAAGATAAAATTACATCCCCCAAGACTAATTTAAATATTATATATCCCTTAAATTCTTATTAATATATAAAAGTCTTGTTTTTCATTTGTCTTGAGTTAGAGCTTGTTTGGGTGGAACCCTGTGAATTTGAGAAGATTTTTGAGGATTAAAGTGGAGTTTTGGAAATTATGGTACCAAAACCATGGTCACTACTCCCTCAAACCTGGTATGATATAGTAAGGAAGGTATATATATCATAAAGAATAGGGGTTTCACCATAGTATATAAAGGATTTGATTGCATACTGTAGCTGGAAACACTACACCATAATAAGGGTGATAATTGAGATTTCACTGTAGCATAGGCTATGAAGGGATGGATCATTGGAGGCTAAACCATAGCAACATGAACCATGCCATAGTTCATCATATACATCATTTAAAATGGTTGGAACAGTTGCATGGCCTTCAGATTTGAAACCTCTTAAATGAGGTTGTTAAGATCTTCAATTAGGGGAATATGTTCAAATTTAAATAGGATGAATTTATGAGGATTAAAAACATATAGTTTGACCTAAAGAAACCCCATATAAATACCCATAATTACCTTAATTTTAGCGTATTTTAAGAGAAAAAAATG
Source organism: Viscum album (assembly GCA_963277665.1). NCBI lineage: Eukaryota > Viridiplantae > Streptophyta > Magnoliopsida > Santalales > Viscaceae > Viscum > Viscum album. The sequence continues at coordinate 83,617,651 of OY728140.1, read as the reverse complement.
ATGAAAAGAAAACCAATTACCATGGTCCTATTAATTAATCAACATCGGATCATGACCCGACCAGTTTCTATGCCGTAACACCTCCTTATACACCATATATGTCAACCATTGATACCTCCAATGCCTAATTTCACCATTTTTTGATCATAGTGTACTCTTTTGATGAACCAAAACACCATGGTGGTGTCCCCTTGTTTAATATTCATATCCATGTGTAGTGGAAGACTATTTTCGGTACCATGTTGTCTGTCCTACATTGTGGTGGTCTGCTGACTAGGATACCTATGATGAAGCTATCACTGTGGTGGTCTTAATGTGTTGTAGCACTCATCCTACACTATGGTGGGTGTTACCATGTAAACCTCCACATTACATCTTCCACCATGAATCATTAATCCGCTTTTCCTAAATTTATTCCATGAGAACTTGGGGTTTATCCCGTGTTTGACCTCATGTATGAAATGGTTCTACCCTCTAGTCTTGTTATCCTCACCTTACTAGGGAACCCATGAAATGTCTGAATAGATTCGTTCATGTAATCCTTGCTGATAATTTGTTTTGATTAATGTGAAAATTTTGTTAGATTATCAACACCTTTGACGAACTATGTTGTTTATGTCAATAACTTGTGGTAGGATATTCTTTACCTCTTGGGCACTCCTTTACAAATGTATCCAATCTATGATTTATGTGTTGGATTATTTGATATTGTGCTTGACTGTGATCGCATGTAGGGGTGTGCATCCCCTGAGACCTATTGTGATATTGTTTCCATGATTTATAATACTATAGCTAATTTCTATGTTTTATTATGACCAAATATTATTGTGTATAATTCTACATACTCATGATTATAAGTTATTCTCACTTTTTTACTCAACCTATATGTGTATTACCATACTTTGGTGGTTTTTATTGGTACTTAATATAGGTGAACCATCATGACATATTTATCCCTTATAGGTGGAGTCCTTACATCTTTCAATGATGGTTATGAGTGACCTATGCACATGGTGTAGGTATGTGTTATCCATGGAATCATGTTTTGGATGCACTCAAGATAGCCTTGATTTTCCACAGGCCACTCACTCTGAGGTATCTTGATTGATGTGAATACCTAATATTTTTTCAAAGAGGACATCAAGTGATATGGTCCTCTTGATGGGTAGATGAAGTTGGGATGCATTTTTACACAACTCCACAAGGATACTATACATGGGATGGTTTGGTTACTACCAACATATTTTGATTTTCTTCCAACTTGGAGCTGAATCAAGTATAGTTTGGATTTTGGGGTAGCTTGGTTAGTGCATAACCGATTAGTTTTAGATTTTATTCCTATTTTGTTATAGATTTATTATTATTGTCACATGCATATGTTATACTTGAGCATAATAGTTAAGGGATGCATTAGTGGTTTCCTACTGAGTTACGTACTCATATACTACTCAATAATTTCCATACGCTTTTAGATTTCATGAGGGATCCAATGAAGGGAAAGGTCCATGTGGTGGATGTTCGAGAAAAAGAGTATGGATTGGGTGGAATATTGGGATAGAATATAAAGGTTCCTATAGTTTGTTCATTTATTTATCTACTCTTATTACTCTTGATAGGCTAGACACAGTGGGAGATTCCTTTTTTATATGATATATATTCCATTTATTTAGTTTTCAAATGTTTTCATTGATTATTTATTATTTATATTATTATTTTTTATTTAATTATTGACTATATCACATGATATAGAGGGTAAATTCTTCCTATAGATGGACTCAGACCCTTGCGACTAGATGGTGGCCTCTTGAGTATCGGGAGGCACAAATGAGATCATGTGACCTTATGACTCCAACCCAGTGGTTTTTGTAAGGAAGTAACAATGTGGTATTAGAGCATTAAGACTCACTACATAACATTTTCTCTTTCTTTGTCTAGGATAGGATTTAGAGTATTTAGGATGATAGAAACATAGTCTTGGGAACTATGATAGTGCATGACCAACACTTTATAGTGGACCTCCAAGTTTTCCATAAAATGGGAAAATATGTTTTATTTATACCATTGATCAAATTCACCTTTAATGATGCACATGATGTTCATATGTGATTTATGAGATTCCATATATGTTCATGCATCGTGACTAGGAATGTAGGTTCACATGACATATATATATATATATACCAATTATTATGCTTCATAAAAGTTCATTAATTTAATGCCTATATTTTCACAATCTATTTGGGGTAGTTTCACTAATATGTGATATATATGTGTTGAAAAGTTGTTGTGATATATCTTTATTTGAATTAATTAGTTAAAAAAATAATGTTGTTGTGTTATTATATATATGATGATGGTGACTTACATGCATGGATATAGACAAGGGTTAGTGCTAGGAGGTTTAACCTTGGAATAAGGGTAGACTCATAGGAAATCCTTTATGTGATCCCATAGACTGTTTTGGACTCTTAGTGTTACCAATGTTCCTTATATTTTAGAAGATACCACCTCATATATGTTTGGAGAGACTACGAGCTGACCATGATACTCTATAGCTTGTTCCTAAACCTTACCCAGTGGTGTAGCCCGTGGTTCCATACTATCCACAACCAAAATAAGTGGTATACTATGCCAAGGATTTATAACTTCAAAACCCCTAACCATTCACAGAACTAGTGAACCATACGATGTTTAGTAATGTATGATAATCATTGAGATTATATTTCACCTAGTCGACACGATTATCAATAGGAAGGTAAATCTAGAAGCAGTCATGCTGTAAGGACCTTCTAGGAATTGGGGGGAGTTATGGGTTAGGAGGGATGACATGAGGGTTTCACCTTGGAGGCCTTCAAGGACATATTTATTTTTCAAATTTCTTCCCTTAAATGCTGAAGATCTACCAAGAATAAGAGTTCATGGAGTTGTAGCAGGCTCTATAACATTATCATCATACTTCACTCTATTTATTGAGATTCTCCATTTTCATACCACTTCTGGCTTCTATTGAGGACCAAAAGACAAGGAATGTCAAGATCAGACTTCATCCCAACCATAGAAAGTTTTTCTAGAGTTTCAATATGGATTCTTATCCAGAGTTACTATGTAAGGATCTAACTATTGAGAAGATCTACATAAAGGGTTAGGTATTTGGTCTTCACCTACCCTTTAATGCTTAGTCAAGTGGCCTTCCCATAGCTACTGTGAGTACACATTGCGATGGTAGGAATAGGAATAATAGGTAGGTCCAATAGAAAATCATTATGAATGTGGAGAAGATTCTAGATTCTTCTACCACTTATAAATCTAACCCACAATGTTTCAACAACGGGATGTTCAGACACTACAATAAGTTATGACCAACACCATAGATTTAGTGCAAGTAGTGTGAATGGGTAAGACATCTATATAAGTTTTTCACTATATATTTATCTAGGTGGTCCAAATAGGAATGGATGGGGAACCAGAGGTCGAACCATGGTTCTCAGCAGCAAACCTGGATAGGTCGGGCATATCGGGGATAGAGAAAAAGAGATAATGAAATAAATTTCTTTATTATGGATAAGACTTATGTAGGTGTTTTAGAGGGAACATATTCCATTCTATGTGTATATTTGATGACATCCACCGTATTTTCTAATTTTTTTGATAACAGTGCTTCTCATTCTTTCATTTTTTCGAAATTTAGTCACTAGACTTAACCTACCAGTCAAGTTATCCCCCGAACTAGTCTCTCCTCACACACTATTAGGAACAAAGTTGGATAATCTCCATTGATTCCTAGAGTGTACTATAGTCATCTTAAACTCTGTACATATGTGTGATTTCTTGATTTTTAGGATGAAGACCTTTGATGTGATCCTCGACAAAGATTGGGCGACTTGCCTCTGATCTCACATTAACTATTATTCGTGGAATGTTTTTTTCACTTCTCCAAATAGCGAGAAGTTTATGATAATTAGAGAGTGGAAAAATGGAGTAGAAATAGTTTTAATGGACACCACTCATCTTAGGTTGATAACAACAAAGATAGTGGTCTTGTCATGTTTATTAGAATTAGTGACAGCTCCCACACTTCTCCCTCAAGTCATGGAACTCTATCAAGATTTCTTTATAGATGTCTTTAAAATAATCCCTTATAATAGAGGAGTTAAATTTGAGTTAGATATCATATTGGGTGAATGAAAAATCTCAATAACCACATATTGTGTGGAACCAAATAAAATGAAGCAGCTCAAGGTACAATTTGATGACTTAGATAAAAAAGTAATTATCATGCCAAGTACTTCACCACGTGGAGAACCTTTGTTGTTGACTAAGATGGTGGATAATAGTATTCAAAATTGTGTTGATTATTAAAAGATGAACTGGGTGGTGGTGAAGAACTGATTTCATTTTCTTTGGATTAAGTAAATTTTTGATTAGTTATAGTGATCTTAATGTTTCTCAACGATATATCTTCAACTGAGATATCACCAGTTGTGAGTCATAGAGGAGTAAATTCCAAATATGGAATTTTATAAAAATTCTGGGTTTTATGAGTACTTTGTGATGTCTTTTGGGCTGATGAACATAAAATATGTGCTTCATTACCTATTAAATAATAGTTTCCACCCATACCTGGACTTTCTCATCATAGTATTCATTGATGACATAATCATATACTCTTCAACACTGGAGAATCATTCTTGACACCTTGATATTTTTCTATGTATGATTCAAGCACACCATCTTTATTCTATGTTTACAAAGTAAAAATTTTGGATTCTAGAGTTGAATTTACCAGGACAAGTGGTTTTCAAGACATGAATATCCATTGGCCCAAAGAAGGTAGAGGTGGTGATGACATGGAAACATCCCCAAAATGTGTTTAGGATTAGGTGATTTCTGGTAATATCATGATATTATAAGTTGTTTATCCAAGACTTCTCCCATCTATCAGCACCCGCGATAGTGATAAAAAATAAGGGGGTGAAGTTTTAGTGGTCATACCTACATGAAAAAGATTTACTTGAGATGAAGATATGGTTGATGATAGCTCCAGTAATGAGACTCCATGAGTCATAGATTAGTTATGTAGTATACTGTGATACAACAAGAATTGATCTATGTGTAGTACTGATGTAGAGAGATAAGGTAGTGGACTATGGGTATCTTCGGCTATGACCCCATGATTGGAACTACCCTACACATATCTTAGTGCTGGAAACTGTGGTTCATGCTCTTAAGTTTTGAAGACACTATTTACTTCAAAAAAGATTCATTGTTTACCCGAACTACAAGATTCTTCACTATATCTTCAAATAGAAGGATATGGACTTGATATAGATGCTCTTGGTTGAGTATCTAGAGATATTCAACTTATAGATGTCGTATTACTTAATAATGGTAAACTCATTACTGATTCTATTAGCTATAAGACATTGGATGAATAAGAGTTTAGAGAGAAACCATATGAGGAACATTGGTTCTTGATGAGTTTTTTAATTGACTTTAGGATATATACTTTTGAGGACCAGAGATATATGACTTTTCTCCCTTGGTTGTCACATATTATCTTGTGGATTATGTAAAGACTAGTTATAAGCCTTACCCAAAGTGTGTTTTAATATGAGAATAGTTGGCCAGTGGTGAATCAATTCTTGAATGGTCGATGGTTAACGATGATGTGATCTTGGTACATGGCAGATTAGTAGTCCCTACTTTCATACAAGATGATATGAAGAGATATTACCATACCTCAAGATGATTAGTAAATCCTAGTGCAACCAAGATGTACAATGACTTTAGATGAAAGCTCTGGTGGCTGGGAATGAAGAGAGATGCTACTAGTTTCATATCCCAATTCCTCAGATATCTAAGGTTTAAGGGAGAACATTAATGACCTTATATATTGATTTCTCCACTTTCTGTAACAATTTTGAGGTGTTAGGAAATCATGATGGAATTTTTAATGGGTTTACCAAGGACCCTGAGGATTTGTGACACAGTTTGGGTGATTTTTGATCAGTTTATGAAAGTTTTCCACTTTTTACTGATCTAGGAGACACACCTAGTAGAAGATATGGGAATGATGTATATCCATGAGATCATATGCCCACATGGATTTCCCTTTAGTATTTTTTTAAACATAGATTCTCATTTTATATCACAGTTTTGGAAGGTATTTCAGAAGTCCCTAGGGACTCAACTGATATTCACTATGACATACCATTCACATACTAATACACAATTCGAGTGAACTATATGAATATTGGAATATATAATTCACAATTCCAAACATGACATTAGTGTATCATGGTATGATCACATATCCATAGTTTATTTTGTGTACAAAAAATTTTATAAGGATTCAATTTATATGTCACCTTATAAGGATCTTTATGGGAGGTTATATTATTCACCAATTTACTAGAATTAGGTAGGTGGGGTAGTAGTTTTGATCCCTAGAATCATTCATGAGACCTTCAAGATATGGAAACTAATTCATAAGAGGTTGATCACTTCTCAGACAAGGAATGTATATTATGTTGATTGAAGGAGGATTAATTTTGAGTTCACTATGTTTGATCGAGTTTTCTTGAGAGCGAATCCTAGGTTAGGGAAAAAAATATATTTTTTGGTAGGAAAAACTATCACATTATTTTATAATACCCTTTAAGACCATCGAGTGTATTAGAGAAATGGTGTAATATCAATATCTTCCTTCTCACTACCATGTAATTCACAATATATTCCTTATGTCACAAATTTGATGGTATATACTCAACAAAGAACATGTTATTGATTTCATGGATGTTTATCTAGAGACTAATGCATCTCAAAATGAGTTTCTAGTGTAGAATTTATTCCAAAGTAAGTAAGTCCTTCAGGGGAAAATGGTACCAATTTTCTATATTCAATGGCATTATGGGTGGATCTAGGAAGAGATTTGGGATCAGTAGGTTTATGTTTGAACTTAGTGGACAGAGTTTTTCGAGTGGGACCCCTAGAGAAGATTCTCGAGGAAGAGAACTCCTTAGAGTGGGAGGATTTAAAATCCATAAAATTATTATTCTTTAATAAATTTCTTATTTTCCCCTTCTCTTGATTTAGACCATTTTTGGGTGGAACACTATGGATTTAAGAATCTTTTGGAGGCTTAAAGGGGATTTTTGGACATTTTACTTCAAAAATATGGTTTTTGTACCATAACTATTGAGACCAAGCTTCAAGGATGGTGAATACACCACAAATAATTATGGATACATTTTAGTATTGATAGTATTTGAGGACATGCCACCATTAGCAAGAATACACCACAGTATGGGGTTTCTGGGTGAGGTTTTACTATAGACATTTCCATAGAGGGTTGGATTATTGTTGGCTATTACATAGAATCTTGGAACATGCCACATTTCAAATTCCACATTAGTTATAGTAGTTCGAACTATTATTTGATATTTAGAGTTGAAGCCTCTTAAATTTGGTCATCAGTCTTGATTTGTGTTAATACATTTGGGTTCTAAGAAGAGTAATTGATGAGGATTAAACACATGTGGTTTGAACCAAAGAAACTCCCTATAAATTCACATCACAGAACTTTCTTCAATAGGATTTAAGGATAACTGAAAGGCTAGAGAAGGAAAACACTGACTATAGTTCTTCTCTTTATGCTATAGTGGTGTGTGCCCCGTATATCTTCTATGATAAAACACCTCCTTCTACACCATAGAGTTTTAATGCTAGTACTAACCTATAGTATATTTTCTCTTCTTACGATTGTGGTGTTCTCTTACATTTCCCCAATACACCATGGTTTTTCCCCTTGCACTATAGCCAAATTCATGTTCCATGGTAGACTGTTTTCTACACTGTGGTGTCCTTACTGTACCCTGGTGGGTCACTGACCAAGTCACCTATTCCACAACCATCATCATGGTTCTATTATTACTCCATAGCACTCAACCTGTGCTGTTATGGGTGTTTTCTAGTATACCTACTTGTTTCAGCTTCGTCCTTGCACTATGGATCATCTTTTCATCAATTTTTTCTAGTTGAAATTGGGGTTCTTCCAACATATGACCTCATGTAAGAAATGGTTATATGATCAATTCATTTTATCCTCTCCTTAATATAAAACATGTGGCATGTTTTTTTAGACTAATTCAATGAATCCTTGGTGATAATGTTTTATGATTATTGTGTAAACATGGTTTGATTATCGACACTTCCAACAGACCTTGACGTGGATATCAATGAATTTTGATAGGAAGTTTCTTACCTCATGGTCACTCATTTACACATGTTTACATACAATGATTTATGTGTTAGATTATCTGATATCATGCTTGATTATGATGGCATGTGGGTGGGTGGGTGGGTTTAGCATGTGATACCAATTGTGATATTATTTCCATGAGTTATATTAGTGTATCTTGATTCCATGTTTTATTATAATCACATTATATTGTTTATGATGTTATAATCATGATTATATGATATTTGATCTTGTGTGCTCACCCTGTATGTGTGTAACCATACCTTGGTTTTTTGATTGGTACTTGATACATGTGGAACATCATTAAATATTTATCCCTTATAGGGGGAATGTAAACAACATGGAAAAATAGAGATGTGGGTCCTATGTATAGGTTGGAGCTACAAGGTATCCATAGTTTCATTTTTTTGATGTACTATAAGTGTCCTTGTTTTTGAAAGTTCTACTCAATACGAGGTAGCATGGTCAATGTGGGTATATGATATTCTCAATTGGAGGATGTTGGGTGACATGGTACTCCTGATGGATATATGATGCTAGGGTTTATGTTCACACAACTTCATGAGGAAAACATACATGGGATGGTTTGGTTACTACTAATAGCTTCTAATTGTATTCCATCATTGAGATAAAGCAGGTATAACCAGGGGTTTTTTCTAGATTGGTTAGAATATGACCACTCGATTTTGGATTGTATGTTCATGTCAGTATAAATATATTATAATTATATAATGAACATGTTATACTTGAGAACAGTTGGTTAAGGACACATTGGTGGTGTATTACTGAGTCTTTTACTCACACCCTACTCAGTCATTTCAGTTTTATTTTAGATTTCATGAGCGATCCAGCCAAGGGTAGGGTCCCTATGGTGGATATTTGAGTATAGGAGCATAGAGAAGGAATCTAACCAGGATGAACTCTAGAGGAACCCATAATGATTTTATTTATTTATCATCTTTTATTACTCTATGTAGGCTTTCTATATTGGGAGATATCATTTTTATATGAAATGTATTCCATTTATTTAGTTTCTAAAAGTTTACTCTAATTATTTATTATTAATAATATTTTTTATTATTTTGTTATCAATCCTATGACATGATATGGAGGGTATAGTTGGCCCATGGATGGAATCCAACCCTTGTAGCTAGTTGGAATCCTATTATGTACAAGGACGTGTGCATGAGGTCATGTGACATTCCTTCTTGGACCTTGTGGTTCGGATCAGGAAGTTAAAGATTTTCTATATATAATATGGCTGGAGTTGATTAAATATTATGACTATTCAATACATTACCACCATTGAAAAGAGAGTAAGTAGGTTGATGTTATTATTCAAAAGGATTATGCTAGTTTATCTATGACGAGGATTTTAAAAGACACAATATTATAGAATTTTAAATTAGGGACCTTTAAATATAAAGTAAGGGGAGAAATATTATCTTTATCAAATGAGTGTTCAACCATCTATCCATGTGAAGATTAATGTGGAAAAAAAAGGAGATCGAGAGCTGGAAAATAAGGTGAGTAGTATTCCTGAGTTCAACCTTGATTGTGAGGGAATGATAAGGTTAAAGAACCAATTATGTTTCCTCTATCTATAAGTCTTGAAGAAGGAGTTATTGAAAAAACTAATATCTCATCATTATCTATTTGTCCTTGAATTAAAAGAACTATTTATATCTAAAAAACATTCTTGTGGGATAACATGAAGATGGATATTGTAAAGTATGTATCATAGTGCTTGGTATGTTAGAAAGTTTAGATGATAGATAGAAGTATAATGGGGTTTTATAACCATTACCCCTTAAAAAATTGAAAATGGAAAAACATCAACATGGATTTCATCATTGGACAACCCAAAAATCTAAATTCCATAGTTTTATATGGGTTGTAGTTGATCACCTTATAAAGTTAGTATATTTCATTATGAATTGTGGAGATTTTTCTCTTCTTTAGATTTCTATGATATAAATTAATAAAGTGGTAAGGTTTCATGGGGTACAAAATTATATTGTATTTTATTTAGATATGATGTTTACCTTGAATTTCAAGCAAATTATTCATTAATATCTAGATATATAGATGTTCTTTATTTCTTTATATATCCATTTATAGATATTGATTCTGAGAGAACCATTAAAATCCTAGAGGATATTATAAGATCATATTCTCTACATTTTAATGGTGTGTGAAATCACCACCTTACCTATATCAAATTCTTATATAAAAATAGTATTCACTCAAAAATTAAGATGAATATTTATAAGTCCCTCTACAGAAGGAAGTGTAAAACTATAATATTCTAGAATTATGTTGGATAAACAAATATATTAAGAACTATGTAAGATAATGTAATTATAGTAAAGTTTAGAACTATTTAGAATCACATCAAGGTATCTCATTATCGATAAAAGATTTATACTGAAAAGAGTTAGAAAGATCTATAATTTGATATTAGTTAGAAGGAATTCCTTTGAATGTTTCCATGGATGAAAGTTATGATATTTGAAAATAAGGGAAAGTTAAGTCTTATATATGACATCCCTTTTGAGATTATTGATCATATTGGAATAGTTAACTATCACTTAGAACATCCATAGACCCTATCTCAAGTTCATGATATGGTAACCTTTGTTTAATATGACATTAATAATTTGATAATATCATGATGTCAATAATACATATCACATACAGTTTCACAACCCAAATATTGGTATCTTGGAGATTAGAAACATAAACATCTTATTTTAATAGACTTAAAAACATTTCCAAACAATCATGATCCTCTATACCCTTTCCTAAATGTCTCACAGGATATAATAATCTTTACAACATTGGGAATGGAAACATAACAAAAGTTGTGAGTTTAAATTCTTAGTAAGGGGAAAACACATCACAACGTTTTAGATCAGAAACATGATGAAGAACATGATAAGGATATAAATATCTTTATAAGAGATCATAAGACCAAATATGGTAATCAAAAAACATGACAAAAAATATAATATAAAAAATATTATTAAGGAGTCATAAAAGATATGACCAGGCTCAAGATATATACCAATAAACTAAAAATTATGAGCATGACATAAAAGTGTAGAATAATTAAAAAATATGGTGTAATCATGAAGACTTGGTATAAATTGATCAACACCAAGAAAATTTTGAACAATAAGAAACATATGATTTCTTATTTTTTTGAATATACCTACCAACCCAATCACTTACATGTTTGTTAGTGGAACCAAACACCATCACAACCACCCTTTGAAAACCTAGATACTCACTAACCTATTCATGTAATATTTCTATCTCATGAGATATAATCCTTTACCCAATGAATTGGAGGGAGATATAGGCCCCACCCATCTCATAATATATATGTATATATATGTGTACCATTTGAAAATAAAACATCTATACTCTTGTAAAGAACCCATAAAAAATAATTGGTTAGTTAAACATTGCCAAAAAATCATGTAACATGAACTTAATAAATCATATAATATCAATACTCTAATTTACAAAATAAATCATATCATAATAATATATAGTAGATTATCAAAACATCACTTAATGAGGGATAAGCATTGGATGTAAAATAGAAGTATAGATATAATGGTTTTCACAAAACCATAAGAATAATTATAAAATATGAAGTGTAAATTACATTCAAAATCATTTTTGTGGAGAGAAAGAGAATACTTTTGAAAATAGTATTATAATGAGTTCCCAAAAAAAGACCCTAAAAAGGCATAAAGGTTTCAAAAAGGATAAGTGAAAATACATTGAATGTATTTACTTTTAAAAATAATATTTAATAATATAGACTTGAAATAGAAAAAATGTGTTAAAAATGGTATGTGAAGATACTTTGAAAACTTTTACTATTAAAAGAATCTTTAATAATGGTTACTTTAGAAATCCATAAAGTTTTCAAAAAAATGGAGTGTGGAGATTGTAACACTGTAAGATTTTAAATGAGGAGCATCAAGTTAGATTGAGTGTATGACATGAAACACCAAGAATAGAAGAGATTACAACACTCTAAAACTCTTTGATATATTTCTTTTTAAATAAATTAAATCTCTTAGATAGCTTTCAATGCATGTATCACCACATTTTAACAAAGTGAGATACTCTATTAAAATATTATTATTTAAATAACATAATTATAAACTGGTCGTTAAATTAGCTGGTATAAATAGAACTAACTAAATTATTAAAATTACATGTTTTACACATGTAAAAAATAAATTCAATGGTGATGTAATTTTAATAAATAAAATAAGAATCATTTGAAAGAAAACTAAATGTTTTTCTAAAAAATTGTATATTCAAAAGGAAGGTTTAGTTGTGCATTATGGATATAATTTAAAATTAATTTTCAGCACTTTTAGGAAATTTATTTTAAAAAATAATCATAATTTTTGAAATTATATTGTCAAATTTATCTTAGTGTGAGTTATTTAGAATGTTCTAAAAATATATATTTTTTAAGAATAGTGAAATATTCTGATTTTTGTTGAAATAATTAGTTTCATTTAAATTATTTACATTGTTAAATTATATTTAAAATTTGTTTTATAGTAAAATTAGTTCAATTATTCGATAATTTATATAATTTAGTTAATTGGAATCAATTTCATGATAAATTATAATATAAAAATAATTTACACTTTTGAAAGTTTTCATTTAGAAAAACCTTTTTTTAATCATGTCTGTGTGTTTAATTTTAAATTGGATTATTATAATTATACTAATTTAATTTGGAAAATTTGATTCCAAATATTTAATAATTATAATTTATATTATCTAATAATTTCAAATTAAATTTTGATCATAATGAATAGTGAAAACAATAAAAAATAAATTTCCATAATTAAGGTGAAAATGGGTTTATAAGGGGGGTTTAACTAAGAATATAAGGGTTAAAGTGATTTAAACATGTCCAAAACCAATTAGACGGACATATGGAGACCTTATAAAATACATGTTCCAATAATGACCCATTGTTTAGGATTTTTCATGAAAAAAATGTGGGTATCCTCTCCCCCACTTAGAAAAGGTCACCTGGTCTCCTCCTATATTCTCACTTCCAAAGCCATTTATTTTAGAAAATCCCTTCAAAAACCCCTTCCTAGATCCTATAAAAAACATCCTAGATTCAATTTTTTGATCATAAATCCAATCTAGTAAGGCTTTAGGTGTAAATCTAAATGAGTTCTTTGAAAAAGAGATAACATTCTTAACGTGCATATTTGTTTTTTTCTTATTCTACTTCCTTAAAATATTATTCAATAATGAGAATATAATAATACAAGTTTATAACATATAATTATATGTTATTTTGTTAATATATTAACTTATATCCATCTCTACTTCCATAAAATGGAAAATGAAATTGTCAATCGTGTATACGGTGGGCTACCACCTTACGAACCAATTTAATTCACTTCCTTCCGTACATTTAAAGGATATATATAATGATATATTTAACATATTTATATGATAATTATGATATTTTTATAATTATGTAATATTTATATCATATATACCTTATTACATTCCATTTTGTTGGGGAATATGATAATGTCAATCGTGTGTACGATGGACCACCACCTCACAAAGCGATGTCATTTGTTTTTCATTTATTATTTAAATGAATGTTAGTAAAGATAAAGTAATGAAATATATTTGATATATATAACCTAAATATTATTATTAAAATATAATATGATATCTATATTCTTACCTTCCAATCCATTGGAAAATAATAACTTTACTCATGCGTATGTGTGGACTACTGCCTCCACATAGTGATGTGAAATTTGTTTTCATTTTATTTTAATTTGGATGGTAATAAGTATGAAATTTATTGATATAAATAATATATATAATATAATAATGATTATTTAATGGTGATTTAATATTTATTTTCCCTTCATTCCATCCACCGAGAAAAAATGGAAACAACATTCATGCATATGTATGGATTACTGTCTCTATGAAAGGTGTAATCCATTTTCTATCTATAAATTTTATAAATTATTATAAATAAATTTATAATGAATATATAAGTACCTGACCCTAAAAAATTACATAATCATTAATTAAATGAATAATTCACATTGAGGATCTTTTCAGGTTTAGAGTTTTAGAGAATTAGGCCATAACTATTACATAACAACTTGAAAATAACATATAGACACTACTACTTAGTAACTATTTTTTCAGAAAGAAAAAAAACCTCTTATAAAGAAACATGTATAGTTCAATGTTTTAGACAGAATGGATTTTCCATGATCCCATCCTTGACCCTATTCATCTTTATTTCATGTGGAAAACATTTAAAAAACATGGGATGAGCATAAAAAGCATAGTAAGGGTAAATAAAATAAGTAAGAAATCCAATATCCCATCAATAAATAAAAATCAATGAAACCAATACTTTTCAATCATAACATACCTTACGAAATCATAAGATTAATGAATAACACACAAAAATCATAAATCATAAAGGTAACTTATAGAATTCATAACATACATACATTGTAGCTATCACAGCTACATAGGGAGTCACATTTGGAATACCCATCACAGTATATTCCCTAAATATATTAGGAGAAACATTAACGTTTACCTCCGTCATGTTACCCAATGCATTGGAGAGTTGTCTCAGGCTCACCCGCCCTAGGTTTATCACGAAACCACTTGTATAGGTAAACAATTCCCAATAACCATAACATATTCAAAACACATAATAAAAAAAATAAAGGAAATATAACATTTCTACATTCCAATCAAAATATATCAAATCAAGACATTTAAATAAAAAATGCTTTATCAAATCATTTTTAAAACCATTTAAAAACATTTAATAAAGAGATTTTTTAATAAATGTGTCCCATACCAATTTGAAGATTTTAAATGAATTATCATTTAAAAAAATTAATGTCCATAAAAATAAATCCTAAAAAACATTTTGAAAACATGGACATTAATGAGAAATATTTAGAAGAATAAATCTTTAAAACATTTAAAACGATATTTTAGTTAAAGTGTTTTTAACAAAAAGAGAGACGCTTGAATACAAATAATTAATGAATAAGATTTAATCCAAACTTTATAATATAATTAGAATAAAGGGATTCATGATATATTATGCGAATGGAAATTATATACTCCACATAAGATTGAATTGGTGTATAACAACAATGAAGTCTCAATGGAATGTAAATTGAGATGAAATCTCTTATAAAAACTGTTTCCTTAGATTAAGGATAAATCAATTGCATAATAATGTTTGAAAAATAAGAATACACTCAATATAAGTGGATATTAAGTGTGAAACAATAAGATTATATTCACACATATTCATAGCATGACATAATCAAGAAGAAGAAGTTTAACCCAAAGAATTGAAATTGGGTGAAGAAGTTCCCTTACAGAAATTTTACAGCCTAACAACGTCACTTTAATATTTAGAAAATAAATTGATGAGAGATAAAAGGGTATCACATCACAAGGACATAAATTTTATATCAATAAGGATATGTAATAACATATCCCAACATAATAAGATGCAAATTAAAAGACATAACAAAAAGAACTCTTTTAAAAAGAGGAGGGTGAAAGGTTCCCTTACCAATTTAGTAACTTACGAAAAATACACCCCATAAAAGATGGATTATACAATGAAGATGTAAATACCCATAAATTTAATTATATTATACAATGATTAAAATCATGGGCAGTACATAAACCACACAAATGGAAATAGTTGCAATAGAGCATGAATCTCATGGGAATAAAAAGTGAGATGAAAACCCATTACCATGTTGTAATCAATCGAGTTGTATGACCAAAAGTTAATAACCAACAAATTAATCATATAATACCATGAATATAAAAATAATAATGATAATATATATAAAATTTCAGTACACAATACACCACATGCAATAAATAAGTGGGGAACAATGTAAATCTCACTGAATTAAAAGTGAGATAAGAAATCCCTTACCTCATGTCCAACTTGACTCTTATGTTTTGGGTTCTTCCGGAATAATAAACTTATGTTAATTTCTACTTCTTCTATAACATTTTTCAAGTTTATTATTACTTTTATACCACTTATTACCTTTCTATAACAATATGTTAATTATTTGAGTTCATATCGTACATTTTCTAGATGTTCGGAATTTGAGTTAAAAATGAACTTTTTATAATTACAATTTGACCATGTGGTCAAAATACATTATATACAAAATTATATTAATGATTTAGATATCATATATATTATATATCCAGTATATATATTTATTTATATTAGTACATAACATTTGGAGATCTGAAATGAAATGCACTGATCATGGAGATGGTAAGCTGTACGTACGCATGAACGCTACTTTGATTTCTATTTTTTACTTTAATAGACTTAAAACATAATGATACAAAGGTATATTATTATTAAAGTCTAATATCATATATAATATCATTAACTATATACTTTATATGTCCCACATATGGCATTAATGAGTCATATCACTTTGAGGGGCTGGTAGTCCGCACTTTCTCAAAAGAAATTATCACGTTTAACCACTATGAAAACCATAAAGGTATTCTATAAATGAAATATACATAAGTATAAAGAAAACATAAACATAATATATATCATATATAAATACAGTTCCATCTTAATGGCCACCATGAGAGGCGGTAGGAGATAATTTAACGATCATCGCTTCGTGATGCGTTAGTTTTCCATACACATAAATAATATGTTCTTGACCCATTAGATGGATGTGTGTGTAATTTTAGTTCAGAATAATTCTCATAAAATCGTCCTATTATATTTAGGATACTAGTCTTGTTATAAAATAATGGAATAAAAATATTTTAGGGGTTGTATAAGTAAAATAAAATAAAAGAAGTTAAGAGAAACCATTACCTTTAATTTGGGTAACTTTCTTTGGTTTGAACCAAAAGGACTTCTTGAAGTGACTTCTACATAAGGTAAGGCTTCTAGGTGGAAGAGATGGATATTGATAGATTATTTGGGTAGAGTTTGGATGAACCAAAGGGCTTTAGAGGTGTGTGGAATGAGTTAGACGTGAGGGATTTTGATAAGGGGGAGGAGGGGCTCTTTTGGAAAGTGTGGAACTATTATTTTATTATATAATGAGTTTCAGTTTCTAAATGTCCAAAACATATTAATATAGAAGATAGTATGACTCAAGGTATAAATAAATTCGTAAAATAATAATTGGAATGGTTTTGGATGTCATTTTAATATTTATAAAATCATTTATTAATGAGGTAATACTGTATCATTTTGTGTCATGAATAATTTAATTTATTTGATGTCTAAAAATTATAAAAAAATACAATGATGTAGGAAATACATTTAAATTTATAAATAATATTTATATTAAAAAATATAACTTATATAACCCTATGTAAAAATTAATTTAATAAAAGATGTTTGTTTAATTCATTTTGGTTTTTTCCATTAAATTAATTAAAATAAAGTGTCATTATCACTCTAAAGTGTCTCCATGAGGTCCCAAAATCAACCCAAAGATGCCCAAGGTCGGCCATGACTCATCCAATAAGGTTAAAACAAGTTTTAAGGTAATTTTTTATTATTATTATATTATTTTTACCTTGAATTACCCTATTTACCTTTAACCGCAGTAAATAAAAGTCAAAAGTTACTATTTACCAAAAAATATTTTCATCTTATTGAACCACATTTTACTTACTAATAAAAACTTTTTTTGTTGGATTTTTGAAATTAAATTCATAGAAGCGGTAAAATTAAATTTAAATGAAAAATTCAGTTTTTTAACTACTACTAAGTGGTTTTACTATTAATAAAAAATTGATGTTTTTCAGAAAAATACCGAAAATTCACCCTATGATATATTTGATATTAAAAATTCAAAAATGATGTATATTTTATCAAATTAAAAAAATAAAAGTTGAATTAATTAATTTAAAATTAATTCTTGTTGTCAAAACAAATAGCGTGTTTTTAAGAAACATTATCTATCAAAATATTGACAGTTTTTTATGTCCAATTTCAATGTGAAATTAATTACAATGACCACCATTAAATTAAATGGTAAAAATATAATATAATTAAATTTTAAAACACATTAAAAAGACAATATAACATTGTAAATAAATTATATTAAAAATTAGTATGAATTAAAATACAGTATTTTTCACTATTCATTAAAAAATGAATTTTATCATAAAAATACCAAAATTTTACCCAAGGTAAATTTTAATGTCCCGATTCTAAAGAAGAATTTTATTTTTTTCAAATAGAACATATAAAAGAGACCAAACCTATATATAAAGAGGGTTAACCATCAAAATGTGGTAAATCGACCCTTTTAAGAATATTATAGTGTTTTTGCTTAAAATCAGATTAATTCACATTTTAAGCCTCTAAAATTTATTGGATAAATGTAAAAAAAATTAAAAAACATGTATATTTGTATTGTTGTTAGTTATGTTCATTACCACCAATACAAAGGTTAGGCGTTACTATAATTAAGAATAATAATATCATATTCTTATTGTGCAGTGTGAGATTTCAAAGAAACCCATATTTGTGAATCGGGTACGCCATCGAACATAGAGTTCCCTTTAAAGTAGAATTAATATTTAGTTCATGAATATTAATAAAAATGAAAAATGTCATGTTCTTTATTTTCCTGGGATGTTATAAAATATATATGAAATATATAAAATGGTTAACATGGTTTATATGATGTAACCATGATCAAAGTATAATGACCAAAATTACCAAACTGAAACATACATGAAAAACGAAGAAATTATCACCTGAAACAGTAATTTTAAAAAATAATTGTTAATAGAAACATGATAAAAGATTATAAGTAAATAATACATGGTATGATATATTTGAGTACATTTATTTAATATATTTATAAGAAACCAATATTTATTATATAGAAGGTTCGAACACATATGAAAGAATTCAGACTTGAGTTAAGGGTTTCTCGTCCCACTTTTACTTTTGTGAGAAATATGCCATATTCACAACTTATTCCCTTGTGTGATGTATATAATGAAGCTTTTGATATATTATATCATTAATATATTTATTTTCATGGTATTAAAATCTCATTTTATGTTATTTTATTCTTAGGGATTATGATTCAAAAGTTACGAAAGTGGTAAGGGTTTATTTCACATTCTCCTCATTATTTAAGATTATTTATGTATAAGTCTCCCTTAAGGGAAATATTTTATATTTCTATCATAAAATATTTTTTTTCTAATCTGGTTATTAATGAACCTTTTCAAGTAATCATTCCATTTTTCTTTTCTCTGTTACTTAATATTGTAGATATTGTTTTAAGAAAATATGACCTCATTTCAATCTTTTTTCAAATATCATTTTTATTCCAAAAACATGTTTTATGAAAATAATTTAAAAAATGTTATTAACATTATCCAAATTATTTTTTAAATAAATTTTACCTATTTTTTACATTTTAATTTTTATAAAGGAATCTTCAAGTTTTTTCCAAACAATTTACCATTTTCATTTATCAAAAATATTAAAGGAATCTTTTTTAATGTGTATGGTATAAATGTAATTTTCTGACATCATGACCAAGAAATGTTTGAAATCATATTTTACATGTTTTCAAAAGTTAGTTTTCAATAAAAGTATTTTAAAAATATATTATGAACAATTTTTTTAAAATATTTTTAAAGTGAAAAGGTTATTTTCTTTAAAAATGTTTTTAATGACATTTTTATGCTATTTTTAATCATAAATGAAATAAAACCATTATTTTATTAATGCTACAATATGGATATGTTGTATTGATATCATCCTTATTATTTATTTTCATGGTTTATGATTATTGTTATTGAGTATGTATAATTTTATTACTATACACCAAATTACCCTCGATGGTTTATGAATATGTTAATTTGATTGGGGTAACTATTAACATTTTGTATGTTAATTTTTAAATGTGAATGTTTATGTTGATTATGTTTCACCCCTTTCATATGAGGAATCTATTGTACTTAGTAAGTGATAGGTGGGTCCCGATTATAGACAACCCCTAGATGAATCAACAGGTCTTGTGAGCCTAACCAGTAGGCCAAATTAGATGGGTTTCTACCAACTAGTTTAGACTGTCTTATGATGGTCTCAATAGTATTTATAATATGTAAAAAACTATGTATGATCTCATCATTAGATCATTTATTGATGTCCATGAGATTATTTTATTATTTTTAATATCCCTGGATAATTTCCAAGCCTAAGTGATTATTTATTTGTATTTATTTTATCATCATTTATTCATAGAATATTATGATAAAGTTATTGTATAAATGGAACATGTTTTTCCGTTATTTAATATGACATATTGATTATGATTATTTATTCATGATAGCTTCTGTTGTACCCATACCCTTACATGGCATTTGATCTCACCACTTTCTTATGTTTTTTCCCTAGGATACCAGGTTGTGTTTTATGATTGATATGTTGGGATATAATATGGGGAAATTTGATGTTCTAAAAAACACTTTTTATTTTTTTCAATTGTAATGTGAACTTCAAGTATGTATCTATTTTTCCATTACTAATAAACTATTAAGTCTTTCAGGATTTGATTCCTTGTATCTTATGAAAATTTAAAGTAGATAACAGCTCTAGACTACTAGGGTTAGGGTCATTATAGTTTGTATCAGAGAAGATTTAGTAGAAACCTTTGGTACTAGATTTAGAAATACATAAATTAAGGAATACAACTCTATCACTTACTCTAAGTATAACTATAATTATAAGATAACATCACAATTTTTTCATAAGGTATAGATTATATTGTTTTACTATAAGTAAAAACTTATCTAGATACTAAAATTGGATGTGGTTTTGGAAAAAATGTACCTAGGGGAAATAACTTTGAAAATGACACATCGGTCTTGACTCAAGCATTACCAGGTACATGAAAATAATCCTTACTATGCACCAATTTTGACACTCCTAGTGGATATAATTGGGTTAATTTACATTTTCATTAAAAACCATTATAAAGTATTTGAAAATATTTTTATGATTTGTAAACATTCCTAATGAAACCCTGTTTATGATTATGATATTAGACATACACAAAATTTTGAATTTATGTTAACTTTTTTATAATTTTTGGGATTATACATTATGATACATAATTTCATGATCTAATTTAGTGTGTTAAAATATTTATAAATGTAACCGAGTAGAAGGAACTTGAATCATATCAATGCATGCAATCCAAAGAGTAATAATGATCATTTCCTTGATGGGATTAATCTAATCTTTTGAAGATAACTAGTATCCAAAACATTCTCATCATATGAGGATATAGTATCATGTTCTACCAAGAAAATGAAAAAATTATATATGTATTATAGATTTATAGGAACCAAGAGAATAATACGACATCAGATGAAATAATTGATAAGGTAAATTACAGAAAGAAGGGTTTAACCACATGTGATAATTGTGGAAATAAATACCCTAGAACTTTCTTGAAGTGAATGAGAGTTTTCTACAAGTGTGGAGAGAAATTAAACTATTATAATGATCTCAAGGGAAGGAAAAAAGTTTCTAATATTCAATTCTTCAACTATAAGGATATTGGACACTATGAAAATCAATATCCCAAGCATCAAAGGAATATACTTTAGAAGCAGCTAAGGGATCAAGGTCATGATTATGTTATTACTATGGATGAATTGGAATGATTAATTTTCTTATGTTTGGTTCAATAATTATGTTATATGAGTATTTTATAAATGATACTATAGTTATAAGAATCATGAAATGTATAAGGATTGTACTAAAACACTTTTTATTTAAGTATTTTTGAGCATATATTAAATGGTACCAATGACCAAGAAAAGTGATTCAGTTGCAAGTTGAACTTCATGGAAAAAAACATTTTTGAGAAGAGATAACCATTAATATGTGCTCTATGTTCACTACTAGAAATTAGACAATTTTCAACAGGACATTATGATAAACAAATGACCTATCACAAATAGTCCCCGAACTCAAATTATTTGTGATGGAATAAGTGATCTGTCGCAAAAATCACTATTTCTAACGAAAAAAATTGTTTCCTTGCAAATAGTTTTGGAGGGGCTTCCCAATTCTTAGTGGCACAAAAATTTGTGATAGATTATTACTTATATTTAAAATTCAAGTCATCTAGGAATTATTTGATATAGAATTAAATTCCCATCACCAATACTTTTGGCAGAATGACTATTTTTGACAAAATCAATTTCATCACAAATAGTCTATCGGAAATAATAATACAATTTAACCTATATAACCCCCTTATTATTCCTCCTCTCTTCTTACTACTATCCCAAACAAACACTCTATCTCATTCCCTCCTCCATGGCATACTGCTGCATCGCTACGCCACATTGCACCACCATGCTGGCACACCGCTCTATTGCTTTTCCACACCGTTATACTGCTCTCTCTTCCACACAACTGAGGGACGACACCTTCCCTGGGTTGGCCCACTCAGATATGTTAGGTATGGAATATAGTTATATTGTCTTTCCTTTTTTTCATATTACAGTTTAATCCTATGAATACTTGTCTGGTCAAAACCTATGTTAATCAATTTACCAGTTTTTTAATTTATTTGATATTTAGGACTAATATAAAATTATTAGTTTATATTTGCATTTCAATTGTTTTTTCAATATTTTATTTCATTTTATTTTAGGGTTAATATATATATATATATATATATATATTTGGGTGTTAATTATTTTATAATTCTTGAATTCCAAAATTGATCACCTAGAGAAGTGATCCACAGATTTTGGCTTTTAGATGCCATGGATAAATGACACATTGTACGCCTAAATTTTTCACCCAAATATAATATAATAATGGAAGTATCATGTCCAAGGATATGAATACTTACCTTATAATGTTATGTCATAGATAAATTGGGATTTTAAATAATTCAACAGCCAAAATTGATCATCAAAATTGTTTTATAATGCTTATATGGCTTGTATTTCAAAATAGATTTCTATTTAGGTGTAAATTATTTGATTATAGGGTTAATTCATCTTCAAACTTAAAAATTAATTTTATGATACTTTCTTAATTATATTTTGGGGTCAATTGTTTTTTCAAGAGTTGATTTCATTTAATAAAATGTTATTTATAAAATTACATTTATAAGTTTTAAAAAAAAGCTTAATGAAAAAACAATAACATTTAAAATATGTAATATTTATTTAAAAAATTTCAATAAAAATTAGGGTAATGTTTTTTAATGTTTTTTTAAAAAAATATTACAAATATAAAGAATTATCAAAAATTTGTAATAAATATTAATTATTAAAAATGTTGTATTAAATTAAGTGGTTAGTAAAAATCATTAAATTATTTATAATATATAATAAATATTGAGTCATTGTTATTAATAAATTTTATATATTAATGATAATTATAAAATAAAAATAATAATTTGTAAAAATATTTTAAAAAAATATAACAACTATTAGAAATTCATAATAATTCATATAATCGTTGTAATAATTAAAATAACAAGTATAAATAATTTGTATAAATATTGTAAAATCATCTGATGCGTGGAATTGTTAAAATGTATATAGGGTAATAATTATTAATTAAAAAATTATTTATTCCAAATAAATATCATCTCAAAATAAATATTATTTCAAAAATATTAACTAAAAATATTTTATTAATTATTTATATAACTTTTTAATTTAAGATAATAAAATTTATTTATAATCAAAATTATCTATAAGTAAAATTACTTATAAACTATATATATTTATATATATGTATGTTTATAAAGATCCATATATGTATATTTGTTTAAAAAATATTTAGAATATATATTTTATGTATTTATATTAATTATAAAATCGTGAAATATATATATATAGTAATTATTATAAATGTAATAATTATTCACATAATTAATAATAATCATTACATAATTTATAATAATTAATAATTAATTAGTCAATATTATTAATAAATATTAAATATTAGTGTTAGTTACAAGCTATTATTAATAATTTCAAATTTTGAATAAATTATGAAAATATGTTAAAAATCTAAAAGAAACAATATGAAATTCTAGTAATTATTAAATATTAGTAATATTTATTACAAAATTAGATATTAATAATAAATAATTATTATTTCTTAACAAAAAATTTTATAAAATACTTAAAATTTAAAAAATATTTCTAATAAACACTATTATTTTCAAACCTTGCCAAAAAATATAAAAAGTAACCCTTAAAAATTCATATTAATTTATGTACAATTTATGTTAATTAAGCTAATTTATATTAATAATTTTTAATTTTTTTTAATATGTATATATAATATTAATAAAAAATTAAAAATGATACCCTCACGTGCGATGTTACCAAACATTTGACACTCAGAAGTCTTATCTCATAGCTAGGGTAAAGATATGATCTTTGATTTAATGGTGGCCTCAGATTTCTGATATAATAAACTGTTATGGATATACTTCATTTTTTGTGGGAAATTATAATAATAATATAAAATGATATTACCATTATGCATGATGTTACTAATGTTTCAACAAAAAATGATATTTCACATCTAGGGTAAACCCCACATGTCAGACCCAATGGTGGTCTCTAATTTTTCATTCGATAAACTATTCTAGATATAATTTATATTTTTATAAGAAATGTTAATAATATTATTAAATGAATTACCCTCACATGTGATGTTACCATACATCGAATGTGTAATGACCCGAAGTTTTTCAATGGAAAATTCCCATCTTATATTTATGTCTAACATAATATGAAAACACAAAATAATGAACTACTAAAAGTGACCTTTATACATAAGTTTTTCACAACTATGTTTTGAATTTTGAAAATCATACATACACGGTTGTGTTCAAGATGGTTTTTGGAGTCTAATGAAACAAAAATAATTTTTGGTGAATAGTAACCCGCCCTTATGAATAGTATCCTACCCGTATGAATAGTAATATGACCCTTATGAATAGTAAATAAGAGTGACATTACATATGAATAATAAAATAAAATTTAGACATCATAGAAAGTGACAATTTGACCTTAGTAAACGTTTATGGTATTTTATAATTCATAAATAATTAATTAATTAATTAATTTAAATGAATAATTATTTCCCTGAAATGTATTCATAAATTATTGAATAAATTTTTAATAGGTTTTAGATAATTTTATAAGACACTACGTAATTTTTGAAAGAACTATAAAATCAGTTTTAGTCTTAAAAACTGTTTTTTAAGTAAATTATGATTTTAATTAAATATTAAATTAATAATATTTATAAAATTATTTTTGAAAAATGGACTTCATTTTTGGATTCTACACATTGAAAAATGGTTGGGGTAAATTTTTGGGATTTTTCTGAGATACTTGAATTTTTGTTGAATAGTAAAATACATTAATTTACCGAATAAATACATTATAATTAAAACCCACTATTCCCGACATCACAAGTGATGTAAGCACCCAAATCTCGAAATCACATGCCTTATTTAATGTTATTGGTCATTCAAGACTCACTATTACTTGTCTTGTGGGGAAATAATAAACTAATGAATTTTATATTAAGGAAACCCCTCACCCCTCCACTATAAAAGCCACCCTTCACTCCCTATTTTCCTCACACCTCTCAAGATCCAAGACTTCTATAGACACTTCCCAAACATCTTCCCTAGCCCCTCCCCCACTTCCAAAAGCTTCTGGTCTCATAAAAACACCAATCCTATCTTCCTTAAAGAGGATCTCAACAGGAAGATTTAAGAGGTAATTTCCCTCCATCTTCTCCTTTATTTTCCTTTCAAGTTCAAGTTCCTTTCTTGATCTCTCCACACCTATATTCATCCAAATTGTTTTGTAACTCCATTATTATACATATAATGTAATTTTATGATTCTAATGGGATATTATATCACCCCCACACCCTTTCCCTCTTCCTTTTATTTTATTAAAGAGAACGTTGTTCATGAGGTGTTAATTTATCACCTTCAAAAACGACATGCTCTCTTCTTCCATTTCTACCTTCAGATCTGGTCATGAAACCATTTTTATGGTTGAACCAGAATATTTTATATTTATTATGTTTGATTTTAAGTTCTGTAAATAACCTATGGCCATATTACTAAGTTAAAATTTAAAACAAGTTCGTCGTGATCCACAACCGCTCAAATTAACCCAAATAACCATCATTAAATTCTTATCTAATGATTCGTCCACATGGATCTAATATAATTCATTATAAAATTATTAAAGCTACTTTAATATCATTAATAACATGTAATATCAGTTCTGGATGTTTACCCATGATCTACGAAAACTTCAATTTAAGAATACAAGTGATCCACTCAAGAAAACCATGAAAACGAACATCCCCGAACAATATTTTTAAACTCTATAAGTTATCCAAAGGAACATAATATGACAT
This sequence comes from Viscum album, assembly GCA_963277665.1. Taxonomy (NCBI): domain Eukaryota; kingdom Viridiplantae; phylum Streptophyta; class Magnoliopsida; order Santalales; family Viscaceae; genus Viscum; species Viscum album. Next base: position 83,590,814 of record OY728140.1, on the reverse strand, counting down.
AATGAAACCATAATGAACCATATTAATTTAAACATGGTTATTTATTTCTAATTAATGAATATAATTTCATTATACAGGACATTAAAGAGAAGGAGGTATTCGAGTACAAGGTAAGGGGAAATTCTCGAACCCAACTTTCATCCTTCGGATTATCCCTATTTCACTCCATTTTTGATATGGTTACTCCTCAAAGATCATTTTTTTCATCATTGAATTTAATTTTCTGGGAGATACATTTTTTTCACTGGTTTTTATGACCAACAAAATGTTTTCCAAAATAACTATTCTATTAAGAACACCCCTTTTACTTCTCACTCAAAGAGGACGGTTCTTTTAACATGTTTGTTATTCCCTCTTTATTTTGGGAACCCAAAGCTTATGAATGTGTTATTATGAGATGAAACTCATTCCATTCCATGGGTTATTTATGTACATGTTTGATATGTGTTCTATGTGGCAAGCATGTTAATGATAATGTTATGATGTGAAGGGTGCACCCGGAATTATATAGCGCAATATGAATGTTTAAATGTGATGGGTGCGCCAAGAATTATATAGCACTACAATGCATTGGGTAAAGTGATGAATCTCATGACTAAATGTGAAATGATGTGTGAACAAGATTCTAGCTTGTTTCACAAGTATGAGTGGTAGTTAACCACTAAGACATGATGTTTCATTTTTATGCATTGCCACACTTCAAGTCCATTATTTATGCTCCTCTCATGTTCATGATCTTTCTCCTATGTTTTGTTTATGATCACCCCATGCTTTTTTGTTCTTATATATCCTCTTACTGGGATTTTTGCTCACCTATTTTCATTTATATCCTTAGTTGGCTACATGTACTAAGGATAGGACAAGTTCCACTAAGAATCTAGTGAAGAAGAAATCAAATAAATGTTTATGGTTGATGTTGTATTTGTTATGTGTGGTCCTAGTTTTCCCAAGACACTAAACCTTTGGATCCTTTATTTGTAATACTATTATGTTGTTTATCTTTCAAATGATATAATAGTAATGTAAGAAAAGTCCGGGATTCTATAGTTGGTATCAGAGGCAAGGTTTAGTTAATTTGGGAATTAGGATTAGTGAACCCTAGAGAAAATTTATAGTATGAGATTAAGTACAAATATGCACACAAGAACATATACCTAGGGACACCATATGTTATGTTTTTGGTATAACTGTTTAAATTAATAAGTTATTCATGACTTGTTTACTTATGTTTTGTTTTAACCATTCCTATTTTAGAAAATGGTGGGAACCAGGAGAAATCAGGCCAAAAACTCATGGGAGGTCCAATGCAATGATTGCCCGAACAACATCACTAATGATTTGGTAGGTGGTGTTAAAAACTTCATGAAGTTGCTTACCCAATTATCTCAGGATATGAACAATAACTATAATAATGTGGAACGTCCTACTTCACCAAAGAGGGAGCAACTAGCTATCGAATGTTTTATGCGGCAATGACCACCGACGTTTTGTGGAACTTCTGATCCAATAGTTGCGGAACAGTGGGTCAACTCAATGGAGAAGATCTTTTCTGTACTTCACTGTATTGAGACGTAGAAGGCGAATCTAGCCGTCTATCATCTGGATGGAGAAGTTGATCAATTGTGGGCTTTGATTAGGAACACCAATCCAAGAGAGGAAATTGAAGAGATGGAATGGGAAGACTTTAAGATAATGTTTCCTAATAAGTACTTCCCACAAACTCTTCGCACGAAGATGGAGAGGGAATTTATAGAGCTCAAGAAAAAAGAAGGATAATCTTTCACAACCTATGAAGCGAATTTCACAAGGCTCGCAAGGTATACTTCGGGTTTTGTTATCAACAATGATAGCAAAATTGATAGATTCTTTAGTGGATTAAAACCACACCTTCGAAAGGATCTTCTGATTCGAGACTTTGGGAGTTATGAAGAAGTTGTTCATTGTGTTCTCAAAGTGGAGATGGAGTTTGGAGAATGGTCCCATGGATATGGTGATAAGAAAAGAAATATGAAGTTTCAAGCTGGTAGATATAATGACAAAGGTGGGAAGGAAAATCAACGACCCACATGCCAAAAATGTGGGAAGTTGCACAATGGGAACTGTCTCAAAGGGACGGAGAAATGATTCAAGTGTGGGACAGAAGGAAACCATGCTAAAGAGCATCAAAAAGACATGAAAAGAAAGGAGAATGTAGCCGATGAAAGGAGAGAACCACCCATGGTTCAGTGCTACAACTGTAGGGAGCTAGGTCACTATGCAAACCAGTGCACTAAACCTCGAGTTCTCGAGGGTAATCAGCATCAGCAACCACCAAATCCAAAGGAACAAGGGATGGCTTATGCCATCACTACTGCGGAGGTGGATCATGATAATGAAGTTGTACAAGGTACACTTCCTATTCACTCAATAATGGAAAAATTCTTGTTTGATTATGGTTCTACACATTCCTTTATATCTTGCAAGTTTTATAGAACTATAGAATCGAAGCCTCAAAACCTTGAAGTAGAGATATCTATAAAAAAACCAAGTGGTGTAATCATTGAAACCCAAGTGTTGGACTCTTCTCTTGTTGGCATATATGGGAAGATTCTTCCGGAAAATATCGTAATACTTCCCTTGGTGGAATTTGACGCTATAATTTGAATGGATTTGCTCTCTTTATATAAATCACATATCAACTGTCGGGAAAAGGAAATATCATTTCACATTCTGAACCATCCCATGCTCCTATAAAAATGCAAGGAAGATCATGAATCTCCTTTGACAAATCCTTCAATGTTGTGGTTGTTTATTCCCTATGAAGAAGCATACCTCGCCCAAATGGTTGAGTCGAAGGAAAGTTCCAACCTTGAGGAAATTCCCATCGTGAGGGAATACATCAATGTATTTCCCGAAGAGTTACCCAGAATTCCCCCAAATCGTGAGGTAGAGTTCTCAATTGAACTCATACCCGGAGGTACTCCTATCTCGAAGTGTCCCTATAGGATGACTTCTATCGAACTGGAGGAGTTAAAGAAGCAGCGGCAAGAGCATCTAGACAAAGGGTTTATACACCCTAGTGCATCACCTTGGGGCGCGCCGATGCTCTTTGTGAAGAAGAATGATGGAACCATGCAGTTGTGTATCAATTATCGGAAACTCAACAAGATCACCGTAAAGAAAAAGTATCCTCTCCCAAGGATTGATGACTTGTTCGATTAGTTAAGAGGATATCAATACTTCTCAAAGGTGGATATTCGTTCTGGATATCATCATGTAAAGGTGAAGAAGGAAAATATTTAGAAGACAGCCTTTCATACAAGGTATGGGCATTATGAGTTTTTGGTGATGCCCTTTGGACTTACTAATGCCCCTGAAATCTTCATGGATTTGATGAATAGAGTCTTTAGACATTACCTTGACAAATTTTTGGTAGTGTTTATCGATGATATTCTCATCTACTCCAATAGCAAGGAGGAACATGAAGAACATCTGAGACTTGTGTTGGCGACATTGAGAAAGGAGAAGTTGTATTCCAAGTTCAGAAAGTGTGACTTTTGGATGAATCAAGTCAAGTTCTTGGGACATGTGATCACAAGTGAGGGAATTTCTGTGGATCATTCAATGAAAAAGGCGATTGAGGAATGGCCCATGCCCTCTAGTGTCATAGAAATCCGTAGTTTTCTTGGATTAGCTGGGTACTACCGACATTTTGTGAGAAACTTCTCACGATTTTCAATCCCACTAACTAAGTTAACAAGGAAAGTGGTAAATTATGTTTGGACGGAAGAATGTGAGGGAAGATTCATGGAGCTAAAGAGAAGGCAGATCACTGCACCTGTACTCACACTACCGAAAAGTGGAGAAAATTTTGTGATATACTGTGATGCTTCAAAGAAAGGTTTGGGTTGTGTACTCATGCAAAATGATAATGTGACAGCCTACGCCTCACGACAGTTGAAGATCCATGAGCAGAACTACCCGACGCATGATCTAGAATTGGCAGCCGTGATTTTTGCCTTGAAAATATGGAGGCACTACCTTTATGGTGATAAGTGTGACATATACACGGACCATAAGATCCTAAATCATATATTCACATAAAAGGGGCTCAAAATGTGTCAAAGGAGATGGTTAGAGCTAATAAAGGATTACGATTGCTCTATTCACTATCATCCTGGAAAGGCGAACAAGGTAGCTGATGCTCTAAGAAGAAAATAACCTGCTACTCTATTCGTGTTGCGGATTGAGAAAGACCCTATCTTCTTGGATATGCAAAGAATGGATTTGGAAATCATAAGGGCAGGGGATACATCCTACCTTGCTCAAATGATTGTGCAACCATCCATCTAAGAGAAGATTAAGGAAGCACAAATGGATGATGTGGAGATACAAAAGAGGGTGAATGCAGTAAAGGAAGGGAAGCTGCAAGAGTTCCATATCGACGATGATGGTGTGATTTGGTTTGGAACGCGGATTTGTGTTCCTTCATCACCTTGGATAAAGAAGGAGATATTGGATAATGCACATAGCTCAACTTTCTCTATCCATACTGGGAGTACCAAGATGTATCGTGATCTCCGAGAACACTTCTGGTGGGATAACATGAAGAAGAAGAGTGTGGAATATATATCAAGGTTCTTGGCATGTCAGCAAGTTAAAGATGAGTGGAAAAAGTCCAAAGGTATGATGTAGCCATTGCCTATACCCATGTGTAAATGGGAAAATGTTACAATGGACTTTGTCATAGGTCTCCCGAAGATGTCAAAGGGAAATAATGTGATATGGTTTGTGGTTGACCGACTCACCAAGACTACCCATTTTATCGCTATTCGGGAAGACCTCTCGCTTGAAAAACATGCCAAGATATATGTGAAGGAAGTGGTGAGACTGCACGGTGTTCCACTCTCAATTGTCTCTGACCGTGATCCAAGGTTAATATCTAAGTTTTGGAGGAGCCTTCAACATGCATTGAGTACTGAATTAAATTTCAGCACGGCCTATCACCCCCAAACTGATGGCCAATCTGAAAGGACTATTGAAATGCTTGAAGATATGCTAAGAGACTGCTCTCTTGAATTCAAAGGTGGTTGGGATCATCATCTCGCATTGGTTGAGTTCTCATACAACAATAGCTTCCACTCGAGTATTCAGATGGCTCCGTATGAAGCTCTTTATGGGAAGCGATGTAGAACTCCAACCTGTTGGGATGAAGTTAGAGAAAGAAAGCTACTTGGGCCAAATCTTGTTCAAGATATGACATAGAAGGTTCAAGTCATCCAGAAACACATCAAATCTGCTCAAAGTCGGCAAAAGAGCTATGCTGAAAACCGTCGAAGGGACTTGGAGTTCGACGTTGGAGATAATGTATTCCTTCGAATATCTCCATGGAAGAGAGTCAAGCGATTTGGGAAGAAAGGGAAGCTAAGCCCAAGGTATATTGGCCTCTTTGAGATCCTTGACCGAATAGGAGTCGTGGCCTATCGTCTAGCACTTCCACCAAATATGGCTCAAGTTCATGATGTGTTTCATGTATCACTACTGAGGAAGTACATACCAGACCCCTCACATGTACTAAACTCAGAGGTGGTTCAGCTGGAAGATGATCTCTCCTATGAGGAGCAGCCGGTAAAGATTCTGGACCGAAGTGATATGGTTCTACACAACAAGACAACTCATCTTGTCAAAGTGTTGTGGAGGAACCATAAGTCTGAGGATGCAACTTGGGAACCAGAAGAGGTAATGAAGGATAAGTACCCTCACCTGTTTGTGTAAAGTGAAATTTCGAGGGCAAAATTTCTTAAGGGGGGAAGAATGTAACGACCCAAAGTTTTTCAATGGAAAATTCCCATCTTATATTTATGTCTAAAATAACATGAAAACACAAAATAGTGAACTACTAAGTGATAAGTGACCTTTAAACATAATATTGTCATAACTATGTTTTGAATTTTGAAAATCCTGCATACATAGTTGTGTTCAAGATGGTTTTTGGAGTCTAATGGAACAAAAATAATTCTTGGTGAATAGTAACCTACCCTTATGAATAGTAACCAACCCTTATGAATAGTAATATGACCCTTATGAATATTAAATAAGAGTAAAATTACCTATGAATAATAAAATAAAATTTAGACATCTTAGAATGTGACAATTTGACCTTAGTAAACGTTTTTGGTATTTTATAAGTCATAAATAAATAATTAATTAATTAATTTAAAAGAATATTTATTTACCTGAAATGTATTAATAAATTATTGAATCAAATTTTAATAGTTTTTAGATAATTTTATAAGACACTACATAATTTTTGAAAGAACTATAAAATCAGTTTTAATCTTAAAAACAGTTTTTTAAGTAAATTATGATTTTAATTAAATATTAAATTGATAATATTTAGAAAATTATTTTTGAAAAATGGACTTCATTTTTGGATTCTACACATCGAAAAATGGTTGGGGTAAATTTTTGGGATTTGTCTGAGATACTTGAATTTTTGGTGAATAATAAAATACATTAATTTACCGAATAAATACATTATAATTAAAACCCACTATTCCTGACATCACAAGTGATGTAAGCACCCAAATATCGAACTCAAATTCCTTATTTACTGTTATTGGTCGTTCAAGAATCACTATTACTTGTCTTGTGGGGAAATAATAAACTAATGAATTTTATATTAAGGAAACCCCTTACCCCTCCACTATAAAAGCCACCCTTCACTCCCTCTTTTCCTCACACCTCTCAATCTCCAAGACTTCTATAGACACTTCCCAAACATCTTCCCTAGCCCCTCCCCCACCTCCAAAAGATGCTGGTCTCATAAAAAGACCAATCCTAGCTTCCGTAAAGAGGATCTCAAGAGGAAGATTTAAGAGGTAATTTCTCTCCCTCTTCTCCTTTAATTTCCTTTCAAGTTCAAGTTCCTTTCTTGATCTCTCCCCACCTATATTCATCCAAATTGTTTTTTAACTCTATTATTATACATATAATGTAATTTTATGAGTCTAATGGGATATTATATCACCCCACACCCTTTCCCTCTTCCTTTTATTTTATTAAAGAGAACGTTGTTCATGAGGTGTTAATTTATCACCTTCAAAAACGACGTGCTCTTTTCTTCCATTTCTACCTTCAGATCTGGTCATAAAACCATTTTTATGGTTGAAACAGGATATTTTATATGTATTATGTTATATTTTAAGTTCTGGAAATAACCTATTTCCATACTACTAAGTTAAAATTTAAAACAAGTTCGTTGTGATCCAGAACCGCTCAAATTAACCCAAATAACCATCATTAAATTCTTATCTAATGATTCGTCCACATGGATCTAATATAATTCATTATAAAATTATTAAAGCTACTGTAATATTATTAATAACATTTAATATCAGTTCTGTATGTTTATCCATGATCTACGAAAACTTTAATTTAAGAATACAAGTGAACCACTCAAGAAAACCATGAAAACGAACATCCCTGAACAATATTTTTAAACTCTATAAGTTATCCAAAGGAACATAATATGACATAATGAAACCAGAATGAACCCTATTAATGTAAACATGGTTCTTTATTTCTAATTAATGAATATAATTTCATTATATAGGACATTAAAGAGAAGGAGGCATTCAAGTATAAGTTAAGGGGAAATTCTCAAACCCAACTTTCATGCTTCGGGTTCTCCCTCTTTCACTCCATTTTTTATATGGTTACTCCTCAAAGAACATTTGTTCATCATTGCATTTAATTTTCTGGGATATACATGTTTTTCACTGGTTTTTATGACCAACAAAATGTTTTCCAAAAGAACTCTTCTATTAAGAACACCCCTTTTACTTCTCACTCAAAGTGGATGGTTCTTGTAACATGTTTGTTATTCCATCTTTCTTTTGGGAACCCAAAGCTTATGAATATGTTATTATGAGATGAAACCCATTCCATTCCATGGGTTATTTATGTACATGTTTGATATGTTTTCTATGTGGAAATCATGATAATGATAATGTTATTATGAGATGGGTGCGCCTGGAAGTATATAGCACAATATGAATGTTTAAATGTGACGGGTGCGCCCGGAATTATATAGCGCTCCAATGAATTGGGTAAAGTGATGAATCTCATGAGTAAATGTGAAATGATGTGTGAAAAAGATGCTAGCTTGGTTCACAATTATGATTGGTAGTTAACCACTAAGACATGATGTTTTGTTTTTATGCATTGCTACACTTCAAGTCTATTATTTATGCTCCTCTCATGTTCACGATCTTTTTCCTATGTTATGTTTATGATCACCCATGCTTTGTTGTTCTTATCTATCCTCTTACTGGGCTTTTAGATCACCCCTTTTGATGTATATCCTTAGGTGGCTACATGTACTAAGGAGAGTACAAGTTCCACTAAGAATCTAGTGAAGAAGAAATTAAATAAATGTTTATGGTTGATGTTGTATTTGTTATGTGTGGTCCTAGTTTTCCCAAGACACTAAAACTTTGGATCCTCTATGTATAATACTATTATGTAGTTTATATTTGAAATGATGTAATAGTAATGTAAGAAAAGGTCAGGATGCTATAGAATGCACACTAATGTAATGTAGATTCTAGGGTAATCCCCAAATACTGGACCCGATAGGGGTCTTCGATATTTAATATGATACACAATTTGAAAGATAATTAAAATTTCAATAAGAAATTATAATAAAAATTTTAAATGAATTACCCTCGTGTGCAATGTAATTAAACACCCCACTCTCCCAAAAGTTATGTCATCCCTAGGGTAAACCCCACATCCCAGACCCAATGGTGGTGTATGATTTCTTATATGAGACACCATCTGAGATATATTAAATTATTTTAAAAAATAGAATATGTATTATATATTATGTTAAATATTTTTTATCTATCCGCTTCGAGCCTCTACGGGCCCCGTAGTCCAGTTTTATCCCAACACCTCACTCTGATAATGTTACATAGAATCTTTTAGAGTGAAAATATAATAATAATCTAGCACTAGTAAAATTTATCCATAATAATTATTCATATTTCAGTTGTTTTTTAGATAATTATAGACTCCTAAAGTAGACACTAGTTTCTATTACACGATTGGAATTTGATTAGTTACCAAAAAAATCCAAACAGATTTGGTATGCATCCTATCTAAGTTAAAGGTGTTGAAACCTTCATTTCATTTTCATCACCAAATTATGATTTTGTTTTTTTAAGTAACTAGTAAAATTCCATGTTAAAAATGAGATCTTAGAATATTTTAATTTTTTGAAAATGTTGTACATTATATTTTTCATTTGGGGTTTTAGAAAGAATAAATTTTTTGGTATCAACATGGTGAAACAAATTCAGTATAAAATACAAAGTTTCTAGTTATGGATCCATCATTTCGAAATTTAGTACATGAGGCTAGTATCCCAACTATTCCTAAATCAAAAACCCCGAATGATATACCAAATCCTAAAATTAGAACCTTCTCAGTTTTACAATTTGTTAAAATCTATTGAGGATGACTTATATATGGGATTCCAAATGAGAAAACGTGAAGATTTTTCAAAATTTATTGTTATTAAATCAAGATTTTTAATGTAAAATAGTTCTTTTTATTAGATTTTATCTTTGGTTAAATCATTTTTTTCTAATAGAAATAAATTTCATATAAGTTTATATGAAAGAAATAGGTTGGTTCATAATTTTTGGTCTTATTTATCAGAAAATACATGCATGTTAAAATGAATACATATTACATTATGGTGATTATTAATCTTTGGTTAATAGTACAACATGGGGAGAATCAAGATATAAAGATTCAAAAAAGGAATGCCTAGAGTTCCTGTTTAATAGTTGTGGTATTTTCCAATTACACCATAGTTACAATGTTTATTTATGTCTCACAACACAGCTAGATCGATGACCTATGATAAATAAAATATTTTCATCAGTAAAATCATTAATCATCCATGTAATGGTGATTTATAGAAACAATTTTATCAAACACATACTTATTTTTCTTCAGAACCTCGTAACATATGGTTGTGATTTCCTACTGATGATTTTTATCTATTTGGTTCTTACAAAATTCAATATTCTTGTTGGCCTATTTTCATTACTCCTTATAACTTAGATCATTGGATGTTGATAAAGGAACCATATATATATTTGACACTATTAATTCTAGTACATCCAAAGAAGAATATTGATGTTTATTTGAAGCTAATAATTAATGAGTTAATTTTATTATGGAATAATGGTGGGGAAACATTTGATATAGTTTCATATCATAATTCTATAGTGAATCTTGTATTATTATGGAAAATCAGTGACTTTATGATGTATGGTGTGTTATCTAGATGGAGCACAAATGGTCTAAAATCATATTTGTACTGTATGTCTGAGAAAAAAGTGTTTATGATTGGTAATGGGAGAAAGGTTAGTTATTCTGAATGTAATCAGAGATTTCTTCCTATGGATCACCACTTTTGAAGGAAAAGAAATAATTTTACCAAAGGTAAAATTGAAATAGAAAAACCTACAATAGTTCTCTAAGGTAATCAGGTAAAATCTATTGTCTCTCTATTACCTCCTAGTTTTTTTACTGACCATAAATGAACAAAACATAATTTTGTTTGGGAGAGATCATAATCGGGTAAAATAGTTTATGTTTTGGTATCTTTCATATTGGTCTATTTTTTTGGTTAATCACATGTTAAATTTAATGTATATTGAGAATAATATTTTTTATAACATATTTTATATTGTTTTGGACACACCTGGTAAGACCTAAGATTATGTAAATGAATCGTTAGATCTTTCCCAGATTTGCAGATTTTATGAACATTAATTATTTGAAGATGAGAGATCACACAAATTAATAAAGGCAAAATTAGATTGCTCACTTAAAAAAAATCCATTTATTATTCTATAAATGGATTATATATTTGAGGTTACTATATGGTTATGATTCTAATTTATCTCATTGCATCATAAATAGGCATATTACTAGGTTAAAAAGTATTGATTTTCATGTCATAATTGAAATATTACTGCATGTTGGTCTTATGGAGTTGTTAAATTAATTAACATGGGATGTGTTGACCTAAATATAATATTTTTTTCTAAGATATTTGTGGAGAAACATTGGATTATTATGCATTGAGTTTTCTAGAAAAATATGTTGTTTTAATTTTATGTAAATTGGATACAATATTCCCATAAGGCTTCTTTGATTCCACAGCACATTTAATATTTCATTTTCCCTATGAAGATAAATTTGGAGGTCCATTACCATTCTGGTGGATATATCCATTTGATAAATGTATGTAAAAATTAAATAAGAAAGTACATAATAGAGCATTATTTTAAGGTTTTATTGTAGAAGCATACTTGCAGGAGGAAATTTCAAATTTTGGATCTTATTATTTTTAGTCAAAATATCCTATAAAACATAATCACATGGGTTGCAATGAGGTAAATTTTAATGATTTCACAGACCATAAATTTTCAATTTTTAATCAAACCAATCTTAGTTTTAGTGGTTATCGTGAATGATGTCTTACAAATAAAGAACTACAAAAAGCTCATACATATGTTTTGATGAATTTTGAAGAAATGACATTATATGCATAGTAAGTGCTATATTTTTATTATTTTGTTTAATATTCATAAAATATATCTTTATTTATATTAATTTTTTTAATATATGATGACCATATCTGAAAAAAATTTATAAAAATTACATATAATTCTCTTAAAGAACATTAAAAAAATAAAATTCATATTGGTTTAAAAGACTTGTAAGTTATATTGTATTCACTGGAATAATAAAATCAATATTTCAATGATATCTATAATAATTTTTTTATTCTTTACCATAAACACAACAAGAAAATAAAATTGATAGTCAATTATGTGTGCTAAAAACCCCTCCATATAAATTCGTAAAATATTATAATGGGTATGTGGTTAATGGATTTAAATTCTATACAGGCATATATGGTGACTCAAAGAAATCATTGAATAATGGTGTTGTTTTAAAGGATATCATCACAAGGAAAGTGAACATGAATTTTATGATATGCTGGATGAATTAATTGAATTATGTCATATGAGACCAAATTATTTAACAATGTTTAAATATCATTGATTTGATACTGATCAAGGGTTGTGAGTTCATTCGTGACATGGAGTCATTGAAATTAAATATAATAGTCTTCTTGCATCAAATAATCCATTTATGTTGGCACATCAAGTACATAATGTTTATTATAAAAATTACTATGATGTTTCGAGAGATTTGAAGGACTAATGGAGTGTGATAAAAATGAAATCACATGATGATCAGTTTATTGAAAATGAAAATGATTCTATATAAGTGAATCATATTGAAAATTTTCAAGAAACATCCCAAAATATTTCTTTTACCCAATGAGATATAAATATCAATGATGAAACCCCCTAGGTAATGGTTGATGATATAGATAATGTTGTTGAAGAAATAAGGGATGATGAAACTGAAAGTAATTTTGAGGTTGATGATGCCAGAGATGAAGAAGAAGACATTAATCTCGATAAGAATAAAGAAGAAGACAATGATTGATGTATTATATTCAAGTCTTTAGTTACATATAATTATTATATTAAAATATTTATTAGTTTTTATATTTTATATTTGTATTAATAATTTGTTAGAGGTAAGATTATTATATTCAGGTATTTATTAGTTTATTATATTTCATATATGTATTAACAATTTCTTAAAGGTAAGATTATATGTTTCATATGGATAGAGATAATCTTGATGATCAATTTCTTTCTCTCACTAATTTCAGACTTCATATTAATAAGCCCAAATCAATCGATCTTCGAGCTGGGGATCCTATTTGGAGGGGGTCTAATCTAGATCTATTAATGATTCCATATCCTGTTCTAGATAGATGACAATCTATTGATTGTGATACTTTTTGTAGAGGTATGTTTAATTGTTTGATATATTTATTTTATATTAACTTTGTGTATTAATTTTGGTAATAATTTTATAACTATTATTTTCATTTGCATAGTTATTCACATTTAGTTGTTGGGAAGGCTGGTGGAATTATAAGAAATTATTTTTCAAAGACATGGGTATCAAGGGTCCTGATTCCCATCACTATGCATCACCAGATATTCGACCACTAGATTTTACTTTATTAGATAATATATACTTTTTAAAATTAATTTAATAATAAAAATTTATTTTTTAATTTTCTTGCAGAATATATTTTCTCTAATTCTTGATAGCCTGATAGGTCCTATTTGAGTGGAAATAGATATTTGTATATATGATCTTTTTTATTAGTTTCTACACAACCTTAGAAAGTGAGATGTGGATAAAGATTGTGCTACTATTTTCAACCAGTCTTGCATCTCTCATTGACCGGACTATATCTCAGCTCATGTATGGGATGGATTGTTGTCCTTCTATATAGGAGGGACTTTTATAATTATGTCATCATCTATACATCAGAGATTGGGGACGCAAGAGGTCACACATAGGTTCAAAATTCTTACATTTAGCATACATCTACAAAATATGGAAAGTGATATTTTTTATTTATATATATATATATACTTTAACTATAATATTTTTTTATATTATATAGGTCACTATTGACCCATCTATTATAGAGTTTGAAGTTTATAAGATGATGTATATTAATCCATATACATGAGAAGTTGTAGTCGACCAACAATACCATATTATAGTTGGCAATTCTTTTAAAATTTTATAGATATTAATTTTATTGTTATTATTATTTTTAATTATATTTAAAAGGAAACATATGGGACTATGAATTCTGATTTATAGGAGTGTCAAGTTGACACCAAACAAGATTCAACTAGTGATTTGGGTTTTGATGAGTGGTTCGGGATACATGTGACTTTTTATGGTGTCTTGGTGATTGGTATTGGTTCTTGACTGACACCTATGAGTTATTATGGTACTTCTGTTATGGAATGAGTGAGTTTAAAGGGAGATAATGGAGAGTCATCATCATTGTCATTGTATGGTGCACCATATGAGGAGAGGTTGAGAGCTTAGGATGTGATGATAAAGAATATTCAGAAAGAGCGGTGGGAGGAGTGTGTGCATCAACATCAGAGAGTTGCATAGATGTTAGAGTATATGCGGTGACTTGCATGTGACATTGGTATGTAGTTTCCTCCCCCTATTCTTTTGAGTGATCATCCTCCACCTGACGACAGTTGACGATTTCTAAAGTTGTATGAATGTTTGGTCATTTTGTATGACAAACATATTATGTTTGAAATGATATATTACATTTATGTCTATTTTATGTTTTTTTAATAATGTATAAATTTTTTTAAAAAAATTCATGTTTTTTACATATCGGTAAATTATTTAATTGTTTTTAAATATTTTTAATTTTGATTTTTTTATTTTATTAAATTTTTTATTTATTTTTAACTATATTTTATTTTTTAAATATTTAAATTATTGATAATTGTTTTATTTAATTTTAATATTTTAATATATTTTAATTATTTTTAAGTATATGTATTTTGAAAATATTTTATTAAATTTTTTTAATATTTAAATTATTTTTAATTGAATGTATATTTTAAATTCTTTAATTAAATTAATTTTTTTTATTTTTAATTATTTGTAACTATTTTTAACTATTTGCAATAATAATTTTTTTTTGAAAAAACTATTCTTTGAGACAAACTGACATATGTCATAAATAATCAATATTTGCAGTCCATCTTAATTGGATATTTAAAAAATTTATGAAACATATTGTGATAGATCATTTATTTGTTGCAATTAATATTTGTTTGTGACGGTTGTCGCTAATAGCCAGAATTGCAACTCTTTTTTTTCACAGTGCGTTAGCGATGAACACTTGTCACAAATGACTTTTTTCATCGGGATTCCATCACTAATGGTTTGTTGAAAATAATAAAAACATTAGTAGTCTTTGAGATAATAATGAAAGATATGTTTAAAGCATAGCATTGGTGGCATTGAAATTGGTTAGTGATTAAATGGTTTATGATATATTTGGTTGAGTTTACTGTATGTTAGGATTTACGGAATATATTTCAAAATCCTGAGATTTATTTTTGGAGGAATTCATGTTTTCATTAAGGTTTTAAACTAATCAAGGTATTCACATATTTTTATTATGACATTGATAGACACTTTATGTTATGTGGAGAATTTAATGTTGATTTATTGATCTTCCTTCTAAATGTTTGGACTCTGAATTTGGTTAGACATAATTTGGATGATTCTTAAGGATAACCATATATTAAAGGGATTAATTTGAATTTTGGGAGTTACTATTGAGGTTTTATATATTAATTTATTATATTGGATAACTTGTGCAAACCATTTTGGTCTTAGCAAAGACATGAGGAATAGATTGTTACTCCTTTATAGATCTTATAATCTTTTAAATGTTAATTTTAGTGATTCAAGCAGAAAAAAATCACTTGGACATTAATTTATTGGAGTAATAAATGATGTTTAAATTGATTTCATCATAATAAAAGGATGAAATTGTAAGTACATTTTCTATTATTCTCTATCATGTTACTAAAATAATCCCACAAATTTATGAAAAATATCTTGAGAAAAAATGTTTTCTTATTAATTTTATTTTTGTTGAATCCATGGTATTTTATCTCGCCATATATTTATGGTTTTTTGTGGTTACTTTTCTCATGACCATGTTCCCAATCACTCTCTTTTAATCCTCAGGTGTTATTATTTTCTTTTATGTTCATGTTTTTATTTATCACCAATGTTCTCCTATGGGGAAACATAGTGATTTTTTATTTTAAATGAAATTTATCCTTCCCCCTCTCTTTATCCCTCTCTTATAAAGAGGAAGTTATAACAAATATTTTTATGATATGGGTTTCAAAAAAATTTATTTGAAAATTTCAAACCCTTTATTACCAAGATCATGATTATATTGCGATGACGCAATTTATTTAGGGGAGGTAGAGTGAAAGACCCTGTGATTTTAATAGGGATATCATGTTTGATTGTTTATATGAAATGAAACACCAATTTTAGAAGAGAATATAACACCCTAATACTTTATGATACATTTCATTTTGAATAAATTCAATCTCTGCAATAGCTTGAAATGCATGTAACACCAGGTTTAAATGAAATTCAATACTTCTTTAAAATATTAGTATTTAAACATGACAATTATAACCTAGCCATTAATTTGGTGGGAATGAATAAGACTAACTAAATTATAAAAATTATATAGTTTACAGATGTATAAAAAACAATGTTTGAATATTTATTAGAGATAAAATAAGAATCATTTAAAAGATAAAGAAATAATTTTTAAAAGAACTGTATTTTTTAAAAAGTCGGTTTAGGCGCTCTCTATAGACATAATTTAAAATTAATTTTAACCAAATTAAGAAAATTTATTTGAAAAATGAAATTTTATTTTTGAAATAAACATGTAAAAAATTATCTTAGACTGAATTTTTAAGAGCTGGAATTTTCTGAAATTGTCGCCGCAAATATGGAATTTTTTTCAAGTTACGGCGGAGGAAGCTATTCATTTCATCTGGACTTCGAGGAACAAAATCAGACATGAGTCACAGCCTTTTCGGGTTGGTGCTGGTCTTGAAGGTATCCTTGCTGCTGTGCGTGTGGTGGAAACACCTAAAGGTGTGTTTTTCTATAATTCAATTCATGATTTATCTGTGTTGAACCGGATCGAGATTAAAGGTAATTTTCGGCCTCTTCTTGGGATAATGGAAGTCATCTGGCAGACACCTTTTTGTGGGTGGATTAAAGTTAACTTTGATGGTTCTTCAAGAGGCAATCTGAGCCCCTCTGGTTTTGGTGCTATCTTTAGGGATTATCAGGGGAATGCTCATGGGTGTTTTCATGGATCATGTGGTATTTCCTTCGCTCTTGAAGCGGAGATGCTTGGTTTTATTGTGGCTATGGAGCAACTGAATGCGTGGGGTTGGTACACGATTTGGATTGAGTGTGACTCTATGGCAATTTTATTTGCCTTACGAACTGGGTCCATGCACCTTTCCTGGAAGCTCACTAATCGTTGGATTAAATGTCTGGATTCTCTCTACTCAAAGGAGCACTTTGTTACTCATGTCTATAGAGAGGCAAATGCGTTGGCAGATGGGCTTGCTAATATGGGCGTGAATGGTAATGATTATCTTTGAATGGATCATGTGCCAGATGATCTCCTTTCTCTCTATAGGAAGGATCTTTGTAAATCTTCTTCTTTCAGACTTTGGTAAGTTTTCCTTTATACTAATATAGGAGAATTGATTTTCTTAGCAGGATATCAGTTTGTTTTAAAAAAAATTAATTTTTTTGACGAATAGTGAAAAATACTTATATTTATTGAAAATGGTCTTTTCATTTAAATTATTTACAATGTAAAATTACATTTTAAATTTCTTTAAAATTAAAATTAGTTAAATTATATTAAAAATAACTATTTTAGTTTATTTTAATTAATTTCATTTACAATTATGATAGAATAACTTTCTGAATTTTTGAAAGTTTTCCTTTTGAAAACCCACTTTTTCGCCACATCTGTGGGTTTAATTTAAAATTGAATTATAAAAATTATATGAATTGAATTTAAAAATTTATATTCCATATTTTTAGTCAGTATAATTTATATTATTTTATAAGTTCAACTTAATTCTTGATCATAATTAATTATGAAAAAAAAACATTAATTTCCACGGTTAAGGAAAAATTGTGTTTATTACGGGTTAAACTAAGATGATAAAGGTTAAAATTTATCTAAATATTTTTCAACCCCCATTTTGGGGAAATATTGTGAAATAATCACCTATAATATTTGATAATGATCCGTTTTTTAGGCTTATGTAATGAGAAAAATGTGTGTATCAGTTTTTCTTTTCAAAAATACCAAGTGTGTCCTCTCCCCCACTTATAAAAAGTCACCTCATATCTGCCCATATTCGAACTTCGAGAACCATTTTTTCAGTCAATATATACAAAAATAATTTTATAAATCCTTTCAAAAAATATTATAGGACTTTGTTTGATCATAAATAAAATATTTTATGTCTTTATGTCTAAACCTAAAAGAGTTCTATGAAGAAGAGGTAAATTTTTAACATGTCTATTTGTTTTATTTATTCTTCCACCTCTATAAAATATTTTTAAATCATGATAATATAATAAAAATATTATATAAAATATACTTTGATTTTATTATTTTAATTTAATAACCTATACCCATCTCCACTGCCATTAAATGGGAAACAAAACCATCGATCGGGTGTATAGTGGACTACCACCTCGTGGACTAATGTAATTCGTTTTCCATCACCACATTTCATGAATATATATAATAATGGATTGAACATATTTATATGATACTTATAAAATAATTATAATTATAGAATTAATATGTCACATATACATTCATACATTCCATTCCATGGGGATATACGATAACATCACTCATGTGTATGGCGGACTACCACCTCGCAAATTTATGTGATTCATTTTTCACTTAATATTTACATGGAAGATTGTAAGGAAATATTTAATGAAATCTATGTGATATTTATGAATAAGAAACAATTTGGAAAATATAATATCACATCTAACTTTTTACATTTTAATCAGTTGAAAAAAATAACATCGCTCGTGCGTACATGTGGACTACCGCCTCCACATAGCGATGTGAAATGTTTTTCATTTTATTTTTACATGGAAGGTAATAAATAAAGATTTAATTAATATAAATGATATTTATATAACATAATAATTATTTTTTAAATGTTAAATAATATTTATTTTTCTTTCATTCCATCTGTTAAGAAAAATAGAAACATAGCTCATGCTTAAGTATGGCCTACCGTCTCCATGAACGGTATAATCTATTTTATATATTAAAATTTTATAGATTACTATATATATATAATTAATATATATGATATATATATATCATATTTAAAATTCTATAGATTGTGGAACCATGATCAAATTAAAAGCATCAAAATTACAGAACCAAAACATATATGAAAAACAAATCAATTATCACCCGAAATAGTAATTATTTTTTTTGATAAATGGTTGATACAAGTAAATAATATATGGTATGATATATATGATTATGGTTCTATAATATATGTATAATAAATATATATCTATTATATATGATTCTGAGACACATATGAAGGAAATCAATACCGAGTTAGGTGTTTCTCATTTCACTTTTAGTTATGCGAGACATAAACCATATTGATCAAGTATTCTCTTTTGTGGTGTCTATATTTCCCATATTGATATATTATATCATAAATTTATTTATGTTCATGGTATTTAAATTTTCATTTGATGTTATTTATTTCATAGAGCTTATGATTCTAAAGTTACCAAAGTGCTAAGGGTTTGTTTCAAATTCTTATCGTTATTCAGGATTATTTATGTTTTAAGTCTACCTTGAGAGAATTATTTGATATTTATATCAAACAATCATTAAATTTTCTTATTATATCATTATTCATGAACTTTTGAAAGTAATATTTCCATTTTAAATATCTTTTGTAATTAAAATTATTGATAAAAAGTTTTTTAAAAAATCCAACATCATTTATCTCTTGGGTCGAAAATACATTTTCTTCAAAAACCATGTTTTCTATAAATGTTTTCAAAAATGATTTTAAAATTATAAAAATTATTTATTAAATACATCTTGAACCGTTTTTTAATTTTTAAACAATATTTTCAAAGAAATTTCAATGTTCTTTTTCAAAAAATTTCTATTTTTCTTTTACCAAAAATGTGAAAGGAATATTTTTTTAACACACCTGGCATAAAAGAAATTTTATTCCATTATAACCACTCAATGTATTAAAGAATATTTTAAATGTTTTAAAAGGTTAATTTCTAGTAAAATTATTTTTAAAATATTTTTCTAACTTTTTTTAGAATGATTTTCAACGTGAAAATTTTATTTTTCTCAGAAAATGTTTTATTGACATTTTTATGGTATTTAAAATCATCAATGATATAAACCATTTATTGTAATTATGATCCAATAGGTATATGTTTTATTTATTCCATCATTATTCATTATTTGGATGGTTTATGAATAGTTTGACTAAGGATGTGAAGTGTCTAAAGGATTGTGTAGTCAAACTGAATGGGGAGGGGGGTGAATCGAGTGTGGCCTATTTTGCTGAATTATTTTTTAACATTTAATTAAAACCTCTGTAACCCCATTAAGATGAGTGAATCAAGACTGTAATATAGAAAGTAAATATAACAAAACATAAAATCTTTTTTACAAGGTTTGGTACTAATACTAATATCTTTACCACGTTGGTTAGACCCCCCAAAATGGATGATCCACTATAATATTTTTATCAATTACGATGGTCCAGGAAGAGATTGGTTATACACCCCAGTAGTTGATCCTCTAGTTGATTATACTTAAACCCCCCCCCCCCCCAATCCAAATATTCTTCCTTGATTGTTTATTCACCCCAACCATTCAACATGTTAGACCTCCCTATCTCTAGAGTCTCTTCAGCAATAGGTTAGACCCCCAAAACACAAGCTCCTTATTTTTATTAGAAAATCTGATTCACACATAGAATGATCACTTGATCTTGATCTATGAGCTTACTGGATCACACTGGCTTGTGTAAAAATTTATGTGGCATTTCACTGATACTGGACTTTCTCAAATAATATCTGATCTGTGTATAAAATCAGATTCTTTATTACAAAACTTCTTGTATGTGAAATCTTTCTTCTATTGAAGACTCTAACTCACTATACCCCGAAAAATCAGATATAAAAATTATTCTGAATCACTATTAATAAAACTTTCTTAGCTTCAGTCTCAAATATTTTTACACTGATTAAGAAAATATATTTCAAATTTACTTCTTCAATGTTCATTTATATATAAAATAAATTTCATGGTCTTATTACTTTGTGAAATATTACATATTCAAAAGCTTCTCACTATCCTTCATGGTAAATTTCAAGTGCATAAATGTTTCTATAACACACACATTTAGATCCCATTTTATTTCTCATGTTTTCATGTGAGTATTATTTAATGCATGTAAATGTTTTTTATGTGGATCCTCAATCACACACACACACGCACTATTTCCCTTATAGTGTACTCACATTCGCACACACTTCTCTTCTTATACATGAATTTAATCAAATGAAAATTTATTTATATATGCATTAGGATGCATCAATTATCCACTACCTCTTTTATTATTTTCACACACAAACTTTCAAGCTCAAACATACCACTTCTTCATGTAGACCTTGAAAACACCACACTATCCACAATTGTTATACAGCGCATGTACTATCACATGGATCAAACCATGCATGAACTCTCTCTTTACTTATTACATGAAAATAAAAATGTCCACTTATTTTCTGACTTGTGTGTGCTTATTATTTTCACAAATAAATTTAACACCCTCAGTAGTATACATGAAACTCACTTTGTATGTACAATATGGACACATATAATTTTATATGAGAAGGTCTTCACACATGGGTGTTTAAGTATCACTATTCATGTTATATTTCTTCAATAATACATTTTAATCATATTCATGAAAGATAATAAATTATAGATACATGGTTCATTGCAGAAAATAGTAGGATATTTTATGTTTATCGAGTTCCCATGTGGATTCGGTGAACTTTTTTCTTTGTGAAGCACCATGAGTGTGCTATGCACATTTAGAGTAATCATGGAAGTCTCTTCTCCTTCCTGTAAACAAAAATAGAATATAACTCTTCTTCATCGAACCATAGTGAATTAAAAAGGAATAAATTCTTCAAAATTGAAGTCCTCTCAGACTCAGTATCTTCTCACGAGATTTGGACTTAGTATTTATAGGAAAGGAATAACTAATTAAAATAAATTCCTTCGCGATATCAAAGATATCATCATCAGAATATCAATCCTTTTTAACACTGAAAAACATCCTTTTTTTCATCATTATATTATGAAAATTCAATTTAATTATAATTTTGATCATGTTGAAGTCATCTTAATTCATAATAGGTGGTAATAGGTCTCAGATGAAGATTCTGTCAATGTAGGAATTGAGTTCTGATGAACATAACCCTCAGGAGCGGATGTGGTTAAAGACTACACAACTGAAGCATTCAGATAGCTTAGATTTTCAGATCAGATGACTGAATTATTGTGGACATCATTGTAAGTGATTGAATGACCATTAAAAATCAATCAAAAAATCCAACAGTTGTGATTCATTCTGGTGCTACAGTACCAGATCCCACATCAAAACATTCTTAGCATTCAGATCTCCTTTATATTACAAGTCATGATTTATCTCGAATAGAATTTGGTTAGAAATCACTCTCATCTCCCACTGGCACTGACCCAGTATAAAATCCTACTCTACTATCATTCGACCCTACATGGTGTCTTTCCACTGTATATGCACCTCCTTGGGTGTTCCTTTTCCCACTGGATATTTGTTGGTTTCCTCCCTTATCTATGGTCAAACCTTTGGGTCCCATTTATGGTGGAAGTTGGATTTTCTTTTTTATTAGGTTGAATTATTTTTTATTCAAAAAAAAACCATAAAAAATGTTCCATACAATGGAAATCCAACCAAACCAAAGTACTCTAACGAAACTATACTCAAACCCTTTTAAAAAATGATAAGAAATATTTTTCATGTATCTTATTAATTATTTCAATTAAAATTCAACTCCCACTTCTTATTTATTCCAATTAATTTGATGTTGTAAACATTGTTTCAATATTAAATAACCAATTACAATATTTCTCTTGAACTAAAAACTAGCTCTGTAATCATCACATTTAGATTCATTTATTTTTCATATTATAATGTTATTGACAACAATTTCAAATTCACTAAAATAGTTGACCTCTTCAATCTCCCCCAATGGATTTGTTGTAAAAAAACATTTCATTTTCAAATTCAATGATATTTTCCCCCTTATTATAAATAAACCCAAAGATATAAGCATGGAAATGAATTATCATTTCCAAAATTCAAATTCTAAGAACATTATTTTCTCTTCTAATTCATATTTTTTTATTTACTTCTCATAAGTATGGAATAACTACTGACATATAAAAGATCTAAAATAAATTAACTCTTAGTCTATGTGAGAAATAAACTATATAGAAAACTAGAGAGATCAAATTTAACATCAATGCTATCAATAAACTTTCATCACATGATACCAATCACTAAGACTTATTTTTCATAAATTATTAATTAAATATACTAATTTCTTGAATACATATCAACAAATAGAGTAGAAACATTCAAGTGCAAGGATGAATTTCCCATTTTTAATCAAGTAAAAAATCATTCAATTTTTAGAGAATATTTTTCATTATAAAAATGAGAGAAAACAATCAACATAAATTATTGATAACAAGATTCAATTTCCTGAATTTTTTAGAATTATCAGATTCATATCTCTTTAGAAATTTTGATATTTGTATGATTTCAATTGAGATAGAAATATAGGATGGATAATCATAGGTGATCCCCCTCAAGAGATACCATAAATACTTTCGTCACAATGTTATAAATTTTTCAAGAAAAATCTCTAATTATCCTCTGAGATTATTTGAGATATTGAAAATAGATAACATGATTACAATAATATTTGATGATAGACATATTTATATATATATTATATTCATAGATTTTATAAATTATGGTATCCCCCTAAATATATTCTTCAACTTAAATTTCCTAATAAAAAACACAATATATATGGGAATAAGGTGGTTCCTCAATGCTCCTTTGTTAGAGAGACATGGATGAGAGTTTATTCTAAACCTACCAATCCTCTTAGATGAAAAAGGATTATTAACATTTGATAATAAAAAATCATTTTTCATGGCTTGTTCAAAATTTATTTCCTCTTTAAATTGTTATGTCTATATGATCATACATTATTTAGAAACATGCTTAGTAATCACTTTGTGTGTGGACTTCTTCTTCCCAACATTAGAAGCCACATAATCTTTCCATTTCTTATTCATGATTTCTATCTTTGATTTTAGATCTCTACCTTTAGTATGAATTTTCATGCACAATTGATAATGGTATATGATTTGACCATTACTACACAATAGAAATATCTTTTCTTTGGTGAAAAACTCTTCACACAATCTATCAAAAACTTATTGGGAATTGTTTGTTTAAGAAACTTTTTCTTTTGTTCACAACCCAAGGTTGAACTGTAATATACATTTCTTTCCTAATTCATTTTTTTTGAACTATATTCTCATAAATAGATTATTTGTGCAGTATTGGTACATACTAGCACTCATCATAAGAATGACCACTTCAGTTGCAATATTCATAGAAAGTTTCTGTGTAATTTGAACTATTCCTGATAAACAATTTCTCTTTCTGTGAATTCTATTTTTTTGTGCAGATTTCAATTCCTCTTTAACTTTTATCCCCCAAAAATGTAGGCATTATATAATTTTAATACAATGAAATATTGTTCCAAAAATCAATTTTTTGATGCACAAACATCCAACAACACCAAAATTAGAAAAAAAAATATTGATTTCTTATTTTGAAACACATTTTTACAATCATTGAATTTTTTCTTCTTTTGGGTAACACATTTCTTTTTTTTTTGATTTCTTTGGGGAAAAAGAATTTATCTTAACCCAAGTTTTTCTATATTTTAAAGTTGAATCAAAACTTTTCATGAAATTAAAATTAGTACACATATATTTATAAGGATAAAGGGTCACATTCATTAAAGATTCTATAGTAGATTTATCAATGTATAATATCAACCTCTTATTGTAACTAGATTTAGTCATTTTACAAATATTACTATTATTAAATTAATCCTTCTAATTAATTACTTCCTTAGTTACTACTAAAGTATAAATTTTTTTCACTTATATATTTATAAATTTCACTTCTAGTTCAAGGCACTTTATGTTGAGAGAAACCTTCTCATCGTCGATATATTTTATGGTTTCTTCGCACTGAATCTTCATCTTTTGAATCTCATCTTCATGCATCTGATTTCACTTAAATAAAAATCGTAAGGATCCTTGATTATTTCTTCTTTATAGTTATTTTGAGCATATTTTATATTCATAGATTTATTACGAATCTTTTAAAGTGAATGGATTACTTTTGTAAATAGAATTTCAAAAATGTATTTGTCACAAAAATTACTTTGAAATTATACAATAGGTCTAGAATATATTTCTTTGAAAAGAGTAATTCTTTCTTCCTTTTATTTCACAAGTTTTGTGAGAGTGTTGTCTATTACAACCTTCGTATTCAATTCTTCTTTTATAACATAGGCCTCTTCTTCTAGCTATAATTTTTCTCTCAAAGTTCCATGAAAACTCTGGTTATAATGTAACTATATCATTGGGAACATTCTTTAGATTCATTAAATTTCTAATATGAAAATTGATCATATCATCATCATATCTTGAAATTGATTCATTAAAACTATAATCAACTGGTTTTATTGAACAATTGACACTCAGGGTTCCTTTAGATAGAATTTTATATTCATTTATCTTTGAATTATTCATCAAATTATTTGAAAATATTTTCTTCATATTTTTATAAAACTTGAATGAAACATGAACATTTCAATACTCAGTAGTATAGATAGTTTTTTCCATCTGAATCACTTATAAATTTTATTCAAACTCAAATCTAAAATTTATATGATTCAGATAAAAATAATTAGAAAAGTATAATAGATCCAATTAAAGTTAGCATATTCTCTGATACCCATTGAAGTTTTGAAATGATCATTTAGTCACACTGATAGGGTGGGGTGAATCAGGTGTGTACTATTTTATAGAATTATTTTTCACCATTTAATTAAAACCTCTATCTCCTATTCAAATTAGTGTATCATGCATTCTATGCAGATTGTAAATGAAACATATCACAAAATATTTTTTACAATGTTTGGTACTAATAACTACATTTTTTTTAATTTTGGTTAGACCCCCCAACATGGATTATCCACTATAATATTTTTATCAATTATAAAGGTTTAGGTGGTAACAATTTATTAACCCCAATAGAATATCCTACAATTTATTCTAGCAATACCCCTAATAATCCAACTATTCTGACTTGGTTGGTTAGACACCCCAACCGTTCGACTGGTTAGACACCCAACCTCTAGAACCTATTTAGAAATTGGTTAGACCCCCCAGTAACAAGCTTCTAATTTTTCATAGAATATTTGATTGAAAAAACATGATGATCACTTGATCTTCCTCCATTATATTACTAGATCACATTATACCATGTACAATTTCTTGTACCTTTTCATTGATGATGGAATTGTTCAAATAATATTTCATCAGTGTAAAAAATTATCTTCCTCATTATGGAACTACTCAGGAAATAATTATTTATTTTTCTGATGTCTCATCCTCACAATACACTTAAAATTAATATACAAAAATTCTTCTAAATCACTGATTATAAAATTGTCCCATATTTAGTCTCCAATATCTTAACACTAATTAAGAAAAAAATATTTCACGTGAACTTGTTAAAATTTCATTAATATATATAATACATTGCATGGTATTATTACTTTGTGCAATATCACATAATCACAAGTTTCCCACTATCATGCATGCTATATTTTATGTGCATACATGTTTGTATAACATACACATTTAGATCCAATTATATTTTTCACATGTGAATGTGAGTATTATTTATTAATTTTAAGTTTTTTTCACATGGATCCTCAATCAAACACACACAAACACACACACACAAAAACACACACAAAAACACTATTCCCCTTATGTACACTCACTATCACACACACTTCACTTCTTATGTATAAATGTAATCATATGCACATATATTTATCAATGCATTAGGATGAATTAATTATACACTAACTCTTCCATTATTTGTATTCACACACTATCAAACTCAAACTTACCACTTTTCATTCACTCCTAGAAAACACCACACTAACCAAAATTATTACACAATGAATGTATTTTTACATAGATCTAACCATGCATGAACTCTTTACTGCCTGGTACATGAAAATCAAAATGTCTAATTTTTTCAACCTTATGCGTAATAATTCTCTGTATACAACAATATTTCACCCTTAATAGTATGCATGAAAATCACTTTGTATGTACAGTGTGCACACACACAATTTTACATGCAGAGGTCAATGAACATGGGTGTGGAAGTATCACTATTCACATTATATTTATTAAATCATCCATTGGAATCATCTTCATAAAAGAAAATAAAGCATAAATACTAGGTTCATCATGAAAATTAATAGGATATCATAAGGTTATCAGGATCCCAAGTGGATTCATGGAACTTTGTTCTTCGCGAATCATCTCGTGTATTCTATGCACAGTTCTAGTACTCGCATAAGTCTCTTAACCGTCACGAAAACAAAAAGAGCATGGAACTCCTCTTCTATGAGCTGGAGAGATTCACAGTGGAATAACTTCTTCGAAAGTGAAGTCCTCTCACACTTGTAATATTCTCATGGGAGTAGGACTTGATATTTATAGGCAAATAATAAAATACTCAACTTAATGTCTTCATGGAAACAAAAACATTAGAATCATAATATCAATATTTTTCACACCCAAAAGCATCATTTTGTTCATTATTATATTATGAAAATGAAATTTTATTATAATTTTTGATTATATTGAAGTCATCATATTTTTAAAAAAGTGATTAGAGGTCTCATCTGAAGATTCTCTTGATGTAGAAATGGAAATCAAATGAACAAAAACCTCAGGTGAGGCTGAGGTTGAAGACAATGCTTCTTAAGAGTTCAGAAAGCCTGAATCTTCAGATCAGCAGATCAAATGCTTGTGGAAATCAATTGAGGTGATTAAACAACCATTAAAAATAAATTGAATAATCCAATGGTTTTGATTCATTTTAGCGATATACTACCAGATCCCACATCAAAACATGTTTATCATTAAACTATTCTTTATATTATAAGAAGAGATTTATCCTAACTAGAATTTAGTTACAATGCTCTCTCATATCCCAATGGAACCACCCCATTCCAACATCTACATCCTCTATCGTGTTTCCCCACATGGTGTATAGCATCTTTCCTTTTTATAACATCAAATTTCATTACATTACAAAAAACAGAGGATCTTTAAGGTTTAGTGTCTTGGAAACCAGGAACATAATACATGAAAACAACATAAAACATTCTTCTTAAACACTTGAAAGGCTTCTCCTTAATTTCATCCTAGGTTCATTACTGCATCTCATAACCTGGGGACATACATCAAAAGAAATGGTGAGTAGATGGCCCAGTAAGGGAACAAGAGAAACATTTAACATGTGAACTTGAGATACATCAACTATTTCATGAAAAAGAACTTTAAGTCATGAGAAATAAATCATGTGGAATATCATAATAAAAATAACATTTTTCATAACTTTAAGATGTGGCTACATCATTTAACAAAGGAAATCATGAACATATCACCAAGCTCCATCCCCAAGGTGTAATTTTAAAATTACAAAGGTTATTCACCAAGATATCGTGAAAATTGTAATCTCTAGTGGTTACATCATTACCCAATGCATTGAAGCGCTATCAGAGCGCACCCTTAAATTTGCCTTTGTTATCATTTGAGCCACATATATCATCATCAATCATTTCATAAACAACCCATATAGAATAAAATAAATGGGTTTCATTTCATAATCATAACGTTTTAAAAACTGCTTTAAAGACATGATCTTTATGTCACTTTAAACCCACGGAAAGGGAAAGCGGGTTTCATGTATGTAAATCCCAGAATTTAAAAATAGAAAATTTTGAAATATATGTGAATACCCCTTTAGAAATAACATCTTTGAGTATTCACTTAATAATATGAAGTAATTTTGCGAAAAAGAGAGAGGCATTTGGAGACGAAAATTCTGCAGCACAACGGCTACTTTACAGGGTTTTAGAAAACGTTGAAAAGAGAGGGGGCATGGGTCAAACATTCATAAATGACCCATAAAACAGAAGAGGGACAGAATATGAAGGATATATGAACATGGTAATGAAATTTGAAATACATAACATATGAAATTATGAACATGAAAGGAAGACAAAAATAAGATTTCTCTTATGAAAATTCGGCAGCCTAACGACATCACTTAAACTTCAAAAAATGAATTGACGGGATCAAATAGGGTCTCTCATCATATGAAAATAAAATTTAAGTATGATAGATATAGATATCATAACCCAACATAATAAAAAGGAACTTGAAATACTTGACATGAAAGTAGAACTTTGAAAAATGAGAAGGGTGAAAGAATCACTTAAAAATTCGGTAGCCTGACGGCGTCACTTAAACTTCAACATAAATGAATTGACGAGATAAAATAGGGTCTCTAATTATATGAACTTAAAAGTTAAGTATGATAGATATATATATCATACCCCAACAAAATAAAAAGTAACATCCAAGACTTGACATGGAATTAGAACTTTGAAAAAGGAGAAAGGTGAAAGAACCACTTAAAAATTCGGCAGCCTAACGACGCCACTTAAAACTTCAAAATACTGAATTGAAGAGATAAAATAGGGTATCTCATCATATTAACATAATAGTTACTTATTATAGATATAGATATCATACCCACAACATAATAAAAAGTAACTTAAAAGACTTGACAAGAAAATAGAACTTGAAAATGAGAAGGGTGAAGGAATTCGTTCCAAATATTTCGGCAGCCTAACGGCGCCACTTAAACCTTCATAAAATGAAATGATGAGAGTAAGAGGGGGTATATCATCATATTAACATAAAAAGGACATTATAATGAATATAAAAGAACATCCTACAACATAAGAAGATGGAGCATAAAAGAAATGACATAAAAGAGATCACTTGAAAAGAAAGAGAGGGGTCGGATCCCTTACCTTAAAACGTAACTCTTAAAACTCAAAGGTTTGGACCT
This sequence comes from Viscum album, assembly GCA_963277665.1. Taxonomy (NCBI): domain Eukaryota; kingdom Viridiplantae; phylum Streptophyta; class Magnoliopsida; order Santalales; family Viscaceae; genus Viscum; species Viscum album. The sequence continues at coordinate 83,560,749 of OY728140.1, read as the reverse complement.
TGAGGGCTTGGGGATACCTTGGGAGGACTCCTTGTGAGGTAAGGAGACCAGAGCTTCGTTGGGGGAGAGTTGGGAGTGAAAACTAAAGGAGGAAATGGTGGGTATTTATAGGGAAAGTGAGGGGACAAGGCATTAATGGCCAAGGGACACCTCACAAGTGCTTTTCTCAAAACCATGTGCTCTCCCATGGCATTTACCATGGAGTTAGGACACATGGGGCTCCAAATACAATAATTCATCACCTTTGGTCATCCAACCCATAAAATATCTCATTACATCATCATGACACAATTATGATGTCATTAAACATACCGAAACCCTAAAACTGTATTTTTACTATTCACTGAAAATTCAACTTTCTCAGAAAATACCAAAATTTCACCTTAACCAAATATCGATGCTCTGAGTTCAAAAATGAAATCCATTTTATAAAAATAATTTTCTAAATATTTTTAATTTAATTTTTAATTAAAAAACACTATTCACTCGAAAAAACTAATACTTGAATAATAATTTATGAAACTGTTATGTAACCATTTTATTGAATCACATTACTTAATCAAGGTGCCTAGATTATATTAATACTTTATTTAAGTGAGATTACTAATATATTTGGTCACATTACTAATCCTAAGCATAAAATCTCTATTCATAATTTACTATTCATCAAAAATTAAGTTGATCTTATTAGACTCTAAATTTCATACTGAACATAATTGTAGAAGACCATTTTTCAAAAATCATTACACATTTTTAATTATTTAAGGTTTACATAAACATTTTTTTTAAAATATCCTTTCTCTACAATTCACCAAAAATATGCATACTATATTTATCCGGACATTTGAAAAGTCATAAACATCATCATAAGAAGAAATCCCAATTTTTATTTAAATCAAAGGATTACACAAGGCAGTTACGGTCTCCTTACATAGCCCCTTATCACACCAGCATAGGACCTAAGTGTAAGGTGTGCTAAGGTGAGAGAATCTGAGGGAGGCTCAGCCAACATCGCACGAGTAGTAATTTCTATCAGTTTGAACTTCTCGCGAAGGCGATCCCATTCTAGCTTCACAAGATGAAGTTCAGCTTGGGTTTGTTCCAGAGAAAAGCCCAGTGGTGCTACCTCCTTCCCAAGTTCTGTTAGATGGGCTTCGATCGGTCCAAGACTACTGGGTGAGGCCATCAAATCTTCTTTCTATATTAATTAACCAACATTACTAATCCTAAGCATAAAATCTCTATTCATAATTTACTATTCATCAAAAATTAAGTTGATCATATTAGACTCTAAATTTCGTACTGAACAAAATTGTAGAAGACCATTTTTTTAAAATTAGTACACATTTTTAATTATTTAAGGTTTATATAAACATTTTTTTAAAATATCCTTTCTCTAAAATTCACCAAAAATATGCATACTATATTTATACGGACATTTTAAAAGTCATAAACATCATCATAAGAAGAAATCACAATTTTTATTTAAATCAAAGGATTACACAAGGCAGTTACGGTATCCTTACATAGCCCCTTATCACACCAGCATAGGACCTAAGTGTAAGGTGTGCTAAGGTGAGAGAATCTGAGGGAGGCTCAGCCAACATCGCACGAGTAGTAATTTCTATCAGTTTGAACTTCTCGCGAAGGAGATCCCATTCTAGCTTCACACGATGAAGTTCAGCTTGGGTTTGGTCCAGAGCAAAGCCCAGTGGTGCTACCTCATTCCCAAGTACTGTTAGATGGGCTTCGATCGGTCCAAGACTACTGGGTGAGGCCATCAAATCTTCTTTCTATATTAATTAACCAAGATTACTTGTATTTAGAGACAATAATCAAAACGTTTAGTTTCCAGTGGTCATATTGACCAATGGCCATATAACATTCAAAACCCAATGGTATCATTTTAATTATACTCATGTTATAAAATGAAACATTTTTGTTGCGTATAAAAATAAAATAAAATAACACACAAAATTAGGAAACAAGATTTATTCAAAATTTCAGGTCGTTACAATCTTTCCCCCTTAAGAAATTGTGTCCTCGCAATTTTTAAAATTGGGTTTTGAAATTTCATTGAAAGTCCCACATCGGAAAAGGAGTCAGTAACACTATTACTTTAAAAGAAAGAAAGGGAAGTACAAAGTTCACCTGAGTTAACCCATACTAGGATTCCATGGAGGAAAACATGGATATGAAAGACAAACAAAGTGTCAAGTTCTAGGGGAGAGTGATAGAAAACATGATTAGGAGAAATTTAACCATAAGAAAATCCCAAACTTACAATGTGTGTAAATGGTCTTTGATTACCTAGTAGGAAACATAAACCAAAAATGTTTTTATTTGAAGTTCCTTTTCATAATTTTGAGGAATTCATTTACTACATAGAACAAAAACATAAGAAAATATACCTACCTTCAAGTAGAGTTTCATCCTTTAATAAGCCTCTACCAAAACTAATTTTTTCTCCAAATGATGAGAATTCAAAAACACTTGGTCTCATCAAAATCCCAAGAATCGTCTTCTAGAGAATCACATAATCAACAAAAGATTAACTATCTATTTCTTCTATCCTTAAACATTATCCCAAAAACAGAAAGGTTAAGGTAAAACAACTCTTCAAAGAGAAATAATCCCATAGGAATGGAAACTAATTTTAAATCTTCAATGTTCCATGGTACTACCCAAAGTTCATCATAGACCATTCCATAAATAACGATCCTTAAAATTCCTTAAAATAAACCAAGCTAAGATTTTAACCCAAATACAAGAAGGACTTGATAACATAGTCTTCCAAAATAAACTTGATTCTTCATCTCCAAACAACATCAACTGATCCTGACATCTTATAACAAAAGTAGCTAACCTAAACATATTTTACCCAAGATAGGTTAATCATTCCCATAAGTAACTTAAATTACTATAATTCCACATTAAATTCATCTATTCTTCAAAATATAAGTCAACCTTACTCCTCAATAAAAATATTGTAGTAATCTATTTACCTCGATCATATAGGGTCCCCAAAATAATGAACGTCTTCCAAAATAATAATCATCTTTTAATACCCTAATCATCTCTATAATATTAATACGACAATCATCGCATTTCCTATCACATTGGTTGTTGGGACATGTTCTTCCATTTCCCACCATTAACTAAGAAGATAAAGTATAATTAGGGGCTTAAATACTTAGCCAATAATCATGAAAAGAAACTTAAAGCATATAAGGATAACTTGTTGAAGAAAAGTATAACCTAACTTGTGATCCCCTAGGTTCCCATCTAGGTTATCCACGATCATATATTCTTATGTGAATCATTATTTTATTTTATCTTTGTTCCTTTAACAATGGTTCATACTAAGATTATGAATTTACCAAAACATATCCCCTGAGAGTGTCGTAACCAAGAGTGCAGCAAGGCCCGTTATCGTGTACCAGTTCCCATTTGAGTCTAGATCAAATCAGTGTTTTCAGGTTTTATCCCTATGTACATCTATGCCAGAGCCACCTCTACCTGCTCGTATCCAGACAGGGATGTATTTTCTTGGAAACCCATTACTCCATACTCACCAAAATACCAGGAATATTTCCTATATATAAACTTTTCTATAGGATTCTTCCTAACGTTTTCATATCCTAATTTCCACAAATAACTAAACCATCCTTTGACACCAACTATAGATTCCCGCCTTTTTATAACATAAACTTTCATTACATTACACAAAACTGAGGATCTTTAAGGTTTAGTGTCTTGGAAACTAGGAACATAATACATGAAAACAACATAAAACATTCTTTTTAAACACTTGAAAGGCTTCTCTGTAAGTTCATCCTAGGTTCATTACTGCGTCTCATAACCTGGGGACATACATCAAAAGAAAGGGTGAGCAGAAGGCCCAGTAAGGAAACAAGAGAAACATTTAACATGTGAACTTGAGATACATCAACTATGTCATGACAAAAAACTTTAAGGAATGAGAAAGAAATCATGTGGAATATCATAATAAAAATAAACTTTTTCATAAATTTAAGATGTGGCTACATCATTTAACATATAAAATCATGAACATATCACCAAGGTCCATCCCCAAGGTGTCATTTGAAAATTACCAAGTTTATTCACCAAGATATCGTGAAAAATGTAATCCCTAGTGGTTACATCATTACTCAATGCACTGGAGCGCTATCAAGGTGCACCCTTAAATTTTCCTTTGTTATCATGTGATCCTCATATATAATCATCAATCATTTAATAAAAAACCCATATAGCATAAAAGAAATGGGTTTCATTTCATAATCATAACGTTTTAAAAACTACTTTAAAGACATGATCTTTATGTCACTTTAAACCCACAGAAAGGGAAAGAGGGTTACATGTATGTAAATCCCAGAATTTAAAAATAGAAAATTTTGATATATATTTGAATACCCATTTATAAATAATAGCTTTGATTATTCACTTAATAACATGAATTAATTTTGAGAAAAAGAGAGAGGCATTTTGGGACGAAAATTCTACAGCACAACGGCTACGTTACAAGGTTTTAGAAAACGTTGAAAAGAGAGGGTACATGGGTCAAACATTCATAAATGACCCATAAAACAGTATAGGGACAAAATATGAAGGATATATGAACATGGTAATGAAATTTTAAAGACATACTATATAAAATAAAGAACATGAAAGGAAGACAAAAATAACATTTCTCTTATGAAAATTCGGCAGCCTAACGACATCACTTAAACTTCAAAAAATGAATTTAAGAGATCAAATAGGGTCTCTCATCATATGAAAATAAAAGTTCAGTATTATAGATATATATATCATACCCCAAAATAATAAAAAGGAACTTGAAAGACTTGAAATGAAAGTAGAACTTTGAAAAATGGGAAAGGTGAAAGAATCCCTTAAAAATTCGACAGCCTAACGGCGTCACTTAAACATAAAAAAAAATGAATTGACGAGATCAAATAGGGTCTCTCATAATCTGAACATAAAAGTTAATTATGATAGATATAGATATAATACCCCAAAATCATAAAAATTAACTTCCAAGACTTGACATGGAATTAGAACTTTTAAAAAGTAGAAAGGTGAAAGAACCACTTAAAATTCGGCAGCCTAACGACGCCACTTAAAACTTAAAAATACTGAATTGAAGAGATCAAATAGGGTATCTCATAATATGAACATAAGAGTTCAGTATTATATATATATATATATAATACCCCAACATAATAAAAAGGAACTTTAAAGACTTTACAAGAAAATAGAACTTGAAAATGAGAAGGGTGAAAGAATTCGCTCCAAATATTTCGGCAGCCTAATGGCGCCACTTAAACTTTCATAAAATGAAAAGATGAGAGTAATAGGGGGTATATAATCATATGAACATAAAACGTACAGTATAATGAATATAAAAGAACATCCTCCAACATAATAACATGGAGCATAAAATAAATGACATAAAAGAGATCACTTGAAAAGAAAGAGAGGGGTCAGATCCCTTACCTTAAAACGTAACTCTTAAAACTCAAACGTTTGGACCTTGAGGGATTGGGGGAACCTTGGGAGGACTCCTTTGGAGGTAATGAGACCATATCTTAGTTAAGGGAGAGTTGGGAGTGAAAAATAAATTAGGAAAGGGTGGGTATTTATAGGGAAAGTGAGGGGACAAGGCATCAATGGCCAAGGGACACCTCACAAGTGCTTTTCTCAAAACCATGTGCTCTCCCATGGCATTTACCATGGAGTTAGGCCACATGGGGACCCCAATACAATAATTCATCACCTTTGGTCGGATAACCCATAAAATATATCATTACATCATCATGAAACAGTTATGATGTCATTAAACATACCGAAACCCTAAAACTGTATTTTTACTATTCACTGAAAATTGAACTTTTTCTCAGAAAAATCCCAAAATTTCACCTTAACCAAACATCGATGCTCTGAGTTCAAAAATGAAATCCATTTTATAAAAATAATTTTCTAAATATTTTTAATTTAATTTTTAATTAGAAAACACTATTCACTCGAAAAAACTAATAGTTGAATAATAATTTATGAAACTGTTATTTAACCATTTTATTGAATCACATTACTTAATCAAGGTGACAAGATTATATTAATACTTTATTTAAGTGAGATTAATAGTCTATTTGGTCACATTACTAATCCTAAGCATAAAATCACTATTCATAATTTACTATTCATCAAAAATTAAGTTGATCTTATTAGACTCTAAATTTCGTACTGAACATAATTATAGAAGACCATTTTTTGAAAATCATTACAAATTTTTAATTATTTAAGGTTTACATAATTTTTTTTTTAAAATATCCTTTCTCTAAAATTCACCAAAAATATGCATACTATATTTATCCGGACATTTGAAATGTCATAAACATCATCATAAGAAGAAATCCCAATTTTTATTTAAATCAAAGGATTACACAAGGCAGTTACGGTCTCCTTACATTGCCCCTTATCACACCATAATAGGACCTAAGTGTAAGGTGTGCTAAGGTGAGAGAATCTGAGGGAGGCTCAGCCAACATCGTACGAGTAGTAATTTCTATCAGTTTGAACTTCTCGCGAAGGTAATCCCATTCTAGCTTCACACGATGAAGTTCAGCTTGGGTTTGGTCCAGAGCAAAGCCCAGTGGTGCTACCTCTTTCCCAAGTTCTGTTAGATAGGCTTCGATCGGTCCAAGACTACTGGGTGAGGCCATCAAATCTTCTTTCTATATTAATTAACCAACATTACTAATCCTAAGCATAAAATTACTATTCATAATTTACTATTCATCAAAAATTAAGTTGATCTCATTAGACTCTAAATTTCGTACTGAACATAATTGTAGAAGACCATTTTTTGAAAATCATTACACATTTTTAATTATTTAAGGTTTACATAAACATTTTTTTAAAATATCCTTTCTCTAAAATTCACCAAAAATATGCATACTATATTTATCCGGACATTTGAAAAGACATAAACATCATCATAAGAAGAAATCCCAATTTTTATTTAAAACAAAGGATTACACAAGGTAGTTACGGTCTCCTTACATATCCACTTATCACACCAGCATAGGACCTAAGTGTAAGGTGTGCTAAGGTGAGAGAATCTGAGGGAGGCTCGGCCAACATCGCACGAGTAGTAATTTTTATCAGTTTGAACTTCTCGCAAAGGCAATCCCGTTCTAGCTTCACACGATGAAGTTCAGCTTGGGTTTGGTCCAGAGCAAAGCCCAGTGGTGCTACCTCCTTCCCAAGTTCTGTTAGATGGGCTTCGATCGGTCCAAGACTACTGGGTGAGGCCATCAAATCTTCTTTTTATATTAATTAACCATGATTAACTGTATTTATAGACAATAATCAAAACGTTTAGTTTCCAGCGGTCATATTGACCAATAGTCATATAACAGTCAAAACCCAATGGTCTCATTTTAATTATATTCATGTTATCAAATGAAACAGTTTTGTTGAGTATAAAAATAAAATAAAATAACTCAAAAAATTAGGAAACAAGATTTGTTCAAAATTTCGGGTCGTTACATAGTGTCTCTCCTCTACATATGCACCTCCCTAGTAGTGCCTTCACCTAATGGATATGTATTGGCAGGCTCCCTCATCAGTGGTCGCCCCTTTAGGTCCCACATATAGTAGAGGTTGAGTTAGAATCTCTTAGTTAGTAGTTTGCTTTAGTTTTTATTAAAAGAAACCATAAAAAATGTTCTCTATGAGATAAATCCAATCAAACCAAAATACTCCAACACAACCATACTCAACCCCTCTTCAACAATGGTAGAAATATTTTTCATGGGCCTTATTGATTCTTAAAAATAAAATTCAACTCCAATTTCCTATTTATTGAAATTAATTCAAATTTTTCAATCTCAAGTATTCAATGGAATAAGTTCTCCTAAAATAAAAACTAGATCTACAATTTTATAATTTAGAACTCTTTTTATTTTCATATTGTTAAGTTATTGTCGAAAATTTTAACTTTACCAAAACACTAAAACTCCTCAGGATGTATATTTTTATTACCATTCACTATATTAATATGGATGGTTTATGATTATGTTTATTTGATTTGGGTAAGTATTAACATTTTTTATGTTATTTTTTCAATAATAATGTTCATATTGATAATGTTTTATCCCTTAATACGAGGAATGCATTGGACATAGTAAGTGGTAAGTGGTCCCCTTTATAGATATACCCTCAATGCATCAATAGGTCTCATGAAGAAAACTAGTTGGAAAAATTATATGGGTTTCTACACATAGATTTAAATTGTCTTGTGAAAGGTCTTGATATTATTTTTTAGATGTCTCACATTATGCATTACCTTATTATAAAATTAGTTTTTTGTGGATATGTTTTAATATTATGTGATTATTTATATATAATTATTTGATTATAATTTATTTTTTATATATTATGATAAATTTATTGTTTAAATTTATTTTTTAGTTATTTACCTTGACATATTTATTATTCTTATTTATTCATGATAGCTTACACAATAGGAATACCCTTACTGATAATGTGACCGCACCCATTTCCTATCCTTTATTTTCCATAGGATACCAAGAAGTGTTTTATGATTGATGTGAATGGATATGCCAATGGGAAATATGTAATTATCAAAGAGAATAGTTTTTTTATTTATGTTTTCAATTATAATGTGAATTTAAAGTATTTATCTAGTTTTCTAAGACTACTAAACTATTGTTTCCTTCAGGATGTGATTCCTTATGTCTTATTCCAATGCAATAAAGTGTCCAAAAGCTCCAGGCTACTGCGGTCAGGGTCCTTTTATAAATTCATTAAAAACTATTAATTTTAAAAATAATCTATAATAATGGAACCCTAAAAAAATTCACAATGGTTATCAAAATAAAATTTGGAGTGGATGATAAAACCTATTTAATTTTAAAGTATGGTAAATGATTTTTAATTTTATGAAATAGTCTTTTTTTTAAAACACACAGCATTAAATGAATTTAGAAGCCTTTTATTAAATATGAAATAAGGGGATAAAAGGATCATTGGAGAAAAAAATTGAGTTTCTACTTGTGAAATGAGAACATTGGTGGGAATTAATAATATTGAAAAGGAAAAAATACATTAAAAGTAATGTGAATCATTATTTAAAGAAATTATTTTTAATGAGACATTAAAGTCAACATGTAAGATGATATGTATGTGAAACATGAAGTTTCCATATAGAAGGATTAAAGAAAGATATCATCATAATATGTTCTAATAGATAAATCATGAAATATTATAGTCAATGAAGTTTGATTATGACCCAAAGAATATATTTGGGTCATGAAAATACCTTGCAGCCTTTGTGACATTTCAATAAAAACCCTATGAGTGGTATAAAATTAAATTCATCTCTAAATATCATAATATATAATAGGGTAATTTTAAAAATTAAAATAGGGTAGTATTTACACCATTGAAAATGAAACACAGTGTATAACTTAAACATGTCTCAAGAAATTCCAATTTTGGACAAAGAAACAACTACCTTGATTCCATGCTTAGTTTATAACACAATGAATTCCAGTAAAAAACATATATACCTTAATAATATATTCAATGACCTTACCCAAATATTTTACCTTTTAAATCCATCATTTATAACTTTTTATTATGGTTATTCTGGTTAGTTACAAATTATTTAAACCATTGGGTAAATAATATTAACCATTTTTGCACATTTTATATTGTTGATGTCATTACTGATCCTTTGAAAAAAGTTCATAATTAATATATATTAATATATTTTTAATATATAACTTATATTAGTTTTTAATCCTCTCATTACATTCTATATGTCTTTTAGTTACACTATGTAAAAAGGTAATCGATGTTGGCTTATTTTTGTGATTTTAGAGAATTAAAACGATACTTTAATAATAAGATAAATAATTAATATAATATATAAATAAAAATATAACAATAATTATTTTCTTATTATATTATAATAATATTTGTTTTCATGTTCCCATAGTAATCCATAATCATATTTTCAACCATTGTTTATCTAGTGTTTAAACGAACCCAAACTTGAACACACTTTAACTCGACTGGTGAGTATGGTTAAGGAGGTTTTTATTTTGACATCATATCATTACAATAGTGGAATAATAATAGTATATTTATTTATTTTATTTTTTCTATATTTTAATATTTTTGGATAAATACAAAAAAACTAGAATAAAAATGAAAAAAAAAAATCTTCATGGAGGTGGTGGTCCACACACACAAATTATTGAGGTTCCTTTTTTATAAGTTAATGTAAAGGAATAAATAAATTTTATACCATAAAAAATATAAATATAATAATTATTCTCTATCCATAATATTATTATGTTTATAATATATTTATAAGTATAGTATTAATAGGAAATACTTACGAAGGAGATAATACTTATGTAAGAGACTTGATTTTTCCTTGGAACATCCCTTGAAATTGAAGGCCTTAGGAGATCTATGAGTTACCAGTGGATTAATTTTATATTTTATGGTTCTAGGGTGAGTAAAATTTCAATGTTTCATGGATAAATTTTAATGTTATTTGTATTATTGAAAATTCATAAGTTATCCAATTTTATAAGAGAGGAATGTGAAACTTTTTGAAACACTCTTTATATTTTTATAATTTCATGAAACTATTATAGGGTAAATGGATAAAAAGTTTAAAAATAATGTATTTTAGTAAATTATACAATAAAAAATCTTTCATATTCCCACATTTTCATTGCATCCTTGATTTATTTACGGGTTTCCCCTTTTTCTTATATTTTTACCCAAGTGTACTTTTACCTAGGAAAATTTTCTTTCTACCAATGATATTTTATTTGAATGAATACAGATAATATTTATCTTTATCACATAATTTGAGAATTATAATACTAAATTTGAAAATAATTTTATCAAATAAAATTTATGTCGTTAAGAAATGTTAGTTTCAAAATAAGCACACTTAACGTACAAAAACAATTTTTTGGAAATTTATGTTTTTAAGCATTCAATTTATATGTGAGATAACATTTTCAATGATAATAATTTTTAGGACATATATTGATTTTTTATATACAAAAATAATCTTTTTTAAATTTGAAATCAATTAATTAATCTATTTATACAAAAATATTACTTAATTAAAATAAAAGAAAAGAGAAATAGTTTTTAAGTGACATTTTACTTTAGTTCTAAAACTGTTTGGAATAGGTATTATATGTACATATAATATATAAAAAAGAATAATTTTTTTACTTAATTTCATATTTTATGTACTAAAATATTTTTAAATATTATAGATTATTTTTATATACTAATAAATTATGGAATTTATAGTTTTCCCTAAATCCGACATTTTCAACAAAAACTAAACCATTTTATAAAATGATAAAAAAAATAATAATAAGTAAATTTTATTATGATTAATTAAAAAATGAGGTTTATTTTATCTAATTAAAATTTTAATATTTTAAAATTTATTTTTTAATGGTGAAAATAAAAATATAAGAAATATTGTTTTTATTAAATATTATTTTATAACATTCACTCAGATTTACTATTTATACATAAAAATGAAATTTTCCATAATATTTTTTTTAATATTATAATATAAAATAAAATAATAATTTTATCAAATTAAAACTCTATTTGTAGAGAAATTAATCTTAATGTTATCACTTGTAACTCATAAAAACCCATTTTTAAGAAAACTATATTTATGGCAACAATGTTTTTGTGTAAGAAAAAATTATTAATTCTATTTATTATAATGATAATAATAATATTATAATTTTTTAAATAAGAGTTATTAGACATTAAAATAAATCCAAAATATAATTTCCCCATGCGTAGATTCAATTAAAGGAAAAAGATGAAAAATTGTTTTCATAATATATTAGTTGATTCGATAAAATGATATTTATTGATATTATAAATTGAAATATAAAATTTAAACATATAATTCTACTTTATAAATATATATTTTATATGATTAAATGGTTTCAAAAACATATATGTTATATAAAAGTGTTGATATTATAAAAATGAATATTTTTCACAATTCATCTAAAAATCAATTATTTTAGAGAAATATAAAAAATACATCATAATATAATTTCACTGTGGGTAATTACAAAAAAAAATTTACATTATCAATTCTAATAATTGTAAATTTAACTTTTCAAAAAAAATATATAATATATAGAAAAGGAAATTTATTGACAATATTTTTTTTAATATTAACTCATATTAATTGTTCACCTTCAGAAGGTAATAACTAATAATGGATTACACATTACTATTAATTATAGATGTATTAAAAGTATATTATTAATATTTTGTGTTTTTTTATATTCCATGTATCATTTGAAATAAGTTATATAACATAGAATGTATTTTAAAGGATCTAAAATCTCATGTCGTGACACACAATGTGTTTCATGTATCTCTCCTGAGGCTGTACATACATGATCATTCACATGTACTAAACTAAAAGGTACTACCAAAAAATTATGATGTTTCCTATTAAGAAAAAATTATATAAATATTTTATCATAGAGATGAAGTATCCTGAAACAAGACTACTAACTTGGTTAAAGTTCTATAGAGGAATCAAAAATTCGAGGAAGCCACATGGGAACTCGAAGATGTGGTGAAGAAAAGATACCCACATTTGTTTATCATATATATAGAATTTATAGAGATAAATTCATTTTAAGTGGGTTTTAATGTAATACCATAATATTTTATATATATTTATTTTGAAATAATCTTGTGGTATTTGATAATTGTCTCTATATGAAACCCCATGTATATATGAATCGTGATATACTATATCTTTATAATTAAGCAATTTCATTCAAGGGTATGAACATGGTTAACTAAATTATGAAATATATATATATATTCCTAAATTCAAATGTAGTGATTAATTATTATAAAATAATCACCAAATTTTTAATAAAATATTTTCATGATTAAAATTATTAGTTTTTTTGAAGAAATGTATTTTTATACATGTTATGTATTTTTACCAAAAAAGTATATTTATCACTATTAAAAATTTATTTTAATGGTATTTATTGGTAATTTATGATTAATAATTTATAAATTACCTATACAAATGTTATGAATGAATATAAAATCCTTAAAAGGTAAAACGAGTTATTTTTCATACGTTTTTTTGTAAAAAATGTATTTTTAACCTAATAAATTAAATAAATAACTATTTATTAATAATTTTAATGAAATTTATTTATTCAATAAAATATTGTAACATTTATTTGATAGTTTTTACTAGATAAGTAATAAACATAAATTTAGTTTGATTATTAAAAAATGGATTTTTCAAAAAATGTGTTTTCATTATGTTTTGTCTACTTATTTTAAAATTATTTTTTTCACTTATATAAATTGAATTTTAAAAACTTTATTCCATATTAGTTATTATACATTAAAAAAAATTTAATGATTCCAATTTCATTTTGGGTCATAATTAATCGTAAAAATAATTAAAAGTTGTTACCATGGTTAGGGGTAAAACGAGTTTACTAGGGGTTAAACTATAAGATAAAGGTACAAATACAACATAAAATTGTCTAATTATCATTATATGATTATATATCAACCCTATATTACCATAAATTAGAATATTATTCCATTTTTTAAAATTATATATGAGATATATATTAATTATTTTTAATTTATTTAAGTAATTCCATGTGTTTCCTCTCCTCGCTTATAAAAGGGAACCTCCTCGTAATCCTTATTAAATAATTTTAAGCCTCTATCTAATACAATACATACCAAAGAACCTTCCAAAATTCATTACCTTACTTCTAGATCCCATTTTCCTCACCTAAGACTAATATTTCAAGGCTTAAGGTGAAATCTAATGGATGTCTATCAAAGAAGAGGTATGCAACTTAACCAATCTCTTTCATATATATTTCTTCTTAAAACATCTATACAATTTTTGTATTAATAACAAAATAATAAATCCATTATAATAAATATATTTTTATTTTATTATTATGTTTTTACAATCATTTTCCACCTTCTTTCCATCAAACAGAAAATGAAAGTACCACATTTATTTATGTGTGGACTACCATCTCCACATAGTGATGTGATTCATTTACCATCACCACCACTCATAGATCATTATAATTTCTAATTTAATAAATATATATGATATAATTGTGATTATTTAACGATAAAATATTATTTATATTTCTATATTTTTTTATTGGAGAAGGAAAAGAACATTCATACATGCATACGAACTACCATCCCCATGAAAAATCTTATTTATTTTTTGATATCTACCTTTTATGGGTGGTTATAAATATGTATATAATGAATATATATAATATTTATATCATGATAAAAAATATATATATTATTGAACCATTATCAAAGTAAAATGATCAGAACTATCAAACCAAAACATACATGAAAAATGTAACATTTAACACACAGAAACAAAGATTTTATTAATGAGTTTTTATAAAAATAAGTGTTTTAATGTTTAAATTGGATAATATATGATATTATATGTATTTATATAGTTACATTATATAAGTATAATAAACCTAAAATTATTATACTGGAGGTTAGAGTGAATACAATTGAATTTGGACTTGAGACATGGGTTTTATGTTAAAATATCCCTTTTATCGGGATTTTTTATAGTTAAACTACCAATGATGAAATTATATTATTTATCAAAAAAAAATTATAAATTTTATTCACATCATTTTAGTTTTTTAGATTAAATATTTTTCATTTCATTTTCTTCTATTTATGTACTTAAAAGTATGAGAGAATGTTTTTAAGAAAAACTGATGTTGTTTCTATATTCGACTCACAATGTTTCTTCCATGTCCATATTTTCATTAAAATTTTATTAAAAAGATATTTAATATTTCCTAATAATTTTTAATGTCATCATCACCCATTATTTGCTATCAATGATTTTTTTTAAAAAAAACCTTCTTGTTATTTTACAAATGTGTTTCTTTTGAATTTTTATTAAAAATGTCAAAGTAATCTTTGTTTTAACGTATACCGCATAAAAATATTTCCTACCATAATGAAAACTAATTTCATTGAATATTAAATTAAAAATTTCTATGGTTTTTCAAATAAAATTTTTTCCTTAAAATTTTATGAATTATTAAGTGACTTCAATATGAAAATGTTTTTTCCCCATAAACATATTCAGTGATATTTTAAAATAATTTTTTTCATCTATGATAAAATCTTTTATGTAACTTATTATTAACTGGAGATATAATAATGTGATACCATCCTAATTATTTATCCAAAAGTCTTATCGTTATGAATATAAAATATTGGAGAAACCTATTCTCTTTTTCATAGTTTATTTTATGATGATATTATAAATTTTTTAATGATTTTGTTGCATACATATGAATGGATTATGATTATGTTATTGGTGCGTCAATTAGGGATCTACAATTAATTGGGTAAAGATTATTGTTTTGTGAGTTCAAAGGGTACACATGAGTTTGTTCCAATCCACACAAGGGTACACGGGATGTTATCTCATTCCCCAAGTAGGTACAGAGGTGTTTAACCCAAGCCTAAAATTTGATAAAAGTCTTGATGGGTAGACTTGAAATAAACTTTAAATGATTATGATTATGTAACCCTTAATTACACTCTTTTATGGAATTATTTTATGCTAATTTTATGATCTAATTTATCTTTTTATTTTATTCCTTAATGATTCATGTCATATGAAATTCTAATATTTATTCCATGAATTTTCATTATGATTTATGAATTGATGGGTATGATTTTAAAATGCTAAGCTCTTGTTCTCATGCCCTTATGCTTATGTTATTCTTAAAAATGATCATTTATTTTTATATCCCTTATTTACCCATTTTGAGAATATGTGATCACATGTTAATATGTTTCCTTTTCCATAAGATATAATGAAATATTCTAAGTATGATATGCTTAATATGGGTTCTAGTTGTGAATAACATAGTGGGTGATGGTGTATATCTTTTATGTACTAGTTATTTATGTATCTAAGTTTAGAAAGACACTAAAACTTTATTGGCTCTAGCTTGGATTGTAATGATATTTAATGAATATTCATCTAACAATATTTAATCTTTATGTATATATGGTTTGGGTAACCTTATATCCCCTAATATTTTCTATTAAATCATTATTATATTTTCACTTTCCGGTTCTCTCTTAGATCAGATGAAATATAACTAATCACACTTACTTAGTTGATTAAACTTAATTAGAGGAAGGAAATTATAACTAAAATTTCTAATCTCACATATCCTAGTGATTTAATATCTCGAATCACAATCAAATCAACTCAACACTCATGATCATAAGAAGTAGAGATAACATAAGTGACCCTTGATTTCAAACCAATGAGTAAGGTACAAATAATTTTAGAGACATATAAATAATTAAATACCTTAATGTAAAAATAATTTTAATAATTTTGGAGAAATGAATATAAGATATTAACAATTAAAATGTAACAATCAATAATAGGTGTAAGGGGGATCTCCTTGGACTAAACACTAATGTCTTAGTTTATCATCACTAGAAAGATACAACAATTTGAAAATAAAATAATAAAATCAAGTTGATTTAGTAGGTCAATCAATAATCAGAGAATCCACCATGATTGATTGAATGGAACATCCTTTTTATCTAAATAATCCTGTAAGAATTTCATAAAATTCAGTGCCTCATGTCCCTTTATATTTTGATAATCATTAATTTTCCATATCTCAAGTCACAATTTCATTGGTTGACCCTATATAGAGAGTCATATCCTAGATTCTTATTCTTCCCATGATCAATCTCGATACACCATTATGATAAATCAACTATGATACACTTTATTGCATTATGGATTTAGTGGAAGATGAGTGTTTTAAGGGAGAAGTGATCACATGTTGGTTGGTGTAAGAAATATTATGGAAAAAACATTTCTCTAAAATTCGGTTTAGTGATGTAATCCTGGAATGAGAGAAGTTATTATTTTTCTAAAATAAATTATGGAATGGTGAGAGAAATTCTATAACCTATGGTTCAAATATAGTTTCTCAAGTTAATCTTGGAACAAGACATTGATTAAGAATGAAATTCATTGGTGATATTCTAGATAGGTTCTTTATATGGATTCAATTAGTATTTTACTACTGGGAAGCAAGAAATAGATTCATTGAGGGGTTAATATAGTGATCTCGTTGATTACGATTTCATACTTCTTGGATTGGGTATGCAGTATTGAAGCTACATTAGCCTTATTATGTAGTTTGGAGATGTATGCAAGTGAATAAGAGATATTCTTGGTGATACTTGACCCAATACACATGTTCTATTGTAGTGTAGTCAATACTTCATAGGTGTAGTTTTATTATAGTTGCTTTCATGGTGAATCTTGGGTGCGATTGAATGTATACTAGGAATAGGAGTGTGGATTCACTAGCTCAAGTATTTCGATAAAAACCTATGGTGTGTCTAACTTTGTAACTACAAGAACTGCATTGAGAATGAAGGATCCCAGTCATTTTGAGCATGTGAATAAGGAAAACTCACAATTATGTTACTCAGTTATAGTACCCCCAAGTTTCTGGTATGTAACCCTTTCTTAATGCGCTTCATGGTTTTAAAGTTAAGGGTGTTCAATGGGAGAGTCGGGAGAACTTGGAATGATGTTTTGCGGCAAAGGGGAAGTCGCACGGTCGGTGCACAGTTTGTCTAACCGTGCGGCGAAACTGTGTGTGAAGGATGGCCGAGGAAGAAGCTAATGCATGGTTAGCGCACGGTTTGTCAAACCGTGCGGACTAACCGTGCGGTCACATAAAGATAGATCCTAAAATTGTGGATCTAACTCGTTTTTTCTTGAATTTCCTTGTTTAAACCTCCTAAGTAGCCCTAACTAGGGATTACTCTCCCTTAAAGGTTGGAAGACTTCTCCCAAGAATTCTGAAGGCGATCTGAAGGCTTATTTTGACAAATCGAAGCTGTATTCTTAAGGTATGTGATCGTTCTTGATCGGTTTCATAGATCTACATAGATCTACCTCTCCTCTTCTCTCGTTTTCTGAGATCTATGACCATTATGGGTAGATCTAAGGGTTTGGATGCTCTATATGATATTTTTTGGTCTTGGTTATGTTAAGAGAAGATATCTAAGGAGGGTTTTTGGAGTTTTGACCCGTCTTTCTTGGTGTTCTTCGTCCGTTTGTTGGTTTCGCTCAATTTGTTGTGGTAGGTGGCATCACACTCGATTCCTCTTCCTTAGAACTTGAAGGCTTAGTTTCAAATTGTTTTCCTTGATTTAATTGGTTTGTTTATTTTCTTTAAAATATTGGTTGAAACCCCTTTTGTAGTAATGGGTGATGAAAATTGTTTGTTTTTGGAAAAGTGGTTTTCGAAGTAAATTTAAAATGGTGATTTTAAATTGGATATGGTTTTGCTGCTTGAATGAAATGGTTTTCAATAAAATGGTGATGCTTTATTGAAATTTTTTGAACACACTTGGTTTTGGGAATGGATTTCATGGGTTATGGTGTGTGTTCATATGCATCGGGATGGATAAGGGCAAGAAGTACCCCCCATAAAAAGGTTGGGATGGATAAGGGTGAGAAGTCCCCCCATCAATAGGTTGGGACAGATAAGGTCGTGAAGTACCCCCCATCAAGGTAGTCCACTAAGTGACGGCTTAGTGGAAGGATAACTCACCACTCGCGAGTATAGGGAGGTCCAGGTTTCATGCATGGTTGGTTGTGTTAATTGGTGAAATGGAACAAATGTTCCAAATGGAAATGTGAATGGAATTGGAAACTTTTCTTGGTTGCTTGTCTTGAGAAAGTTGGGTTTTGTAAAAAAATGGGTTTTGACATGGAACTTGTTATATTGTGAACTAATTTGGAGTTTTTTTATATAGATTATTTTATATAAATGTGCTAACATGTTTTATCCTAGAGGCATGGGTTGGGAAGTCATCAGGGAAAACCTACTGAGTTTCATTACTCACCCCCTTCTTTGGCACGTTGGTGCTTTTGCAGATGTCATATACCGAGACATTGGAAAAGGTAATGTGTCACATGTTTAGAGTGCTTATTCATGGTACTTGGGCTGGTTTATGATGTTGGAGCTTGGATATTGTGGATCATGGAGTTGGGTTGTTGTCTTGTAGTCTTTGAGTTGTCTTTCTGCTGTTTACTCTGATGTTTAGTGTTGGTTTTTACTGTGGTACTTTTGGTTGGTTTATAATAAAATAAATGATTGAATTTTCTTAGTTTTTATCATGCATCTTTTAGTTTATTGGTTTGATTATGGTTATTGGTTCTTTTCTATGTTCTAAAAGGGTAAATCGTCCGCCACTTGTTTTGAAACCCTTTGGAATTTATTTCCAGCCTTTGGCGCCTTGGGGATGTCTCTTAAGGCCTAGTAATGACTCATTGAGCTCTCAAGCCAATGATAATTGGCGGGTCATTACATCAGTGATGGTTTGGGTACTACACTTGAATGGGTTAAGATGAGAACATTATGTAATATCACTTGATCACATGAAGTATATTTCGTTGAACTGATTAAGGAAAATAATTGAACAGATTATGTGTGTTATCCTTCAAACATGTAACTAGTTAATTGGGCAGCTCAAGTCTTCACTGCCTTTTAATATTCATATATTAAAAACAATAAATTATAATATTCATCTCAAATTGATGTTTTCCCACTTCTAATCCATGTCTTAATTTCGTTGAAGTCTAAAATCATGATTGAACAACATTGAAAACTCGCATCTAGCTCAAAATGGATGTGGTTTGTCAACATGGGTCAAATTCATTTAATGAATAATCTTGGACTAATCTAATATTGGAAAACAACTATACAATTACAATATGTGTACTAAACTGATATCATAGAGATAGGATATGAAGATGAGGCATGATAGATCATGGTATTTGGTTACACAAAATTTACCACAAAAATGTCATGGTAGGATGAAAAAGGAAGAGGTGTGGGTGGTTTAGAAAATCATGGTAACTTGATGATATATTTCATATGGTAGGTTAGAATCCTCACAGATAGTATCCTTGGGTTGTTCACCTATGGTATCTTGGATTTCCCTGATCGACTATGGAATACTTCGTGGGGTTGATCATCAGGATCTCTTGTGGTAGATCATAGAGGAGTAGCTAGTTTTCTCAGAATCGACCAAGATCTTGTTATAGGTTATCTTCCATGATATCTCATATGGATAAATTTTTTGTAGGGGTGGGAAACCATAGTCAATTTAGGTCTTCAAGTGGTTAGTGCAATGAATGACTATAGAGAGGAAATGCAGAAGATGTGGGATCTGATTGACTCATGGTGGTACCATTACTTGACACGGTTTTAGTACCCTTTGTAGTGCTATTATCCATGAATTTATCCTCACATAGTAGCATATTTCCTTCAAAAATTATTTTTTACTAACAAAAGGGTCACCCAAAACTATTAAAACATGAAAATCCAAAATTCAAAATTTATGGATTTACCAGATTAATTACAGAGAAATTGTAAATAATTTAAAATTAGATTAAATTTCTTTTAACAAATGAATCTAGGTTTCACAAAATTAATTTATGGCTAAAAATTAGATCTAAAATATGAATAAAAAGGTTAAAATTTTATTTATGAACTTTTCCATTTAAATTTAAAATTAAAAAACAAACAAAATTCATCAAATTACTCATAATTGAAATTAAATACGGGTTAATTATCATTGAAAATAATACTAATTTTAATTACATGTTAGCTAAAATCACTCCCCCATAATTAGAATATTTCACTCCTGGAAAATAAAAATAAATAATTATATTGGAATTTATATATCCAACATGGACATAATACAAAAACCTAAGAATAAGAAAATCATAGATTCATCTATTGTTTGAATTATCAGGCCTCTTCTGTGAATTAATATCATTTATTCACATCAATTAAGTTCCAGTTCTGAGTGTAAAATAAAGAGATTTAATTGGAATTATAATTTTAACAAATGAAACTTCCATTTATCAATTTATCATGTATTCCTTAACCCATAGTTCCAATTTTCAATTATTTGATACAATTAAACTGATATTTTTATAATTAAATTTTCCCCATTTTCAATCTAGTTTAATATTCCCCTCACTTGAATGAACTGATTTTTCAAAATTAGGACCCTATTAAAATTTTCCTACACAATATCATGAAATAAACTCATTGTATTTCAAAATGGTAATTACTACTCAAACACCTAGGTCCTATTATTTATGGTATTTTAATTACCATTTTACTCTACTTTCAAAATAATTAGATCAGTTTATTTTAATTTTATTTCCTGATGTGTTATTTTTATTAAATTCCACGTTGACTTGAATTAAGTTCCTAATTTCAGTGTCCCCATGTTATAATTTATATTCCATAAATTAATTTTAACTCACACTTAATTTGTTAGTTCTAAAATCATATTTCCATGATTATAGTAACCAAATTCTATAAGAAATCATTAAATTATCATAATTTTAGTACCAATTAACTTTATCAAATCTAATATTGTATATTTATTAGGATGTAAAACATTAATATAATGTTTTCCAATCTAATGAAACTCAAAAAAATCTAAAAATATTACTGTAAAAAAAATATGTACATATTCCTTAAAAATAGATTTATTCTCTCTTTGATTTGTTTTATTTTATGTCAAAGACATAAAGAAACATCAAAAGAAATTTAAAAAATAATTTTCATCCTCAGTAACATGTCCCTCTCCCCCTAAATTATCTTATATATAATTATAGTTAATTTTAACAAGAATTTATCCCAAAAAAATTAAAAGAGTGAGCATCCAGACCAATATGAGTGAAAATGACAACATGAAAATCATTTATTCAATTATAGTTAGTTTTATTTAGGACTCCTCTATTTATTATTTCTAAAATTCAATATAGTAATTAATATCATGTTGGAAAATTAACCTTGAAGGTGTGATGTTATTAAAATACCTTGATCTTAACTCCACCAAATGGAAATGTGTTAGTTAAAAAATAAGGTATATTCTACTTGGAATCAATTTTACGAGGGATGAACTACATTCTTGAATATAATAACAACACTCTATCTCCAATTTTAATGATTATTCTTGGGATGATTTAATCATGGGTATATTTATCTTTTTGTTTGAATAACATGGTTTACTCATATGCCTCCCTTCTCATCTCCCTAAATTCCATCATCTGTAGCCTCCTGTATTTTTTATCCTTACCAATTTCCATGTTTACCTTCTTCATAACCCAATAATACTTGTGTTATAACTCAATAGGTAATTGACTATGTTTTTAATAAATAATTATATAAGGGGTCATAACTGAAGGGGCTTTGCATGTATTTCAATATATTGATAATGAATCCTCAAGATTCTCACTCAATTCCTTCCTATTGGGGTAAACTATCATTTCTAGAATTATCTTAATATCTATGTTGAATAACAAAACTTTCATTTCTATAAGGGTGGAAGTAAATTTAGTTTTTGTTATGAACTATATATTTACTCATTTTGGATTCCATGATTTTGTTACAATAGTTTGTAATTCTCTGACTTGAATCACCTAGTCTGGGATGGATTGCAACATGTCTCCTTGCATTCCTAATCATATGTAAGATTTTTTTCAACTAGCGATGAGGGTTTGAATAGTTACATTGTGAGAGTATAACCTTGGTATCAATAGAAATACATCATAATCACTAAAAAATACAAATAAACATCCCATAACATCACAATAGAATCTAAAATAATATCACTATGCTAAAACAAATAACATCCTAGTTTTATAATATAAACTAAAAGATCCCTTAGTGTTATAAGTCTACCATGTAATGGAAAATGTTCAAAAAAAATTTAAATTCCACAATGATAGTATGGAGTTCATCCTGTCATCAATCCCATCATCTAATATTTACCTTTTGAGCTCCTCGATTATGGTACCTTTCCCTTAGCTAGGTCGTAAACCATCAAATCTACATGAACATTGAGATATCCATCCAAGGTTTGAGTATAAACCTTGTAGTACACCACCTATGTGTCCTTAACATATGTGAAACAATATATAGAAGTGTATTTCATGATATTAATGTAAATGTATAATTAAACAATCTTGTTTTACTTCACCATGCACTAACCAATCTTCCATGAACTCTGGAACTACCTATTTAAGCACAATTCTGAAGGATGGTAAAAAATAATTGTATCCTAACTAAGCTAATGTTGAGTGATCCATATTCCAACTTAATTAATTACACCAACTTTCAAATTATAGCATCCCACCTTTAGAGAAAAATTATATAGCCTCCTTTATAGGAGTCACGATGCCTATACATATTTCCAATTAAATGATCTAGGGAAAGACACATTACATCATGTTAACCCAATATCAGTTTTTAGGGAATGAACTAATTCACACATGTCGAACCAATATCTGACTATAGGAAAATCCACATTCCACATATCTCCATTGAAGAATAAATCATAACATTCCACTCACAATGATGGAACTCCCCCTCTAAGGGGCCAACTAGTTGAGTTAGACCGACATGGTACCTTGAAACAAGTCATAGAAGAACTTTAAATTCATAGATATGAAAGACATAATATATCAAATAATAATCATGTAAAAACAAGAAAGGTATCATTGTACACACACACACCCACATCCATATCATAGTAAGGGTCTCAAAGTCTATACACACAACCAAAAGTAAATAATATCAGTCAAGTGTTTCATGGTTATACAAACACATGAAAAATTATGTCATAGAATAAAATTAGTATATTAGTTTCTTCAAATCATAAAGGCTATATACCTCTATGATATCGACTCCCAAAGTAAAGAATTTTTACTTTGATCGTTCCTAGATATGAAATTTCCTATAACTGATTCCAATTCATCTAATGATGGATTCTAGTATTGATGTTCAAGAAGAAGAACATAACATGGCTGTAGAGTTTGACCAACTATCCCAATGAGATCTATCAACAATGGTAGATATATATCCTTTTATGGGGAGTTTCTATATCTAACATTTATTCATCAAACAATAATGAATTACCTATTATATTATAATAGAATCCATAGATCTATCCAATGCAGCTTAGATCAATGATTCATCAAAAGAGAAGGATAGGACTCAAGCTATAATATTTGAAACATACCATTTAGGATATGAAATATCAATCTAGGATAGAAATAACAGAGTGAGTATGAGAGATATAATTTTATTAAAAGAGAGACCTTGGAGAAATTGTGGTCAAGAGAGGGTCAAAACAAGGGAGGAGAATATAAAAATGGCATGTTATATCTAAATTAAAACGTTTTCCTTTACTACCAGGCAATTTTGGAAATAATGAAAAGATAGTGGGACCCACCATAAATCTAGTAGAACAACTAGTTTATTGGTAGATACAAGTAGAATTCTGGGATACTACCTCAACCACCAGATGGATGGTGGAACTTAGGTTCAATCTTGGGTACTTCAACCTCCATCAACTAGCTAATGGCACACCATTAGATCCATGATTCTAGTAGATGCCCCCATCTCCTTCACTTTGGATTCATAGTATCTAAAAATCCTCTATCAAGTTTATGAAATAGTACTAATTAATTATAAAATATAAATTATCAACCTATGTAATTTAGAATATGTCAATAATATACCCCTCTAATGACTTCTCATACTCAAGAAGTTTTTTTGTCTTTCTTTCTCAAATATCTTGGGCCATTGCACTAAGAAACCCAAATATCAATATAAAGTCTCTTCTTGGATTCATCCATGCATACACATAACTTGAACATGTGGTATATTCTTCCCCCTGAAAAATTCTAGTTCTAGTCGACAATCCATACTAGTTTCACAATAAACGATGCATCCAGTTCCAACTCAACATCCTCATTGTCGATCACATGCATAGGATCAGGTTCGTGCTTCTGAATATGAGACACATGGAACATATTATGTATACCTAGATACCATATAGGATGGATTAATCAGTATTATATTATCATGATAAAATCAATAATCTCAAATATTCTTATAAACTTCAGTTCCAATTTACCATGTTTTTTTTGAAAATGTTAATTCCATGAGCATAACGACACCTACTAGAAAACCTGATCACTAATAACAAAATCCATAGTTCATCACCTATATCCATCATATGAGAGATGACTACTCTAAAAAGTCACCAATCACTTCTGAATCAAGTAAATCTAGTCAATGTTATCCTACACCATACTCAAACCAAAAATAGTTATCCCACCAACCTCATTCCAACATAGTGATTAGTGATACGACCAACCATAAAGATCCTTGAACAGTGCCATTAGAATCAATGACTAGAAAATTTTATTGTATGCACAGTCTACCAAGGAAAGATGATCATCGCATGATCCACTAAAATTCAAGATGAATTCTTATTTTTCCTCAAAAATATTGATCATCCTCCCTATATTTCTATATCTCTATATTTGAAACTCTATACTCAGGTACAAATAAGTCCTTAATTTATTTTTGAGAACCTTACCAAAACTATGAAATGAAATGAGTATCCTTATCAGATACTATGATTATAGGAACTATTTATATCCATATGATTTCTTGAATATAGAGTTCTCCCAAATATCCAACAAAATGAGGCTATCATATTTGTAAGAAATATTCCACCTTTGTCCACTGATTAATAACAACCCATACAGTATCTCAACCACTTGGGATCCTGGAAACCCTAAAATAAATTCCATCATTATCTAATGATAATTTCACATGGCCATAAGAATAGGATGGATAAAACCATATTGTCTCTGATTTATGAACTAAATATTATAACTTGTTATATAATTAGAGGTGAAATCGGAAACATCCCTCTTTATAACCAACCAATAAAACACTCTATGATATCCTGATATATCTTAGTTATTCCTAGGTGCACCTCACACTATAAAGAATAAGATCCCCTCATCATATCTTCCCTCGTGGAAGCTATAACCAGGACCCTTCTGTGAACATTGTTCACATAAAATCTATCTAAATACCATCCTTAAATTGGGTTGTTCCACACTAACCATTCTTATATCACTAATAACATGGATCTTATTCGTGGATGGATTTCACTCACTCCACCAAGATAGATGTGATAAATAAGGTAGTGTAAGTAATCACCATGTGATCTATTATTACACCCAAAAACTATTCATACAATAATCTAATCAATCTATATTCCTCCATTGAAGTCCACTGTCCAAGATCTTATGAATTAATACTCAGAATTTCTGCAACAATATTACCCTTCCAAAGTGAATATGTCATCTCAAAGTCAAAATTCTATAGATACTCAACCTAATTCCTCAACAATATTTTTTTCTCCAACTTAGAGAAAATATATTTCATGCTCATGGGTATGTTTAAATGAATAATCTCTCACATAAAAAGGTGGTATCATAAATATTTCAATGAATGAACCACTACAACTAAATCTAAATCATGAGTACGATAGTTTTTATCATGAGGCGATAGCTGATGTGAACCATAGGAAACTACATAATCCCTTTATATTAAAACAACCCCATACCAATACATGATCCATCGTCGTATACTATATATCTTATCCCAGGTTTAGGTAAAATAAAAAAATTGAGTTGATGTAAATATCCTATTCAGATCTAGGAGGTCTCTTCAAATGTATCTTTCAACTCAAATTTCACCCCATTCATGGTAATCTCATTCATTAATTCTACCAAATGGAAGAAATATAAAATTAATTTTTTGTATTAGTCAACCAAAATATGGAAATTTATGATCTTGAACATGATCATGGGGCATTCCCAAAACATCACTACCTCTTCCTTCTTTAGATCAACAAACATTCCTACCTCATAAATCACATGAACATGGAAGTACACCTATTAAATATAAATTGATACTTTGAAATCATGTAATAAATTCTATGTGCTTGAAGTGTAATCAACATGATATCAAGGTACCTAGCATGCATCTCCAAGGTCTATGAGTGTATCAAGATATCAACAATGAAAATAATAAAAGAAGAGTTAATATATGGATGAAATATGTTATTCATAAGATCCATGAAACCCAATGGAGAATTCTTCAACTGAAATTCATGACAACATAATATATTCTCTTAAAACGTTTCTTAGTTATATCTTTTTTCTGACCCAAAGATCGTCCTAGGCTAATAAAAAGACAATATTGGATTGGGATCCCCTAGAATTATCAAAAACATCCTTACTTATTTCAATTAGGTAACTACTATTTACCATGATTTGGTTCAAATTTTCATAGTCTATGAACAATAGAAGTCTCCCATCTATATTTATAGAAAAAACTGGAGCACCTCTAAGAGAAGTTCATAGTCTTATAAGTCCTTTTTCCTCAAAATGATCAAGTTCCACCTGGTTTAATTCAACTCCTCTAATTACATATGATATAGAGGGATCAATATAGGTTGTTCTCTAACTATGAGTATGATCTCAAATACAATTCCTTTATTAGGAGGAAGTCTTGAGAAACCATATGGAAAGACATCCTGGTAATGGTCCACCACTGGAGGAAATGTTAAGGGAGATACATTTTAATATTCCCCAAAGAAAAATACCCCTACCTATATCATAATGGATCCAAACTCACTCAGGTCAAGTCTTTTTTACCTTCTCCAAAATAAAATTCACTTGTTGAAACAAAATTCTCCCCTTAGGAATAGTAATTGGTAGTTAGATCCTGTAGTAGATTATGTGTTCTTTATAATAGGTAAACCATCCCATGTTGAAGGTCACATCAAATGTACGCATATCTAAGATTATGAAATCACATAAATGTCCAAGAACAAAAAATACTACACTCGAGACATATCTAGAGATAATTTACCTTCTTTTCAATGGTTTATAAAGACAATGAAAATAAGAATATAATTTCCCCAACAAGTATAAATCGACAAAAAAATTGGTAGAAATAATAAATGGGAATATCTTGTTTCAAATAAGGCAATACAAAGTATTGAGATAATCAGATTCATACATATAATAATCAATGGTCCCTCTCCACCATTTGTCAAAACCCTATTCATCATATAAAACATTCTTCTTTTTGATCAGTAACCCTACCCATGATGCCAATAAATATCATGTTATATATAGTTTTGGGATAAAGGAATATGTTGCTGAGGTCCTGTGACCACCCAAATAAACAATATCCCTAAATAAAACAATGATTCCTTTTCAAAAAATTTCTAAAGATGACCTAATTTTACATATTGATGATGATATATAAAAGGATGGGATATAACATGTTATAATTCCTTTTTCATCCATAATTATAACCTCTTAGAAGACCCCTTTTCATAGAGGAAGCAAGATAACTTCAACTCTAATCTAACTTCTTGCTACTGTACTAGAACATATCCTATGACTTCCTCTTCCTACTATTAGAAAAGTCACTCTTTATATCTATAGAAATGTGACTCACCAATTAGCTGAGAGATGGAAGAATATCTTCTTCTTTTTCCTCCTCTCATACCTTTTTAATTATAAGATCCCTACGAACAACCTTAGAGTATTTCAACAAGTAAAAGTTTATCACCTTGAACATCATCTCTAGTCGAAGGACAACCTTTTTCTCCTAAGACTTTTTCACCACATGCATATCTAAAAGAGGAGAAAAATGAAGAAACACTATAAAATGATCCAAATAAGTATTCACTGTCATCATCTTCTATTAAAGTTCATAAAATCTTAAGCACAATCATGTTTCAGTGTATCAAGTAAAAAATCCTTAAATAAGAGTTCTGGTCCTTTAATTGAGACCTCTATGTACATCTTTGTTCAGGAAGCTCCACCATCAACCCCGGGTCCCTGAAGTATGAAAGTATCCAGTTTAACCTATTTATCCTTCATATTCTACACTATATCAAAAATTATCTCAATGAATTTAATTTAATCCTCAACATACTAGGGTCATCTAATACCCTAGAAGTATAGAGGATTCTAAAGTTGTAAGTACATATTATAATCGACCATCTTTCTATGATCTCCTTTGGGAAACATGCACTATCTGAAAGACTCTAGGCTGAAGCGGTTCCGCTGCCTGAGCCACTAGAGTGAATATTGGAGCATTCTAAATTTCACTCTCCTACTCATCTGGATGCACTATAGGAGATACCACCTATAACATAGTATTTTAATCCACTTATATATGTGATTTTATAATATTAAATCATCAAAACATTATAATGAACTCTAAATTAATTCTTTGAAACACATTCAGCATCTTAAATGATTAAACAACTCAAGAAAATGGGGGAATAAACAAATGTTCACTATAGAAGACTCATACTAAGAGGATACCAAATTCAATAAGGAATAAAGTAATTATCTGGTACCTACACATTATTCATAGTCATATTCAAAAAATGAAACATAAAATGATCAGTTTAATTGATTAAATTATCAGTAAAAATATATCACAAAATCACCGAAAAAGGGTTACCAGTGATATTTAATTAATTGGATTTATATGTATGAAAATAAATTATATGAATGTTATAAAAACCTACATTAATATTAATGATTCATTAATAATCCAAAATTCCATAAAAATAACCCTAAAATCTTGTGAATCACTCATGGTCAAACAAATAAACTTTAAAATCCCAAATGATAATAATAATCCCATACATGGATAACTCATAGGTCTATTTCACATGACCTATCCAGGAACATTAAAGAATCAAGTAACCAGGTTTAACACAACCTATCTCTTATCTTCCATGCCCCAAAAATAGTAGATATGAAAAGAAATATAAGAAGGGAAAACTTCCTTTAATACAATATCTTAGTATCCCGACCCGAATAACCCAATGTGCTACATGACCTCATGCATGAAACCCCATAAACATGAGGCTTCCAACTACCAGTGAGGGTCTGAATAATTCATTGGGAATAATACACCCTTGGTATTAACAAAGATACTTACTAATCATAAAAAATATAAATAAATATCTCATAACATCACAATGGATATTAAAATATTATCACCATGATAAAATAAATGGAATCAAGGTCATATAATATAAAATAAAATACCCCGAGTGTGGTGGGTTTACCAAGTATGAAAATTGATGAAAATAAAGTAAAATACTATAGGGATAATCTAGAGTCCATCCCAACATCACCTACATCCTCCAATCTCTTCTAGCTTAGGTCCTCGATGTTAATCATTTACCATTAGATGGATCCCTAACAACAAAATCTACCCATGCATCAAGATTCCTATTCATGGAATGTGTATAAACCCAATAAAACCCCACCAATTCATTTTTAATATATGTGTAGTAATATATAGATGTGTATTACATGAAATGAAATTAAATTCATAAAAACAAATCATACGATGATGCATCATTCATTGAATAAGATTTTACAAAATGTATATATACCTACATCAACACCATAGAAGAAGAAAGGTAAAAAAAAATTGCCACATAACATAGATCGTGAAAATTGATATACATGTTAGCTTGAAAAACTCATCCAACTGTCTAATGTCTACATCCCACCTTTAAATAAACTTTTCATGCCTACCTTTAAGGTAATGTCATGATATCTACATGTCGAGCCAATTCATGGAACTGAGGAAAGACACACTACTTTATAAAGACTCAATATTTGTCTTTGGGAAAATCCATAATTCACACATGTTGACATAATATTTGGATATGGGAACATACAAATATCTCATGACATTTTTGAAGGTGAAATAATAAGATTCCAATCATAATAGAGACACTCCCCCTCTAAGGGGTCAACTAGTTTAGTTAGGACAACTTGGTACCTTGAAACTAATCACAAAGGAACCATACATGCATCCATATTCATTCCATAGTATATAAAGTAATAATAATGTCAAAAAAAGAAAATTTTCATGGGCCACACACACACCCACAAGAATATCACAACAATAAATGGTCTCATGGGCCACACACATAACCACATTAGAATCTTATCATGAATTGATTTCATGGTTAAAAACACATGCACAAGAATTTTATAAGATATAATTAATATATAAAATCCATAATATGGTAAATACTTCATACCTCAAGAGTATTGATGCCCAAAGTCAATAATCACCACTAAAATCAAACCCATTCATGGAATTAACTATAACCAATCACAATTAACCTCATGAGGTATTCTAAAATAAAGAGTTAAGAAAAGTAAAATAACCAAGGTTTGGAGATAGATCAACTTACCCAGTGAGATTTTCCGCTAATGAAATATCATGATCCATTCAAGGGAGTGATAAAAATGTTCTAGTACCAATGTATATCCAAAAAATAGTAAATAATTGTCTATTATATCTTGATAAAATCTATATATCTATCCATTATATATTAAATTTATGATTCATATCAGGATAATGGATTTTGTTTTTGCTAGAAATGATGAAAATTACAATTTAGGATCCAACAGAATGATCTAGGCTTGGAAAACTAAAGAGAGGGGAGAGATTCAATTCTATCAAAAGATAAATATTAAGAGAATTTTGGTTGAGATAGGGTTAAAACTAAGTAGTATAATATAAAAAAAAGTCATGTTATTGTTAAATTTTGGAGGCACACTTAATTAACAAGCCATCATGGAACCACTGAATGGATGATGCTTGTCAACCAGCTAGCCAGTAGCAAAAAGTAAAAGCCTTGGATATTTGTTTATCCACCAGTTGGCTAGTGAATTAATACCAACTAGACGTTGGAACCAAGCTTCAACCAAGGCTACTGTCACCTCCACCATCTAGCTAGTGGAACACTAGCTTCTCCACACTACTAGTTGGTTCCCCTATATCATTTGATTCCAATTTTCATCACCCAAACACCTTAATAATTCCTCAAACCACCTCTCGGAAAAGTCAAAAAATTAATTTACCCACCTTGACATTTTTATGATGTCACATGTGTGTGCCTTGGTAGTAGATTATTGTGAGAGGTACTCTAAATCTATAAAAAAAATTATTTTACAAACTAAATGTTAACATTATTATCATTAGTTCTGGTTTAATTTTCTTAAATCCCCATAGAAACATAGTCCACTAATAATATGATTTTGGTGAGGCTAAATGATATAGGAAATGAAAACATGAAATATAATCCCTATAAATCTAACATCTAAAAATTTAAATTCTTTTGGAGAATTTCGATTTTTCATGAAACTCCACTAGTTAGTTGAGATTTTAGAAATTATATCATAATTTATTCCAGTGTTTAAAAATTATGGGCCAAAAGAAACCATCTTTTAACAACTTCATAACAGTTATTTGAGGTCCAAAACTACCTCTACATGCAAGTCTTTTAAAACATATAAGTAAAAAAAGTAACCCCTTCCTCAGGGATGCATCTCTTAATTATATGGTCGGTACAAAGTATCTCTAAATACATACTCTCCCCCCAAACAAAAAACATGGACTCTGATTTTAATTTAACAAATTGGGGATTAATAATGAAGGGGGTTCCATTTATGTTGACAAATAATTGGAAAGATCAGTATACCAGAGTACATGGGTGAATTTTTATAGTTTCTCTCCTAGGAAATAGTCACCAAGGTTTGTATAATTGCACAGTTCTACCATGATTGTTTAATATAATCTACTCATGTGGCTTGAAATATGATTTTCACATCCCTTCTTATCCTTCAACTCTAAATTTAATTCTCATATTATGAAAATAAATATCTATAGACTCGTATTTTTAAAGGTTTTAATGATCAAGGAAATTCATTATATATGACTAGAATTGATAGTTATGATACTTCCTAACAATTATGACCATGTTTTTTTATAAAGAAACAACAACTAAAGAAAAATAATTTTTTATTATTATGTAGTTTATATGGGATGTGTCCTCTATTCATGAAGTGTATGCTATAACTTATTTGTTCCTATCAACATTATGAGATAGCTAAGCTTCCATATATCTATTTACATACACACACAGTATCTCAAAGGGTTCATTATAGTTAGGTGGGATATTATGAGGGTTTTTGTTTGGCTCTCTATGATCTTATCAAAAGCTATCTGAAATGAATCATCAAATATGAAATTATATTATATCTTGAGTATTCTAGTTATGTGAAAAAATAAATCATGTTAAAGTTCCTAATAAACCTTCTAAAAAAACCATGGCCTTAAAAAATAATGAATGTGTCTGAAAATGGTTGGGTGAGTTAGTGTATAAGTAATGTCAATTTTTGGTTTTATCCACTTCATTTCCATATTTAGAAATTATATGGCCCAAAACATTTCTTCTATAAACCATGAAATGACATATGTCAATGTTTAAAACATATTTTTTCAATGAATTTATATAAATATTTTTTTGATACATTCATTAAAAACATGAAAACATGTTCTATACATAGTAAAATCATAAAATACTACCTCCAAACTTCTCTCAATAAAGATTGATAAGATTCATAAAATGAAACGTTGAAAGGTACCTTGTGCAATGAAAATTCATAATAGAATACTCTATTAGGAAATTTTACTAAACATTCATGTGAATATAGTCATTTATTAGTCTTTTAGAACTATTGTAACCTAAAAATACCTAAAACACCCATTAAATAAAATTAATAACCCATCCCATCCATCCTCTCAAAAATCTTGTAAACAAAGGTAATAGGGATGTTTTCTTTCTAGGTGGCATGGTTCGATTTCCAATAGTCAATGAAAACTCTCCATATACTCTGAATACTCGGAGTTACTAACTATTTTTTATAATTTTGTACAATTGTGTATACATACTTCTTTGGGAAAAAATTAATGCGACTTACCCATTAGGAGCATGAGGTGGGGTATATGACGTGGGGTATATTATTCTAGGTCCTAAAATCAATTATACATCCTTTTTTATAACTTTTATGATTTTCTAGTTAAGCCTTATTTTGGGTATGTCTCATAGGTTTAGATTCACTTTCTCAAAAAATCCTATATATACAGGTTATAAGAAGAATCCTTGGAATGTATCCTAGAGTCATTCCCATTTCCTTTTTTTATTATTCACAGTAGTTGTAGATATTTTTTGGGAGTTAAATTGTTTAAGATTGGGATTGGAAGTTTCTCAACATTTTCAAGAAAAACATTTTTTATATTTCAGGGCATTAAATTTTATACCCATATAGGGGTTTTTTAATAATTTTGTTAACTTCTCATTCACCATATTTTCAACATATATATTTTTAGATAGTTGTATCAGTGATTATATTGAGTAATTCATCAAAATAATAATCATAAAAATAATTTTAATCAATACATTTGAAAATTGTAAGTTTTAATTAATTTAAAAAAATATAATTATAAAAATCATGTGCTTTATGGTATTGTCCTAATTTATTTATTTCATAAAACATTTTAATTTCTATTTTCATAAAACCAAGAAATTAAAAATGGTTTAATGTAAATACAATATTCTCATCACGTGGTATTTCGTTAAATGAAGATTGTTAAAATTCATTATCTATTCTCCAAAATCATTGAAAGAGTTCCCTCGTTGACATTTATTATTGTTCTGGTAGTCTTAAGAAATTTTTTTCCAAGAATTATGGTGCAAATAAATTTAATTATTTCTTCCTCTATGTTCAGAATATAAAATTCAACAAGGAAAAAAAACTTCCATGTATGCCAAATCATTTTCTAGTGAAAACACTAGATATAGATTGTATCAGTTAGAAAATTATAGAAACACTAGGGTGGTTTTAATATATTTTTTCTATAGGGTAGAATAAATAGAGTAAGGTATTTCATTAATCGGTGATCGAAAATCTCACATTTCTTTTAAAAATCGAGTTATTCTATAGTTAAGGGGATAATAATGATACCTAGATCTTAAAATTTACTAGGTAATTGTTATGTAATAAGGGAAACATAGTTCTACCTAAATTTACCATTTTATATCCTTACAATATCCTATTAATGTTTCACATTTTATTAATAAACATTTCACACCTTGGGATTCAGGGGATGACTTCCAACAACTGGGTGTAGAACTCTAATCCTTTTAAATATTTCCAAAATCTATTATAAAATATTTATTCAATATTTTTCATGGGTTGTTTTATCCTTGTATGAAAGGGAGTTTAGAGATAATGTGGGGATTTCATATTGGATTTTACCTTTTCTATATCCAATGGGGATTTTCCAAAGATACTTATTCTTTAATTACTTTTTTGGGACATATTCATAAAGTTCAATGGGATGTCCACTTCTTGAATCTTCTTGATATGGTGATTGATCACTATTTCCTATCTTCTTTTAACTCCTTAATAATATATAACCATCATTACCTTTAGGGGGTGGAATTTATTGAGTGGTAATTTTACGTTGATTTGTCATGTTGTTGATGATAATCATGATATAGTCGCACTATCCTTTTAAATCCTTCAATTTTGATCTATGATAGCTAAGTGTAGTTTTCTTTATGGTGTGAGGATCCAAAATTTTAATTATAAAGTATTTTATATAGGCTTCATGACCTTTCAATTTTTGGTTGCATGTATAGGGTTTGAAACTACCTTTTTGGAAGGGTGGTGGCTAGAAATATGGTTCAAAATTCTACTAGACATGGGGTATTTTGGGATGTTAGTTCCCATCTCCATAATGGATGTTATAATATTGATTAAATTCATGATTTTTTTATTCTAAAACAATAATTACACCGAGTTTAAACAAACCATGATACATTATTCTTAAAAATGATTGTTATCACCTAGCCATTAGATTATTGCATATGAATAATCCTAAAACAGTTATAGAAAATATGTATAATAGTTATTCATAATGAAAATTCATTGATTAATTATGAGGAAATAAGTACTTGGTTTTAAATGTCAAAAATAATATCATTTTTTGTTAAAAATTAAATCCTCAAAGTATTGTATTTTTATATATATTATGTATTTTAACCCATAATGAACTTTGATTTTGAGGTAATATAATGACAATGAATATAAAAAAATGAATAATTATTCATATATTTACTATTAATTGTTTATAAGTGAGTATACAATCATTTGAACGTATTGAGAGTTTTTTTCCAAAAAACCATTTTTTTGAGAAAAATGTATTTTTATATTAGTAAATTAAATTAATCATATTGGATGAATTATTTTTATTTAATGTTTTGATAATTTATTCACTAAAATATATTAACATTTATCTATTTTTTTACCAATCATGTAATCGGAATAAAATATTTTTTATGCTTAAAAATAATTTTTCTCCAAAAAAGGTTGTTACACATTTTATGTGGGTATATTAAAATTAATTTCTAAAAGTCATAGGAATAAAATATTTTAAAATTAATAACATATTAAAAACAATACTAATTATTATTTTTTAATAAATTAAAATTACTTTTTTCCATAATGAATAGATACCATGGTAAAATATGTATCACCACTATAAGGTTCAAAGGTGTTAAAAGAGGGGTTAATCTAAGTGATAAAGTTAAAAATATCCCAAGAAACTTGATTTAATTTTATTTTTTGATTTTATTTAAAGAATAAACTTATTTTTGTCGATTATTTATGCAATTTAAGCCACTTCCTCATGATAGTGATATGATTAATTTTAATGTTCTTAATATTTACAAGATTTCTAGTCACCTCACTTATAAAAGGGAAGCTATTCTTCCCACTTATCTACACAACATGAGTAATTTATAGTTACCAATATTGATCCAAATAATCTTCCAGAATAAAATCACATGATCTTAGGGTTTTTTTATTTCCAAAGGATCCATCCCAGAATCCTTATGGTGTTTTTCAAAGAATGATTCTTGAAAAAGATGTATATATTCTTACCAACCCTTTTCAAATTTATATCTTCTTAAAACTACTAAAAATGTTATATAAAGATAATAACATGAGGAAATAAGTATATTTACTATAATGATATATTTTTAGGTAAATAATATATCCATTTTATATCTTCTTCCATTCTGTTGGATAATGATAACATCACTCATGCATATATGGGGATTACCACATCCACGAAGCAATGTATTTCATTATTATTTTCCTATTTACATGAATAGTTATAAGGATATATTTAATGAATATATATGATATTTATGATATAATTATGATTTTGGAAATTTTTATTGTTGTTTACCTTTATTTCAGTCCATTCATTAAAATGTGGCAATATAACTCAGGCGTAAGTACAGACTACCATCTCCCCGAAGTAAAATATCTAATTTTTCATCAATGGCTTATATAGATGGTTATAAAATCACATTAAATGACAAAATATTATAATTATTAAATTATTAAGTTTATTTATATGATAAAACCATTACAATGGTGTAATTACTAAAACCATGAATCTAAAACATGCATGAAAAATAGACCACTTTTCACCGAAATATTCATTTTAATGAAGAATTATTGATAAAATGATAAATTATAATTATAAAGGAATGTTATGTCATATATTATATATTAATATGATTATATATTATATCTTTAATAATTATATATTTTTTATATATTAGTTTTTAATGCCTTTGAATAAGTATGGTACTTGATGTAATATTTTGTCACAATTGCATTTCTTTTCCGAATTGTCTTTGTTAAATTTTCATTGAGGGAAATTATATTATCCCAATCTGTTAAACCTAATATATTATATTATCCTATTTTTATTTTTATAATTTTCTATTTCTAGTACTATTTTCTTCTCTTTACTACTTAAAATTAACAAGAAAATATTTTTAATAAAACATGACATTATTTATAATTTTTTAGGTTGGGAATGTTACTTCTATATGTCCATTTTATTCAAAATAATTTATTAAAGTATTTCCTATTTATAAATTTTTGATTAATATTATTTTTTATGCCATTAAATTTATTTATAAATTATTAAAATTAATCTTTATAAAATTATTACATATGAATCACTTTTTAAATTTTACAAAATAATAAAAATAATGTTCTCTTTTAACTTATACGACATGAATGTATTTTTCCACCACCATGTTATTAATTCATCATTGATATTATTATATACATTTAAATGGTTTTAAAAAAAAGGATATTCCAATTTTTATATAAATATTTATTTTAAAATTTTCTAAAATAAAAGGGTTTTTCTCTCTTGATTTTCGAATTGAATTTTAAATGCTTTTACAAAAGATATTTTTTCTTCTATATCAGCATCCTTTAAGGATTTTTATATATAAATAGGGATATGATCATATGATATCATTAAATTTATTTATATAGATTGATTATGATGATGATTGTTTAATTATGATTCTATAAAATACATTACTTTTCCAAAAGTTAATTAATTTTTGATTAAATCCTTATGAAACAAAATTCTTTTATATAGGTTATTCTATAATGAATGTTTTTATAATATTATGGACCACTTATTTATGGTTTTAATTTTATGATATCTGTACCTAGAATTATATATCCATACAATGAATTGGGTAAATACTGATATCTTTATTGATCCAGAGTTAATATGAAAAAAAATATAGGGATGAATTAGTCTTTCAAAAAATATTTTAATGAAATATTATATTAGAGTTAATAAAAATTAGTCCAGTGTAAAGTAAAATAAAATGAACAAAATATATTTTTATAGTGGTTTATATCTAAATGATCTTATTCCACTCTTCACTCCTCTCACAAACTAAGAGATACGACACCCATTATAAAAAATATAATGGAATCTTATAACTATTTTTTCTCACCAAGAATCACAAATTGATTAAAAATTATTTCCCCCTAGAGGCTTAAACCTAATACTTCCTACCTTTTACCCTTAAAGGCACAACCCGAATAGTCTACCTCTTTCCCCTAGAGGCACCACCCATTTTCCTAAATTTCGTTAGAGAGTCAAAAACCACAATACTTCCTTTTAATGGGTTGTATAACCCTTTCCAATTGCGCACATAGAAAATTAATAGTAAGAAGTGAAGCCACATAACTAGATAAATGCTTCAAGTTTAACAGTTAAGGATTCATGTGATTCTCTAGTAGAAAAGGATCAAATGATTTTAGTTTTATTTGGGGTAGTATTTTATCACCAGAAAAAATGTATCACTTTTACAGTTCATGTATATTATCAACCACCACATTTCACACCAATTCTATAAATTCTATATAAATTAAGTTTATTTATGCACAAAAACTTTTAAAATTTGAAGATCATTTCAACTTTTATTTTCACAATGTAAGAATCACACATACAGCTTTAATGAAATATTTCATGATTTTCTTTTCCTTTTTTCCTAGATGATATTCCACACGTATATCATTTATAAATGAAAACAAATATTTATGAAATACCGCCTTCGTATTTTGTAAAAAAAACTACATGGTGGATTTTCTTATAATACAATATTAAATAATAAGAATTAATATCCTTGGAAACTAATCTAAAAATAATTAAGGTATACTATTCATATTTAATCTAATTTTAATTTGAATATTTCATGTTCCATAATTTCAAATTGAATATCCATCCACATTTAATCCTATAATATCCCATTTAATTCTTCAAAAAACAAGTTAAAAATGTTTTAATGGATTATATATAATTAATAAGTAATTATAGAACAAAAAAATAGTAAATATATTTATAAGAAACATACAAAAAATTAAAAAAATAAATATTACTTAAAATAGAGAATACTTCTAGATTTTAAAAAATATAATGTAAAATAACAAAACCACATAAGAAAATACATGTATGGTATTCACATAAGGGATCTGTTTTGGGGATTCATGTAGTAAAATCACATAGGTGAATCTCCACGTAATAGAATTTATCATGAATCCAAAAACACCGACAACCAAAATTTGAAAACTATAGACAACTTGAAGCATACAGTTTCAGACTTAAAACAAACCTTTAGAATAGTAGAATCAGATTTACCTCCAGTTTAATTATATTTATTTAATTTCATTATCTTTAAATATAATCAATAATCTCCTCAATTTTATATTTATATCTCAATACATCATCATCATAATGTATGAAATTAATTCTGGAAAACTACATATTTCATACTGAAAATATATAGAGAATTATAACCTAATTTAGAAT
Organism: Viscum album; assembly: GCA_963277665.1. Taxonomy (NCBI): domain Eukaryota; kingdom Viridiplantae; phylum Streptophyta; class Magnoliopsida; order Santalales; family Viscaceae; genus Viscum; species Viscum album. The sequence continues at coordinate 83,520,460 of OY728140.1, read as the reverse complement.
ATTATAACAATTGATTTATAATTTAACATCTTATAATGAAATATAGAAAAAAAATTATATTTAAAATGAAATAATAATTACTTAATTTGGAGTTCTATATCCCATGTTTTGGTCAAAATACCAAAGGTAATCAATTCTAAAAAATATGTTACGTGGTGAACTGTAAATCGGTTGTGTTAGATAATTGGTTATGTGGCTTAATTGGACATGTAAATTGTTTATTTGTGAATATTATAAATACCAAAAAATGATACTTAAAGGTCTAGGATGGATTATTTGTCCTAATAAAACTATATGAAACTTGTATAACAAGTCATGACCAATGAAAACATGAAATTTAAAGATATTTTAAACAAGGAAATATTATGATATAATCAAAGTGAAGCATTATTTGTTTGAAAAATAATAAAATGTATCAATACCCTCAAAATAAATAAATAAAATATACATTTTTTATTGTCATGACATAAAGTTGTTCATGTATCCACTCAAACTTCCCCCCTTTTGATAATTAAAAAATAAAGTATAATTTCAAAACTTCTCCCCATTTTCAAATTTTAAAAACATAAAGATTAAATATATAAATTATCCTATATTTTAAATGATGTTGTTTATTCCTATATATATTTAACATATTATATTCCCTAATAATAAATATAAACATTATGAATAACTTTTATAAATATGTATTTTTCAAAATATGTATCAAGGATCTACTTAAAAGTGAACTCAATTTTTAAAGTTCTTTATAAAAAATAATTAAATAACCCTTCATTAAATTATTTTTTATAAAAAAATAGAAAGTATGTTTTAATCATATTTTTTGTATGATAAGTTTTAAAATAGTAATATAATTTTCAAATATGTACAGAAATTTAGCAATAGTAATCTGAAATACTAATTTTAGATTTCAAAACATTGAAAATTTATGCATATAAATGCACAAAACTCCCCCTAAATTCATTCTATATAAATGTAGATTTAAATATTTATCATACCAAGTTCAAACATAATTTTCCAAAAATTATTAAAATATATGAACTTAGTAATGTATCAATAAGTTGATTTTATATAGAAATAAATTCCACGAATATATTTATTTTTTTACATGATCTCTAAGAAAATGAATATTAACATTAAAGTATATTGTTATACAACACTGTAAGGGTTTTTTTAGAAATTTAAATAAAAAAATTATTGTCACTTAAATTAATAACCTTATCTTGTCAAAACTAAAATCATCAATGGTTTTATTAATCCATAATGATTGAGAACAACTTGATCTAGCAACTATATATTCAGATTTAGCAGTTGAAATAAAAACTGAATTTTATTTCCTTGAAGCCTGTGAAAATAATGATTTACCAAGTAAATGGCACATACTTGAAGTTATCTTCCTATTTATCTTGCATACACCAAAATCAGAATCTGAATAACTTATCAAATGAATATTAGTTCTTACATGGTAAAATAAACCCAGATTCACAAAACCATTACATATTTAATAATCCTTTTAATATATTTAGTGTGACTTTAATTAGGGTCACTTTGATATTTCGTACACATAGAAACTAAAAACATTAAATCAGTCATAGAAGTGGTTAAATATAATAAACATTAAATAATTACTCTATAGGTTTTAAAATCAATATATTTTAGAAATTTATCTTAATATAACTTGAATGTAGTACTCATGAGAGTATTTTCAATTTTATAAGATTCTAATCTAAATATCTTAAATAATTATTTATCATGGTTATATTTATTTATAAAAATACCATTATCTATTTCATAAAAATTATACTAAGAGTTTCAATTCCCCCATCATGATCATATCAAATTCAGATGTCATGAATTCTAAAAATTCATTGCAAGTATTTTCAAATGAATATCCAATTATAATATCATAAACATAAATTTGTTCTATAAAAATATCATTAAAAATTTTCTTCATAAATAAAGTATGATCAAACTTTCCATTCTCAAAATTTTTTTTGAAATAAAACTAGTTAGACCTTTATACCAAACTTGAGGAGCCTGTTTCAAACTATATAATTCGTTATATAACATAATAACATGATCAGAATGATTTTAATTTTCAAAACTATGGGGTTTTCTAATGAATACTTTTTCAGAAATATAAAAATTCAAAAAATAAATTTTTACATCCATTTGATATAATTTAAAACCATTAAAAGGAACATAGGCTAATAATATCATAATGTATTCTAATTGAGAAACATATGAAAAATATTATTCAAAAATAAGTTCTTTATTCATGAGAATATCCCTTAGAAACTAATCTAGATTTACTATTAACTATATTTTTAGATTAATCAATAAAATTTTTAAAGAACCATTTGGTTTCAATAACATGTGAATCTTCTAGTAGAACAACTAAAATATATACTATATTCATTGAAAATTGATTTAATTAATTTTGTGTTTCCAAAAACCAATTATATTCATATAAATCTTCATTAATATTCATTGGTACAAAATTAATAATGATATCATGATAATCATCAAAATTCATAACAGATTTTCTAGTTTGAAATTTTGGTTCAATATTGCGAATAACATTTTTCATGGGATGATCTCTATGAGTCTTATAATATTTTTCATGAATAGGTTTTTATTGAGAATAAATATTATCCTCCTCAATATGTGCATTGTTTTCATGAGTAAATTCCTCTTCAAAATTCAAATCTATAAATTATTCCTCAATTTGATCAATATCATCATCTCTTTTATTCAAATATTTTTCATCAAACATTACATGAATATATTCTTCAACAGTCGTTGTTCTCTTATTCTATACATTGTTTGACATACTATAATTTTAATATCATACAAAAATACGTTCATAATATTTTTAACCCCATTTATCTAAATAATCCATGTTATTAAGAATAAAGAAATTACACCCATACACTCTAAAATAACCAATTTTCAGTTTAATTCCTTTCCAATGTTGATACGGTATCTTTTCAACAAGAGTATTAAAATAATTCTTTTAATAACATAATAATAAGTATTTAAAACTTATTAATAGAAATATTTTGGAAAATTAAATTCATTTAACATGGTTATAGACATTTATTTAAATGTTCTATTTTTCATTTCAACCACACTATTTTTTTGTGGTGTTCTAGGGGCTGAAAATTGTGAAAATACCCATTTTCTTTACAAAACTGGATAAATTCTAGATTCTAGAATTAAATTTCATGATCAATTCTAAATGATTTAATTTAGTTTCCTTTCTCATTTTGAACCAGTTTACAAAAATTAATGAAAATAGATCATGATTCATGAGTGGGAAAGTAACCCCATGTGTATCTTGTAAAATCATCAATAATAGCCATACATTATCTTTTACTTCCTAAACTAACAAGTTTAATATGAAAAAAAACTAAATAAATGAGATCAAGAGGCCTTAAAATTTATAATTATTTGAAAAAATTGAAACTTCTTTTGTGTTGTTTACCTTTCAAGCATGAATAATATACAAAGTTGTTTTCTAGTTTTAGATTTAGTAGTTGTAGAATAGTTTGGTTCTTGGATAGCTTGTGCATCAACCTGAAATTAATATATCCCAACAATCTATGCCACAAAATATTTTCATAATGAAAAAATTCATAAATTTTATATTTTTATTACTTAGTTCATAAAAAATAAATAAATGTTATCTTTTCTATTTTTATAAAACAAAATAAATTTATCCTTCAAAAAATTAAATTTATCATTTTGAAATTTAACAAAACTTACATCCTAACATAGATGAGAAATTATTTTTAAATTATGTTTTAACCCTTTAACATATAAAACCATTGAAATAATAAGATAATTATAAATTACAACCTCAAAAAAATCTTTTACCTTTCCTTTTGAATTAACATGAAAGGTAACATTACCTCTATCACATTGATTAAATGATAGAAAATTTAAAATATCACCATTAATGTGTCCCTATCAGTAAATTTCCATGTAACAAGAATACTTTTTTTCTATATCAAGACATATTTCCTATAAAAAATATATTTCAGATATTTATAGTACCCAAGAAAAATTATGTCTGTTGGAATTAGCATATGAATTTTTGGAAATCCAAATAGATTTCAAAAATTTATTCACAGGATATCTAGAAGTTAATGATTTAAAAATAAAACCATATTATGTCCAAGAGATTATGGACATCTCAAATAACACTAATTGGAATAATAAACATTAATTTTAAATATAAAACAATTGAAAGTATATATACTTCCATTAGAGTTTTTAACAAAGAAAATCATGTACAATTTAGCTAAATTATTATCAAAACCAAGACCAATTATGATTTTATTCATTTTATTAAAACCTATCTTTGTATTAATAATTTATCTATCTTTAAAAAAATAGTAAAATTTGATTTAAAAATTTCTATTTTATTTTTTAGCAGTTCATTCTATTTAAAAATAAAAACAAAATTTCTTATTTCAAATTTGCGATACATAGAAGGAAAATAAAGATCTTTTCTTAATATATCATTTTCATCATGTGCATTTTTCATACATTCTTGAGTATTTTCCAAATATATATGAGTATAATTACTGTGATTTTGGATATATTTCTTCATATTTACACTCTTCTTAAGAACATCCTTTTGTTTTCTCTTAAGATGCTTATATATACCAGTAACTTTTTAAACTTTATGTTTAAGTCTATAAACCTCTTTAATAAATTACTAAACTATGGGTTTTTTAGATTCACAATTAATATATTAATAATATGTTGAGTCAATTTCCATATAGAATGAATCCATTAAACACAAGTTGGAAAAAAATTCAGAACAATACTCTTTAGCAGTATTGGAATACACTATACAACTCCATTCGATATCCATTTCCTGCATTTATTTCTGGTATTTATTTCCCTTATTTTTTCCTTATTTTCTCTTGGGAAACCGGTCTTGATATGACACATTTTTATACTAAAAAAATTACATATTAAGTGTCATTATAATTAATATTACCTTTCTTCTTCTTCCTATGATCATCATTAAGATAGCCTTTCTAGGATCTTCACAAGTATCCTTTCTTCCTTCTATTTCCACCTTTTGAAATATAAGTTGTGTCATTCTTATCACTAATATATAAATAAAAATCATAAGAATAAGTATTAACATTTCATTTAAAACAAATTATATTCCTTTTTAAATTATTTTATTCATCAAAAAAAATAAGTTCTACCTCATATTACAATAATAATCCAATAATATCATCAGGACTGTATTCCTTAAAATTATTTCTTTAATCTATTGCCACCTTTTTAGCATGCCACATTTTAATAAGTGCACTAATAACTCTTTCAACATGAATAATATTTTTAATAGTCTCTCCCAAAGAACTCATACTATTTATAATAGTAGTAAATCTATAGAATATTTGATTTAAAATTTCATCTTCACCCATTTTAAATTCTTGATATTTATCTCTCAACATACCCAACTTAGTTAAAATAAGATTATTCGAACTAAGGTGTGTAAATTAAAGAATTTTATAGATTTAATGAGAAGTTTTACATACTAAAACATGACTATAAATATAATTATTTATTACACAATATAAGATATCCATAACCTTGTAATTTATAAAATAATTTACTGTATCATTTCCAGAGAAAGATTCAGGTTCACCTTAGGCCATCTTGTATAGCTTTTCCATGATTATCAAATAATCAAAACTTAGTTGCTTCCAGAAATATTTCATCTGAAATATCCAATATCCATAATATGTACCATCAAAATGAAGATCTTTTTGAGCATTAATTTTAACTATTCCTTACTATCATAAAAAGATCTTTTCCCCTTGATAGTTAATTTATGAATTTGTTATTGAATATAAAAAATAGGTATCGAGATTTGGGTAAAGAACTAATTATAATTACTTTGGTGTAGAAAAATATCAAATATGGAGGGGTGAATCAGACTTTTAAAAAATATATTAATGAAACATTATATAAAAGATAATAAAAATTAGTACTGTGGAAAACAAAATAAACTTAACAAAAGAGATTTTTTTAGTGGTTCATATCTAAATGATACTACTCCACTCTTCATCCCTCTCACAAACTAAGATAGATGGAACCCACTATAATTGATATAATGGAGTCTTACAACTCTTTCACACCTGTAATCATAACCTGATTATAAATACTTTTTCACAAAGAGGCTCAAACCCAATACTTCCTTCCTTTCTAACCCCTGGAGATACAACCCAAAGATTCTACATTTTTTCCGTAGAGCCATAACCCAAATTAATGAATTTTTTTGGGAGTCAAAACCCAAAATACAACATTTTAATGAGTAGTATAAATCTTTACAATTACACACACAGAAAAAGTATATAAAAAAGTGAATCCATTGAACTAGATGAATTTATCACGTTTGAGAGTTGAGGAAGAAAGTAATTATACTGTAGAAAAGGATCAAATAATATTAGTTCGGTTAGGATTAGTAGTTAAACTCCATAAAAATGCATCAATTGTACCATTAAAGTATATTATCAGCCTCTATATATCTCACTAGTTCCCTAAAATCTATATAAATAGATTTTATGTAATGGCCCATACCCTCCTGGTCCATTACTTTTCCGAATTCTATGTGTTGGGGTGTCCTAGACTCATCGATCAGTCCCACCCATCAGATTCATAGATCAGATTCACAGATTAGCTTCACTGATCAGCTTCACATATCAGCTTCACTGATCAACTTCATAGATCTCACAGATCGGTTTCACCAAATCGGTTTCATAGATCGATTTCACTAAATCGGTTTCACATAGTGGTTTCTCCAAATCCGTTTCATTGATCGGTTTCACCACATGGGTTTCACATATCAGTTTCACCAAATCGGTTTCACTTCTTGGTTTCACCAAATCGGTTTCAAAGATCGGTTTCACAAATCAGTTTTCCCAAATTGGTTTCACAGATCGGTTTCACCAAATTAGTTTCACAGATCCATTTCAAAAAATCGTTTTCACAGATTGGTTTCACCAAATCAGTTTCACAGATTGGTTTCACCAAATCGGTTTCAAAGGTCGGTTTCACAAAATCTGTTTCACAGATCGATTTCACTCAATCAGTTCGATTTCACAGATCGGTTTCACTGATCAGCTTCACAGAATTAGCTTCACAGGATCATCTTCACCCGATCAGCTTCATGGGATCAGCTTCACGAGATCAGCATCACTCGATCAGCTCCACCAATCAGTTTAACCTATCAATCTCACCAATCTACCACAAATGGGTGTTGTGGGTTTCTTCCCCATTTTCCCTATAATTCCACTTTTAAGTCTTTTAAAATTTTTTAAGTGGCTCAAAGCTGTTTTTAGTTCCATAAACTACATTTTAAATACACTAGGATTGGGGAGAGCCTCAATGGACCCATTTTCCTCTCTCTTTAAATAAAATCCTTTAACACACAGATATTTTGGCCAACCCTCCGATGAGAATTATTAAATAAAAATTAATTCCATCATGTGTAACCATCTAACCATGAGGTGAAACCACGATCCACCTTTAAAGTCATTCCATAATTTTTTTCATAGGCCGTAACTCCAAGATCTCACCATTTTTATCACACTAGAATTCCTTCTTTCTTCTTCTTGGTTGGTTTCTTTCTTTCCTTGGTGCGTTTGGATTCCCCTTTCTCGAGGCTAGTGGTGAGCCTATATCGGAGCCTTTTCTGCTCATTCTTGGAGTCCTCGAATTTCCTCCCCTACAATTCACGCATCCTAGTTATTAGTGTGAGGAGACAAATGTCAATCGTTGATCATCTATGTAGGGTTCATCCTTCATCTCTCTTTACTGTGTATCATGCGGTGTGGGTATGAAAGTTTTTCTTACAGGATTGGATGAAACAAAACCATAACTAAGATAATAAATGGATTTAAAGAATGAAGGGGTGTGTTTGATAATGTTGTTGTACTCTTTTATCTTTTCCTATATGTTTTTAATTGAATGGTTTTATGTCCACAAAAAATCATGGATGTTGGTGGTACTTTCTTACACACCAATGAACCTTTATTTTTCTAGATATTTATGTGATTGAATGGTTGTAACATGGAAATTGGTAAATCATGTAAACTATTTTGATTAAATGGATTACCAATTAATAATAATCCTTATATGTTCACCCTAGTTAACCAAACAGAAATACGGAACAAAATGAATGGCATTTTCAAATTTGAAAAACCCCCTTGCTCTGTTCTATGATGTTTACGGTCGATGCTCGTGAGGTGACATGGATGGGTATGGGATCCCCTATTTGAGAAGTCATTGGTCTTTGGACATAACGTTGTGTGGGGCTATATGTTGGGGCTTGTTTTGGTTCTAGAACTTTGAGGGAATTCACATATCCGTTTTTGTTGTTGTGACTTTATATGAGAACCGGGTGTGAATTCTTAAATTACTTCTTGACTATTTTTCATTCCTTGGCCTATGGCCAGGCCTTTTAGTTTCCCTGTAGTGAAAAATTTACTAAAAGGAATCACATGAATAGGAAAACAAGAATGGGTTCAAAGGGTAATTGTTTTCCGAGAATGAGTTTTGACATGGTTGTGGCTGTGGTGCTTCTTATGAATGAATAGTGATGAGGCTGTTTGTATATGGGCTTTTTTTGGAACCCCTAGGTTGGGATGAGTTCTTATTACCTATATGTGTAATTTAGTTTTTATGTTTCTTATTCATACCCCATCCAAGTTGAGCACTTCGTGCCGAACACCCCCATTTCATGGGAGAGGGTATTTATCCCAACACTCCTGTGAGTGGCTGGTTGTTATCTCCTTTTCTGCTCCCTTTCCCAAGTATCCCAAGAGTCTTCGGGCGGGTTGTGATGGCCTAAAGTCCATTATAGCCCAAGACTATTCTGGCAGGGTACGCTGAGGTGGTTGACCCAGGTGTGTGCGGGTAGGTGGTTTCCCAAGTGCCTTCATTATGAGGCCCAGGTGTCTGCGAGCGTGGTTACATGTGGTTGTTGTGGCCTAGGTGATTGCGAGAAGGATGTGTGGTTGTGGTATCCTAGGTGTGTGTGGGTGGGGATATCAGTGGGACTGTGGTGAGAATAGTGGGAGAGGTTTGACGCATATGATGTCTTCAATAACCAGTGGGTAAAGTGGTGTGGGGTACCCAAATATCAATGTGCTATTAATAATACATTACATTACTTTCATTATTTGTGGAGTGTGACTTGGTGAGGTTGGGTAGATAGAATCCTTTCAAGGTGATTCAGTTGTCTCCTTCACTCACAAGGCATTAGAATGCCTCCCCACTTGTGCACGAGGGCTTTTGGTTTTCCCTACTGAGTATACCTGTATACTCACCCTACATATGTAAAACTACTTCCAGGTTTCCAGGTGGACTTCAGGGATCGTGCGGGACTGTACTAGTTCAGACTTTGGGATAGTTGTAGTTGATGTTTCTGTATTTCTTTTCTCTAGTACTTTCCTTGTAGTTTTCTTGTACTTTTGAAGAACTTACTTTTGGAACAAGCATGTGGGAATGGTTTGTTTTTTCCTTACTTTTACTTCAAGTTTTGGAGTTGATTATAGATGTACCATCTTATCTCCCAATCCTAATAAATAAAAAAGGGTAATGCCTTCCATTTTGTGTGTGATTCTATACCCTTAGTGCTAGTCTCCACTCTGGGACCTATTGAAGGTGGGATTTAGGGGTCATTATCTCTCCTTCAACTTGAGGAAGGAAGGGTCTGGAAATCCGTTATCCCTTCACTCATCTTGGTGAAGGCGGGTTGTGACTGAATGGTATCAGAGGAAGGTTGAGAGATAGGATTGAACCCGGGGTTAGGCATAGTGAGGATTTCATGGGATGTTAGGGCAACAGTGTTAGGGAATCTTGGTGCGTGAAATAGGTCAGAGAAGACTGACTGATTACTAGGTTCCTCTTGATGTAATCCAGATGCGTGGAGCTGCGCGTAAGTGGTGGACTCTCTATCTCGGGGAGAAGATGGAGGATGAATTTTTGTGGACTGACTTCAAGAGGGAATTCTGGGCAGAATTCCTCTCTTCTACGATGAAGGCGGTAAAGTGGTAGGAGCTACTCTCCCTTCAACATGGGAGAATTTTAGTAAGGAATCTGGGAATCAAGTTCAAGGATCTCCTTTGTTTTTCTCCAGAACTTTTTCCATATGAGGATTCTTGGGCGAGACGTTTAGGGGAGGCACTTCGTCCTTCTCTTTAGTATGTTGTTACTCCCTTCACACTACTGACGTACATGGAGGTCCAGAAGAAGTCTGATGTGGTAGAAAGGATGCACACACTGAGAGGTATTCCACGAGAGGGGAGCCAATTGGTCTTGTCAAAGGGGAAGGCCGTCAGCAGTAGGCCTCCAGCTTTAGGGACTTCTAGGTTTCGGCCAGTGGGGAGTAGGCACTAGAAGTTCTAATTTTGATCTTCTATTCCCCACCATTTCCTTGCGGGCACAGGGCCGAGGTGCTTCATCTGTGGGAGTCGTGGGCACCTTCGGAATCGGTGCCTGGATAGAGTGCCATAAAGTGGGGGTGGACAGGTTCAGGGCACACCGCAGCAGTAGCAGTTTCCAGTTAGGCCCTTTCAGCAGCAGCAATAGGGATAGCGAGCTCCCGATTCTCCAAGAGTAGACGTGGAAGGAGGAGCTCGACCCCAGGGTGCTCCTCAAGGACCTCGACTAGGGCGTGGTCGAAGAGGCAGCCGACAGCCAAGTGGTAGAGGAGCTAGGTGTGGGTAGTTTTACGCCACATAGGCAGCAATTCCAATAGGGCCAGAAGTCGTTCAAGGTACGATTATCTTGTTTAGAACTCTTGATTATGCCTTGTTGGATTCAGGAGCTTCATACTCACTTGTTACACCCAGTCTAGCCCATTCCTTGGGCCTAAACATAGAGAGACTCTCTATGCCCTTAGTTCTGAGTATGTTAGTTGGGGTCATACCAGTCTGTTTGATGTTTTTCAAGGATGTAGACTGATGTTGGAGCCACATCAATATAGTGGGGATCTCCTTCTACTTCAAATTCAGCCATATTATGTCATCCTAGGCATCAACTAGCTTTTTTCTGTGGACACTGTTATTGACTGCTTCCAGAGAAGAGTAGTGTTCTCTGATGAGAATGGCCAGCGTGTGGCTTTTGTTGGCGAACAGAGTTGTCAGGTGGGCAGACAGTGTGTGAAGCCTCTTCTTTCAATGTTTACCAATGTTTCAGAAGAATAAATGGATGCTGAGATGATGGATGTTCTAAGATTTGTTAGAGAGTTCCTGGACATTTTTTCTGAGTAGGTTGTGACTCTACCCCCTCGATGTGACGTTGTGTTCAGGATAGACATACAACCTGGTTCCCATCCGATTTCTATGGATCCTTATTGGATGGCGCCTTCTAAGTTACAAGAGTTGTGGTTTCAGATTTACTATATGATGAATAAGGGTTTTGTTCGACCTAGCATTTCATCATGGTGTGCTTCATTCTTGTTCACAAAGAAGGAATATGGTGGCCTCAGGCTGTGAATAGACTATCGGAGACTGAATCAGTTAACGATCGAGAACTGTTACAATCTCTCGAGGATAGAAGATCTATTTGACCAGCTGAGGGGAGCTGGTTGGTTCTCTATGATCGATCTTCTGTCTGTGTATCACTAGTTAAGGGTGAAGGATAGTGATACTCTGAAGACTACTTTCAGGTGTAGTTATGATCACTTTGAGTTCTTAGTCATGTCATTCGGTGTTACGAATTCACCTTCTGTGTTCATGGGGCTCATGAACTCTATTTTCCATGAGTTTCTGGACCAGTTTGTCATTGTGTTCATGGATGAAATTTTGATCTACTCAACATCAGAGGGGGATCATACTAAGAACCTCAAGATGGTCTTGGAAATCCTTTGACATCACCAGCTCTATGGTAAATTGTTCAAGTGTAAGTTCATGACATGAGAAGTGCATTTCCTTGGACACGTGGTGTCTCAACAAGGGGTAGTTGTTGATCCGTCAAAGGTTGAAGAGGTTGTTTCTTAGGAAGCACCTAAGAATGTGATGGAGGTTCATAGTTTTATAGGTCTTCCATTCTATTATCGTAGGTTTATACCTGGCTTCTCTCAAGTTTCATCTCCTTTGATAGCTTTGACTAAAAAGGACTAGGACTTCGTATGGAGTGTGCAGTGGCAGGCAGTGTTAAGCTATCTGAAGGAAAGGTTGGTCAGCGCTCTAGTTCTCAGGTTACCAGATGAAGGGGTGTTCTATGAGGTATTTTGTTATGATTCTGGACTTGGCGTGGGGTGTGTGTTGATGCCGTGGTAGGGAGTGATATCTTATGGGTCAAGGCAGTTATGTCCTCATCAGCATAACTACTCCACCCATGACCTAGAGCTTGCAGTGGTAGTGTTCGTGTTGAAGTTGTGGCAGCATTACCTCATTGGGGAGCACTTTGTGGTATTCATAGACCATAAGAGTTTGAGGCATATCTTTACCCAGTGGGAACTGAACTTGTGGCAGTAAAGGTGGGTGAAGTTTCTTCAGGATTACAACTTCGAGATCTCTTACACTGAAGTTAAGGGGAACGTTGTGACTGATTCCTCAAATAGGATGTCGTGGAGGGAATCTATTCTGGAATCTAAGGATGCTTGGAAGGAAATGTAGGAGTTGGCTTCCCTACACCCGGATGTAAGGGAGGATGGTGGTAGAGGTTTTCCATTTCAGATGACAGTGTATTCCTCTTTGTTACGGTAGGTGGAGGAGTCTCAGTGGGGATACATAGAGAGTGAAGTGATGCACGATTAGGTTAACCAAGGCAATGCTCTGGAAGGGTGGTTGAAGGATGTTTAGAATCAGATGGTTTTTTGAGGGAAGTTGTTTTTTCCAGAGATGATGCGTGAGGGAGTTATCTGTGAGTTCAATAAATCACTCTTATCAGCACAACCTGGAATTTCCAAGATGTACTGAGACCTGAGGGAAATGTTTTGGTGGCCTGGGGTGAAATGGGAAGTGGTAGAGTTCGTAGAAAGGTGCCTGGTGTGTCAGCAAGTGAAGGATGAACACTCCATCCCAGGAGGTTTGTTAAAGCCTTTAGATGTCCCTGAGTGGAAGTGGGATGAAATATTGATGGATTTCATCAAAATACTACCTAGGGTTCAAGGAGAATGTGATGATATATGGGTAGTGGTAAATCGGCTGAAGAAGTCATCTCACTTCCTAGCGATCAAGGAGTCGAGTTTGGTGTATTCCTTAGCATGGAAATAAGTGGATGAGGTGGTGCAGTTTCATGGAGTTCCGAGGTCCATAGTCTCGGATAGGGATGCACGGTTTACCTCACGAGTCTGAAGGGGATTGCAGCATGCTTTTGGAACCCAGCTACGTATTAGCAATGCTTTCCACCTCTAGAGATATGGATAGATAGATCGAACCATCCAGACTTTGGAGAATATGATACGGGAATGTGTTTTGGACTTTAGGGGATCATGGGAATGACATATGACCTTATTTTAGTTTTCTAATAATAAAAGCTATCACTATACTATTGGCATGGAACCGTTTGAAGCCTTGTACGGGAGGTCGTTTTGTTCACCTGTGTGATGAACCAAGGTTGGGGAGGCAGGTGCTCTTGGCCTAGAGGTAGTCCAGAGCACAATGGAGAAGGTTAATCTTGTGTGTGAGAGGATGAAGGAATATTAGGACCGACAGAAGTCATATTCCGATCTTAGGAGGAGGCCCTTCGAGTTAGAGGTTTAATACCATGTGTTCTGGAAGGTTTCCCCTCGAAATGGGTAGTGAAGGTTCGAAAAGGGGACCAATCTCTCTCCTAGTTTCATCAGGTCTTTTAATGTGTTGGGGACAGTCGGTGAGGTGGCATATCAGCTGGCGTTTCCACCTCAATTGGAAAGGATCCATGACATTTTCCACGTCTCCCAAATTCGTCGATATTTACATGATGATTCTCGTGTCATTGACTAGTGAGAATTAGATATAGGGGAAGAAGATAATTTTGTGGAGCGACCAGTGATGATCGACGATTGAAAGGGGAAAGTGATTCATCGACAAACCATCCCTTTGGTTAGTGTGTTGTGGAGGCACAGTGGCCTTGAGAAGTGTACTATGGAGCGAAAATATCAAATGTGCGCCCAGTACCCAAAGCTGTTTTGACTTTTCCTTTTGAGCCTTCCTTGTTGTTCTTGTTTTTATGACCTGTTGTGATGTATTGTTAACCTTTTTGGTTAATGAGATGTTTGTTTCCTTACCTTGTGAATGTTTATGAAAAGTCCTGATATATGGGGAAGGGAGGACCTAATACCTAATCAAGACGCATTAAGGTTGATGTGATTAAACCCGTGCGGGCAAGTTAGTGTTGCCCAAACTAGATAGTATCTTGACATGGAGGAAAGAACTCCCCGATAGGTGTGTTGAGATAATGTAATACTTAGGATTCGTATGGTTGTTTTGGGTGGTTTTCCCCTGAGAGGTATCTTTTGGAGGGGTTGTTTGGGTTACTCTTCTATTCTTGAGGGTGAGAATAATTTTGAGAGGTATCCGATGTAATGGCCGAGACCCTCCTTGTCATGACCTGACCCTCCCAGTCCCGAGCCGCAACTACCTCAAGCCTGCCTCCATAGGCCAGAAGCTGGCAACCAGCACCGTAGGCATAACAATCTCGGGGAGGCCTTCACCTAAGTACCTGTACACACGCACACACAACCCAGTCGATGTAGTATTGTAGAGTAAAAATAAAACCAAAATACAAACAGCTATACCACAACCACATTCATCCATCAACCAATAAAGAGAGTAAGTAAAGTGCTGGAAGTACTGACAAGTAAATTGGAGAGTAAAAAGGGGAAAAACACGCGTCCGACCACAAAGGTGCCATAACCCGGCAATAGGTAAACAAAATAAATCAATTGGATAGACTCCAACCTGAAAAATCTAGCACGACCATGGTACATTGGTCCAACTGTTGTGACCTCTACGCTCCTCCGTAGTCACGATTGACCTATCCATCATCTGCAAAGGCACACCAGGTGTGGGAAAATCCCAAGCAGGGGTGAGTATAAAGATACTTAGTAGGATAGCCCAAAATCTCGAGGGAGCAATAAAGGAGGCACTAAAGAGGTGAGTAGTTGACTGAATGAGAACAGTGAAAGAGTTTAGTAAATAGAGTGCAACTCAACCCTACAGAAACAAGTAATCATGGACCCCAATGAGTGGGAATGAAAGTAGGGTGCAGTTATATATATATATTCTCAACAAGAAACCCAAACGAGTGTGTAAGGGGATCTCCATATCTAAGATCAGCCCAGGATAATTCGACATCAGTTCCATGTAAAATAATCCACAAAGCCCAGCATCTCGTCTCGTCCACCTAGGAATCCCAAGTAAAAGGGGTCTCAATCACTAAACTTCGATACTATTCGCTTTGGGTGGCACTGACTCGCCCGCATGGTTTTAGGTCGCATCTCAAGGACGTGTCTTAGTGGCGAATGTTCCCCTTTTCCTTGTGGGTCCTTAGGTAATATTAAAACTATCACACCACTGATCCGCACAACCAGGGTCCCGCTCCGGTAGTCACGACAAAAAGTCACCGACCCGCCTCATAAGAAGGGCTGAGTCTGAAATGCCAAGGGGTGACCTACTGCCGAGCCTGCTGGAGGGTAAATCATAATACATTATCAGGCGACCCACTTCCCAGCCCTGCTGGAGGGTAGACCTAGAATAATTCAACAGGCGACCCACTGCCCGGCCCTGCTGGAGGGTAGACCTGGAAGAAGTCGATAGGCGACCCACTGCGTAGCCTTACTAGAGGGTAGACTTGGAATAAATAGACATTCGATCCACTGCCCATCCCTGCTAGAGGGTAGACCTGGAAGAAGTCGACAGAAGACCCACTGCCCAACCCTGCTGAGGGGTAGACCCAGAACAAGTTGATAGGCAACCCACTGTGAAGCCCTGCTAGAGGGTAGACCCTCAAGAGTCGTCGGGTGACCCATTTCCCATCCCTACTGGTGGGTAGACCTGGAATCAGTCCAATAGATCTGCACTGCTACTGACAGCACCAAGTGTCACTAATAACGACATCATCTGTTCGTTCAGAGTGTGTCAAAAGGGATCTCCGTTAAACACCCTCCCATGTTTCCACATACATGATATCAAATGAGGCTCCACATGCCCAAATGGATTACATCGTTGCATTCCTCGTGGAAAAACGCGCGAGATAGACTACTTACTCACCCGAAATGGACAACCGGTGTTTATAGTACTATTCACCATAGCCATCCCATGTGGGTCCCACACCCTATCTCTGATACTCGTCAGGAGAATTGCGACATCACGATGCTCTCGAAAAAACACAGAAATGACTACTAAAATGCCTTGAATGAATGTCTGGTGAAAAAGGCGCTAAAACGCAGCACGCAGCTCAAAAGACGGCCCATATGGCCCACATCTCAACTCCAACTTCAATGCCCAAAACCATGCTTGAAATCTCCGCCTCAATACTAGGGTTACAACGCCGCTGACGACGCTCAAATCGGACATCGGATGTGTTTGTGCCATCCAAAACAAGAATCCTAACATAGTACTTAACGAGCGTGTCGTGCCACCGAGCTCCCGTCCTGGGAATTAGAATTCCTCAAAACCATCTCAAAAACCTTCCTCTCGAGCCAATTATTACACTGCCGTAGACGGCATGAGAAACGGACACCCGTAGTGAAAGTTATGGGTGTCTGAAGTCGGAGGGGACGAAGCCCCTTGGGCTGGACCGGCCTGGTCGGCCGGTCCACCCGGTCTGGGAGGCCCGCACCGGCCGGACCAGCTCGCAGCGCCGGCTCGCGGCTTAGCCGCACGGGCCGGCAGTGGACCCACAATCGACGCTGAGACCGGCCAAGGGCTGAGCATACCGCGTGAAGACCCGCGGGACGTGGGTCTTTGTTCCCCCGCGGGGTCGCGCGCCGGGACCTAGGTCAACCCCTCCGCGCCGCGAGCTGCACCTGCCGCCTGAAGCCAGATTCTGCCGCCTGCCACCTGAAGCTGGATCCCACCGCCTAAATCCTGAAGCCCGGAGCGCCACCGCCTGATTCCCAGAGCACGGATCTCCGCCGCCTGCCGCCGGGAGCGCAGAGTGCAACCACCTACCGCCTGGAGCCAGAGCGCCGGAATTCTGTCGGACCACTGCAGAACCACCATAAAACCTTGAAAAGGGACGAAAACTTCGCCTGAAAAACTCCAAAAACACCCCAGACTTCTTCAGATCACTGCGATCACCACAGGACTCATATTTTTGAACCAAAACATGCATTGGAAATCTTATAATGAGCCCTACTCGTATATGGGATTCACTCGAGAGTTTGACAGCAATTCAATGCAAGGAAATTAATTTGTAGAAGATGCGGGGAATAAAATGATAAATCACAAGCCTACCTCGATGGGCGATGCCTGATGCTTCACCGAAGATCCACCGGAGCCGTCACCGCCTTTCCAAAGGGATGGAGGAGAGGAGAGTAGTTCTTCCTTCGTCGTTGGGAGATCTTACACCAGGGATGAATGGGGAGAAGAAGGGTGGGGGTAATGTTTAAATAGAAAACACTTAACCCCCCTGCCCGTAGGCCCCGTACCCAAACTCCCAGCAGGGTGGAGGTTAAGCCTCCCCTAGGGTAAAATCCATGCCCTGATCACAATGGTATTCTAAGATTTTTAATCCGAGACTTCACTCAAAAGTTATACAACTCGACGCCTGAGGCCGCTAAATTACGAAAACTCCCCTGGTGGTGTTTTTCACAGAAGGGTCGCACCCGCGAAATTTATACCCCTCCTAATCTAACCAGAACATTCCGGACTCAACGGGGCACTCAGTTTTCCCATCCGAGCAACCATTTAGGATTTATTCATTGTGTATGGCATGTGCAGTGTGAACACACTTAAAATTCAATTCCGGCCACACCAGGGCTCGGAATCACACGGTGTCTGAATGTCCTGCTTGGGAAAACATCAAGAAAAACGCAAAGTCTTATAGGTTCAAAAAACAAGTTCTTACCTCACTCTGTCCTTCACGTTTTTCATCCCCAAAAAACAAAACTACAAAAACAACTCAGATACTGATCCCACATCTGGCTCTCCCATTCTCAGGTGCTCTCCTGCACCCTCCTGTGCTGCCATAACACACGAACCAAAGGGATGGTCCATCCATGCAGTGTCTGATCCTGTCAGTCCTCAATCGCCACTGGGTGCTCCACAAAGGTGGCTCCATCCTCAATGTCCATCTCTCTCTAGTCGGTAACGTGGGTGGGGTTGTGCACGTATTTCCTTAGCTGTGACACATGGAAGACGTCATGCACTCTCTCCAGTTGTGGGGGTATGGCAAGATGGTAGGTGACCTCACCAACCCTACGCACGATCTCAAAGGGCCTGATGAACCTCGGGGATAGCTTGCATCCCCAACCGAACCTATGAATACCACATCGTGGGGAGACCCTCAAAAAGACATGGTCCCCCTGCTTGAACTCCAAAGGCCTGCGAAGCCGGTCTGCATAGGACTTCTTTCTACTCTGAGCCATCCTCATCCTTTCATGAATGACCTACACTTTCTCCGTCTTCAACTGCACCAACTCCAGTCCCATGAGGGAGATCTCCCCAGCCTCCGTCCAGCACAAGGGTGGCCTGCAGGGTCTCCCATAGAGGGCCTCAAAAGGTGCCATGCCAATAGTAGAGTGGTAACTATTGTTATATGAAAACTCTACCAAAGGCAGGTGATCCTACCAGCTCCATCCAAAGTCTAACACACATTCCCTGAGCATATCCTCCAACACCTGGATAGTGCGCTTGGTCTGCCCGTCAGTCTAGGGGTGAAAATTTGTACTCATCCGCAACTGATTCCTGAATGCCTCCTGTAGGCCTCGCCATATCGCGACGTAAACTGCGCGTCATGGTTGGAGACAATCGTTGAAGGTACTCCATCAATGAAGACGATCTCATGAACAGATAACTTCCCTAGACTCTCCACCGAGCTCTTCTCCCTGATAGCAAGAAAGTGCACAGATTTCATGAGTCGGTCCACTATCACCCAAATAGAGTTGTGGCCCTTCGCTGTGTGCGGAAGCCCTGTAATGAATTCCATAGATATGCCAACCCACTTCCACTTCGGGATGTCAAGGGGTGCAACAACCTTGTCGGAACATGGTGCTCTGCCTTCACCTGCTGACAGGTAAGACACCGAGAAACGAACTCGGCTATGCTCTGCTTCATGCGAGACCACCAAAACTACCTTTGAAGGTCTCCGTACATCTTCCCCACACTGGGATGGAAAACCATTAGAGAAGTTTGGATTCCTGTATCACCTCATCCCACATCTCCATCGGTACTATAGCTCATCCCTGGAACACGATCTTGTGATTCCCTCCTTCAGAATACCTATCGGGTGCATCACCTATGGATATCTGATCACGTAGTACCTCGCTGTCGATGTCCCCCAACTTTGACTCTCTCACACACTCAAGGAGTGAAGGAGTCAGCGTCATCGACTGTAGAAAATTTTTACCCTCTTTCTCCACCAAGGTCAGCTGTAGGAAATCCAACTGCTCCGAATCTTCCTGCACAAGACGAGCCTGGGACTTCCTACTAAGGGAATCTACTACTACGTTGCCCTTCCCTGGAGTGTAGACTATCTGGAATCATCATCCTGCAGAAACTCCAGCCAGTACCTCTGCCTCCGATTCAGATCCCTCTGAGTAAAGATGTACTTGAGGCTCTGATGGTCTGAGTAGACCATGAAACGCTCACCTAGGAGGTAGTGTCTCCATAACCTCAAAGCGAAGATGACTAATGGAAAATCCAATTCGTGAGTCACATAATTCTGTTCATGGGGCCTCAACTACCTCGACCCATATGCCATCACTGCCCGCTACTGCATCAGCACGCACCCAAGCCCAGCTCCTGAAGCACCGCAGTACACCATGAACTCAACGCCCTCCTCTAGCAGCCTCAACACTAGAGCACTAGTTAGCCTCTATCTTAACTCCTCGAAGGCCTTCTGTCACTGATCAGTCCAGGTAAACCATTATCCATTCCGTGTAAATTCGTTCAAAGGGGCAGCAATCCTGGAGAAGTCCTCCACCAACCTCCTGTAGTACCCTGCCAAACCAAGGAAACTCCGCACCTCAGACGCATTCTTGGGTGGCTCCCAAGTAAGCACTACCTCTATCATTGCAGGATCCACAACCAAAACATGTTTTGTAATGACATGCCCTAAAAAGTGAACCTCATGGATCCAGAACTGGCACTTTGAGAGCATCCCGTACATCTAGTGCTCTCTTAGTAAGTTTAGGACCACCCTCAAATGCTCTGAATGCTCCTCCTCTGTCGCCGAGTAGATGAGTATTCCGTCAATAAAGACAACCACAAACCGGTCTAAATACGACTGGAAAATCTGTTTCATCAAAGCCATGTAGATGGCAGGGGCATTCTTCACACCAAAGGGAATCACAAGAAGCTCGTAGTGCCTGTATCGACAACGAAAGGACAGCTTCGGGATATCAACCTCATGAACCTGCAACTGGTGGTAGTGAGATCGAAGATCGATCTTTGAGAACAACTTTGCACCTCGCAACTGGTCAAAGAGGTCGTTGATCCTCAACAAAGGGTACTTGTTCTTTATCATGGCCTAATTCAGGCGACGATAATCTACGCAAAGTCATAGGCTCCCATCTGCCTTCTTCACAAACAAGACTGGAGTTGCCCTGGGGGACACACTAGGCCTGATGAATCCCTTCTCACAAAGGTTGTCCAACTGAATTCGTAGCTCTTGAATCTATTTGGGTGCCATCCAATATGCTGCACAAGATATCGGAGCAGTCCCCTGCTACAACTTGATACATAACTCCACCTCTCGCCTAGGAGGTAATCCCGGAACATCCTCGGAAAAAACATCCATATAGTCATCTACAACAGAAGGGACCTAGGTGCCTATAGCGTCTGCTTCTCCAAAATCCATGCTCTCCAGTTGGTGTAAAAAAGGTTGGGGTATCCTGCTCAGAGTACCCATCTGCTCTGCCACGAGGTCTCGTTCACCAAGGATGGTGAACCTCGTCCCATCAGAAAACATGCCTCTGAATCATCTGTGATGACAGTCGATCTAGGCGTGAACCATAGAAAGCCAATCCATACCCAAGATGACGTCGTAAGGTTCCACCGTGATGACGAGCAGGTCCCACGTGAAACTCCCTCCTCCGAACGATACTTCTCACTGTCTACAGATAAAAGTCACTAATGAGGCACTTCCTGTAGGAACCTCGAGGCTAAGTGCAGGTGTCAGTGCCTCTACTAGAAGCTCTAACTTTCGTACCAACAGTAGTGATATAAAGGAATGGCTGGTGCATGTGTCTACTAGTGCAGAAGCAAGTGTGGAGTAAACACAAAGCATACCTCGGACCATCTAATGTGCTGGAGGGTCTCTAACACCTATGTCCTAAAGCTGCCCGCAGCCCCTCCCGCAAGCTCCATAAGCCTGGCGTGGGCCGCCTGGTGGTGGTGGTGGAGGGATCTCGAAATGTCGTCCTCCACCTCCTGGTCATGCCGCTCTGCCTACACCACCTCCCTGAGGACCGCCCAGTCCCCGCCTAGGTGACCCCTAGTCACAGCGCAGCCTCTGCCACTGCGGTGTACCAGTTGCCTTCCACGGCTGCTCGGCATGCCTGGACGGGCAGTCCCGTGCTAGGTGACCCAGTCCTTCAGAAGCATAGAACCAGCTCTCTCTTGTCTACCTCGGCGCCCTACGGCACCACTGCGGTGTATGACCCTTCCCCTGAGCCAGCTTACGGAAGGGTTTCCTCGACTGAGGCCCAGCTCTCTGTCGTCTGCATGCTGAAGTCTCCGCTCTAAAGCGGCCACTGCTATGTCCTGCTATCTGGCGCCCCTCGGCCAAGAATATCTCAGTCACAAGCACCCACTCTAGCACCCTGGCATAAGTGGGGATGCACAAGGGTACCACACTTGCACGGATCTCCCTGCGAATACCCTACTCAAACTTCTATGCCCGAAAGTAGTTGTCGTAGATCATGTCATGCGAGTAGCATGTAAGATCAGTGAATAGGGCTGAGTACTGAGACACAGACATCCCTCCCTTCTTCATCTCTAGAAGTTCCTGGATCTGAACGGAGAGTAAACACGAGGGGGAGTACTCCTCCCAAAAAAGCCACTGGAAGCCGTACCATGTGAGGGATGACTCATCATGGGTCTGCGTCACCCAACCCCACCATCGCCCGACTGTCCCGAGGAAAAGACTGGCGGCTAGGGCCACCATCTGGTCTGCTAGGGTCTGTACCTGCCTAAAGAGTCATGCCACTAACTCAAGCCAGTCCTCTTCCACCTCGGGATCCGGGTCCCCGCAGAACCTTGCCGGCCTCTGACGCTGGAAATCTTGTAGCGTGCTCAGTTTGCACGCAACCTCGACCAGAGATGCCGGTACTAACTACCGTTCCTATGGTGGAGGGGCTACTGCGGATGCACTATGTGGAATGGGATCACATAAGGGTCCCTTAACTAACTCCTCATCACTCGCCAGGTCATCGTCACGAGCTAGAGAGGGTAACCTGGCCGACTCCTATCATCGGGGCATCCGAAAAATTATCAAGAGATACTGTGATCAGATGAGAATATATATATATATATATAACAATAATAACAAAGGGGGTCTGAATCAATCAAAGATAGTAAAAGAATCAATCCTACGGGATGCATGTTTCAAAATTCCCTACAACAAGTGTCTCTGCATGCTGAGTCGACAAGCGGGTTATCAGGGTCCTGGTGAATGGATACGTCGGCCGCTCGTACCATAATTGGACTCCCTGGCCTGAGAGACACTCTCGAGACACGTTTACATCATTGCCCTAAATCCCAACCAATCCCTTTTTAGGGATGTTTGAACAACATCCCAAGGAACAAACCACCTTTGATACCACTTTGTCACGACCCGACCCTACCGGTCCCGAGCCGCAATTACCTCAAGCCCACCTCCATAAGCCAGAGGTTGGAGACCAATTCCGTATGTGTAACAATCTCAGGGAGGCCTTCGCCTAAGTACCTGTACACACACACACAACCCACTTGATGTAGTAGTGTAGAGTAAAAAAAGAAAACCAAAAGACAAACATCTATACCACAACCACAGTCATGCATCAACCACTAAAAAGATTAAGTAAAGTGATGGAAGTACTGACAAGTAAACTGGAAAGAAAAAAGGGGAAAAACACACGCCCGACCACATAGTCTCCACAACCCGGCAATAGGTAAACAAAAGAAAACAACTGGATGGACTCCCACCTAAAAACTCTAGCATGGCCACGGTATGCTGCTCCAACAGTTGTGACCTCTATGCTCCTCTGTAGTCACAATTGACCTGTCCGTCATCTTCAAGGGCACACTAGGTGCGGGCAAAGCCCAAATAGGGGTGAGTATAAATATACTTAGTAGGATTCCCTGAAATCTCGCAGGAGCAACAAAGAAGGCACTAAAGAGGTGAGAAGTAGACTGAACAAGGACAGTGAAAGAGTTTAGTAAAGAGAGTGCAGCTCAACCCTACATAAACAAGTATGCACAGACCCCAAGGAGTGGGAACGAAAGTAGGGTGAAGTTATATATATATATATATATATATATATGCTCAACAAGAAACCCAAACGAGTGTGTAAGGGGATCTCCATCTCCAAGATTATCTCAGGATAAGTCGCCATCATTTCCGAGTAAAACCATCTGCACATCCCAACATCTTGTCTCATCCACCTTTAAAGCCCAAGTAAAAGTGGGCTCAATCACCGCACTTCGATACTATCCCCTTTGGGCGGCACTGACTCATCCGCACGATTTTAGGTCGCGTCTCAAGGACGCATCTCAGTGGGGAAAGTTCCCCTTTTCCTTGTGGGTCCTCAGGTAACGTTAAAACTGTCACACCACTGATCCGCACAACCAGGGTCCTGCTTTGGTAGTCATGGAGAAAAGTCACCAACTAGCCTCATAAGAAAGGATAAGTCTAAAATGCCAAAGGGTGACCCCCTGCCCAGCCCTAATTGCGGGTAAATCATAATACATCATCAGGTGACCCACTGCCCGGCCCTACTAGAGGGTAGACCTGGAATAAGTCGACAGGCGACCCACTGCCCAGCCCTACTGGAGGGTAGACCTGGAAGAAGTCGACAGGCGACCCACTACCCTTCCCTACAGGAGTGTAGACCTGGAATAAGTCGACATGCGACCCACTGCCCAGCCCTGCTGGAGGGTAGACCTGGAAGAAGTCGACAAGCGACCCACCGCCTAGCCCTGTTGGAGGGTAGACCCAGAACAAGTCGATAGGCAACCCACTACCCAGCCCTGCTGGAGGGTAGACCTTCAAGAGTCGTCGGGTGACCCACTGCCCAGCTCTTCTGGAGGGTAGACCCGGAATCGGTCTGATGGCTCTGCACTGCTACTAACATCACCAGGTGTCACTAACAACGCCATCGTGCGTTGGATCAGAGTGCGTAAAAAGGGATCTTTGTTCAACACCCTCCCATGTTTCCACATTTAACATGATCTCAAATGAGGCTCCACATGCCCAAACGAATTACATCGTTGTAGTCCTCGTGGAAAAACACGGGAGATAGACAACTTACTCGCCCGAAACAGACAACCGGCGTTTATGGTACTATTCACCGTAGCCAACCCATGTGGGGCCCACAAACCGTCTCCGATACTCATCAGGAAAACCGATCCATCATGATGCTCTAGTAAAAACACGCGGAAATGACTACTCAAACACCTCGAACAAACGTCCGGTGAAAAAGGCGCAAAAACGCAGCATGAAGCTCAAAAGACGGCCCGTAGGGCCCACGTCTCAACTCCGAATTCAATGCCCGAAACCATGCTAGAAATCTCCACCTCGACGCCAGGGTCACAACGCCGCTTACGGCACTCAAAGCGGGCCTTGGATGTGTCTGCGCCATCCAAAACTAGAATCCCAGCGTTGTACTTAACGAGCGTGTTGCGCCATCGATCTCCCATACCGGGAATTAAAAATCCCCAAAACCATCTCAAAACTTTTGTCTCGTTCCTTGGATTACACTGCCGTAGCCGACATGCAAAACGGACACCCGTAGCGAAAGTTACGGGTGTCCGATGTTGGAGGGGACGAAGCCCCTTGGGCTGGACCGGCCTGGCCGGCCGGGGACCCGCAGTCCACGCTCAGACCTGCCAAGGGCGGGTCGTTCCACGTGTAGACCCGTGGGAAGCGGGTCTTTTTTCCCCCGTGGGGTCACGTGCTGTGACCCCGGTTCACCCCTCTTCGCCGCGAGCTGTGCCCGCCGCCTGCCGCCTGAAGCCGGAGCCCGCCGCCTGCCGCCTGAAGCCCGATCCCGCTACCTGCCGCTTGAGTCCCAGAGCGCTGCTGCCTGCCACCCGGAGCACCACCGCCTACCGCCTAGAGTCAGAGCACCGGAATTCCTCCGGACAACCGCGGAACCGCCGAAAAACCTTGAAAAAGGCCGGAAACTTCGCTGGAAAACACCAAAAATACCTCGGACTTCGTCGGATCACTACGATCACCACGGGACTCAGATTTTCGAACCGAAACATGCCTTGGAAAGCTTAGAACAAACCCTACTCGTATATGGGATTTACTCGAGAGTTTGACAGAAATTAGACTCAATTAAATTAATTTTTTGATGATGCGGGGAATAAAACGATAAATCGCGAGCCTACCTCGATCGTTGTTGCTCGATGCTTCACCGACGATCCGCCGGAGCCGTCACCGCCTTGCCGAAGGGATGGAGGAGAGGAGAGGAGTTATTCCTTCATCGTTGGGAGGGCTTGCGCCAAGGAAGAAGGGGGAGAAGAAGGGTGGAGGTCAAGTTTAAATAGAAAACACTTAAACCCCCCCCCCCCCCCCCCCCCCGCCCGTAGGCCCCGTACCCGAACTCCCAGTGGGGTCAAGGTTAAGCCTCACCTAGGGTAAATTCCATGCTCTGAGCGCAATGGCGGTCTCGTAATTTTAATCCAATCCTTCACTCAAAACTTATAAAATTTGATGCCTGAGGCCTCTAAATTAAAAAAATGCCCCTGGTGGCATTTTTCACAGAAGGGTCGTGCCCGCAAAAGTCATACCCCTCCTAGCCTAAACGACACGTTCCAGACTCAAAGGTGCCCTCACTTTTACAATCCGAGCAACTGTTTAGGAGTTATTCTATTTATTTCATGTGTGTAGTGTGAACGTACTTAAAATTCAATTCCTGTCACACCAGGGCTCGGAATCACACGCCGTTTGAACGTCCTGCTTTGGAAAACATTAAGAAAAACAGAAATTCTTATAGGTTCAAAAACTGATTTCTTACACTCCTGGTCTATTATATTGCCAAATTATAAGTGTTGGGGTGTCTTAGACTCATAGATCAGTCCCACCCATCAGATACAGGTATCAGCTTCACAGATCATCTTCACTGATCAGCTTCAATGATCAGCTTCACAGATCAACATTACTGATCAGCTTCACTGATCAGCTTCACAAATCAGCTTCACAGATCAGCTTCACAAATCAGCTTCACTGATCAGCTTCACTAATCAGCTTTGCTGATTAGCTTCACAGATTATCTTTACATATCTGCTTCATAGATCAGTTTCACCAAATCAGTTTCACATATCAGTTTCAGAAAATCGGTTTCACAAATTAGTTTCACTAAATCAGTTTCACAAATCTATCTCACCAAATCGGTTTCATAGATCGGTTTCACCAAATGGGTTTTAGAGATCAGTTTCACCAAATCAGTTTCACAGATCGGGTACACCAAATCGTTTTCACATAACGGTTTCACCAAATTGGTTTCACATATCGGTTTCACCAAATCGGTTTCAATAATCGGTTTCACCAAATCGGGTTCACCCAATCGGTTTGGTTTCACATATTAGTTTCACTGGTAAGCTTCACGGGATCGGCTTCACCCAATCAGCTCCACCGATTGGTTTCACCTATCGGTCTCACCAATCCACCATAGAGGGGTGTCGGGGTTTCTTTCCCCATTTTTCCCGTAATGCCACTTTTAAGTCTTTTAACTTTTTTTTAAGTGGTTCAAAGCCATTTTTAGCACTATAAACTACGTTTTAAATCCCCTAGGAGTGGAGAGATCCTCAATGGACCCGTTTTCCTCTCTTTAAATAAAATATTTAACACACAGCTATTTTGGCCACCCCTCTGATGAGAATTATTAAATAACAATTAATTCCATCATGTGTAACCATCTAACAACGAGGTGAAACCACGATCTGCCTTTAAAGACATTCAATATTTTTTTATAGCCCGTAACTCCAAGATCTCTCCATTTTTTATCACACTAGAATTCCTTTCTTCATTTTCTTGGCTGGTTTCTTTCTTTCCTTGGTGCAATTGGAGTCCCCTTTCCCGAGGCTAGTTGTGGGCTTGTGCTAGAGCCTTTCCTGCTCATTCTTGGAGTCCTCGGAGTTCCTGCCCTACAAGTCACACATCCCAGTTATTGGTGTGAGGAAAAAAACTTCGATAGTTGATCATCCAAAAAGGGTTATTTCTTCATATCTCTTTACTGTGTATCATGCAGGGTGGGTATGAAAATTTTTCATATGGGGATGGATGAAACCAAACCTTAATGAAGATAACAAATGGATTTAACGAATGAAGGGGTGTGTTTGATAATGTTGTTTTACTCTTTTATCTTTTTCTATATGTTTTGAATTGAATGTGTTTATGTCCATTGAAAATTGTGTCCATTGGTGGTCCTTTCTTATGCACTAATGAACCTCTGTTTTTTGAATATTTATGTGATTGAATGGTTATAACCTAGAAACTAGTAAATCATATAAACTCTTTTGATTAAATGGATTCCCAATGAATAAGAATCCTTGTTTGGTCACCCCAGTTAACCAAATAGAATGATGGAAATATATGGATGGCATTTTCAAATTTGAAAACTCCCTTGATCTATTCTGTTATGTTTATGGTTGATGCTTGTGAGGTGACGTAAATGGGTATGGGATCCCCTATTTGAGAAGTCATTGGTTTGTGGACATAAGGCCATGTGGGGCCATATGTTGGGGCTTGGTTTGGTTCCAGTACTTTGAGGGATCTCACATATCTCTTTTTGTTATTGTGACTTTACAAGAGAACCGAGTGTTAATGCTTAAGTTGATGCTTGACTATTTTTCCTTCCTTGTCCTATGTCTATGCCTTTTAGTTTCCTGTTAGTTAAGAATTATCTAAATTGAATCACATGAATAGGAAAACAAGAATGGGTTCAAAGGGGAATTGTTTTCCAGGAATGACTTTTGACATGGTTCTGGTTGTGGTGCTTTTTATGAATGAATAGTAACGAGGGTGATTGTATATGGGATGGTTTTGGAACCCCTAGACTGGGATGAGTTCTTGTTACCTATATTTATAATTTAGATTTTATGTTTCTTATTCACATCCCATCCAAGTTGATCACTTCGTGCCGAACACCCCCATTTCATGAGGGTGGGTGTTTTTACCTAACACTTATGTGAGTGGCTGGTTATTAGCTCCTTTTTTGCTTCCTTTCTCGAGTATCCCAAGAGTCTTCAGGCAGGATGTGAAGGCCTGACGTCCATTATAGCCCAAGACTCTTCGGGCAGGGTACGCTGAGGTGGTTGGACCAGGTGTTTGTGGGTAGGTGGTTTCCTAAGTGCCTTCAGGATGAGTCATAGGTGTCTGCGGTCATGGTTACATGTTGTTATTATGTCCTAGGTGTTTGCGGGCAGGATGTGTCGTTGTGGTATCCCAGGTGTGTGTGGGTGGGGATGAAAGTGGGAATGCGGAGAGAATGGTGAGTGAGGATTGACGTGTAGGATGTCTTTAATAACCAGTGAGGAATGTGGTGCGGAGTACCCAAATATCGATGTTCTATTACTATTACTTTAATTGACTTGTGTTATTTGGGGAGTGTTCCTTAGTGAGGTTGGGTGGATAGAATCCTTGATAGGTGCTTTAGTTGTCTCCTTCTCTCATGGGGTATTGGAATTCCTCCTCACTTGTGCACGAGGGCTTTTGGTTTCCAGAAATAATTCAGGGATCATGTGGGACTGTACTAGTTCGGAATTTGGGATATTTTTAGTAGTTATTTATGTTTTTATTTTATTTGGTACTTTCATTAGAGTTTTCTTTTACTTTTTTAGCACTTACTTTTGGAACATGCATGTGGTAATGGTTTTTTTTCCTTACTTTTACTTCCAGTTTTGGTGTTGATTAGGGATGTACCATCTTATCTCCTGATCCTACTAAATAAAAAGGGTAATGCCTTCCATTTTGTGTTTGATTATATACCCATGGTGCTAGTCACCCCTCCAGGACATATTGAAGGAAGTTTTCTGGGGCCATTATCTCTCTTTCAACTCGAGGAAGGAAGGGTTCGACAATCTGCTATCCCTTCCCTCATCTCCGGGAAGGCGGGTCGTGACATTTTATTTATGTGGAAAAAAATTTTAAAATATGAATACCATTTCATATTTTATTTTTTAGAAGAAATAATCACTCATGAAGTTTTAATGAAATGTTGTAGAGTTTCGAATTCATGTTTTCTAGATGATATGCTATATGTATATCATCTATAATTGAAAAATAATATTTATGAAAGTTCATCTTGATATTCTATAAAACAAATACATAGTGGAATTCATTATAATATAGTAGTAAATAATAAGAATTAATATCCTTGGAAATTTCCCTGATAATAATCGAGGTTGACTCTTCATATTTCAACTAATTTAAATTTTAATGTTTCATGTTCTAGAATTTAATTATAAATATCAATGCACTCTTAATCCCATGAAAATATCATTTATTTCTTAATGAAACAATTTAAACATGTTTTCATGGATTCTATATAATTAATAAGTATTTATATAACTAATAATACACTAACTATATCTATAATAAATTTACATCAAATTGAAAAAAATAAAACATTACATAAAATATATCATATTTCTATATTTCAGAAAACTTTTTATAAAATCACAAAACTACATATGAAAATCCATGTAGGAGATTCACATATTTTATTTACATAGGGGATTTATGTAGTTGAATCACATATGTGAATCACCCCGTAAGTGAATTTATCATGTATCAAAAAATCAACGTAGTCGAATTCTAAAAATTGTTGACAACTTCAACTATATAATTTTATAATTACAAAATACCTTCAGAATAGTATTATTATCTGTATATATAGTTTATATATATTTATATAATTTCATTATCTTTACATATAATCAAGAATCACCTTAATTTGATATTTATTTCTCATGATATCATAAAAATATAGTATAAAATTTAATCTAGAAAACTTCCGATCTAAGACTGAATATACTTAATAAATTATTACCTAATTTAGGATTTTATAATAATTTTATTATAATTTAAACTATTATAATTAATTAAGAATTTTTTTATATGCCCAAATCCACAAGAATTACTTAATTTTTAGTTTTATAGCCTAATTTATTATCGAAATATAGAAGTTACCCGATTCTAAAAAATCGACTATGTTGTGAATAATAAATTAGCTACATGGGAAAATCAGCTACATGAATCCTTAATATTTCACAATTGGATACATAAATTGGATACTTGAGAATACAAAAAACACCTAAAATTGATACTTAAATGTTCTCGATGACTTATTTGGACTCAAAACATTATATGGAACTTGTTGAATATATTATGACCAATCAAAACATGAAATTTAAAAATATTTTAGGTAAAGAAATATTATGATCTAATAAAATTTTTGGATTCATTATTCAAAAAATAATGAAAATTATAAATACACTTAAATGAAAAAAAATATCATTTTAGTTATCAAAAAATAAATCGATTCAAGGAGCCACTCAATATTCTCACGAGTCAACACAAACTAAAATGGGGAGTAAACAATTTCAGAAAAGAAATCTTTTCACTATAATATTCTTGATATTTATTCTTGGCTAATAAAATTGTGGAATTAGGAATGAACCTAATCTACTATGAGACTTTTTATGTTATTATAGTATTGGTAGTGAGGCTTGACTAATTAAATGATATTCCATGCTTATGTGTATTCCAAAAACATAGGTCTTATGTATATGATAGGTTCTCATGGATCATGATTAATTAATCATTATTCCATACTCTTATGATTTATGTATTTTTTTAATGAAAAATACATATTCCATTAATCCTTATTAATGATATTTAATAGAATTGGTGTGACTTTTTCACATTATGATTATGCTTATATACCCTTATTCTTAGAATGTGATCACTTATGATCATTGATTGATATCTATTACATTTATTATTACTGATAATTTGAGTTCACACATTTTTCTGTGATTCCTTTTCCCAAATTTAAGAAGAAAATATTAAAATTGGGTATATGTAAAGAGGGTACTATGTGAGATTAAATGTGTTTTATAAGTTAAAGATATTTCATTAAATATGATAATTTCATATCTAGTATCCAATGATACTAAAATTTTATGATTCTGTGTGTGTATGAAAATGAGATATATTGAATATTCATCTAAGATTATGTAATATTTATATAAATAAATCTTGGGTAACCTTAGTTGGTATCAGATTAGGGTTTAGTTATTTTAGGATATCTGGATTAGAAACAATTGGTTAAAACCATAGGTATAAGTTTATGTATAAGACACAATATTGTTGTTTTGGTAAAGTAGATAATGTATTATTTCAATTAAATGAAATACATGTATAGATAAAAAAAAGTGGTTGTAGACTCCAGAATATATGTACCTATGGGTAAAAATCCTAAAAATTCTTGTTGGGTACTATCTTGATCTTCACCTAGTGCAAGAAAAATATGTCTAACTATAAACTTGGTTTGTCACTCTTGAGGGATATATGTTGGTTAATTTTCATTCTCTTTATGAATCATTATGTTGAATGAGAGGAAAATGTCTATGAAAACCTATGAAAATATATAGTGATATGAGATAAATTTAAATTGGCTTGGGTTGGAAGAAGGTTTCATAATTTATGAAATCAAAAGGATGATTTATATAATCATATGATCGCTTAATTTGATTTTAAATGTTTGATAGTCACAATAATATTTTTATTTTTAGTCAATGGATAGAACTAGGAGTAATCATGTGAAAAAATGTCATGTCTAGCACAAAAATTATTATCATGAGTAACTAAATAAAATAGGATCTGGGATTCAAAAAAATTAATCTATGCTAAAAAAGTAAATCAAGATATGAATGGTAACTTGAATCACGTTGAACATCAAAATGGACAATGAAAGGAACAAATCATCACTAAGAAATTTATATGGAAACATACTTCATTATTTAGTGGTTCCTTTGATCCACATATTAATATGTAATGGATCATTTCTCTAGAAAACATATTTTCTATTCTCCATTTCTTAGACCATGAGAATGTTATTTTTATTGTGCATCGTTTGAAAGGTGAAGCTGGTCAATTGTGTACTCTTATAAAGACTATGAAGAAATAGGAGGAGAAAAAATCCAAGAAATG
The DNA here is from genome assembly GCA_963277665.1 of Viscum album. NCBI lineage: Eukaryota > Viridiplantae > Streptophyta > Magnoliopsida > Santalales > Viscaceae > Viscum > Viscum album. The sequence continues at coordinate 83,487,904 of OY728140.1, read as the reverse complement.
GGAAGATTTTAAGAAAGAAATTTTCATTTAGTATTTTCCAGGAATTATTCACATTAAAACGGATAAGTAATTTCTTTAACTAATATATAGGGATGATGAGTTCATTAGTATCTATGAGGATAATTTCACCAAACATTCATGGTATGATTTATGTAATATCATTAAAATTAATTGTAAAGTTCAATGATTCTTTAGTGGCTTAAGAATAAATATTTATAAGTCATAGTTTATCAAATAGTTTTATATCAATAAATAAATCATTTGATTTTATTTCAAGAAAGAAATAGAGATTGAATATTTTAATTATTCTCAAGGTTTTCCAGACGAGAAGAGAAATAATGAATTTATTTAAATTATAATAATAAAGCCCACTAAGGAACAGAAATTAATATTACTTCATTCTAGAAGTGTGGAAGGAATAAAGGTGTGAATTTCTTTAAGGTGTATAGTAAATATTTTATGTGTGGAAAATAATACCATAAAGAAAAAGAATTTCAAAGTAATTTGTAGAGACTAGTAAATGAAATAAATAGAGAGAAAGCTCAATTGAATGTTTCAGCCACACTCTAATTCTATAATTTTAAGTATTATTATAATTACAATAACCAATGCCTGAATATAAGGGTTATTGATGAAAATCGACATTCAAAACCTCTAAAGACAAGAGACAAAGTGAAATCTCATGCGATAACAACTATTTAAGTGGTTCATAAGAAAAAAGTGGTGAAATGTACACTTTACATCCAATCTTAAAATAAAAAGAATTATTTTTTTCTAGATATACCCACTCAAATATATATAAATAATTTTATAATGGAATCACATCACCACCTTAATTACTATATTTAGATTTTGTAATATAAATTCTCAATGGTATGATGAATTTATCTCGAGTTGATATATCTTCTTCAATAATTTTTTTTGGAATTTTATTCTTATAAATCTTGTTATTCTACCTATATTTGAATTTGATGTTATTTTCAGAGTGGATTGGATATATTTATATAGATTCAAAACCAATTTTTGATGAAGGGAAGTCAAATTTTATATTCTGAATCGAATTCTGATTATATATCATTGCAAAGAAGTATATGAAGTTCTAACAGAAATTACATCCATTATATGGGTCTTAATACTTATTCATGAGTATATTTATCTCATGTTTTTGGTATAAAATATTCATTTAATATATTACTATTGTTTAAGAATATTCTAATGTATTTCCTAAATACATTCCAACTCTTCCCCTAAATTCTAAAGTTGAGTTTTCAAACGAAATCATACATATATTTACACCAATTTAAAATAATCCTTATAGAATGGTCTTGATTTAGTTACAGTAATTGAATAATAAATAATATAAGAATCATGATAAGGGATTAATTCAACCATGGGCACTACCATGGGGTTCACCTATTCTTTTTGTTAAGAATAAAGATGGTTTAATGCACATTTGAATTGACTATTGGAAATTTAAAAAGATAACTATCAACAAAAAGTATTGTAGGCCGCGTATTGATGATTTCATGACCAAAGGTGACAATTTAAATACTTTTAAAGGATTGGCCACTGGTCAGGATATAATCTATTGAGGGTTATAAGGAAGGACATATCTAGGACAACCTTCTATATAAATTATGGTCATCGTGAATTTATTGTGATGTTATTTGGACTTACCAATTCCCCATCTATCATCATAAAACTAATGAATATAGTCCTTATAGATTAAATTAATTATTTTTTGTTAATATTTATAGATGATATTTTAATATATTACATTTCTAAGGATGCTATTTAAGATAATTTGAGGATTGTGTTAAAGAAATTTTGGAAGGATAAATTGTATGAAAAAATTAATAAATGTTAATTATGTCAATAAAATGTATCATTCTTGGGTCATGTAATAATAAACGAGGATATATTAGTTAAACCATCAGTGGAATACATTATTGAGAAATAGAAAAGTCCAATAACAGTGACAAAAATCCATAGTATTCTTTCGTTTGATGGATACTACCAATGATTTTTGAGAAATGTCTCATGGATATAAAATCCTCTAACCAAGTTGATGAAAAATGGATACATGTTCTTTTATAAAGATTAATGTGAAGAAAAATTAAAGGAATTGAAGAGAATGTTGCTCAATTAATTGATTCTCACACTAAATTATAGTGTAGAAGGGTTCTTGATCTATAGTGGTGCATATAAGAAGGGATTGGGATGTGTTATCAAGGAAAATTACATGGTGGTAGCATATTCCTCACACCAATTGATGGTTCACGAAAAAAATTATCTGACTCGTTATTTAGATATGAACATGGTGTGATTTTAATTAAAGATACGGAAGAATATCTTTATAGTAAAAGGTGCATTATATATACTAATTATAAAATATTTAATTATATATTCACATAGAAAGAGTTAAATATACACTAATAAAGATAGTTTGAGCTGATTAAAAATTAAGACTACTCAATCCATTATCACCCCAAGAATGGGAACATGGTGGTTAATGCTCTATGTCAGAAATGATATTATTTTTTATCCATGATAAGGATTTTAAGAGATTCATTAATTTTATATTTTCAAAATATAGATCAGATATCATGGTGTAAGGGGATAAATCATATCTTTCTCAGATGACTGTTTAATAATCCACACATGTGAGGATTAAAGAGGGATAAAATAATATTTAAAAGTGAACAATAAGTTAATAAATGTTCTTGGGTTTTACTATGATTGTGATGAAATTATATGGTTTAGAAACTAATTACGTGTTCAGTGAATACCATATTTAAAGGATTTATTGGATAAAGATCATATTTCATCACTCTCTATTTATCTAGGATTATGTAGATGCATACAGATATGATAGTGTATTTATAATGGTATAACATAAAAAGGGATATTATGGAATATATATCTCATTTTTTAGTATACTAGCATGTTAAGGATGAGAGTCATACATTTAAGGGTATGTTATGGCCATTACCCATAATAGAATTTAAATAGAAAAATATCACCATAGATTTCATTATGGGACTCCCCAAAACATCTAAATTTTATAATGTTATTTGGGTTGTTGTAAATCACCATAAGAATTCATCACATTTTATTACTATCAAAGAAGATTAAAATATTGATCAATGTTCTTGGATAGACATTAAGGGATTTGCTTGGTTTCATAGGGTAGCACATTATATTATATCCGATTGAGATCCTAGATATACCATGAAGTTCTGGATAAGTCTTCATCAAGCATTGAATATGTAGTTGAACATTAGCACTACATATCATCCTAAAATAGTTGGTTAGTCTCGTATGACCATTAAAACCATACAATATATTTTTATATCTTATACTATAGATTTAAAAGGTGTTTGGGATCAACAATATACTATAGTTAATGTTTTTTTACAAAAAATGGATTTCACTCGAGCATTCAGATGGATCCTTATGAAGCCCTTTATGGAAGGAATTGAATGACTACACTGTGTTGAGATGATATTAAAGAAAATTATCTATTAGTGCGTGCTATTTATAATGAAATTTTAGAAAAGGATAGACCCATTAAAAATACCTTCATGACAACATAGAGTAAGTAAAAGAGTTATGCGGAATATTATTGAAAAGATCTAGAGTTATAATTTGGTGATAAGGCATTATTTTGAATATATATGTGGAAGAAGGTTATGAGATTTTGAAAGATGGAAATCTGGGCCCTATTTATATCATACCCTTTGAAATTGTTGATCACATCAGTATGTTTGCTTATTATTTCACACTTCCACCAAAAATATCTCCAGTTTATGATATGTTCCATGTATCACCTTTGAGAAAGTACATACCAGAACCTTCTCATGCACTAAACATAGAAGTTTTATAGCTAGATAATGATATTTATTATGTGAAAAAATTGGTGGAGATTCTAAATTTAATATATATATTTCAATAGAACAAGACCACTCACATTGTCAATGTTTTGTGGTGAATCCATAAGTTTAATAGAGTGATATGGTAACTATAAGATGTAATAAGGCTAAAGTATCCTCATTTTTATCATTAAATAATTTAATTCTGTATGATTTTTTTTATAAGGTGGTAAAATATGACACCCTAATATTTTAAAATATATATCTCTTTAATAAATTTTATGTGTTCTATAGAAATATTTACACTCCATAACAAGTTTAAATGATTAGTGATACACTATTCTTAAAAGATAATATTATCACATAAATATTGGATTAGAGGGTATGAATAGGACTAACTAAATTATAAAAAATATTTATATATTTTTCATTAATGAAAAACTATTTACTGATCAATAAAAAATAAGTACTCGATTTTAAATTTTAAAAATAATATAATTTTATGTTAAAAGAATACTTTTTCATAGTATTGTATTTTCCTATGTTTTATGCATTTAGATGACTAATAAATTATCATTTTTATGAAATATATTTTTATTTAATCTAAAAAAACGAATAATTGTTAATATATTAATTATAAATTGGTTATATGTGATGTTAAAACCATTTAATGGTAAAAATAGTTATTTTTCCTAAAACTGTTTTTATGTGCACGTAGTATTTTTATCCTGTAAATTAAATTAGTCAATATTATTTAATTATTAAAATATAATATATAAATAATTTATTTTATGCAATATATTAACATTCATAAAATGGTTTTCATAAGGAATGTAATTAAAAATAATAATTTTGTTTCGTAATAATACTTTTTCTCTAAAAAGGGGTTTTATGCATTTTGTGCTCATATATTAGCATGAATTTATTCGACATATAAAAATAGAATATTATAAAATAGATTAAATATTTAGAATCTAAATAATTAATATTATTTAATTTGGTTAACATAATTTTTATCCATAGTTAATAATTATCATGGTACAAATACTGTTCCCACGGTATTGGTTAAAAGGGTTAAAAGGGGGCTTAACCTCAGAGATAAGTTTCAAAATATCACAAAATACTTTAATTAATTTATTGAGTTAGATTTATACAATACCCATATTATCTTATAATATTTTAAAATTTTAGATCACTTTTCTCTTGAGAGTGACATTATTATATTTTAAAATCTCCATGTATTTTTAGGTGTTCCACCCATCTCGCATATAAAAGGGAACCTACCCTTCCCACCTATACACACCATTATAACATTTTATCATGGACAATAACTTTCCAAATAATCTAAAAACATCATTATACATGACTTTTAGGTTCTTTTATTCCCAAAATACCCATACAAGGAGCCTTATGATTCCTTTCAAAGTAAGATACCTAAGGAAGAAGTATATGTTCTTACTAATATTTGTCATGTTTCATTCATCTTAAACCTCCTCAAAATTTTCTATAAAAATATCAGAAAAATTTTAGAATTATAATTATTATATTGATACTTTTTATGTAAATGTTTCAACCATTTTCAATCTATTTCCTAGTTTTTTGAAAATGATAATGTCTCTCATTCATACATGTGGACTACCACCGACATGAATAAATGTGATTCATTTTTAATTTACTATTTACATGGATGGTCATAAGGATATATTAAATAAATATAAATTATATTTATGATTAATTATTAATTTATAATGGTGAATTATTATTTTCCTTTCTTTATTTTTATCCTTGGAAAACTGAATGCATCATTCGTGCGTAGGTACGAACTACTGTCTCCATGAAGTGATGTAAGTTATTTTTCATCACCAACTTATATGGATGCTAATAAAAGTGTATATAATGAATAAATATGACAATTATGAAATTATTATTCTTATTTATATTATGATACCATGAGCATGGTTTAAGGACCAAAATTTCAGAACCAAAATATGCATGGAAAACATATCAGTTTTCACACAAATGTTCAATTTAATAAAGAATTGTTAATAAAAAGGTAATTAGAAATTTTAAAAGAATTATGCTTTTCATATTATATATGAATATGGTTATGTAATATATATATATTTAATAAATCTATATTTATTATATATAATGTTTTAATTTTTATGAAGAAATATGATACTTGAGGTAAGAGTTTATGTTACAATCTCAATTCCTTCCAGGATTATCTATATTAATTTTTAATTGAGAAACATTACATGATAATTATAATTTAAAACCCATATATTTTATTTTGATATATATTTTTAGGAACTTATCATATATTATTATGATTTTTCTCTATAAGTTACTTATAATTATTAAGAAATATTTTTCTGAAAATTTAGCCATAGTTTTTCTTTTCATGTCAATAATCTTTCTCTTCCATATCAATGTTCTTAAAAATATTTTTAGAAGTTTATATATATATAAATGTTATAGAAATAATATTTCTATACCTTTTATTTTATTTACATGATATTAAAATAAATGTTTTCAAAAAATTTACATATGACTCGCTTTTTATTTTTTTTCAAAATTTTGAAAATGTTCTATTTTATCTTCTATGGTATAAACATATATCCCACCATTCTGTAATTCTTTTAACATGAATTTTCCATTACATGTTTAAAAGGTTTTATAAATAAAGTATCACTCAAATTGTTATTTAAATTATATTTTTAAAATTTACTAAAAGAAAGTGTTGTTTCCTCTTGATTTTCAAAGTATATGTTGAATTGTTTTACCAAAGATATTTTTTATGAATATTAACATCATTTAAGGATTGATACACTTAAATAACGATATTATATTTTGATACAATACCCTTTCTTTCCCTGTAGGACTTATGATGATGATGTTTTAAGAATGATTTTATGAAACATGTTTCTTTCCCATGGATTAATTATATTCCCTAAAATTTTTACGAAACCATATTCATTTCCCCAAGTTATGCTATGATGAATATTTTTATGATCTTATAGAAAAAATATCTACGGATTTTATTTTGTGATGGGTGGGTAGATAATTATATATCCCTAAAATGAATTGCGTAAATAATTATATCTCATTAGATAATATGAACTAAATTAGAGAGTGGTCCCAGTTTAGTAAGGGACTTTATCCACTATGATAGTCCAGGTAGTGTGCCTTGAAAAAAGGAACTAATCGGATGGGGAGTAGACCCAATCTAGGATGAGGATTTTTCCACTATGATAGTCTTAGTAGTGATATTGACTATGGAAATTATTTTCTATGCTTATGTGTATTCTGTGAACTTTTGTCTTATAATTAGGTTTTTTTTACCATGGACCATGATTCATTATTGAGGATTTGGTACTCTTATGACTTTTTTATTTTTTTTTATAACAAATCCTTATTACAGGAATCATGATTTAATATCATTGAATGGTTAGGTATGACTTTTATAAGTGATTATTTTGTTCTCATGACATTATAATTATAGTATTCCCACTTATGATAATTTATTGATATCTCATAATTTTACCCATTTTTTGCATCTAAGCTCACCCTTTCTTATATTTCCTTTTCCACAACTTATTAATAAATGTTTTAAATAGAGTATGTTTAATAAGTGTATTTTGTGAGAGAAAATTTGAGGGATATGTTGAATAGATTTAATGAAATAAGTTTATTATGTATATTTTCTACAAATATACTAAACCTTTAAAATTATAAGGCATGTATAAATATGGGATATATTGAATATTCATATAAAATGAGGTAATATTTATGAATATATTTCCCTGGTAACCTCACTATTGCTGCTATGGATTTTAGAACATGGAATCATGGATTTCAGTTCCTTGAACATGAGGGTAGCCAAAATTTTAGTGGTCCTAAGAGTATTAAATTAGGAATAAATAATGTGGTACGGTCTACTGAACCTTATACAAATATAACTATATCACAAGATAGGTTAAGTCATCCATTTTCTTCTCAGTTAATTAATAGTTATAACTCTATAGGTCATAGACTCTCTATGCAGTAAATATTGTTCGGGATTTCAAATAATTTTGGTAGATCCTCCAGAGTAATCATCTAGTATGTTCTAATCATTTTCTATCAAACCTTAGTAACATAATACTAAAATATGATGTTTTTCCAATAGTTAGTGTGGGAAGGATATTGTTAACCATGTAAATCTTTTCCAAAAATCATAAAGGGTTTCTTTACTTTCTTAATTAATTCCATAAGTCACTTTCCTTTTCTAGGTACTCCCCAAGGCTGGGATGAATCTTTTGAGTAACACCTTTTGAAGCTCATCCCAAGCAATTAATTTTCTAGGATATAGTTTGTAGATCCACTCCTTGTCTGACCCTTCAAGAGAGAAAGGAAAGGTCTTCCTACTAATCTGAGCCTCAGAGACTTCTATAGGTATGAGGCTATTGAAAACTTATCTAAATCCCCTATAGTGTATATTTGGATCATATATTGATAAACAATTTAATATATGTAGTAATAAAATCATTCCACTTTTAAGTTCACAATCTTATTTCATATTGTTTTTATCAAATATGGTTATTATTGATGAAATTAAGTGAATATAAGTCTATATGTGTGATACTAAGATTTTATTTTATTTCTAATTTTTATTTATTTTAATTCATTATGGGTATATATGAGACCTAGCGGAGTTCAGGGTTTTTTTATGTTTAGAAGGGTTTTCTAGGTGTTTTACGGTTTACTAGCATGGATAGGGGTAACCTTGTGGTGCTTGTGTGGAGGGAATTCTTCACAGGGATAGAGTTTTTTTTAAACTTCCATGTTGTATGTTAGAACATGTTTAATACCCTAGAAATCATGTGTATGGTCTAGTCCTAGGTAGTGGCATGATCCTGGTTGGTGAATGGTTTAAGAAATCTTGCAACCAAACCATACACCTGGACCATGTATTAAAACTTTAGCATTTTCTCAAAATTCCTATTTCAAATTAATTAGATTTTCAACCCTCTTCCTCCCCAAATGCATCAAATGACTATTGGGATGCCAAGTACGAGTTCTAACCTCTTTTCATATTGATTATCGTTTATCCTTTGGTTTTATTTAAGAGATTTTTGGGTAAATCTTCTCATATTCCAATATTTTCCATTCCTTCCCTCTTTCAACATTAATTTTTCTTCTCTCATACACCCTAGAACTTTTATGACCAATTTTAGGGTTTAAGGTAGATCTAATGATATGGTTTTCAGTATATAGGGTTTATGTAAATCATTTATATCTTTGATTAGGGGGTCACCATTGAATGTCACACATTTTATCTTGGTTTCCACCTATTACAAGTAGTTTTCTCTATGAAATTATTTCATTTTAGAATTTTAAGTATACTTGTGCTTTCTAAATTGTTGTTTATGAAATTATGAATATATATGATAACCATGTTCAGATTTAGAACTTTTTTAATGTGTTTTTATCTTTTAATAATGGTTTTAATTTTAAATTAAATTTTTTCACGTTTTAATTGGAATATTTTAATTTGATAACATTATGTTAAATGACTATGAGGATTTTTGAAATGGTTTTAATTATGTGTGTTGGGTTTTGATCTAGTTTTTGTTTTTAATTATTGAAAACCATGTTTTGATGTGGGTATTGTATAAATTGTGTTTTGATCTAAACATGATTTATAATGTAGTTATTTAATGAATCTATAATTTTAATCTGAAATGAGGGTGTGGTATATCCCTTATGAGAAATTATTTAATGGATATTTTAAAATGTGTTTGATGAAATGGATACCCTTTGGCCCTATTTTTGGATTTCTTAGAGTAATAACCATGTGTTAAAGGGTGTGTTTGAGATGTTTTAAATAGAGTGTGTGTTTTACATATATCTTTAAGGATTCATAAAGTGTATTTTTATAAAATACAAAAAGGAATGGTATTATGACCCATGATTTTGTGTTAAAGGCCCATTTGGAACCTTGGTTTAAATGGGTGTTAATAAAGACAACTCTTCATTTCTCCCATTGAATTTTTTATCCCATGTGAGGGTTTCTTTGTCACAATGTGAAGTTAGTTTTCACTTTATGTGGGAATAGTCTTGTTTACTTTTTGGGTTCATGAGTTATATGTTCATATTCATTATAAGGGTGTTGATTTTGTGGGATATTTATAGCTTTTTTCTCTCATGTTAATCTTGGTTTACATGTTCACTTCACATCACTTCTTTATTGATCATGGGAATATGAATTCTATGTATGATATGTATTTATATTATGCTAGTTGGTTCAAATGTTGTTAGCAGCCCTCCATTTATGTTGTACACTATATCTAGGGGTTGATTAATCTTAATGATGCTTGTGTGGGATAGTTTTATGACGTGTGTTTATATTTCAACATATGTTGATAGCTGGTCTATGAATGGGGAAAAATCTTAAAATATTAGATGCATCACATGTTAGGGATCCTAGGGTAGATCCCATGACACATTTTATTTCTTAATCAGTAGTTGATATATTTGATTTCAATAAAGTTCTTGATTGTATCATTTCCAACATTTATATTATTTTTTCACCTATACCTTTATTATATTTATTATATATCTTGTGAATTGTGGTGACAAATTTATTATTACAAACATGAGTGTGTTTCACCATTTCCATTGAAATGGTTTCTTTTAATGCCTGGTTGGAAAGCCCATTTTGATTTAAAAAATTCCATGATATGTTATTAAAATGGATTTTAAAAAGGATATTTTGGTTTAATGGTGGCTTCATCCAGTTATATTTCTATAAAGTGATTGTTTTCATTGTAAAAAAACAAATGAATTTTTTTAGGTGATTGTTTTTGTTTAAATTAAAAAATGGATTGTTTTTAGAAATGTTAATGGTGCATGGATTTTTTAATAGATTAGACTAGTGGATATGTTTTCAAATTATGTTTTTTTTTATAAAAAAAAAGTGGATAATTTTGAAATTTATTTATAGACAAGTTATATTTGAAAAAACTAATTTCATGTTATATTTTAAAACTAGAATTTATTAATTTCCTAATGAAATTAATTGAATAGTCTTGGTAGTTTGTGGTTATGTAAAAATAATTTTAGCTCACACCTATATATTTCAGGTTCTAGGTTTCCATATGGATTTGAATTTTATTCTTTGAGTTTGATGTGGGGGTGATTTGGGTTGTGGTAATAAACAATAGGTTGTATAGAGATGGTTTTGGGCTCGGCTTGATTTGTTCTGTATTTTTTTTTGTTTGGGTTGTATCAGCCAATGAAACCTCGCTATTAGATTATTTTAGTTGTTTCTTTCTTATTTTTTATTCCATGTTGTATCATTCAGTTTATGGATTTTGTTTTACATTTATGAAAATGGATTGTAATAGTATTTTGACTATGACCTATTTTTCATGTTCTTTAATTTCCATTTTATAAATGTTGGATATTTTATTGACATCTAATGTAAAGATGGTCTATACCAAAATATGAATTAATGTTCTATTATATTTTATCTCTTATATAGAAGAAATCCTTTCAAAATGGATTCTAGTGATACCTAGAAACTAATTTCTAGTTTTTGGTGATTAGGAACAGCCTTCTGGCCTAGTGGTGGACCTACTCAAGAGTTTGGCCTGATGGAACATCGGTTAGATTTTCATCCAAATGGTATAATATATTTTGGTTATTTTTTATAGAATAAGCTTCTCAAGTATCACTTTGTTTTTTGGGTATGTACTCGTAGGAAGGATATTATGGTTATTAGGGTTTAAGAGGTAAGGAAATGAAGAGACAAGATACCCCTTTCTCATCTAGAGACTCAATATTCCAAGGGAAGTTGTTTTTTGAATTATGGATTCAAGTTTTATTTTCATTGTTTCAGGTGTATTTTAATATTAATTTATGTGGTTTTTATCTATTAGAATATATCATATATTGAGGCCCATTATATATTTTTTTATTAAAAATAGAAAAATTCACCAGCACGATTTTCTTGAATAACATAGGAAACCATGAAGAGCTCGTGCAGTTTGGGTCTACCTCCTCCAGAGAGCATGTTACATGGCCATTGAACAGTTTGAAAAACTATGATTACAAACCATAGATAGAAATTTTTCTTCCCTAGTTTAGTTTTTTTTACTCCTCTCAATTCTATGTTTCTATTAATTTGGTTTACACTTGTTGGATGTGTCTTGAAAAGTGTTGTGATTATTTTTTGGATATGGTTCTTATAGACCTTGTTTGATGGTTTTTTTGGTTCTTTGGTTCCACTTGAATTTAATGTTCTTTTTGAATGATAATGTAATTTTGGGTAATTTTTATTTTCAAAAACTATTTTCTTGAATTTTTAGGGAGAGTAGATTCCCTCTGTTTCTATGAATTTTTATATAAAGTGGATATTCACATTATGGTTTTTATAAAATGTTTAAAACGGTAAAATGTGTTGGTTTAAATTTTCTTCCTTGTGTATTCAACAAAAATAATTGATTTCAAAAATCATTTTGAAGGGGTTTGTGGATAAAATGGTATTTTTTAAATATATATAGATTTTTTTTAAAAAAAATAAATGTATGTTTTGATGGGAATTAATTGGATGATTTGGTTTTTAAAATATAATGGAATTCTAAAGGGTTTATTTACATGACTTTTTTGGTGTTTTCTATTCATTGAAGGTTTAAATGTTTTTAAAGAGATTTTTGGGATTATATTTCAAGAAAACACCTTGGTGAAGTGTTTTGCCAATGTTCCTTAGTGGAATTTGGTGATTTAAAAAAGAAAAATAACTTGATGTGAAATGATGTGAATTTTTTTTGTTTTTATTCCCATCTTGATAGGATCATTTAGTTTATCTTTGAAGAAATGAATTAATTTTTTCATTTTTTCACTTTTATCATTCCTCCTAGAATGGTTAAAAGATATTTTTCAATTCTAGAGCCAAGTTAGTCTTTGAGTAGAGTAGTTTGAGTGGAACCTTCCATTCTCTCAAACCCCATCTTAGGCTTCTTTTATCGGTGTACACCTTCTATATACAGTGATCAAGGAGAAAAAAATTGCTGAGGTGGTTGGAAGGGATTGATTAGATCTTAAATTCCTTTAGGACACTTGAATCTTATTGTGGGAGAGTTATCGTGATCTTTCTAATTAGTTTTAGCTATGTTTCATTGGAATTTATGGTACCTTCTAAACTTCATTAAGGTATGTCTTTAGAGAATTTTAGGATGGGGTTTATCTAATTATTCTTTCCCAAGGATGTGAAAGTAGAGATTTCAATTGAGCTTTTGATCCTTTGTTAGGGTCACTAATTAATGAGAGTGTACATTTATCAATTCTTAGAGTTGATTATATTCTCTCTGAAGCAAGTTGTTAATGATTCTAAGAAATATAATTTATTCTAAGGTGTAATTCATCTAGATTTTGTTCTATCTATACTTGTATATGGTATGGAATCTTTTCAAGAGGATTTCAATGAGGCAATTTAGGTTGATGTTGTCCAGTCCATTTAACCAGTGGTGGGTGATACCAAAATTTCATCTTATTGGAATGAGGATAAAACAATAAGTGAGGGGCTGAGGTGAGATGATAAAAGGATATAAGAAAAGGGTGATTCTTGTTGGAATAAAATATATATAATATACTTCCAATATGAGAATATAATAAATTGTAAGTTATCCTATTTTAATACTCCAATATTTTTCCTATGTTGTTTTTTTAGGTAATCTTTATAATTTTTCTATATTGGTTTTTCAGAAGAGGTATTGATTTTAATCTATTGGTGTATGGGTGGTTTTAGGACATTTCCATTCCTCGTTAAAATCTAGGGTGATATTTTAAATCTTTGTCTATTATTGTTTGGAATCTATTAGTTGGTTAATTTTTTTGGAATGTTTATTATAGATGGTGTTAATGTTGTTTTCTAGCCTGACTTTTTTTCAGTTGGATATGGGAGATTATTTTTTATACCACATTGTTTGGATGAACCTTTCTTTGGAGTCTTGGTTTTGTCCATTGTTTTTTTTTTGGGTTTTTAGTTCCTTTTTTTGTCATGAGAAATGAAATGGGTTTATGATAGGATAACTATGATGGGTGATCAACTAGTTGAGTTTCATACTACCTAGTGTTTGACTTAGGATATTTGGGATTCACAATGTAAGGGTGATCATATATTTTACCCCATATTATATATTTATATTGTGACCTAAGGTGAGATATCATTTTATTATTTTAAGGACAATTTTGTTCTTACCTTACTTTTGGTTTATCATTTATCTTAGTTTTAGAGTGAGTTTCTCTTAGGGTTTCTCAGTTGTTTTGAGTATGTGTCTCATAGTAGTTTTCTTTGGCTTCTACATGTTAGAGAAAACCTAAATGGTGGCTAGGAAATGTAAGGTATCCCATGATTCTTATAGCCTCTTGTTTTAGGTTCTTATTTCATCTTTGATTAGATACATTTGTTAATATTTTTTATGATCATTTTTATTGTTTTTAGGATCTTGGTTGGTTTACTTTCCATTTGGTTTATATTGGGAGGTTCTTTTTTGTTAGGTTCTTTTAAGATCATTCATTTTCTTTTTCCTTTTTCATTCATACAAAAACATCTAGGAAGAATAAATTTTCTTGGTGAGGAGGTTTTTTATGGCCACATTAAATAAACTTAGTATTATTATACATAGATATTACATCACTTTTTATGAATATTCATTACACTATGAAAATAATTTCCTGAGGGCCATAATAGTTTAGTTCATTTGGAAACATGGAAACAAAAAAAATGTTCAATAAGTGAGCTATTTAGTTTCCCATGATGTTATTAAAATATATAACCCTTATTATAAATATCATATATAATACATATATTTATAACCTACTAAAGGGAAACATTAGAAAGGGTGAGCACAGATGCTCAGTAATGGTAAAAAAGGGATATTTGTAAGCATAACATGAAAATAAGGGTATGGTAACTTGGCAATAACATTTGAAAACAATACCTTGCATATAAAAGATCATAGTCTTGAGCCATAACATAAATATTATAACTTTATTAAACATGAATCATGCTTGAATCAGATAAGATGATCCATAAGAGAATAAAATTGGCATAAGACATGGAATTTGTGGCATACTCACAATAATATAAAATCATTTCCATTTTAGTCAAGGCATACTCCCAAGGATATCATATTGGAAGGGGATCACTCCCCAGAACACCATACTAGTAAAGGATCGCTCCAAAGACCATGATAGTTGACAAATTCCCTTACTAAATCATATTTACTTCATGTTCTAGCCATGTCTTACTGAACTAGGTTCCCTCTTTGTTTTAGTCCTATCTATATAATGAGATATAATTTTTTACCCAATGAATTAGATGGGTATATAGGTCCCACCCATCACATAATGAATACAATATTTATGTGTGCCATAAGATAACAAAAAATCATTATATCATAACCCATTAAATAAAAGGGGTAATATAAACATTTCATCATATCATAACATATGGAAAAGAGACAGGTTTCATAATCATTTCATTATAGAGTAACTTATGAAAACAATAGGGTTTAAAAAGAATTTACTTATGGTATAACCTGAGGAATAGAAACAGATTTCATGAATATAATTATATAAAAAAATAAACCATTCATAAAAATAATATGAATGTTATCATTGGATCATATCCTCAGTAAGGAAAATCTAACACCAATGGATGTCATATTAGATGTAAAATAGTTTTGTAAGATCCTTTAAAACATTTCTTGAGGAAAATATCCTTCCCACTTTGAAAAATACTTTTTAAAACCTAAAATATTTTTAAAAACTTTTTAATTAAAATTATACTTTCCAATTTATAAAAGAATCATCAAAAAATGATTGGTCATGATGTCAGAAAATTTCATTCATGTTTTACATGTTAAAAAGAATATTCCTTTCTTATTTTCGATGAAATATAAATGAGAATTATTTGGAAAATGACATGAATATTCCCTTAAAAAATTATATAAAACAAGAAAAATGTTTAAAAATTAATTTTAAAAATAATAAAACTTATTAAAAACTTTTTTATCAAACATGGATTTGTAAGAAAACATATTTTTTAAAAAAAGTGAAAAATAAAGGCGTGTTTTATTAAAAAAAATTCCCAATTATTTTAAGAACCAAAGAGTGGTAAAATGGTACTTTTACATGAAAATATCATGAATAACTAATTTATAATATAATTTATTTATTTATTAAGAGTTGGATCATAAAATTTTATTATTTTAAACTTAGTCATAAAAAATACTAATAAATGATGAGATTTTATAACAAATCTTTATTTCTTTGGTAACATTGAATCATAAGCCCCATAATGGAATAATATAAAGTGGAACTTAAAATATAATGATGATAAATAAATTAATTATATTACATTTAAAATGGGGTTATATATACTCCTCGTAAAGGATTATAGGTTCACAACAAAATGTATATCTCTATGAAAGAAAATTGAGTAAAAAATACATTACCATTTTTGTAACGTTTTGACCATAAACCCCATGAATAAGAGATCCTAAAATGGATATTTAAATCCCAATAATTATAATTATTATAATAATAAAATATATTTAAGGTTATTATACACACCAAATAAATGAAATAGGTGGTGAATATGGTATGTGTCTCACTGAAGTAAAAAAGTGAGACTGAAATCCCTTACCTTAAGTCTTGACTTACGCCATACTCATTCAAACCTTCTATATAATAAATAAAATTTTATTATATGTATATTAAATAAAATTATTTATATATATCATACCATATAATATTTTCTTATGACCTTTTATTTACTATTTATTAACAATTCTATGTTAAAGTTACGTTTTGGGTTATAACTGCTCTGTTTTTTTGTATATGTTTTTATTTGTTATATTTTTTGTCATATTAATTTGATATTAGATCCATAGTATCTATAATTATAAACATGATATAAATATAATATATATTCATTATATATTTATTTATATTAATCTATAAAATTTAGTGATAGAAAATGAATTACATCGTTCTTGGAGACGGTAGGTCGTACGTACACATGAACATTATTTCCATTTTCTTGTTGGATTGAAAGAAAGAAAGATAAATATATATTATAATTAAAGAATAATTTTCATGTCATATATATCACTTATTTTCATTAATCCCTTCCTTAATACAATCTATGTAAAGCATGAAGGAATAACATTGTTTCATGGGGATCTAGTCTACCGTACACACGAGCGATGTTATAAAATTCCCACAAAATAAAGAGTATGAAGGTATACATGATATATTAATTAAATAATATTAATAAAATCAAAAATATCATATATAAATAAAAATTCCCTCATTAAAAATATCCAAGAGATGTGGTGATGGAAAAACTAATGACATCAGTTCACGAGGCGGTAGTCAGTCATACACACGAAAAATGAATTTATAACCCATTCGATGGAAGTGAATATTGTTTTAGGTCATGAAATTAACATAAAAACATCAAAGTATATGTAATATAATGTTTTTATTATTTAATAATGATATAAAAATAATTAATTTTGTGGAGGAATAAGTAAAACATAAATTCTTGTTGATTAATTTCACCTCTTCTTTAGGTATCCTCCTTAGGTTTGCAATAAAATCCTTCTTAAGATGGATTTATGCTCAAAATAATGATTATAGATTTATTTTAAATAATTTTAGAAGTTATTTGGGCAGTAATGGACTAAGACAAAATGGTTTGAATGTGTGAATAAGAGAGAATATGGGGCGGCCTTTTATAAGTTGTAGAGAGGAAATACTTAGTATTTTTGAAAAGAATTGAGTGATATCACATTTTTCATATGTCACAAGGGACCAAAATAGATAATATTAGAACCTTATACATGATAAGGTATAAATATTTCCATACAATATATTTTATAAAAGTTTATAGTTAATTTTAACTCTTTTTTGGTTAACCCCCTGGTAAACCCATTTTTACCTTAACTACGATAATTAATTTTTACTATATTCACTATTTAAATTGGTAAAAAATAAATTTTAAAAAATTAATAATTTAAATTATTTTGATTGAAAATATCGAATCCAATTTTCTATATTCCATTTACATAATTGGAAAATTTTAATTTAAAATTATTCTCATATACATGATAAGAAAATGCATTTTGAAAGAGAAAATGTTGAAAAGTTTACATGGGTTTTAAACCAAATTCAATATTAAATTGAATAAAATGACCTAAATTTTATTAATACATGTATAATTGAACTAATTTGACTAAAAAAATTATTATATTATTTTAATTTTATAAATAAATTATATTAAAAGGAATTTTTCAATTAAAATTTGGTATTTTTCAATATTCATCCATAAATGAAATACTTCAAAAAAAACCCAAAAATTAACCCTGAGAAAATCATGAAATAATGATTTCATAAATGAGGTTTATTTTATGAAATTAATTTTCTAAGTGTCAAAAATTAATTTTATTATTATTTACAAAATTAAATAGAAATCATTTTTCTGAGAAAATAGTATTTCAAAACATATAACGACCTTACTGAAAATTAATTATTTTTTATCAATATGTTTTATTTATATAAACCAATTATACATGATATTTAAAAATTAGTTATTAATATTCATCTCACTATGTTTAATGGTAAGGATATAATATTTTTTTAGAATAATATTAATAATATATTGTGGTTTTTTTTAAAACTCAGTGTCGTGTGCAATGCACAATAACTCAGTATTGTGTATAGAGAAAGCTTATCTTATTGTTGCATATAGCATAAGATATAAAGTAAATTTAATTTATTTGGAAAAAATAAATTCAAAAAATATCAGGGTGTTACATACTACCCACATTAAAATGAATTTCACCATTGAAATTATTCTTTCTGATACAAACAGATGAGGATACTTTTGCCTCATTGTTTCCTTAGGTTTCCACATAGCTTCCTCAAATTTGAGGTTTCACCACAAACCTCTGAACAGGTGAGTAGTCTTGTTTTATATAACTTTCTATGTATGATCCAGAATCTCTATCAGTTATTCCAAATAAGAAATATCCTTCTCCTATGGTATAACTTCTGAGTTTAGTTATTGTGAAGGGAAAGGTATGTACTTCGTTTAGAGAGATACTTGGAACACATTATAGACATAAGAGAGATTTGGTGGACTTCTCAAGTGACACTACTAGAAATTTAAGGTATACCAACGGTTGAAAACTATTGGTATAGGCTGGAGAACCGTTGGTATAAATTATACCAACGATATCTAAAACCTTAACCCAGTAAGCCATGAAAGTAGACATATACAAACAGTTTGAGATAAACCATTGGTATATGTGAAGAATTATACTCTATACCAACGGTTTAATGAAACCGTTGGTATATAGTTCTCATACAAAATATATTCCAACGGTTTCAAAACTGTTGGTATATCTTTTAATACTATTCCAGTCACCCCTATACCAATGGTTTCAATCGTTGGTAAAAGTTTTTTACCAACGGTTTTGAACCGTTGGTAAAAAATACAAAACCTATACCAATGGTTTAAAACCATTGGTATAGGCTTTGTTGTACAATTCACACAGTAGCCTTCTGTGTGTGCTGTTGTGCTGCAGTGTGAATTGTACATCAGTAAATGCAGAATACAATACATAATAATTATACATAATTAAAAACTGCTAATTAGAAGGATACATAATTTAATAATCAATTATTAATACAATACATTAAAAACTGAATACGTAATTTTATGTGATACAGAATTAAGAATACATACAAAATTGAATTTTTTATAACACATTCATGATTGAATTCTGAAATTAGAAGCTAATAACCCAAAATAAGGAAATGAATAAATGAATTCAACCAAACACAAATATAATGTCCCATGGTTTGGGGTGGGTGTCTTTGAACTTAGTGATGATGATAATGGGTGTGTATCAATGAGCTTGTGTGACTAAGGGAATATATTTTTCCTTGGCGTATTAAATGTCATGTGTTTTAGAATAGGGGTAGGAGTTCCTCACATGAGAAGTGGATTATGTGAGGTTGGACCATGGATCATTGTACTAAAGTATTAACACAATCTGAATATGTTTGGTCAGTTTTCTGTATGCCAATTGTTTTTACATAAAATGATGTTCATTTTAAACAAAAGAGAGACAGTTAGAGTGATACCGGCCACACAGTGCCTTGGAGTGAGGCGGGGTTGACTCATACACGTCACATATGACCCATGGATCGTTTTCCTAAAGTATCAATAAAATATGAATGCGTTTGGTTGGTTTTCCGTATGTCAGTTGTTGTTTTCACTTAAAATGTTGTCCATTTCAAATAAAAGTGAGACACATTGAGTGGTACCGGCCACAACAGGCCTCATACTGAAGCTCGGTTGACTCATACATGTCATAAATTAACCATGGATTATTCTTCTAAAGTATCAAAACAATAGAAATTTGTTTGGTCGGTTTTCCATATGTCAGTTGTTTTTACTGAAAACTGTGTCCATTTTAAACAAAAGAGAGACACTTTCAGTGGTACTGGCCACACCGCGCCTCGGATTGAGGCGGGGTTGACTTGTAGACATCCCAAATAACTCATGGATCATTTTCCTAATGTATAAACACAATCCTAATACGTTTGGTCCTTTTTCCATATGCTAGTTGTTGTTTTCACTTAAAATGATGTCCATTTAAAAAAAAGATACATTTAGAGTGGTACCGACCACAACATGCCTCGGATTGATGCAGGGTTGACTCGTACACATCAAAAATGTCACATGGATCATTTTCCTAAAGTATCAACATAATTATAATGCATTTGGTTGGTTTTTAGTATGCCAGTTGTAGTTTTCACTTAAAATGTTGTCCATTTCAAATAAAAGTTAGACACTTTGAGTGGTACCGGCCACACCGCACCTAGGATTGATGCAGAGTTGAGTCCTACATGTCACAAATTACCAATGTATAGTTTTCCTAATGTATCAACACAATCTGAAGTCGTTTGGTAGGTTTTCGTATGTGAGTTGTTGTTTTCATTTTAAATGTTGATCATTTCAAATAAAGGTGAGACACTTTGAGTGGTACCGGCCACACCATGCCTCAGATTAAGACGGGGTTGACTCTTACACATCACATATGACTCATATATCATTTTCCTAAAGTATCAACACAATATTCATGTGTTTGGTCTGTTTTCCGTATGCCAGTTGTTGTTTTCACTTAAAAATTTGTCCATTTTAAACAATTGAGAGACATTTAGAGTGGTACCGGCCACACCGTCCCTCAGATTAATGCGGGGTTAACTCTTAAACATCACAAATGTCCCATGGATCATTTTAATAAATTATCAAAACAATACAAATGTGTTTGGTTGGTTTTCCATATGCCAGTTTTTGTTTTCACTTAAAATGTTGATCATTGCAAATAAAGGTGAGACACTTTGAATGGTACCGGTCACACCATTCCTTGGATTGATGTAGGGTTGAATTTTAAAGGTCAAAACTGTCCCATGGGTCGTTTTCCTAAAGTATCAACACAATCTGAATGCGTTTGGTTGGTTTTTTGTATGCCAGTTGTTGTTTTCACTTAAAATTTTGTCCATTTCAAATAAAAGTGAGACACTTTGAGTGGTACTGGCCACACCGCATAGCCGATTGAAGAGGGGTTGAGTCGTAAAAGTAAAAAATGACCAATGGATTGTTTTACTAATATATCAACACAATCCGAATGCGTTTGGTCGATTTTCCGTATGCCAGTTGTTGTTTTCATTTAAAATGTTGATCATAAGGTGCGACACTTTTAGTGGTACTGGCCACACCATGCCTCAGATTGAGATGGGGTTGACTTTTACATGTCACATATGACTCATGAATCATTTTCCTAAAGTATCAACACAAACTGAATGCGTTTGGTTGGTTTTTCGTATGTCAGTTGTTGTTTTCACTTAAAATGATGTCCATTTTAAACAAAAGAGAGACATTTAGAGTGGTACCGGCTACACCATGCCTCGGATTGATGCAGGGTTGACTCGTACACATCAAAAATGTCTCATGGATCGTTTTCCTAATGTATCAATATAATATGAATGCATTTGGTTGGTTTTCCGTATGCCAATTGTTGTTTTCATTTAAAATGATGTCCATTTTAATCAAAAGAGATACATTTAGAGTGGTACCGGCTACACTGCACCTCGGGTTGATACAGGGTTAACTCATACATATCAAAAATTTCCCAAGTATTGTTTTCCTAAAGTATCAACATAATCTGAATACATTGGGTCAATTTTTCGTATGCCAGTTGTTTTTACTTAAAACATTGTCCATTTTAAACAAAAGAGAAACACTTAGAGTTGTATCGGGCACATCGTGACTTTAATTAATGTGGGATTGACTCGTACATGTCAAAAATGTCCCAGGTATTAGTTTACTAAATTATCAACACAATTATAATGCATTTTGTTGGTTTTCCATATGTTAGTTGTTGTTTTCAATTAAAATGTTGATCATTTAAAATAATGGTGAGACACTTTGGGTGGTGCCGACCACACCGTGCCTCAGATTGATATGGGGTTGACTCTTACACATCACAAATGTCCCATGGATCGTTTTCCTAAATTATCAACCCAATCCGAATTCATTTGGTTGTTTTTCTGTATGAAAGTTGTTGTTTTCACTTAAAATGTTTTCCATTTCCAATAAAAGGGAGACCCTTTGTGTGGTAGCGGCCACACCGCACCTCGAATTGATGCAGAATTGAGTTGTACACATCACAAATGACCAATGTATAGTTTTCCTAATATATCAACAGAATAAAAATCTGTTTGGTCGGTTTTCCATATGCCAGTTGTTGTTTTCATTTAAAATGTTGATCATTTCAAATAAATGTGAGACACTTTGAGTGGTACCGGACACACTGTGCCTCGGATTGAGGTGGGGTTGACTCATAAACATCACATATGACTCATGGATTGTTTTTCTAAAGTATCAACACAATATGAATGTGTTTGGTCAGTTTTTCGTATTCTAGTTGTTGTTTTCACTTAAAATGATGTCCATTTTAAATAAAAGAGAGACATTTAGAGTGGTAATAGCCACATTGTGCCTTGGATTGATGCAGGTTTGACTCGTACAGGTCACAAATTTCCCATGGATCATTTTCCTAAAGTATCAATACAATATAAATGTGTTTGGTTGGTTTTCCGTATGCTAGTTGTTGTTTTCACTTAAAATATTGTCTATTTCAAATAAAAGTGAGACACTTTGAGTGGTACCGGCCACACCGCGCCTCATATTGATGCAGAGTTGATTCGTACATGTCAAACAATGACCAATGGATCGTTTTCCTAATGTATCAATACAATCCGAATTAGTTTGGTCGGTTTTCCGTATGCCAGTTGTTCTTTTCATTTAAAATGTTGATCATTTCAAATAAATGTGAGACACTTTGAGTGGTACCGGCCACACTGTGCCTCATATTAATGCGGGGTTGACTCTTACACGTCGCATATGACTCATGGATCATTTTTATGAAGTATCAACACGATCTGAATGTGTTTGGTCAGTATTCCATATGCTAGTTGTTGTTTTCACTTAAAACGATGTCCATTTTAAACAAAATAGATACATTTAGAGTGGTGTCGGCCACACCGTGCCTCAGATTGATGCTGTGTTGACTTGTAAACATCAAAAATGTCTTATGGATCATTTTCCTAAAGTATTAATATAATATGAATACTTTTGGTCCATTTTCTATATGTCAGTTGTTGTTTTCACTTAAAATGTTGTCCATTTCAAATAAAAGTGAGACACTTTGAGTTGTATCGGCCACACCATGCCTCTAATTGAGGCGGGGTTGAGTCGTACATGTCACATATGACCCATGAATCGTTTTCATAAAGTATCAACACAATCCAAATATGTTTGGTCATTTTTTCTTATGC
The DNA here is from genome assembly GCA_963277665.1 of Viscum album. Classification (NCBI taxonomy): domain Eukaryota; kingdom Viridiplantae; phylum Streptophyta; class Magnoliopsida; order Santalales; family Viscaceae; genus Viscum; species Viscum album. The sequence goes on along the minus strand of OY728140.1, from coordinate 83,464,064 downwards.
CAGTTGTTTTTACCTTAAAAAGGTGCGCATTTTAAACAAAAGAGAGACACTTTGAGTGATACTAGCCACAACGTGCCTCGAATTGAGGTGGGGTTGAATCGTACACATCACATATGACTCATGGCCAGTTTTCCTAAAGTATTAACACAATCTGAATGCATTTGGTCAGTTTTCTGTATGCCAGTTAGGAAAATCGTGCAATAACAGTGATAATATCTTATACTAATACTATAGACATTGTGCATGATGTGCATCCCCTGGTGCATGGTTAGGGAAAATCATGCACATTTCTTCTGATATATATCCCTATATGGTTGGTATATACCTTGTGGGATGGACTTAAATTTTTTAATAACTGTGAGGTATAGTGTTTTTCTATGCTGATCGGGGTTCCGAGCTCCGAAAAAGCCACAGAAGCCCCATAAACCATTATAACATCATTAGGATTCCATATTTGGTCAAAAATAAAGAGTTATACTGAATTAAAAAATATCCATACCAGAGTGAAAAGCCAGGTTCTTATTGTCTTCCCATTTAAAGGAACTCATCCTGAAGTTCACCTTCAATGGGTGGTAAAAATTTATTTGAGAACAATTCTCTCTGGTGGTTGTCCGAGGTCCAGGGGGGATGTTGGGGGGGTTATCTGAGGGGATGTCTAGGGGATGTCTAGGGTCCAGGGAGGATGGTGGGGGGCTGTCCGGGGGGCTGTCCGGGGGGCTGTCCGGGGGGCTGTCTGTGGTCCAGGGAGGAGGGTGGGGGCTGTCCGGGGGGCTGTCTGGGGTCCAGGGTGGAGGGTGGGGGGACTGTCTGGAGGGCTGTCTGGGGGGGCTGTCTGGGGGGCTGTCCGGGGTCCAGGGAGGAGGGTGAGGGGCTGTCTGGGGGGCTGTCTGGGGGGTTTTCTGGGGTCCAGGGTGGAGGGTAGGGGTTCTATCCGGGGAGCTCTCTGGGGACTGTCTGGGGAGCTATCTGGGGGGCTGTCCGGGGTCTAGGGAGGAGGGAGGGGGTGCTGTCTAGGGAGCTCTCCGGGGGGGATATCTGGGGGTTGTCTAGGGTCTAGGGAGAAGGGTGGGGGTGCTATCCGGGGAGCTCTCCGGGGGGTTGTTCAGGGTCTAGGGAAGAGGGTGGGGGCTGTGATGGGTGTGTGCAAGGTGTTATAGGCTTTGAAGTATAACGACACATACACATTAAATCAAAAATCAAATTTCATAAATATCAGTCAAAATGTAATGGATCAATATTACCCTGATCACCATCACCACTACCACTGTCATCATCATCCTCATCCTCGCCACCATCTCTGTCCTTGTCGTCATCCTCGTCATCGTCCTCATGCTCATCCTCGACCCCATCCTCGCTCTCACCCTCACATTCATCCTCGCCCTCGATCTCGGCATCATCATCATCCCCAATATCTTCCTCTTCAGCATCCTCGTCATCACTAGGAATGTAATCATCTCAACCGCCACTAGAGTTGCCGCCTGGTGCATTGGATAATGCACCCATCAATGACATATATGTCTGACAAGCCATGCTGGCCTCTGGTGGAAGTAATGAAGATAAATATTTGATCAGTTTCATAAATTCTTTCTCCCTCATTTGAGGCTATTCTTCCAACTCTGTGACCCTTTTATCAGACTGTATTGCATTCTCCTTGAACTGTTCCAAATCGTTGGTACTGGAATGGATACTTTGAAAAAACCAATACCTCTTCAGGACTATATTCTTACCAGGTTGGCAGCGTACTCGACCAGAGTGTTCATTTCCCAAAACATGATATAAATGATCGTGTGGCCCAAAATTGCCAGGCTCCTGGGCATCAAGGGACTATAAATCAGCCTGTTAAAAATATTAATAGATTATTAAATTTCAAAATAGATATTAAACTTTGAAATAAACAAATTAAAACTTACAATCTTTTCTTGTGTCGGTTCATTAACTGCAATTCCATATTTTTTCCTTCTACTCGAGTAAAAAACAATTTATCAAGGGAGATGCCCTTCAATATTCAATTTGTGATTCTGTAATGACATTGAAAAAATATAAAATTCAAGTATAATCATATATTCAATATTCAATAGATCACATAATTTAAGTATGAAATAATACAAAGGGAAATTTCTAAAGAAAAATTATAAACAACTATATCGTACCAGCTGCCTCTCATGATCTGACATAGTAGTGCGCCCCAAAGTGTGGAGGTATTTCTTTGAATCAATGTTTTTTTGTTTTTTTCATAATATTCCTAAATATTTTTTATTAATAAATAAGATAATATTAATGAAAAATTTGAAAACAGTCATTTAAATACATCAAATGGGATTAATGCCTTAAATTTGGAAGTCGCCCAATGGGTAATCATTTGGTGATATTGTTCTATCGGGCAGTCATCCACAATACGTATTGTATCCAACTCCATTCCCACTCTATCACACCATCCAACATACAATTCATTCTTATAAGCTCTCCAAATCTCTCCTAGATCCTTTAAACATGTTGGTCGTGCACCCTCGCCATCAGGGAAGTTAAACAGAAGCTGACACCCATTAGATTAATTCATATAAATACAAAAAAAATACTACATTAAAACCAATAGATTTTTTACCCATATTTGTGCCCACACATTATCCTTGACTTCGTGTGGCAGATGTCTCCAAGAGAGAGGGATGACCGGAATGATGTCGGAGTATTTGGCTAGCATCGCCAAAAAAACCCAACATTACAGCCCATGTTTATCAATCATTTTTCCATCATCATTATATTCAACCATCAACTATGTATGATGGTTTCATACCTCATGAAAGTGAGTACGCCCCCTCCCCTACCTCTTATCAGTATATTAATCTGTTAATAAAGAAAAAAATATCAGTACAAGTTATAATAATAAAAAATTTGGAAAAAAATTTTATTATAGTTATATAAATATACTTGTGGTAGTCGGATCAATGGGTGTCACTAGATGTGTAGAAGCTGAAGGAATATCTTGTACAGGTGGAGTGTCCTTCAGTGTACACTCCTCAGCCACATACTGTGTCGAAGCAGGAGTCGAAGAAGGTGGAATATAATAACTCAGATATAATGAACCAGAAGCAAAAGATGATGGCACAGACGTCTGGACAACTAGTAGTGTAAACATTGGAGGCCTAAATATATCGTGTGTCACTAAAGACAGACTAGGATCAACATGGGGTGTATAAGATATATCTTTGGTAGGGGAATAATCCAATCAGGTATGACTAGTGTATCATCTAACTCTCACACCATGAGCCCTCGTACCACCGGCCTTAGTACCGGGACCACTAAATGATCGTCTTACTCTGACACCACCCCCCCCCCTCATACCACCAGCCTCTATACTGGGAGCAATATCAGGATCCCCTTCAGATATCTCTCATCTAGGGGGTGGATCATGAAAAAAAATTAACACAAAAGTAAACACATGATATTATAACTAATTGAAATATATATATTGGAAATAAAATAATCATAACAGGGATGACTAGAAGAACGCCCATATGTGTCATGTGACGATTATTTTCTGTCGTCTTTTTCTGTTGTATCTCTTATATGGGTGTCATTTCCTGCAATGAAAACAATGAAGTAATTATAAACAGATAACTAATGTGTAACCCAAAATAAAAAATATAGAAAAACCATTCTGATAAAAAACATAAAGAAACAGAAGATTTATGGTGGTTTGAAGGTAAGTACTATGATACACACTCTGAATGATTTACGTGAAACATGTAGGTGAGAACATGACTGTATGATTCTATATATTTCCCACCACAACTTTAGGTTCACAATCAACTTTTAAAATTGATCTATTAGAGTCATCATAAGTAATAAACGGATTGCTTCCAATTGTAGTAGGGATAGTGTCAACGTCATCATCACCATCATCACAAACATGTCTTGGATTTACTTAAATAATTACACTGAATTTAGGATGATGATGATCTTTGACATAAAAAACTTATTTCACCATTGAAGCCAATACATATGGTTTATCGATGGAAAGAGTGAGAGTCACAATAACTTGAAATATTCAATCATCAATAAAGGTTCCTTAAATTGTCATTTAATCAAACCATTGACATTTAATCATCGTGACTCGACCATGCGAGTAATAATCCAAAATTATTATTTTCTCCACGACTCCATAATAAGCTTCATTTTCAGAATGAGGTCTATTATCTGATGAACTATCATAACAGTCTATTGTGTCAGTTAGCATAACACCATCATGTTGCATTCTCATATTCCTTACTCGTTCTGTGATAATAAATTTGTATCCATTGATCACAAGTGATTTACAAGAATGAACCATGGTATTAGGACCAAAAGAAAAAGCTCTTATTTCTTCCGAAACAGAGTCTGCAGGAAAACTTGATACCTGAAATATAAACAAATAGTAAACTTAATTAAATATTATTTTTATTTAGTTATTACAGAAATATTTTTACCTTCAATTTCAACCAAGCAGAAAACCCTTTGCGATGAAAAGTCTCTTTCATTCTCAAAGATAAAGAATGATGCTTTCTATATATCAATTATATATGTTCCCTGCAGATAAAAATAATAATAGTTTAACAAATAGATAGAATTAAAAGATATAAGATAAGAGATACATGTACAATTTACTTACTTGATATACTCATCAAACAAATAAAACTTGAACAAAACTGTGCGATGTGCCATCTCTCACCCTTCAAGGATTATTGTCATCAATATATATGATCTAGAAATTCCTTCTGTCTGAGGAAGTGATGGAAAACTGGGTTTAATTTGCTCATATTGTTCTTCTTTATTTCTCATTCTCCTATTTATTCTCATAGTAAGATTAGACAAATACATTGAGCAGAAATCCATACATTCTTTATCCAAGTAATCATTCACAATATAACCTTCGGGATAATTCCTATTCTGAACATATGATTTCAATGTGTACATTTTTCCTTCAATTGGATACATCCAATGGAAAGCAATGGGTCCTCTAAGAAGTATTTTGGTCGGAATATGGACAGTCAGATGCAACATGCATGTAAAAAATGATGGAGGGAATATTTTTTCTAAATCACACAAAATTAAAGGTGTCTCTTCCAACAGTTTTTCCAAGAAGGATTTGGATAACTTATTAGCACAAAGATCTCTAAAAATATCACAACCAAATAACTAATACTCTTACATTATTGGACAAGAGATGACAGATTTCTATTGGAATCAACTCATGAAAAAGGAAGTGATAATCATGAGTCTTCAAAGTTTTCAGCTTCAACTCTTTTTTGTTGAACCATTTTGACATATTACTTGAATACACATCAAGAACTTTAATAGTCTCTAGAACTTCTAGAAATTGATTTTTTTCAGCAGGTTTCATCACATAAGAAGCACATGAAACTTGTCATTTATTTTCACTGATACAGACAGGATGCAATTCTGGTCTGATCCCCCAATCTACCAAGTCACACCGAGATCAAAAATCATCTTTTTTCTTCCCCTTGACATTTAGAAGAATCAAAAGTAACATTTCACATATATTCTTTTCAATGTGAATTACGTCTAAGCAATGACGTAACAAGTTAGTTGACCAATATGAAAACTCAGAGAATATACTCTTCTTCTTCCAATTGTAACAGGTATCATTGGAAACATTTTTCCTCTTTCTAGATTTCATTACACCCTTCCCAAATGAATAACTTAAATCTTTGAAATAATTAAGCACATCAGTTCTAGACATATGCTAAGTTGGATCGTCAGTCTCTATGGTATTGTCAAATCTTAGAAGATTGTTTCTATATGGATGGTTCATTATCAAGAATCGCCGATGTCCCATAAAACTAAAACTACGACGATATTTCAGTATTATTGATCGAGTATTCTTCATAGAAATAGGACATGACAATTTTACTTTTGTGATTTATCCATACATCATTGCATAAGCAGGAAAATCATTTATCATCTATATAAGCGCAACACGCATCTGAAATATGTCTTTAGAACATTCATCATATGTGGACACACCCACATCCCAAAGAAGTTTCAACTCTTTTATTAAAGTTTTCATGTATAAATCAATATCATTCCCAGGATCAGAAGGGCTAGATATCGGTATACTCAAGAAAGTGTAAGGATTTTTCATACAAAACCATGGGGGAAGGTTATAAATGTGTACGAAAACCGGCCATGTGATGTCTGAAGTAAGTATCTGTCCAAATGGATTAAAACCATCACATGAAAGACCCAGTCTCAAATTACACATGTTGACTGCAAATTCAGGATATAGATCATCAAATCTCTGCTATGAAAATTTATCTACAGGGTGAACCAACTCTTCATTATTCTTTTTTCTCTTGGTGTCATGCTATCGAATTTTTACTGATATTTCATCAGACATGAAAAGGTTCTGTAAGCTGAGGATCAACGGAAAGTGCCACATTACTTTTTGTGGCACATGAGATGGTGTTACATCATCTTTTGGATTCCATCGGGAGGTTCCACATTTGATACAATCATTTATTTCAACAGTTTCCTCCCAAAATAAGCTGCAATCATTCAGCAAAGCATGAATTTTTTTTGAGAATCCATGTTCATCAACTAAATTCCATGCCATAGAGTGGTTTGAGGTAATATATGCATCATTTAGAAGTAAGTACTTTAAGAAGGTAAGAATGTAATCGATTTCTGTATTTGAAATCCCATACATAGTTTTCCCATGAAACAATCAGATTAAAAATTCCAACTTTTTCATTTTACAACATTGACGATATACTGGATTCATCACAGTGTCATTCAATTTTTTCACCCTATCAACATCATAATTTTCATTGGACGCATCATGTGTGCTTATATTGAAATCTTGTTGGTTGGACATCCTTTCCTTCTCATGATGCCGAATAAATGGAAATAGATAATATATTAAACTCTCCAATTCAGTCCTATCATTTGGATCATTAACATTTTGAGATTTCATTTTCTTTCCATTGTGATACCACACATAATAGTTTGTTTTGAAACCATATTTGGTTATATGATATCTAACTTCTCAATGACTCAACCAAGGTCTTCCAACACAATAATAACATGGGCAGTGTATGAAACCACTATCTGAAGCCCTGTCAAATAAAAAATCTAAAAAGTTGTTTAAATTATTTTGAAAATTGGTTGAAATTTGATCAGTTTCATACATCCAAATTCTATCCATTCTGTAAAAAAATTGTAATAAGTCATTTAAAATCAATTAAATAACATTGAAGTTCAATCAAAAAAATATTTAGGTAAATGACAATTTTTTTCTTTATATAAAAGCACAACTGACACATTAATCTATATGAGAATCATATTAAGAAACACAACAAAATGCAGTGTATATAAGAAAATAAGATACAGAATTTCTAATGCCTATATTCAAGGATTGCCCAGTATGATATTGGAAGTGGATCAAGGAATACATAATCCTTAAGGGTCTTGTTGGGAGTACATGAGTTTTATACCTTAACTTCTTCAGGGAGATTAGGATAAGAAGTAGGATGAGGATTACATCAAAAGTAGTTATGACCTCATGAAGGTTCACCTTAACCATGGATTAAAGGATCCTAGGTTTGGAGCCATTGATCATAGGTTGGTAGGGTGTATTCATTGAATCATGTCCCAATTGATTTTGGAGAGGGACCTTCAATAGTTATAGGTATGGATTTTATTAGAAACACCTATAAAAAGGATATCTAGGAATTGTGACATCCCAAACCAGAATGCCACTCATTAGTGACCTGAACCCAGATGGCCACATGGCCTCAAGCACATCTACCAAAATTCCAAATGTTATTAACTAATAGTGATAGCCTTTGGTGTGTCTTGGGGAGACTATTCCCTCATTACCTAAGTTTCACAATTTTAATATTAGCAGTTAAAAAGTGGAAGAAATATAAAAATGGGAAAATATTTGAAATGGATGAAAATAACCAAATAAAAAATAAAAACTAATAACAGAATCAGAAACTGAATGATGGTAATGTATGTCATGTATCATGAAGGAAAACATAGTTACAACTATTAGGAAGTAGTACTATACAAGAGGCTCAATAAATTCTAAAATTCGACCAAGCTTCTTGAGCTACAACCCAATCATCTGCTACATGCTCCATCCTATGTCATGTGAGTAGTCATGCATCTGAAAAATTGTGATTCCCATTATCTAAACATATAATCATGTAGTTTATACGGGTACCCAATGGCATCTCGAACAATGTGTGAGATACAATTCATGTAGGTGACCACCGAGAGGTCTATAACTATCTAGTCTATTTATATAACATTTTAATACAATGATATGATAAATTAAAGTGACAGCTAAAAAATCTAAAAGGGTTTTATATGGTTCTGAAGAAAAAATCTAAAAGGGTTTTCTGTGAATTAGTTTCATGAAGAAGGAAGAAGTACTACATTGTAGAAGGAGAGGTCCCACCGAGAGTTACCTTTCTAGATATTTTATTCATAAAGAACATTGGATTGTATGGTTAAGTATTTCTTATTTCTTCTATGAAAAATAATTAGGGATCACATACTATTTTGAAAATTTGAAGAAGATAATCCATATGTTCTATTGTGAAAAGGATAAGTGAATAGTGTGTCATTTTATATATATAATGATTTTGATAGAAACATGATACATACTTGTTATGTAACATGCATAGTGTACAAAATTGAAGATTAATAAGATCTTCATGTTTACCATGATCTTAATGAAAGGAGTGATTTTCATGAAATACTATGAATAAATATTACAAACAATTTCTTATGAGTTCACATACATGAAGCTATAATATTTAGAGAATTGAGATTAAAAAACAACTATGAATCCTTAAAATTAGAACACAAGAAAGAGACCATGACCTTATAAATGTATATGTGTGTTGAAAACATTAATTGGACAATGTGTACATTGATGCAGTGATTTGAGTACACAATTCGTGAAGGGAGTAGAGAAACATAAAATTTCCCAAAATCCCTATAAATAGGGAAAAATGTCGTGATCTTTCTAAATAGTGAAACAAATGGAGAAATGTTGAGAATAGAAGGATATCCTTAGATAATATGAGAAGAGGATGAATGATTCTAACCTCAATGGGGGAGTTTCAACTGGGAAATCTATTCTTTCTAGTAGTGTGATAGGATACCATCCCAATGTGGTCAATAATTTAAAAGGGACTATTTTACCTAGGGATTATTTTTTCCTTCTTTCCAAATCTCAATACCTTATTCCATAAAGAAATTATTAGAAACACCTTATAACCAACTTCAAATTCTATATCACGTTGGTGATTATCAGCATAACATTTTTGAATACTATAAGCTTCCATGATGTGTTTCTAAATGGATCTATCCTTCTCCATCATTTCTTCATCTATCTCAGGTACTAATAGCTTTATTTATCCAACTTCATTATTACATGTTGGAGATATACATTTATTTCCATATCGGGCTTCCTAAGAAGCCTTATGAATTCATGAGTGAAAGATTTTTTGTAATAATACTCAACTAAATGAAATTGTTGATCCCAACTACCTTTTAAATCCAAAGAATAACATCTCAACATATCATATTGGTTTTGAATTTTTCTTTTAGAATAAAAAACTATCTAAGGATGATATTCAGTTCTAAAAATATACTTTGTATCAAGAGACTACTGAAGACTTCACCAAAACACTGACGTAAATCTCAGATCCCAAACAGATACAACTAATTGTGGTACTCCATGCAACCTTACCACTATTTTAATGTATATTATAGAAATATAATATAGATAGAAGTATTTTCTGATAGTGATGAAGTGCGTTAACTTAGTAAGGCGAATGACTAAAATCCATATAACATTATACCCTTTGGATATTTTGGGGAGTCCATAGTCAAAATCCATTGTGATGTTTTCCCATTTCAATTCGGGTATGGGTATTGGATGCAAAAACCCTTTCGGTTTTTTTTCTTTTAGTTGTGAATTTTTGATTTTCCAAGAATTGAGATACATAATCTATAAGATATCTCTTAATTCCATCACACTAGAAGTATTCTTTCAAATATACATACATCTTCATACTTTCCTAATGAATAGTGAATGAAGAACTTTTAGATTCCTCTAACATATCCTTCTTCATGTCTGGTATGGATGGAACACATACATGATTTGTAAACCTTACCATTCTATCATGATCAAGGTTAAACTAAGGATCATTTATAACCTTCTTTTTAATCCTTTCATCTTCCTTCTTCACCTATTTAATATTCACTTCAACATACTTTTGAACATTCAATTGATAATAATAATATTTTTCCCCATCCTTCAGGATTTATAGATCCATGCTTTTCAAATCCAAAAATATTGTATCTTTTGAGATCCTCTTAATGGATAATCTAGAAAATTTATTTGACTTAATGAATCGACCACCTTGTTCGCTTTCCTATGGTGGTAATGTATAAATTAGTCATAATCCTTAATCAGTTATAAGAATATTCTCTAATACAATTTCAAATCCTTCTATCTGAATATATACTTTAAACTTTTATGATCAGTATATATATCACACTTTTCTCTATAAAGATAATGCTGTAATATTTTAAATGTATAAATTACCACGACTAACTCCAAATCATGTGTTGGGTAGTTTTTCTCATGAATCATCTATTATTGTGAGAGAAAAATCATAACCATGTAATTATGCATAATAACACATCCCAATCCCTTCTTGGATTCATCAATATAGATTATAAACACTAATTAACTACATGTTAATGTAATTATAGGTGTACTGACTAATATTCTCTTAATTTCCATGAAATTTTCATCACATTCATCTATTATAGAAACTTACCTCCCTTCTGAGATAACCTGGTCATAAGATTAAATAGTCATGAGAGGTTCTCCATAAATAAATGATAATATCTAGCTAAACCGAGAAAACTAGGGATCTCATTCACTATGGTTGGTTTGGGCCAACATCAAATAGCCTATATCTTTGATGGATCTACTGATATACCCTCTCTTGAGATTATATGACACAAAAATGGAACATTTTGAAGAAAAATTCATTTTTCTTAAATTATTCATATAGTTTATCCTTCCTTAGGGTCTTTAGTATAAATCTCAAGTCGTTATCATGATATTAATCACTCTTTGATTAGATGAGAATATATGCAGCAAAATGATCAAGGTAATCTCTAAAAACTCTATTCATTAAATCCATGAAGATGGTATGTGAACTCGTAAGACCAAATAGAATAACTATATATTCATGGCGTCCACACCTTGTATGGAATGTTTTTTTGGGTATATAATCCTTATTTACACTCAATTGGTGATATTCAAAATGAAGGTAAATATTGGAAAAGTATTGAGTTCCACACAATTGTTCACACAAGTAATCAATACAGGGAAGAGTATACTTGTTATTAATTTTGATCTATTTTAGATCGTGATAATCTATTCATATTCTCGTTTACCCATTATTATTTTTAATAAAAAAAGGTGCACCACAAAGTGACACATTTGGATGAATGGACCCCTTGTCAAGGTTTTCCTAGAGTTTTTTCTTCAATTTATACAACTCATTTAGGGCTATTCTATAGGGAGGCTTGAAAAATGGCAACGTACTAGGAATGAGTACTATTGAGAACTCATCTTCACATTTTATTAGATGAATACAAATTTATTATGGAAATACATCCAAAAAATCATGTACAATGGGAATATCATTGACGTTAAGTTTTTTCCCAACCATCTAAGGTAAACACCCCTTCTAAATGGAAATTAATACCCATACAATGAATGTGATCTCCATTGGAATTTTTTTCTTATCATAACATCAATACATGATCATAGTATGTTTTAGAATATCATACCTGACTTACCATCCTTAACAATTTATGTAGGATTTATGTAAAAAAATCTAATCCATGCCTAAGATTATATAAAATTCCACTATAGAAAGAATGAAAATATTTTCTCTAATAAAATTCCCACCAACATCAATCAGGGAGGAATCATATACTTGAAATTCAATAATTGTACCATTGGGGGGTTTTACTTCTAATTATACATACAATAATTTTTGGGTAATTTTGATACCCGTATAAAATTATTTAGATATGAAATAATGGTTATATTCATTTTCAAATAATACATTATCAGTTCTAGAGTGGATGTTAAGTGTACCTTTTACCATGTCATTATCACACACCACATCAGAAATAGTGATAAACTTAGTTTTTAATTTTTATCTTGAATTAAGATGTTACTAATTTTGATCATCTTTATCATCCTTTGTATTTGGGCACTAGTTAAAATATTTCCCATACTCCTTAAATTTTAAACACTGGAGTTTGGTCGGTCCATTTTGTACAGTTTTCTCTCTAGTCACATCATTATCTAACTTCCACCCATCGCTTGAGTAATAAATTTACAAATTACCTTCCCTTAAAAACATAATACATTTATTGGTCCCCTTAATAAAATTTCTTCCATTCTCCTTCCCATTCATTGATCATAAAGGAAATCTCATATAATTTTCTCTACGGTTTTTAGAGTTTCCATTGAAATTCGTATTCCTTTTATTGTCAAAAACATGAGGTTTATTCATAACTCCAACCTCATTTTCCACCTTGATATAAATCTCACAAAGTCTCTTATAGCTAATTCTCTTCACAGACATGGTTTTATGCCTCTGAAAAATTGTTCAGATCTAATTTCAGGTTGGATGAAAATACCAAAAACATAAATCATATGTCTTGTAAAATTTTCCTCATAGGTACCGCGTATTCATCATTCATTTTTTAATCAAGAAACTAATTCTCCATATTATTAAAAAGAATATGGGGAATTTACTTATTGATAAATAAGTTATTGATCTCTTCCTAATCCATGGATTCAATTTCATATTCTTTATTTTTATTCTTGATAAGAGTCTACTAATGATCTGCATCACCTTCCAAACACTAGACAACCAAAATTTCTTCTACATGTTCCTAACATTAAAGAAAAAATATCTTTTTAGTGGTACTAATACATTTCTTATAAAATAGTAGATCAAATGATCCATTGATTGAAGGTGTACGTTGTCTCATGAAGGACTCAACAGAATGTTTCCCCTCCTTTCTTGATTTGGAAGTTCATCATAATTCATATCTTGAAAAAGTTTTTTGAGCATAAAAATGATAATTTTTCATTCCACCTCTCATAATATTAGGATAATCAAGAGGAAAATCATTGCATTTTTTTCCCACATATAAATAACATGGTTCCTTTGGGTTCCACCTATTGATTAAAATAGAAAATCAGAGTGTAAAACACAATAATCTTTACAGGGAACCACATAATCATGAAAAATTGCTTATAGGGTTTCTAAATCATGACATATTTTTATTTAATATATGAGACCATATATTTATACTTGGTCATTCATATTCATCACCTACTGAAATCCTTCATGATGGATTGTATAAAAAATTTTAATTTCCAAAGAATATCCCCTAGGACTGTCAAACCAGGTATGAAGAAAGGCCCATTATCTTGCACCTGTTTCCAATCAATTCTAGCTCAATATGGTGTTTTCGAGGTTGTTGCCCCTAGGTAAATATATTCCAAAGAAACATCTATTTGTAGTGTCTTTAATTGGTTTTATTTCTTGGAAACCACTCAATATATCCTTTAACAAAATCTTAAGTCATTTTCTTGTACTCTGACTCATACTTAGAGTTATCCTTAGACATATCCTTAGTGATATAATTAAGGTCTTCTCATCATAGTTTCCAATGGATAAATAAATCTTTTCAATGATACCAAATATAGAGACACATTATTAACTTTACAAAGATATTACATAATTTTTTATGAATATTTATTACATTACACAAATAAAAATTATAGGACCATAATAGTTTAGTTCATTTAGAATCTTGGAAACATAAACATTGGTCCATAAGTGAGCTACTTTGTCTCCCACTATGTTCTTTTTAACTAGAACCTTCTTAGACATATCCTACATAATACCATCAAAATCAAATTTTTATTAGAAACGAGAGTACAACAAGAACACCAAACTAAGGGGTCCTAAAATAGTGAAATTTTTAGGAATCCCCTCTGACCAAATCCACACCCTCAAGGTTCATGAAATTAATGGTAAGAAGAAGAGCACTGATGGAGCTCTGGTCCGCCACAGAATCTAGGTGATCCCAACCCTATTGCCCTCATGCCATGTGTGGGTTAATCAGATGTTGTCACCAAGAAGATCACTACATTTTCAAAAAATATAGGCTATGGACCAAGGAGAATATCCATTACCACTCAGGGAATCAATAAGAACCATAGAGTCAGTTTCCACTTGGGTGATGTCCAGGTTCTCCTACATGCATAAGGTGAGCCCAATGAACATTCATTTGGCCTCGACCTAATATTAGGTACCATTAATGTAGAATGATGAGTAATATATAACCACATTTTACCTTGTCCATGAACCACACCCCCTCCTCTCATGACTCCCATAATACAGGACCCATCTGAATTCAATTTTAAACCTGCAGAGGGAGGGTGCCAACAAATCCAATTCCCCTGTAACTTGTCAAGGAGTGGAAATAAAACTGGGATCCTAACCTGAAGAATCCCTAATGAAAGAGAACCCCACAAATAAGAGATTATATAGGCCATATCATACATAATTAATATCATTAAAACCTATGGAAAGTAAACATAATAAAGAGTTAAATCATATTCTTAGTAATGGAAAATAAGGGAGATCTGTAAGAATAACATGAACATAAGTGTATGAGAACATGATCATAACATTTGAAAATCATACCCTACAAACCAAATATCATAATATTGAGTAAAGGAATAATTATTGGAAGTTCATCAAACATGAATCATAAGGGAATCATAAAACCTCATCCATGGGAGCATAACATTTTCCTAATACATGGAATTTTTTGCGTAAACATATGCATAGAAAACAATTTCCATATTAGTCAAGGATATCTACTAAGTTAATCATAATTGAATGGTTTCACCTCCCAAACCAACACAATATTCATGATTTACTCCTAAGACCATCATAGTGGAATAATTCCCTTGTTGATATGGGTTCACTCCCTATTCCATCCCTATATTACTGAACCAGGTTCACTCCCCATTCCAGTCATGTCTATCTCATGAGATATAAATCATTACCCAATAAATTTTAGGGACATATAGGTTCCACCCATCACATAATAAAAATCATTCTTCTATATTCCACAAGAACATAAACATAGTCATAAACATTCTCGGTAAATGATGAGATTGTAACATAAAATATTAACCACATTGGTAATTTTAAATTGTAAGCCCTATGAAGGAATAACAGAAAATGAAACATAAAATATCATAAGGGCAAATAATTTAATTATATGAAATGATAAAGGGGATATATATATACACCTTATGAAGGAATATAGTTGCATGACATAATGTACATCTCAAAGATGGAAAATTGAGGCAAAAATACCATACTGTTTTGGTAATTCTTTAGTCATAAACCCCATGAAATAGAAATCCTAAAGTAGATATGTAAATACATATAATTATTATTATAAAAATCATAAAATAAATTAATGGGTATTATTCACACCACATAAAAGAAATAGGTGGTGAATATGTCATGTGTCTCGCGGAAGTAAAAAAGTGAGACGAAAATCACTTACCTTAAGTCTTTAATTTCATCATAATCATTAAAAAATCATGTATAATAAATATGGGTTTATTATATATATATTAATTAAATATATTCATATATATTATACCATATATATTTTCATTGTGACATTTTATTACTTATTTACTAACAATATCATGTTAAATTTACATTTAAGATAATAACTGCTTTGTTTCCTCGTATATGTTTTGATTTGTTATATTTTCTCCTATTAAATTGATCATGGTAAAATAATATTTATAATTATATCCTTTATATAAATATAATATATATTTATTTAGAGTAATCTCTAAAATTTAGTGATAGAAAATGAAAAACACAATTCATAGAGATGGTGTGCCACACATACGCATGAATGTTATTTCCATTTTCCTATTTTATTGAAAAAAATAAAATATATATTATCATTAAAGAATAATTTTTATTTTATATATATATCACATATTTTCATTAAAAACAACCTTAATACCTTACATGTAAAGCATGAATGAATCACATCGCTTCACGAGGTGGTAGTTCGTCGTACACATGAGCGATGTTATCTTATTCTTAAAAAATGGAGAGTATGAAGGGTTTTGTGATATAATAATTCTAAAATAATAATAATATCATAAATATCATATATTAATTATAAATAAATAATTACAACCATCCTTTATTAGTGATGATGGAAAAATGAATGACATCGGTTCGCAAGGCGGTAGTTTGTCGTACACATAAATAATAATTTCGTAACTCATTTGATAGAATTGGATATATTTTTAGGTCATGAAATTAACATAAAGACATATAAGTATATTAATGAAAATTATTTTATTATATAAGCATGATATAAAAAAAATTTAAAGGGTGGAGGAATAAAAAAAATACTCATTGATGAAGGTTACCTCTTTTTCAGGTGTACTCCTTATGATTTCACTAAAAGCCACCAAAGATGAACTTATTTCCTAAATAAGGATTATATTATGAGGGGAGAGAAGTTGTAATATTATTTGTGTACTTATTTTATGAAAAAATGGTTTGAAGGTGTAAAAAAGAGAGGATATGGGTTGGCCTTTTATAAGTGGGGGAGAGGACACACATAGTATTTTTTAAAAGAAATGAGTGATCCCACATTTTTTATAGGTCATAAGGGTAGAAAATGGCTCAAAATATAACATTATAAATTATAATGTTTAAATATTGAAAAAATTATATTTTTTTAATTTTATATGTTATTTTCAACCATAATATTTTAGTTTAACCCCCAGGTAAACCAATTTTTACCTTAATTGTGGTAATTAATTTTTACTGCATTCACCATTCATTTTGGTAAAAAATTATATTAAAATTATTATATAATATAAATAAAACTCATTGAAAATATTTAATCCATCCTTATAAATTCCATTAATTTTTTTTTGAAAATTTTAATTGAAAATTAATCATGCAGATGCGCTGACAATATGAGGTTTTAAAGAGAAAATGTTCAAATGTGTTCAAAGTTTTTATAACAAAATCAACAAGAATTTTAATAAAATGAACTAAATTTGATTTATTTATGTATAATTGAACTATATTAACTTTAAAATAATTTTAAAATATAATTTAAATTTATAAATAAATGAAATGAATAGGTCGTTTTCATTTAAAATTTGGTTTTTTTCACAATTCGTAAAAAATGTAATATTTTAGAAAAATCCCAAATATTAACATTAAGATAATTTTGTTTATTTAAAAAAAATATCTTTAAAATTAATTTTATAAAAGTTTCAAAAATTAATCTTATTATTGTTTACAAAAATAAATAAAAATCATTTTTTGAGAAAATATTATTTTCAAAACATATAAAGACTTTAAAAATAATAATTATTTGTTATAAATATGATTTCATTATATAAAAAACTATAAATAATATTTTAAAATTAATTATTAATATTAATCTCAAAAAGTTTAACGATTAGGTTATAATGGTCACGCTTGAATAATATTACTAATATATAGTGGTTTTCTTAAAACTCTATGTTGGGGGAAACACGTGATAACCCTGTGTTGCATATAGCACAAGCTTAACCAGATGTTGCGTGTACAAAAATATAATAAGGAAATTTAATTTATTCAAAAAAAATAGATTTTTTCACACATTTTATGGCAGTGATTATTTTTCTTTATTTTAAGTCACCATGGGTCATCATGGTCCTCGATGGATTTCATGTTGAAGTTTTGAGTTTCTAAGGGTTTTATGGGTATTTTATGGTTTGGACACATATTTAGAGGTAACTATGTGGTTATTGTGTTGTGAGAGGATGTCCAAGGATAGAACACCTTTTTATATATGCCAAATAGCTTTTTAAATTATTTATAGAACTCTAGAAACCATGTGGTTAGTCTTGGAATATGTAGTTTCCAACACATGGTTTGAGAAACCATATAGAAAAACCATGTGGATTTCCCAGATATTATAATTTTGGGATTTTACTCAAATCCCTAGTTTTAATTAAAAAAATTCACCACTCTTCCTCCCTAAATGCATCGACTAGATCTTGGATTCCAAATGAGGAGTTTCAACCTCATTCCTTCAAGATTCTTGGCTCTCTATTGTTGTTATTCAAGAGATTTTGAGGTAAATATGTATCTCTTTATCTCTTTTCCCTTCCTCCCCTCTTTCCTCTATGATTTGGATTCTCAAATGTACCCTAGAACTCAAGGGTCCAATTTTAGGGTTATTAGAAGATATAATGTTGGGTGTTTTAGTATATAGGGTTTATAGATGACATATTAATCCTTTTTGGGGTGGTCATAATTGAAGTCAACATGTTTTTTCTTGGTTTATGCTTCTTCCAAGTAGGTTATGTATTCATTTTTATGTAAGTATGTATATATATAATACCCACATAATGATTTGAAATTGTTTCAATGTGTTTTGATCTTGGAAAAAAGGTTCTATTTTAAATTAAATCGTATTCATGTTTGAAACAGAATTTTTCATATGAAAAGATTATATTGAATTTTTATGGAGATTTCTGAAATGGTCTTAATAGTGTGTGTATTATTTTTTTTCTATTTTTGGTTTTCAATGAGTGAAAACTATTTTTTTAATTGTGAATTGTTTAATGTGATGTGTTGACCTCCAAATGATTTAAAAAGGTGTTATTTAATGAATATAAAATGTTTCTATGAAATTAGTGTTTGGATTATCACTTGATAGAAATACCATAATGGATCATTTAAATATTTTTTGATGAAATGGATGTCCTTTCACCTTGTTTTTTATTCAAAATAGGAAGAAACATGTTTTACAATATGGATTTAAAAAAAATTAAATGGTTTTCATGTTTTTAATAAATATTTAATGATGAATATATTGGAGTTTTATGAAATGTGAAAAGACTTGGTATTTAGATCCATGAATTAGTGATGAAGGAAAATTTATAACACCAGTTTTAAAAGTTTTTTGAGAAATAAACATCCTGATTTCTCCCTTTAATTGTTTTTCCTTGTGAGTATTGTTTATCACTATGTGATTATTTTTCCCCTTGTGTGGGAATATTATTGTTTAGGTCATAGGTGCATGTATTATATGCCTATATTCATTGTGAGGGTGATGGGGGTGGATCATAGTTATTAATTTTTCCTTTCTTGTTATTATTAGCAATATTTTTCACTTCAAATAACTTTTTTATTAGTCATGGGAACCCAAATACTAAGTAAGGGATCTATTTATATTATTCTAGTTAGTTCACATGTCATTAGTGGCTATCTAGTGGTAGTATGCACTAAGGCTGGAAGGGGTGTGTCATCCCAATGATTCTTATATGGGCTAGTTAGATGACTTGTGGTGGGATTTTAGTATATTCCATATGTTGGTCTATAAGTGGTGATAACTCTTAAATGATTTGATGTGTATCAAATTTGGGATCCAATAGTAAATCCCACGAACCATTCAATTGTTTTTTTTTTTGACAAAATAAGACGGATCCATTAATGATGGAGATCAGCAGAAATAAAGGAGCATAACCACGATGGAAAATGATTGAACCAGAGCAAATCCTCGTAGGGAGGGCCAATGCCTGCCATCTTGTGAGCGGCTTCATTCGCTTCCCTTCTAATAAATGAGAAATTGCAGGAATTGAAGCCTTGTCTCCGCGAGTTAATACACCGGATAATGGGACCGAAAGGTTGAAGCCCGCCGTCAGTGAGATTGATGGCATTGATTACAGTGAGACAGTCGGATTCGATGTGAATGGAATCCCAACCGCAATCTTTTGCGAAGTTTAATCCAGCAAGGATGGCGGCGGCCTCCGCGACTGAGGGCTCCCAAAGTGCATAACATGCTTCATATTTGGCAGCGATAAGATTTCCCAGGTTGTCTCGGGCCAGTAAACCTAGTCCAACTGGGCCATCCTTAGGGAGAGAGGCATCCACATTGATCTTAACAATCCCTTCCGGTGGGGGGCACCAATGTTGGGGAAGAGGAGGGTGGGTGGAAAGTCTTTGTTGTTCAGGGTGGTTCTGCCATACCGCAATCCATGACAATGCCCGGTCAATCCAAAATCTGGGGGGCCTCCGGAAATGATTGAAAATGGCCTCGTTCCGCCTATTCCAGATAATCCAAGCCAAAGTGCACAGGGCGCCTGCTTTAGCCGGCGAAAAGGAGGAGCACCATCGCATCAGGAGAGATGTAAGATCTGAGGCGGTGTCCGGAAACAGCTCTATAGTTACGAACCATTCAATTGTTTGATCAGTAGTTAATATGATAGATTTTGATCTAGTACTTGATAATATCATTTTCCTTTGTTTATATTTCTATGGAACCCATAAATTTCTTATATTAGTTATCTTTATTTTGTCTTCTGGTGTCATCATTACTATTATTGACCTGAGTGTATTGAGACTCTTCATTTAAAATGGTATCTTTTAAAGGTTTTTTGGAAAACCCATTTTGATTTAAAGACTCTCATGTTGTGTTATGAAAGTGTATTTTAAAATTGGTATTCTGGTTTAAAGGTGGCTTCATCTTATTAAAATTTTATAAAGATATTGTAATAATTTGAACAAAACAATTCATTTTTTTATGAGATGATCATTTGAATTTAAATAAAAACATATTGTTTTTTTATAAATGTAACTGTGTGTGGGTTTTAAAACTTCTTAGAATGTTGAGGATGTTTTCAAAGCATGTGTCTTCAATTTTAGCAAAATGAGTGGTACATTTTAAAAGTTTTATATGTAATTGTCTAGGTTTGTTATAAGTAATACCTAAAAATCATACTTTCTTATTATATTTTCAAACACAAATTTATGAATTGCCTTATGAAATTAATCACATAGACTCAGCGTATTATGGTGGAAAACTAATAATTTTAGATCTCACCTATATATTTTAGGTTCCATATTTCCCATTTTATTTAGGTTCTATTCTTTGTGAACTATTTTGAGTGAGTTGGGTGGTGGTGAACAATAATTGGTTTCATGGATATGGTTTTACAATCAGATGAAGTTTTTTTGTAGTTTTTTTATTTCAGGTTCCAGGTTTTCATTTAGATTTTGGTTTTATTCTTTGTGGTTATTATTGGTGAGTTGGGTGGTGGTGAGAAATAAGAGGTTTCATGAATATGGTTTTGGGATCAGTTCAATTTGGTTAGTAGTTTTTTTTTGGTAAGTATCGTATCTTCCAAGATAATCTCTCTTATAGCTATTTAGTTTTTTATTTTGTATTTGTTATTCCATGTTGTACTATTTTGTTTATGGATGATGTTTTATATTTACAAAAATGGGTGGCATCAGTATTGTTGACTATGATATGTTTTCTATTTTCATTTATTTAGGTTTTATATATGTTGGATATTTTATATATTTCCAATATAAGGATAGTAAATGTTGGACTCTCAGTTGATGTTCCATTGTCTTTTATCCTTGATTAAGGAAAAATCATTCCTAAAGGGATTTCTTCTATTCCTAGGAACTAGTTTCTAGGATGTGGGGAATGGGAACCCCCTTCAATCCTTTTTTTGGATCATCTCAGGAGTGTGTATAATGACACACCAGGCCAGTTCACTATACCGAGGTTCCAAATTAGTTGGGGTAGGTTTTTAAACATGTTACACTACTTATAGAGACTCTAGTTAATGAAGTGGGGGAGGATGGGGATGTTATAAAGGGAAATATTTCAAACTCTATATCCTTATATTTAGTGTTTTTAAAATTCTATGTCTCTCTATCATAGTTATTTTAACCTCAATATCAATACCAGTAAGGTGAGGTGAACTTTATCTAGCCACATTCTGAAATAATTTTAATCAAAAGTTAAACTCATCACCGACCTCCCTAGAAATAAAACCATGTTGATGAGAGGTTTGTCTCATGGCCCTATAAAATCAATATTTTAAATCCAAATTAATAAAATAGTAGTGAATAAGGATCTATCTATAAAGGAGAGTGTTTTTGGTGTTCCCTTTTTAGTTTTTTGGGTTTATTGTGTGAAAATAATGAATTCATTGGATTGGTTTTTAACTGATTTTTAATGAAAGTGTCCTAACATTGGATATCCCCTCACCTAGAATGTTAAATCATTATTCCATTTTTTACTTACCTGTTTTCGCTCATATCGAATAAAATAGCACTATCCATCCTTGACTAATTGGTTCATCTTAATAAAAGGTAATAAATAAACACTGTAATCTATAATAACAAATAGAATTGTGACTACATAACTCTCATCACCCTCATCTCAACCCACTACTCATGATCACAAGAAGTATAGAGAATATAAGAGGTTTATATATGCAAGATAATGATGAAGGGAAGAAGAATACTAGAGGTGAATAAACAGTTAAATCTCTTATTGTCTAAGGATTTCTTATAATTCTAGAGGGTTTAACAAAAGATATTAATATTTAAAAAGTATAGTTAATTAATAAAGTAGAAAGGGAATATCCTTGGCTCGAATACTAATGGATTATTGTTCCCTCATTAAAGAATTACAAAAATTAAAAATAAAAAAAATACAAAAGCTCAAGATAATCAAATATTTATTGGAGAATCCCCTTATCTTTAGGGAATAACTCATACTCTTATAGTTGAATGATCCAATGATAATTTCATCAAATTCAGTTACATGAGTCCCTTTATCTTTATATAAATAGAATTTTTCCATGTAAAGGGTTATGATTTCTTTGTGTGAGACCATCTCAAGAGTTACCTTCAAGATAATTTTTCTTCCAAACCATAGTATTTTTACACCTTTGAGAAGAAACATAGATTATGTTCTTCTCTACGTTGCGAATTCAATGGAAGATGAGTGTTTCTCAAGAGAAGGGATCACATGTCAGCTGGTGTAGGAATGAATATGGATATAAATGGTCTTTAAAATTGTATTTAGTGAAGTATTCTGGTAATTATAGAAGTTTTTCATGGTTAACACTTGGATCTAGAATGGCAATAATGGGCCCAAAACCTGTGGTTTGAATTTGTTTTTATCATGTAAGATTGGGTTGGGAATTTGATCGAGCATTGAAAGAATTCATGATATTTTGGTAAGGATCATGACAGAGCCCTCAATAAGTGTTTCACTAATAGGAACTAGAGTATATATTCTATTTAGGACATAAGATCATGATTTAGTAGATAAATTGATTATAGTACTTGGACTCATTATGTATTGGTGAAGATGGATTTCCCTTTTTGATTGGTAAGGAGATGTCTTCATGTAAAGGTGAAATTTTCTAGGTGTTGTATGACTTGTTTTTTAAGATATGGTGTGTTGGAGTTGATAATTAAATGATGAATTTGTCCTAAACTAGTCTTCAATATGGATATTTGTTAGGTTTAAATAGTCACCATAAGTTGGGATGTGTCTCCACTAGTTTTTGAATTTGTTCAAAACCCTTTTGTGAATTTTTCTTCATAAATATGACTGGTGCATTGAGAATGAATGTTTCCCATACATTTTTTACACTTATATAAAGAACACACATAGATATGTAGCATCAAAAGTTTCCTTATCCATCGTTTTCATAGCTCAATAATGGTTCAGGTTCCACAAAATAATGTGGTAAGTCGGGAACTTCATAGATAGGAACTTATCTCAAATAAAACAATTTTGGTTGAAATAATTGTGCTAAATCATCAAATAGATGGTCTATGTTAGCCTTCAAACCCACATTTAGTGAATTGAGAGGATATATTCCTCATTTCATTGGGCTTTTATCATAGAAAAAATAGCATCGAGAATTTGGTTATCATCTCAAAATCATCCCACTTTTTTATACTCATCCAAATTTATTCCAATTTGATGATCATGATTGAACAATATTGAAAACTCATATCCATTTTAGGTTTGATGTGGATCACTAACTTTGTTCATAATTGGTTCATGCTCGATCCTGGTCTAGTCTCATCCTAGAAATCAATAATATCACTGTAAGATGTTCACAAAACTGAGATCATGGAGATTGGTAATAAAAAGGAGGCATGACAAATCAAGGTGGTCGATTAGCGATAGTTGACCATATAAAATGCATGGTTAGATGATAAAGGAGAAGTATAGTCAGTGAAAAAAGTAATTCAAGGTTAATGGTATCCTTTATGTGGTGGTTCATGTTCCTCATAGATGGTCACCTTGGGTGGTTTACTTCTGGTAGCTTGGATAGCCACAGTCAACAATAGCTTACTTTATGTGGCTGAACATGAAGACTTCTTATGGTTGATCTGAGGGGTAAAATTAGTTAAATCTTATTTAACCATGATTTTGTGGTTTATCGTCTTCCATGATCACTTGCCTAGTTGAATTTTGATGTGGGGGTTATAAGTCATAGTCACTTGATGTCTTCATATGGTCAGTTCATTGAAAACCCCTGAAGAGGGAATTCGCCAGCTATGGGATGTGTTGGAATCATGGTGATACCCTTACATGAAATGGTTCCAGTACCCTTACACAGTGCTTCTAGAAATAAATTTATCCTTACATAGTAGAATATTTCCACTACAAAAGAAACATTCATTATATAAGGGACAACCAAAACCTATTAGAATATGAAAAGTCGCAATTCTTAATGTATGGCTTGTCTATATTAAGTAAAAAAACTATAAAAAATAAAATATTAAATTTAATTATTTTTAATAAAAAAATGAGTTTTTAAAAAATAATTTATGGATATCTTTTAGATATACAACACTATTAAATTGATTGAATATCATGAATTAGGCCATATTAAATTTTTAATTCCAAATTCTCAATTATAAGAAATATCAGTCTAATATCTATAATTTGTGTTGATTAGGGGGTTAATTATCATAGAAAATAAGATTAAAATTAAATAAATATTGTCTTAAATCTTCATATAAAAAACATAAATAATCACGTTTCAAAAACCTATATAAATATTTCACGAAGGATTCATTAAGGCATAGAACTAAATTTCAAATTACAATGGAAGTGTGGAAGAAAACTAATAGAGCACAAATATTTCATGTGATTGAATTTATTCCCTAATTTATACCCTTGAATGATGCAAGAAAAATATTCAAAAATATCTCACAACATTATGGTACGGGTAATATTACAATGATAAAATATGTAAAAAGTAACAGGGCTACCAAATTTTCATGGGAGAATATAATGTCGCAACTGCATCATGATAATTCCTACTTAACCTGGTCATTTAAAATAATGGTAAAACACCACATTCCATACTATAATTATTTAATTAATTAATAAATATAATATAAATAAAATTTCATTGGGTATTTCTATATATTAAAAACATCCCACAATCGATGATCTTCCAAACATCAAGAACATAATATCAATGTGATGGTATAGCCACTGACACAAGACTATAAAAATGATTTAATTAAAAAAATATGTTTTTAGAAATGAGGGAACATCATTTGGAAATAAAGGGGACATGTACTTGGATTTGAAATATCAATATTCTTCTTATGTAGACACTATACCACAATGATAAGTCTTACTCTCCCCTCTCTTGGTTTCCCATTAAACTAAGAATCCAACCGACCTAATATCATTCATTCAACCAATATAAATAAGTAAATTCTTTCAATCCTTTTTAATTTCATTCTTTTCCTTCCATATATTTATTCCAAAAAAATAACTTTATTTACCAACTGTCATTTTGAATCATTAGCAAGCATTCAATTCACAATACCCTTTTCTAAACCCATGATAAAACTATCACCCATCACTTAACTTAATAACTAAACCATGGTGTCCATGAAAAATATTGACCCCCTCTAAAAATTATTCACTACCTAAACACATCATAAAACTACCCTTCCGATGTACTATGTGTTATAGTTGGTTACCTATATATTATTACATTCTACCCTAGATTGCATATATATTCTTAGATTTTAATATTAATAAATATATTATCAAATATTTATTTTAATTTTATATTAAATTAATTGGATGATTTTCCTATAGTATTTTCCACATCAAACAGTAATGATATTTTCTAAATATTATTAGATCCATAAAAGTCCATGAAAATATTCTAAAACATTATTCTTATGGTTATATGATATCATCTTATGGAAAATAGATTATTCCTACAACTAGTTTTTAGATTATCATAATCATACGAGGCTTCATCTAATGATGTTTGGATACTATAATATATAAATAGGGAGATTGTGAAAGAAAAATAGAATGTTGAAATTTCATATGTTTAGGGGTCATTGAATATTCTTATCTATAAATGTTAGTATTGATTTTTATACTTTAATATTTTTATTAATATATATCATGGATCACATATGTACATGTATTTCCCAAAATTTTTATTTTATATGTTTTTGGAGATATATGATACATTAGGAGAATGAAAAATGATATTTTATTAGTAATACATAAAAATGTATTTACCCCTTCTATATTTGTGGAAAATGATATATCAATCAATTTATTGGAATAAAATTATCAAATTAAATTCCGTTAACATAGTCTATTGACAGGTTAATTTTAAGAAGTAAATTAAATACATATCAATCATATATAATAATGAAATGAGTATGAAACTAGTATGATGTGATATTGAAACAAAGGGTTTATGTTACAAAATGTGTGTTCATATGTAGTTTTTCTTATTGTAAAATTCACTTATTCGTCTTTGGGTTTGTTTATGTGTTGTTAGAACCTGGTATTGGACTTTAGGGAAACCTGTCAAATGAAACTAAGGAATTATCCTAGAGGTTCACACACTTGGTGTTTCGTTTTTTCGCAATTATATTCTATTTTAATTTGAAAATTGTAATAATTATTGTTCATCCGACTGAGGAATAATATTTATTGGGGATTTATTGATCAGATATAGTCAATTACTATTATATTATTGTTGATTATTAAGCAAATATTTATTCACAAGATCGTGAATATAATATTTATTTATTTCTTTATTTATTTAATGAATAATATTTGTTTTTCAATGATTAGTAAATATAGATGAAGGTGGATGGGCTGACCCAAGTTCCCGACAACAAAAATGATATTCTAAAGAGAATATAAATAAATATTAATTTATTAATTGATAATTA
Source organism: Viscum album (assembly GCA_963277665.1). NCBI lineage: Eukaryota > Viridiplantae > Streptophyta > Magnoliopsida > Santalales > Viscaceae > Viscum > Viscum album. Next base: position 83,436,798 of record OY728140.1, on the reverse strand, counting down.
TATTATCCATGAGATATGTTTGCATGAAAGAAATAATAATAATATTATTATTATTATTATAAGTGGGTTTTCCTAAGGATTAAGTGTTTTTCTCTAGGATATTATGTAATTACAAATCCTATAACTCTATCTCTACATATACTCCATTATATCATCAACATGTGAGTGTTGAAATCCTTTGTTGTACAAAATAATTTACCCTATAGATAATTCTCTCCATGATGAACATTTAATGGATTTTCTATCAAACTTGATAGAATTTCTTCCACCACCTCCTACCTTATCAAGAGTAAGAGAATAAGAATCAATCCATTAATCTGGAAAGATTATGTTGTGATCCAAAGTGAGTAATGTGAGGTGATTGGTACCACCAAGATAGAACCTGGAGTACCATTAATGATACTCTAAGATCAGGGATCACATGTGGATCACCGTTAAAGAGATTATATTTTGAATCCACTCGACACAATGATATTACAATATCCTAAAAGGTTTAATCAGCAAACAAAAACATCGAAGAAAGTACCCATGACTGAGGAAATTTCTTGTTGTTAAATTAATTATAAATTTAACATGAAGGATCATATCTCTTGGTTATGCAATTATTTAATTATGGTTATATGCATATAATCACGATATATGTAATTCATTGATTGATTTACACATTTTTTGAAAGTTTTCATTTCTAGTTTATCTATTCATTAATCTAAATGTCAAGATAATTTCTTTATTCACCATAATATTTCAAAAAACAGATTAAGAACATATAAAAAACACTTCAATAACCCATATGGTTTTGTTAAGGATTCTTTCTTGATAACACATAACTACATAGAACATAGCTCGTATGTACACACTATGGTTCATGGTTTTTTCACCAAGAGGAGACTCAAATTATTAATGAATTGTATTTTAAAAAAAAAGTATCATGACATCATTACTCCCCATTTTTTGATTGGCTAAAATAGAATATGATTTTTTAGACTACATAGCATGTAAATGGCATACACACCATGTATTGCACTTGTTTTTGCAATGAAATTAATGGAATTTGTGTTGTAAATTATGTGTTTGTATTTATTACACAATGTGTAGGGATCGACAACCGTAAAGCATAGAGGTTATGTGGTATGTAACTTACTTAAACAACATGTACCTCATAAATATCTATAGAAGAATACACATGGAGTCCCTAATCATGTATTGTAGATAGATGATGAGTAGAATACACATTGTATGGTTGTATTGTACCTAATGTGTATCTTTTAACGATTCAGATAGAAATAAAAACAACTCAATTGGTCTATTAAAACCAAATTAACATGTTTCTATATATCCTTAATTATAAGTACAAATTGTGTGGTAGTTTTTAAAAAATATTAAAATCTTAATTAATTTCTCTATTAAATTCAAATATTCTCACTATCTATAGTCATTATTACAAACTATATACTCAAAATTCATTAAAATTAGTACATGACACATAAATTAACACCTATATATGTATGATTATTTGGTATAATACACCATGTAAATAAATTACACACTATGTGTGCTAAAATTCATGTGGGGAATAGTTCATGATGATGACTGTATCAGGTAGTTTAAATAGGTATATGCCATGCTTCCACCATGTACATGACATTTAAATAATTAATTATAAATATAATTTATTTATTTATTTATTTAAAAATTATAATGGATATGAATATTTAATAATATTTGGATTTACTTTATGAAAAATTAATTAAATAATTTTTTATTATTTTGAGAGATTTATATTTAATAATGAATGATTTAGATGAATTTGACCTAGTTTCTTTTAAATATTTATTCATTTCTTACATCTAACATATCTTGAGCTTTACTAACCAATGTATAAGTTGGGTTTCTATTTAATTAAATATTATTTCATGGGTTATATATGTTATAAAATTATATTAAATTAAATATGGTGGTCTCTAAGTCATTCCTCCAACTATTATTATGCAGGTCCAATGTTTCGATGGTATTTTTTGTATCCCATAAAATTATTTCACCTCACCAGTGTAGATTTAAAATAAGTAATGTATGAAGATACAAGGATAGAATTTTGTTCAAAACATGAGTCAAGTTAAAATTATCTAATAATATATAAGGGACTATTTTGTAATGATGCAATTAGATCTATGTTTGAATCATTTATTTTTTTTAATAGGGTCATATTTCTCTATCATATGATCAATAAATAAACTTTTAGAAAGCATATGATCAATTTATTTTATTTTATTTTAATTTTTTCTATTTCATTGTTAATTTTTTTAGTTCCTATATCATAATCACATAAATAAATGAATTAATAATCTTGCAAGAAGGAATTAGAATTAATTGATTATGCTTATATGGTTTTATTATAACATGGTTAACTAATTAAAAAATATCCACAGAATAATGGAAAGGAATGAAAATATAAAATAAGTAACTTTACTCATAATAAAAAAAATCCATCATGTTTTTATGAATTCAAAATCATTACACCATCTGAGTTAAAATGGACCCATAGTTAAAGTGTCAGTCAAAATTTATTCTCAGGACCTATTAATTATCATGGTGTCTAATAAAAGTTGAAAGGTCAGCATATCCAAATTTTTATTTATTTTTATGTACATAGTTTATTCAATAAAAATTTGGAGGCATGTTTTTAGGAAATTTTAGTATATATTTTAGGATTATGGGGTCAACTCAACAAATTAGGGAGTTATATGAAAGCAGTTGGCATAAACATCTACTTAAATACAATCTTATGATTTTAATGTACATAATCTATATTATGGTATGGGAAATATAGATCCATGACACTAAAACATAAATATGATAGAAAAAAATGAGTCCAATAGTTAGGGTTATTGAGACATGTAAAATATTGGGAAACTAATAAGATAATTAAATTATTTCATCTCACATATTTAAGTAATAGAGATAAATTAATAAATATTCTTTCATATTTTATTGTAAAATATGGAAATTTTATTTATATCCATGTGTAAAATACCATATAAAGTGAATCTAATCTTTAGTATAAACATCTAAGATTTTTACATGTGCTTACACATTTTTCTACATCAAGAATAGAAGAATTTTATATTTCCATCCCTAAATCATGTTTTTCTTGCTAAGGAGGAGATTGGAAAGCATATCTATATCTACTTATAAAACATGGATGATGAGATATATTCTCATTATTAAATGTTATCATTTATGACTAATTAATATATATGCCTCATAAAAACATGTATTCTTTTAGAATGTTCATGAACCTATATAATGTATATTTGGAGAGAGATAAAATGGAGTGGTTTGAGATATCTAAGTCACTACTTTCATTAAAACATAGGGAGGTAATGATGAATGAACCTAACATAGTCAATATGATTTGATACATGGAGTGTATAATTATTCTAGAGTTTATGGTACCTAAAAAATTGCATACAGATCTCATACATACTTTACTCCCACATAGCCTCACAAGATTTTTTTTAAATATTAATATGAACAACATTGAGAATAATTTCCCATATCTTCATACTCTACATAATTAGGTTGATAAGTAAATTAAGATGAAAAATAATTATGTTCTTATGGTGAACAAGAGTAAGGGGAAAGTGAAATTCCCTAAGACTAATAATGAATATAAAAGCCTTTTTAAAATTCCCTTCTAAGAGGAGGAATATTAAGGGGAATGTATGGGAACATGTTCCCGTCAGTTTTTAATAGAAATAAGAGATATTGAAAGAATAACTATTCCACAAAAAATAATTGATGTGAAGCTTCATGTGAATTCTCTATTAAGTGTAATTTATCTATTTTCCCAAATTGTACATTAGGTATATATGTAGGTGATCACATTTGTGTGTCATTATAGGTACAATGTATATTTAGAAGAGTTGCATGAGGTGAGGTGGATCTGTAAGCTTTTAATAAGGGGAGACTCACTAAATTATCTATTAGAGACTATAACCTCCCATTTCCGAAGATATTGAAATTAGTTTGAATGAAATATTTTTATATTCCATCTATTATTTAAAAAATATTTGTAAATAATTACTTAATATATATTGTTTTATTATAAAATTTGGGAATAAAATATACATATTTTTTTAAAGATAGAATATTTTATGATTTGACACATATAAATTATGGTATTTATGCATTGTGTTACACAAAATAAGTAATGTAAATTGATAATGAATATAGTTCACATGCCTTATATCACAACCAACTAAATCATCACCAATTTGGTTAGGTAAACTAAAAATGCTTGACGAAAATATACTAACATGGATATTTAGATTGTTTTAAAATAACACAACTTTCCTTATGTCATGATTTTTTTCAAGGAAAAATGGCCAAATACACATTTAGTGTAAAGTTTAATGGGTTGATAGAGATTTATGAATTAGTATATACATATGTTTATGGCCCATTTCTTATTAAATAAAGGAGTCGATACACATACCTCATAACTTTTTCTAATGATTATATTAGATAAGGATATGTATACTTAATGAGGTATAAGTCATATTTCTTTGATAAATTAAATAAATTAAATAATTAAGTTGAGAATCATCATGGAAAAAATATAATGAAACCTCTATCACACTATGCTTGAGAATATCTTAACTAATATTTCATTGATTATCTACGGTAGTTGGGGATCACCTCTCAACTCAATCCAATTTATACACCAAAATGAAATGGTGTATGTGAAATGTGGAACCACACATTTCTAGAAATAGTGGGATAAATGATGAGACATGTAATTATTACATTATCATTTGGGAGATATGAATTATAGACAGTGGTGCACATACTAAATCGAGTTCTAAATAAAGAGGAAAATGGAATTTAAAATGAACATTAGTATAGAAGTATACTTGTGATATCACATATACAAATGTGGGGTTGTGTTGACGCTCCTTTCGTCACAGAATCTAAAGATCGGAAAAGGGAATATCTGAGCTCAAAGTGATTAATCCTTTGAAGAAACATCAAAAATCGACAAAGGGATGAACAAGGAGATCATTGCCCATAGGTCGCGCAAGTTCCCTCATGGTCGCGCAAGTACACTTGCGCGCCGCCTAGTGGTCGTGCAAGTACTTGCGCGTTGCCTTATGGTCGTGCAAGTGACTTGCACGACCTAAGTGGTAACCGCCCGGTAACCGCCCAGGGTCTTCTCCTACCTATAAATAGACCCTGCGGGCCCCCCCATTCGAGAGGATCTTTTTCCAGAAACTCGGATTGAAGCTCCCGACGCCCAAGTCTCTTCTCAAATCTTCCAAAACACTTCTAAGGTAATTTCTTACCTAGAATGGAAGATCTAAAGGGAAGAAGGAAGGCCTAAGTGTTGAAACTTATCAAACACTTGCGCGCCGACTTAATTCCTTCAAAATAACTTGCACGTACCTTCTCTGGAAAAACCTCAAGAGGATTATAAAGGGTTTAATAAAGAGTCGCTCAAGTATTTCAACTCTGGTTGAAAATCGCGCAAGTATCCCTCATGTCGCGCAAGTATACTTGCGCGACCAATACTTGCGCGCCGCCGCAGGACTTGCGCGCCTTTCAGGACTTGCGCGCCCCTATCTTTTTTGGTGCCCATCCTGCCCATTTTTACCCCTCTTAAGCCATTTCACCCTTCCTATTCAAGATTCAGTCTTCAAGATACTCTTCAAATCCATTTATGGCATGATTTCTTGATTTGACATCCTTGTCTGAAAGGAATTCTGTGAAATATCTCTCAAAACCTAGTGATTTAAACATCTTTATGTCACCAAAAATTGAGAGTTCATTCATTCAACCTCATCCTTTAAAGATGAGAGAATCCTAACTTGGGCATCTTTCTTAAGAATAAGACCCAATCAAGTCCTTTAATTTTGGGCATCCTCCTCAGGAGTAAGCCCCAAACCTTAATCCCTAACCTGGGTCTCCTTTTCAGGAATAAGACTCAGTCATAACCTTGGGCTTCCTTTTCAGGAGTAAGCCCCAAGTCCCCTAACCTAGGCTTCCTTCTCAGGAATAAGTCCTAGTCATAAATCTTGGGCATCTTCCTCAGGAGTAAGCCCCAATCAAGTCCTCTAAATCTTGAGCATCTTTCTTAAGAGTAAGCCTCAACCCCAACTTTGGGCATCCTCCTCAGGAGTAAGCCCCAAATTCTTAAAAGTTCCCAAACTTGGGCATCCTCCTCAGGAGTAAGCCCCAAACCTTAATCCCTAACCTGGGTCTCCTTTTCAGGAATAAGACTCAGTCATAACCTTGGGCTTCCTTTTCAGGAGTAAGCCCCAAGTCTCTTAAAATTTCTCTTAACCAGTCATAAATTACCTTTGATTTGGGTTTCCTCTTTAGGAATAAAACCCAATCATAAGTCCCCTCCTAACTTGGGCATCCTCCTTAGGAGTAAGCCCCAAGATTAGAGTATTCAAATCTCCATGAAGCACATATAACTTTGTGGACCCTGTTCTTGGATTTTCTCCCTAAAAGTAAATCCTAAACTTTCGTCTATCTGGGCAGTCATCTATACATAAGCCCCAAAACAAATTCTTATGATTGCATCTTTCATGGCACAATTGTCTGAATTTTACCAATACCTCTTGTTTCTCACACCGAGCATGACTCACGTGAGCTTAGAGTGTAAAAGTAATTATGACATTCATCCTTGAGCCATCAATCATAAAACATCATATCCCATCCCTCGAACTACGTGGGTTCTGATTCCTTTTTCAAAACAAAGGATACGTAGGTAGCCCATTTATGGGTTCGATCCCAACATTGAAATAATCTCTGTCCTTCTGAATGACGATAAACTTCAAGTGCCCCACTGAGTGGCTTTAAAACCAGCCTGGTCATCAAAATGACCAAGAGACTTTTATATAAATGTTTTGAAGGATACCATTGACCAAGAATCTCTAAACAAATATAGATGATTCTATATTGATGAAGAACCTTGAATACATATAAAAGATTCTCTAAATTTCTTGCATATTTAATCATTGATTGTTAAAACTAAAGGAAAGCTCATTTTATACTTGGTAATGTAATAAGGATTCACGAACTTAACTTAAATCTATAAAGAGAGTCCCGGAGTAGACAATAATTCCCCTCAAAAAGGTGTGATGAGTCCGACCTCCCATCCTCTCGACCAATGCAAATTCCTAAGCCTCATTAGCCCACAAGATAATGAGCGCCTGCCTTTGGAAAGTAGGTCCAAACGGATGTGGAATCATTGGATGTTTCCGGTTCTACGAACAAACCCGTTAGAAACCGATCGGAACGTTTGAATCTCCCGTCCAGGAGGTCATCCCCGGATTCCGCGCGAAACAAAAATGGTGAACACGACGTGAATCCTTAACCAAGTTAAAGTGATGTTCTTCTTATCTGTTAGGCCCTTTGGGCCAACAAGGCAATCATTGACATATGATCATCCAAAAGATGCAGTAGCCGGATTCATCTTGATTATGTCTGTTACATGGAAAAGGCACTCTTTTTTCAAGATCTTCTACAAAAAATGGCTTTCCTTAAATTCACCCCTGTGAATACTGCTGCTGGGAACACCTCTACTGTGAGGTCTGCTGCTGTAAAAACCAATGCTGCTACTCCTGCTGGAACATCATCCACTCTGAGGATGACATCACCAACTCAGCGTCTTCAACGCTGTGTTTCTAATGCACTGGTTAAGAAGTACCGTCGCAACGGTACTATCCCAACTCTGGAGGCCGCTCGTCAAGCCCTCCAAGTTAACAATTCTACCTGGTCGTCCGGACAAAGGCGACCAGCAATCAAGAAGCAGGCGGTGCTGACTACCGTCTCCAACCGTTTCGGGTCGTTATCCCCGGAACGCAATTTCCATTCACTCCCTTACTCCAAGGAAGTGAATGAGCAGGTCCCGCAGGACCTTAATTCAAAGTGACAGGAGTCCTTCTCAAGGGCTCCCATCAACAATCGCCGCCAGACTCGTGCGGTAGTGCGCCCTCAACATGATGAGGGTACCGACTCCAGGCGTTCAGCTCAGGTTCCTCGAACCCGAGCAGGCAAGATGAATCGCCAGAGACGGAACCCGGTTAACAATAGGCAGGTTGTCATCCCTGTCATCTCCGGAGAAGTCCACCAACCTAACTTGGTGGCAAACAACGAGCAGGCATACACACCTGTTCGTTTTAATCCCGCTGTCCAGCAGACTCGTCTGGCAGCATCAAGCCGATCCCGCCAGGCAATTCCGGCGGAGTACCATAGGCAGGAACATACACCTGCTTATACATCAGCAGTTAGTCAGCAGGCTCGTCTGACTACATATGATGGATCTCGTCAACAGCGTTTGGCGAAGTGTAATCAGCAGGCACATACACCTGCTAATACTAATCAATCCTACCAACAGTCTCGTTTGGTAGCGCACGGAGAAGTCAGTCGGAAAGCCCCGACGACAAACAGGAGACAGACTAAACTCTCTGCCTCCACACTTGAGTACTGTCAGGATTCACTGACAGGAAAAGGAGGACAGGAGCAGGCACATACACCTACTCCAAGCCCGGAATGGACGTATATCCTTGTTCCGGCGGCTGAAGTCACCAAACATATTTTTTCAATAGTGAAAGAGCAGAAGCAAATTCCTGCTCATATTCTGGATGCTTGCCAGGATATTATAACAGCTTCAGCATCATCTCAGGGACAGACACATAAATCTATCCCTAGCAGTGGAGTGACACATCAACAATTCACTCCGGAACAGACACACACATCTGTTCCAGTCCAAGAGGGTTGTGGGGCCTACTCCCCCATATCATATGGACAACCAAGTCAGGCACATACACCTGATTTGAGCGATGATCGTCAGCCTAACCTGACCATCTTTCCTGATCAGGCACATACACCTGCTCAGAGCAATCACTTTCGTCATCAAGTGATTTCTAAAGCGAGTAAGAAGGCATCTAAGAAAAAGATCCGCCCAGCACAGTCAGGAGATCAAAGGCCAATCTGCAACAAGGCCTTGCTCGATGCTGGAGTTCTTGAAGCCCTCAGACATTTATCTGTCGGAATTCAAGATTCTACTCCCTCAGTTCCCAATAACAGGAACATTAATCCCGAAGGTCTTCAACAGACACTTCCTCATGAAGACTTGCTTCATGAAAATTTGGTCAATATTGAAGTTTCTTCTTCAGATGAGAGCCACAGGAACCCTCTATGTGGTCAGAAGGCCAAGGAGCAAGAGATTTCATCTTTTGTTGTAACCCATCATGATGGTCCTCCTCATGGTGATGAACTTCGCTGCGAAAGTCCTCTCCGCAGTAGTGATTCACGTTGTCTCGAAAATTCTTCAGAAGGCAATGTAGTGATGAGAAAGTCCTCCTATCTCGAGGCACTTGCAAACGTAAAACCAGTCATGTCTGATGCTTTACTATCGGCAGGTGAAACTCTTTCTCCATCAGAAGATAGCCTGGGGTTCAGGTTATTCTCCGAACCTTCCCTGGGTCATTCATCTTCCAGCATGAATAGTGATTCCTCTACCAACCTTGTTGAATCCAATGAAGCAACAAGGAAACACCAACTCTGGTCCAAACAGGTAGAAGAATCTTCATTTAATGATAAAGAGGAAATGCTGAACATGAGGAAAAAACTGGCAAAAGGTGAAGTACCAGTCATGTTTTGGCCTTTGGCTGACTCACAGTATGACATTCCAAAGATGTTGACGGATGATGGAATCCATGATATTCGTCTCAACATATGGAAAACTCTTTGTCAATTAAAGAAGAAGGTATTATCTTACGATGAATATGAAAATCATCTTAAGATAATAGAAGGGTTACAATGCCAGATTGATTTGGCATCTCTATCAGTCTCTCGGTATCCGAAGGCTGAAAAGCAACAGAGAACCCTTCAACGTTCATGCCTTGGCGCACTAAGAAGATTGCGTCAGTTAATTTCCAATGCTCCATCTAATGTTCATATCAGAGGATGGGGTATTCACGGAGCACTACATTTCACAGTGCTTTCCGGTCAGCAAAGCCCGCCGAAAATGGTCTCATGCAATGTTATTGCCCATGGCCGGCCACAGTCAATGAGCTTTGTTCATAATCAAAATCTTGCTCGAGATCAAGCTTCAACTAGTTCCTCTCAAAATCAAGTATATAGAGAACAGGTTGTTGAATTGCTCCTACACCAAGCAGGCGAGAATATTGCACAAGCCTCTCGTCTGGAGCAAACACGTCATCAAATGACAGAAGTTTCGGAAATCATCCAACGATCTGTTGAACCAGGTGATAAAAGTGGATACAGGTTAATGCATCCAGCTAATTTCCGAACTAAGATTCGCAAGATCAAGAGAGATTTAAAAAAAAGATCTCAGACATAGCATGTCAAGAGACACCCCAGCTTGCCAGACTGGGGACTTCTCTAACCCAACCCTCAGAATCAACGAATGGGATTCGAGGAGTTGAGCGGAAGCAACAGGAACACCCCCAGTCCACCGGACTGGGAAATTTTTCAAATCTTCAATCCCTCCCTCAGAGAAATTCAGTATTCTCTCGATTAGGGAATAAGCCTCAAGAGGAACGAAGAGCCAAGATGTCAGGAGATTCTCTCCAAGTGACGGTTCTCCAAGAAATTCCTGAGGGATCAAGTCAACGGAATGCCATGTCTTATCATGGACATAAAAGGAGACAATATCACAGAAATGCTGATAGAAAGGATTCCATGAAATATGCATCCATTAATGTCATCACTGCCGTTGCTGCTGATTCACCAGATGAGGCTCAATCAGAGGGATCAGATGAAGAGGTTCCTGCTCAAGAAGTTGCGCACACAGACCTAAATGAAGAAGGTGTGCGCACACGTAATCAAAGGCTTACCCAAAATCTGGGTATTCCTTCAAGTAACCCACTTCCCCCTCTCCGAAAAGGATCCAATAAGGGGAAAGGAAAGAATCAGGTTACTTCTCACCCTTCCTCTGAAGGAGGTCAATCGCTCTCATTAGAGCAAAGGCTTGCACAACAGGAGGAAGAAATGAAAGAATTAAGAAGGTTGAATGCAGAACTACTTCAGAGTAGTCTTCTTCTTAAGAATGCTGAAGTCCGACAGCCGAAGGAATTTGTTGTAACTACTGAGATGGATCAGGAATATCCTCCTTTATCAGTACACCCACAGAGGTCTAATCCTACGGGTCAAACGCAACAACGGTTGGCAGCACTACCATTAGTTGCAGCACCACCCTCCATGGCTGTCCAAGCTCCATTCATTGCACCTACCCAAAACCAAGTTCAACCTGACGTTTCTCAAAAGTTAATAACTACTATTGAGTCATTAACAGCTCGATTAGAAACTATGGAAGGGAAACGGGCGCAAGTTCAACCTGAAAAGAAAGTTTACCCTGAATGGGTAGATTCAATTTCTCCTCCATCCAGTTTTGGAAACCCTATTTTCCCTACTTTCAATGGATCAGGTGACCCTGAACAACATTTGACGCATTACGTGTCTTGTTGTGATCCTATGATGGGAACTCCAGAGCAACAAGAAGCAGTGAAACTCAGATGCTTCGTGCGAACCTTGCAAGGACCAGCTTTTGTCTGGTATACAAGCTTGAAATCCCGGTCAGTCATCGGATGGGAGGATCTTCGTCAAAAATTCCTTCTTCAGTTCAGCTCAACTTTTCCAAAAACAACAGTTTTCGATCTTACAAACTGCAAGCAAATGGAGAATGAAAGAGTCTCTGATTTCATTGCTCGTTGGAAGGGATTAACGTATTCCTTGAGTTTATCACTCCCTCAGGAGGAATTGTTGCCAATATGTGTGGCAAATTTGCGTGACGAATTACGCACGCCATTGATCCCTGTGAAATACACAGGAGGGTTTTGAGACCTTACTTCAATCTCTCAACAGATTGAAGATTCCCTTATGCAGGCTAAGGTTAAATCTCGTGTAATTCCATCAGCTCCAGGAAGAAGAATGGGTAAAGCAGAAACTGCTACAGTTATGCTTAAACAGGCACCTGTACCTATTTCTACTTCAAAACCTTCATCTTCTCGAAGGGCTCCACCTCCTGAACGCCAACAACAAAGGCTGTTTCGTCCAAATGATCAAAAAGATCAACGACGAAAACAATTTGAGGATATGAAGAGTAAAACATACTCTTTCCGAAGTGAGCAAGTTCCTGGTTACTTCATTTCAGCTCTGGAAAATAATTTGGTTCAATTACCAGTGCCGAAGAGACCAAACAAGGAAGGAGATGAAGACCGTCCCAATTATTGTCCCTTTCATCAAATGTTGGGACATCCCATCCAGGAGTGTTTTGTCTTTAAAGACCTCCTACAAAAGATGGTTGACTTGGGACAAGTCAAATTGAAGGGTTCTTCAGCTCATGTAGCGTGTATTACCGCTACAGATCCAGAGGAAAGAGCGAGTGGCAGGAAGTCAAAAGCAAAACTGCGAAAAAATATGATGATTGGATGGTCAGAAAGACAATCAATCGGACCCATTCCATTTTGCGAACACAATTGAAGAAGCCAATTGTGTCTCCTACAAAAGCTGCAGTAAAGCCTCCATCAAAGGACAAATCCTCAAAAGGGCAGCGCAATTCAAAGAAGAAAGAGGAATCAGGAGAAGATGAGTATGTATCAAAGCCTAAATTGTCTTTGACTCTGGCAGATTTCATTCCATCTACTTCAAAGCCACGGGCACCGTCCCACCAAACGGCACAGCCTAAACAGGCTAACCAGGCAGAGTCTTTATCAGACGAAGAGTTAATCTTTGGTTCTGTTTAATTTCAATGGATGGAGAACACATCACGACTCCAACTAATGCCATATTTCTGAAGAAGTATTTTGTATAAACACAAAATATTGTTCCCAGAACCAAGACTCTTACAATTGGTTCATACACCAAGGTCCGGTATGACCTTAAACTACACCATGGTCCAGTATGACCTTAAACTACAACTTCGTCCAACATGACATTAAACTGTGTCACGTATTCTGTCCGAGATGACATTAAACTATAATACATCCAACATGACGATAAACTGTACGGTCCATGCATATGACCTTAAACTATTCGCACTTATGTCCCTGCAACATGACACTAAACTGTGCAGCACCAATAGTCCTAACTACAAGACTTTAAACTGCATAGTCCCTGATTTTGTCTTACATGACAATAAACTGTATAGAAGTTCCTATATTTTGTCTGAGATGACATTTAATTATATTATGTCTTAGCAACATGACATTAAACTGTGTAGCACTTTCATCGTCCAACATGACGTTAAACTGTGTCAGTTCCCTTATCGTCCAACATGACGTTAAAATGTCACATTGGTTATTGATATGTCCTACATGACACTAAACTGTATATGTCCGAGATGACATTAAACTATATTGTGTCCTAGCAACATGACATTAAAACTGTGTGGCGCTTTCATCATCCAGCATGACATTAAACTGTAAAAAATCCCCAGAACTGATATCCTCATATTGGTTCACCTTAGTCCTAGCTACATAACTTTAAACTGTACAGCACCAGTTCGTCCTTGCTATATGACGTTAAACTATACAACAATGGTCCCGTATGACTTTAAACTGCATCATTCCTGGTCCATGTATACGACCATAAACTATTTGCAAATATGTCCAGCAAGACGTTAAACTGTGACGTCCTAACTACATGACGCTAAACTGTATAAAAGTCCCTCACGTCCGGAAAGACGTTAAACTATATAATCATCAAAAGTCCAGCATGACATTAAAACTGCACAATCCCCCTTTCGTCCAATATGACGTTAAACTGTATTGTCCCCATCGTCCTAACTACATGACGCTAAACTGTACAGAAAGTCCTTGATATGTCCTACATGACATTAAACTGTGCATCGTTAAGGTTGTTATTACCTCTTGTTTCTCACACCGAGTATGACTCACGTGAGCTTAGAGCGAACATCAACCATAACACTCCCTTTGGGCCACTAACCATGTGTAAGTCCCAACAACATTTTTTAGATCATTGTCCACAAGAACAACTTGATCATTAATTCATTCTTTAATTGAACTACACGGACTTTGATCCTTGCCCTCCAGGCTGGGTATGTAGGCAACCTCCCAAAGGTTCAAGCCCAAAAACAATCTCTTCACATTGGTTCACCACCATCTCATAGATGATGATTTGTGAAACCACCCCTGGAATCAATATCTTTACATTGATTCACTTTCGTCCTTGTTATATGACGTTAAAACTATACAACACTTTTGTCCGGTACGACAATAAACTACAATATTCTTTGATTTCCTCATTTGAGAAGGAACCATTATTAACATTAATTCTTTTTCAATCATGGTTTTCATTTTCAAAAGACTACGTACATACATGGTAATGCCTAAACTTTTTATCTTAGGTTAAAACCATCATTGCACTAAAGTCTCTTTTCACCCTTCACATGTACGAACCAAATTTGTACAAAGGGTAGCTCTAGAACTACGTGGACTTGATTCCCATCCTTATGGGATACGTAGGAACATTCGAGTGTCCCTCGAATCCAGTCCCAAGTCTTTTGGGCCTAACCCCAAATTTCACTTTCAGTCCCTTGGCTGAAAAGTCTTCATGAAAACACACACTGTGTATTCATTATTATGGTCCGAATTCTATGACCTTAAACTAAGATTACTCATACTTTCGTCCTGCACGACGTTAAAACTACATTTCAAGAACTACGTATGGCTTGATTCTCATTCTTATGAGATACGTAGTGAAGTCCAAGTTTCAATTCAGGACCCAGCCACAACATGATTATGGTTTTCATTGACCTATGTATCTCTATATACATTGGAAAATACCCATCTTTATGTATTATAATCCTAACCTTAAATATTTTCAGATCTTCATAACCCTTTTCATGACTTATAGTCACAAAAATGTCAAACTTCTGAGAATTCGTTTGCCTGACTATGCAGCACGTGCCCATAGGTGGCCTTGCATAAACAGTCCACATAACAGACTTGTCAGCCAAGAGATGCTATTTATTTGACCATGCAGCCAATGCCCATAGGTGGCCCTGCATGTTTTCAACCCCCTAACGGGTTTGTTAAATAATAGTAACTTCATTCTTGGGAAGAATGCCTCTTTTGTCCTTATTTGTCTTAAACGACAGTATGTAGGGATCCGCAAAAATAGCCATCCTTAACATATTTGTCCCATATCCTTTTTCATGATCTGAAAGTATTCAAGTCTATGGTTTATTCTTCTTCCCTACGTTTGGGTCAGACCTTCGTAGGAGTGATATTCATCCAGTTCTTCGATATTCTTGTTTGGAAATATCTTCTCCATATTCAAGTACCTCTTTCCATACAACAAACTCTATGCTTTAGAAAATTTGAATCTCCATAAACTTTCACTGGCTTTTAGCACTAGGAAAGTAAATTTCTAAGAGTTCTTTTGCCTAACTATGCAGCACGTGCCCATAGGTGGCCTTGCATAAACAGTCCACATAACAGACTTGTCAGCCGAAAGATACTATTTATTTGACCATGCAGCCAATGCCCATAGGTGGCCCTGCATATTTCAACCCCCTAACGGGTTTTGTTAAATAATAGTAACGTCATTCTTGGAAACTACTTCTTCTAATGCCTTTTAGCTCTTTTTCATATCATTCCTCAGATTCAAATATTCTTAAGCCATAGTTTACATATTTTCCCTCATACTTGAGTATGGTAATATGTTTTCAGATGAACTTTCAAGGAATTGTTTCAATTCTAATCCATTTTGGTCAAAGCTATTTCGACCTTAAACATTAGCCCCTTTGTGTCTGGCATGCATGACTTTAAACTGCCCACAAAAGACAAAGGAACTCTGAATAAAATTCAACTTCAAGCACACTTGCGCACTGCCCTTTGTGCCCTAAAGTCTTGTGTGCCCCCTTTTCCTTTGGATGGATTCAATTTCCTCAGAGTCAAATCCTCATTTCTCTCCGGATCCAACTCTGAGGGGGGACTTTTGTTGACGCTCCTTTCGTCACAGAATCTAAAGATCGGAAAAGGGAATATCTGAGCTCAAAGTGATTAATCCTTTGAAGAAACATCAAAAATCGACAAAGGGATGAACAAGGAGATCATTGCCCATAGGTCGCACAAGTTCCCTCATGGTCGCGCAAGTACACTTGCGCGCCGCCTAGTGGTCGTGCAAGTACTTGCGCGATGCCTTATAGTCGTGCAAGTGACTTGCGCGACCTAAGTGGTAACCGCCCGGTAACCGCCCAGGGTCTTCTCCTGCCTATAAATAGACCCTGTGGGCCCCCCCATTTGAGAGGATCTTTTTCCAGAAACTCGGATTGAAGCTCCCGACGCCCAAGTCTCTTCTCAAATCTTCCAAAACACTTCTAAGGTAATTTCTTACCTAGAATGGAAGATCTAAAGGGAAGAAGGAAGGCCTAAGTGTTGAAACTTATCAAACACTTGCGCGCCGACTTAATTCCTTCAAAATAACTTGCGCGTACCTTCTCTGGAAAAACCTCAAGAGGATTATAAAGGGTTTAATAAAGAGTCGCTCAAGTATTTCAACTCTGGTTGAAAATCGCGCAAGTATCCCTCATGTCGCGCAAGTATACTTGCGCGACCAATACTTGCGCGCCGCCGCAGGACTTGCGCGCCTTTCAGGACTTGCGCGCCCCTATCTTTTTTGGTGCCCATCCTGCCCATTTTTACCCCTCTTAAGCCATTTCACCCTTCCTATTCAAGATTCAGTCTTCAAGATACTCTTCAAAGCCATTTATGGCATGATTTCTTGATTTGACATCCTTGTCTGAAAGGAATTCTGCGAAATATCTCTCAAAACCTAGTGATTTAAACATCTTTATGTCACCAAAAATTGAGAGTTCATTCATTCAACCTCATCCTTTAAAGATGAGAGAATCCTAACTTGGGCATCTTTCTTAAGAATAAGCCCCAATCAAGTCCTTTAATTTTGGTCATCCTCCTCAGGAGTAAGCCCCAAACCTTAATCCCTAACCTGGGTCTCCTTTTCAGGAATAAGACTCAGTCATAACCTTGGGCTTCCTTTTCAGGAGTAAGCCCCAAGTCCCCTAACCTAGGATTCCTTCTCAGGAATAAGTCCTAGTCATAAATCTTGGGCATCTTCCTCAGGAGTAAGCCCCAATCAAGTCCTCTAAATCTTGAGCATCTTTCTTAAGAGTAAGCCTCAACCCCAACTTTGGGCATCCTCCTCAGGAGTAAGCCCCAAATTCTTAAAAGTTCCCAAACTTGGGCATCCTCCTCAGGAGTAAGCCCCAAACCTTAATCCCTAACCTGGGTCTCCTTTTCAGGAATAAGACTCAGTCATAACCTTGGGCTTCCTTTTCAGGAGTAAGCCCCAAGTCTCTTAAAATTTCTCTTAACCAGTCATAAATTACCTTTGATTTGGGTTTCCTCTTTAGGAATAAAACCCAATCATAAGTCCCCTCCTAACTTGGGCATCCTCCTTAGGAGTAAGCCCCAAGATTAGAGTATTCAAATCTCCATGAAGCACATATAACTTTGTGGACCCTGTTCTTGGATTTTCTCCCTAAAAGTAAATCCTAAACTTTCGTCTATCTGGGCAGTCATCTATACATAAGCCCCAAAACAAATTCTTATGATTGCATCTTTTATGGCACAATTGTCTGAATTTTACCAATACCTCTTGTTTCTCACACCGAGCATGACTCACGTGAGCTTAGAGTGTAAAAGTAATTATGACATTCATCCTTGAGCCATCAATCATAAAACATCATATCCCATCCCTCGAACTACGTGGGTTCTGATTCCTTTTTCAAAACAAAGGATACGTAGGTAGCCCATTTATGGGTTCGATCCCAACATTGAAATAATCTCTGTCCTTCTGAATGACGATAAACTTCAAGTGCCCCACTAAGTGGCTTTAAAACCAGCCTGGTCATCAAAATGACCAAGAGACTTTTATATAAATGTTTTGAAGGATACCATTGACCAAGAATCTCTAAACAAATATAGATGATTCTATATTGATGAAGAACCTCGAATACATATAAAAGATTCTCTAAATTTCTTGCATATTTAATCATTGATTGTTAAAACTAAAGGAAAGCTCATTTTATACTTGGTAATGTAATAAGGATTCACGAACTTAACTTAAATCTATAAAGAGAGTCCCGGAGTAGACAATAATTCCCCTCAAAAAGGTGTGATGAGTCCGACCTCCCATCCTCTCGACCAATGCAAATTCCTAAGCCTCATTAGCCCACAAGCTAATGAGCGCCTGCCTTTGGAAAGTAGGTCCAAACGGATGTGGAATCATTGGATGTTTCCGGTTCTACGAACAAACCCGTTAGAAACCGATCGGAACGTTTGAATCTCCCGTCCAGGAGGTCATCCCCGGATTCCGCGCGAAACAGGTTGTGAAGAGTTTTTTGAGTCCTATTTATGTATTAATATTTTTCAATGATTCACTAAGTGTATATTTATATGTTATCCTAAGGAAACTAATTGACATAACCAATATAACCCCTCAGATAAGAAACTTGTGTTTAAAAAACATCAAAATTTTCATGAAAGGGAGAATATATATAAAAGAGATAGTTGGAGAGTGATATAATTTGATGAATTCATGGATCAAGATATACATGAATTTCTATATAAATAGATTCCATAAATATAAAAAGAATATGACATTTTGGAGACAAAAGTATTGTATAGGAAAAAACTATTTTAAAAAACCTAAAGGATATGATTTTCTATTCACTGAGGATGATGACTCAATATTAGTTGATAATATAGAAACTGTGTCCCAAAAAGAAGAAGTAAGAGACACAAAAGATACTAGATGTATAGAATCCATGAATTTTAAAGTATATTTTATGTAGAAAAAATATGTAAGGGTTTTGGTATATCCTTTAGATGATGTAAATAATGTTGGTTGAAAATGATTATTCAAGTAGAAATTAGAAATGGATGTGAAATTCCATACATATAAGGTGTGACTGGTTTCAAATTAGTATAAATAGCACCATGGAATAGACTATGAAAGATCCTTTTCAAAATATTCAGTACTAAAATCCATAAAAACTTTACTTTACATTGTAGATTACCATTACTATAATTTTTGGTTGATAGATGTCAAAGAAACATTCCTTAATGGGAACCTTCAGGAGGATGCCTATATGATACATCCCAAAGGGTTTATGACTCCAAATAATTTTTATAATAAATTAATATTGCAGCGGTCCATTTATTTCATAAACTAAGAATCTATGTTATGTTGCAATCATTTTGATGAATCCATAACAAAATTTTCCTTCCTAAAGAATGAATGTGTTACTTATGTATAAAATTAATTTAGATGAAGTAAAGTCATTTTCCTTATTGTATATAATGGTTACACACTAGTTATTGGATACTAGGTAGAAGTCTTATAGTCCATTAATACATGATTGGAAACATGATTCTCCATGAAATACTTAATTAAAGAAATATATGTTCTTGGGATCATGATCAATAAAGTTAGATTCAAGAGTCTTCTTGGACAATGTCAATGTACATAAATTCACAAGATACTATATATATTTATCTTAGAGTAATCCATGAGGGGATTATTGAAAATTAAACTTGGCTTAAATATTTTTTAGGAAACATTTTCTTTTAACACATGAGTAGATATATAGTATGATAAGGATTCTATAAACATTTGTGACAAGGTTATTCATATATGGATTCAATATGCTATGCTAGATGTTTCTTATACCTTAATAACGATAGGGTAATATCAAGAATATATAAGAGACTATAATTGGATGGACGTAAAATGTTTTATAATGTACCTTAGGTGTACTAATGATATATTCCTAGTTTATAGAGTATATGAGGCTCTATAAATTGGGGTATATAAATTTTTTTTTCAAATAGATCAAGGTGATCTAAAATTGAAATAAAGATATATATTCACTCTCAATGAAGGTTTTGTTAGCTAGAATATTTCAAATAAACTATCGGTCACTGATTCTATATTAGAATCCCTATATATTATAGCATATTATGTATCCAAATAAGTATTTGGTATAGATAACTGCATCTATGAGCTTGATGTGGTTCCTATGAAAAATGATTTTATCATAATTTACTATGATAATACTATAGTGGTATATCCTTCCAAGGAGACAAGGTCACATATGTGGATAAAAAACATACTCCATTAGTATTATCTATTCCTTGAGAATGAGTTGAACCAGCTTCAAAACCATAGCACAAATTCTGACATTAGCACGAATCCGAACCTTGAAATCAACATCTAGATAAAGATCAATTCTTTTCACACATTTAAGGAAAGTATGAGAAAACAATTTTCTAAAGTTAAATGGTTATCCGACAGAGACAGAAACACTATGTTCTATAATTCCCTTCAAGGATCTTGAAAATCTTGTAGACCTCTTACCTCTTTAAAAGATGGTGACAACATTTTAGACAGTGAAAATGATATTTACAACCATATTGTGTCTCATTTTGAATCTGTCTTTAATGGCCCTGATAGAAACAATGACCTCTTACCTGAGATAATTCTGCTTTTGGTTAGCGATGAAGATAACAACTTTCTTCTTAGAACCCACTTGATCATGAAATTAAATACATTGTCTTTAGTTTAAACCCTGATAGTGGTCCTGGCCCTGATAGTTTTAGTAATGGTTTCACTAAACACTACTGTGATATTATTAACTTTAATGTTTTCAAGATTGTTAAATCCTTCATCTCCAGTGTTGTTCTACCTCGTGGTCTAAACGCTCAATTTATCACTCTAATTCCAAAGGTTTATAATGCTTCTGAGATCTATTCTTTTAGGCCCATTTCCCTCATTAACACCCTCTATAAAATAATCACGAAAATCATTGCGAGCAGACTCTCTTCTATCACTAACAAATTATTCTATTGGAATCAATTTGGGTTTATCAAAGGTAGATCCATCCAAAATTGCATTTGTCTTTCTTTGGAGTGCTTTAACACCTTAAACATAAGCAACAGAGGTGGTAATATTTCCATTAAATTGACATTAAAAAAGCTTTTGATACCATGGACTGGAGATTTATTTGTATGTTCTTCATTCTTTTGGTTTTAGTGATTCTTTTATCACTAATATACGTACCTTATTCAATTCAGCCTCCATATCCATTTTTATTAACGTTTCTCCCCAGGGTTATTTCAAAGGTACTAAAGGTATCAAGCAGGGGGACCCTATTTCTACCATCCTTTTATCCATTATAGAGGACTATCTTAGCCAACTTCTAACATGTCTGGTTGATCAAAACAAACTCAAACCCATCAATGTTTCAAAAAATCTAAACACTCTTACTCACCGGTTGTATTTTGAAGATATCATTCTCTTTCTTCAAGGTGATAATAGAAATATTCACACCCTCAAAAATTCCCTTGCGCACTATGAGGAAATCTCTGGTCAAATGATTAGCTGGAACAAATCTTCTATTTACTTTGGAAACTTTTTTGCCTCTAATAGTAAATGAAGCATTATAAATGACTTAGGCATAAAATAGGGTTCTCAACCTTTTAAGTACCTAGGTGTCCCCATCTTTTTGGGAAGACCCAAATCCTATCATTTCCTTGATATTTCCAATCACTTTACAAACCAACTTTCCTCTTGTAAAGGTAAGTCTCTCTCTATGGTGGGTAGAATCTTCCTAGTCAAATCTACCATTGTCTCTAAAATGGTTTATTCTATGATGGTTTACAATTGGCCAACTAGTATTATTAAAAAAATGAACACTTCAATCAATTTTTTTTTGGACTAGTAGCACCGTGGAACGGAAACTTTTCACCATCCCCTGGTCTGCTTGTTGTCAACCAATTGATAAGGGAGGTATCGGCATAAAAAATATCAAACATTTTAATAAGGCTCTATAATTTAGGCTCACTTGGAACTTATTCTATAATAACTCAGAGTCTATCAACTTCCTCCAAAATAGATTTCTTTAGAAACTTAAGAAAGGAAATTCTACCTTTCTTACCTCCTCTATCTGTTCATCCATAAAGTATTCCTTTTCTCACATTATGAGTAACTCTAGGTGGATGGTCTCCAGAAACTCCTCCCTGAATTTCTGGTTAGATAATTGGGTCGACACTCCTTTAATTTCTTGGGTTTCCCTTGACTAAATCCCTTAGGACACCAACCTCTCTATTAGATATGTTCTTAACTCTCGTAATTATCCTCTTCCTGATAACATTATGAATGTCATTGACACCTATCCCTTCTCAAACACTGACGATTTCTTAGTTTGGGAACCTGCTCACAATGGTATGCTTGACTCTAAAAACATTTACAACCATTTCTTTGTAACTCTAATAGTGATTTTGGGTGGTAAAAACCTTTTGACAAACCTTGGATAAAACCCACAAGATTTACTCTTATTTGGTGACTTTCTCATGACAGACTTCCCAGTGATGACCATATTCAGTCATCTGGTTTTCAACTTTGTTCTAAATTCAACCTCTGAAAACAACACAGAGAAGATGCTAATCATATATTTCTTTATTGTTCCACTGCTTCTGCTCTTTGGAATTATATTTTTGATATATTTTATTGCAGATGGTGGATGAATTACTCTGTCAAAACTCAATTAAAGAGATGTGTGGATCTTAATAGTTCTCAAAAAATTAAAAACATTTTTCTTGCTGTTGTCGCTGAACTTCACCACATGATCTGGTATGATAGAAATGATATTATTCATAATAAATTCTCAACCAGTCTTAATGCAGGAAAAAATCATATTTTCATTGCCATTCTCAAAGATGATTCGATCCAAATGGTTCACTGTAACAACATGATGCATGACTTCAGCATCCTTCGACGTTTACATATCTTTGGAAACTATTTCCAACCACACCACACTTTTGAAGACTTCTAGAATTCCCCTCTTCTAGGATAAATTAAGGTTAATTTGGATGGCGCTTACAAAGGTAATCCTGGTCCTGTAGGTTGTGGCGCCATATTCAGGAATCACACAGGTCAGATCATTGGTTGCTTCTATGGTAGCTGTGGCATTTCTCCCTCTCTAGAAGTTGAAATTATGGGTACGATTCATGATGTATATTTTTCCAAACAACATGGCTAGAACAACCTCTAGATTGAGGGCGATTCGACCACTATTGTGCAAGATGTTTGGAATGGCATGATACATCTTTCATGGATGATCACCACATGATGGATTTACTGCATTCATGCTCTTCATGACATCAACTACATCATCACTCATATATATTGTGAAGCTAACATGGTTACTGATGGTTTTTCAAACAAGGAAGTCAATCAAGACATCATCTAGTTTGATGGGCTTCTTGGTGACTTACTTCCCTTTCATAATAGAGATTGTAATATGCTTTCATATTTTAAACTTTTTTAACTCTTTTCTCTTATATCTATAGTGCCTTGGTTTTCTTGGCCAGGCACCACCAACTTTAAAAAAAATGTGAGAATATTTTCCATATAAGATAACATGGAGGACCCGTTGACTAAATCCCTTTCATAAAATAATCATGAATATCATTTAAGAGGTAGTAGACTAAAATTCATTATAAAATGACACAACTTCAAGTGGGATTATATTATATTTGGTTCCCTAAAACCAACTAATTAGTATTTTATATTTTTTGTATATACATGTATCTGAATATTAATAAATATATTATCACATATTATTTCAAAAACTAACCTGGAACACCCCTGATTAGGGTAACCAAGCCAGCACATGACATGGAATCAAGGGTATTCCTAATACTCACATACTGGAAACTAATTCATAGGAATGAAACATATACTAATTTTAATGATTTCACACTACAAAACATTTAATATCTCGGTACTTCCATATAGAATTATAACATGACCACTCCATACATCAGATAATCATACACATAAAACAATCAATTTTAATTACAACCAAAACCAAATGAGGTATAAAGATTAAAAATAATTTTAGACTAATAAGTAAAGACAAACACCACATCCAATAATTCTCAACATCAATGAAATGAATCATTAAATACAATATTTAAATAAAAATAAAAAGGAAATCTAGATCATAAATGCAGAACTAGTATGAAGCATGAGAAAAATGAAATACAAAAATAAACAAAGAAGACCAAACTACTTAACTCCATGATACAAGTGAAACATCTTGACTTATAAAATCTAATAAACATTATAAAATTATTGGAATAAACCTCTGAATTTGAGTAGAACCCATGGTAAACCTAAAATATAATAATATTGACCAACAATTCCCCATAGGTATCTTCATCACACCCCATGCATAACCATCCATTTCATGCTAGTTTGAAATAAAATTATAAATGATATCATTTCTAATTATTTTCAAGAAACAATCATTTTTAGTATCAATTAAAAATATTCATGTTAAGACCTTAATGTTATGTGTTTTAAAATAAAACGATTCATTATAAACTAAATGTGGAGGAAGAACTTGTTATGAGAAAAAAAACTTTCTAAAAGGTTTCCTTTAATAATATCCATGTTTGTAGAAAACACCATGAAGGTTAAAAAACCAGGAAAAACTTTACATTTTAATTAAATAGGATACCCAATATATTATAAACAAAAAAAATATTATTATTAACAAAAAAAAATAAAAAAAATTAAATAATCATCATCATCATCATAGAAGGTCCTATAGGTTACAAGAAAAGGAAACTACACACTCCCCATGTTCCCAAAAAGAAAGCACACACCCCATCACAGGGTTAACCCACTCCATAGAAAGCTAATTACATTGACTAGACCAAAGTCCCAATGACTCAAAATCCATTTACATTGGTCTGAAACCCAATATTCATCACTGAATTACATCACCACTTTCCTATATCAATGCTTGTGTCACTGCAAGCATATTAAATTTTACAAGGGGGATTATGGGATTATAACTCTGGTCTCTTGGATATGGAGGTTGTTGGTGAGTACCACTTGACTATGACTAATGAAACATAACACCAACAACAACAACAAAAACAATAACAATAGCCATAACAAAAACAACTACTACAACAATAACAACAAAAATAATAACAATAAACACCCATCGACTATTTCAAATATATAGGAGAAACAAAACCATCATAGTATATAAAACAACCTAGTTATCATGGGAACACCCAAGAGTATAGGGGTAATACAGAACAATACTAAAATAAGCTATATCTTATCAACATTCCTAATGCAATCCAACCACCCTAATGATTGGTCTTACCATATTTGTACCAACCAAGGGGAAATTTCCAAAGTAGGTTGAACACCATACTATGGGCCACTCGCAAGAGCTTAATCATTAGCAAATGATTCTTGTGCAACCAGAAATACCACTACTTACACTCAATTCCACATGATATGTATACATGAAATAGAGATGGGAAATCAATAAAAAAATAAGAAATGGAAGTATGTATTCTTGTGTGTGTGTGTGTGTGTCTGTTTGTGTGTGTGTGTGTGTGTCTGTTTGTATGCATGTATGTCTGCTTGTGTGTCTATTGTTTTGTGCATGTACTAAATAGAATTCGTAAACACACCCTCTCAATTGAACACCATTTAAAGAAATATCCCATTTCTACAAGAACAATAATATATAGAACATATATTTTAACAAGGACAATTTTATCTACTTTAATTAAACTATACAAGCTGAACATTACAAGTATAGATTTTTATCAAGAAAATTTTCTTTATAATGTGCCAAGAGGGCCATATAAATTTTATTTAAGTAAGTTATACAAAACACCTTTAAAACCAAATCATATAAATATAATTAAATATATCAAACAATTAATAATGGGAAAAAATTATCAATTTTAAATCCAATAACAGCCTTAATTTTTAGAAAAATCTATTAAAATTTTCTTGAAAATCTAAATCATACATTAAAATGGGGTTTTTCTTAGAAATCACCATATATAAATTTAAGAAACTCCTAGGCTTGAGTCATTATAAGAATGAATATTTTAGTATTCTAATATAGGAAACCCTAATAATAATCAAATATATCCCAAATGAATAATAAACCTCTTTTGTAAAAAATAAATATAAAAACATAACATAACCGTAAAAACACTAATAACATGGAAAAAATAAGTAATAAAATGTGATTTTAAATATAAAGGTTCATTCATGGAGTTACCTACTTCAATATCACTGAACTCACTCCCCATGTGTTAATTAACCACTAGGATGAATGGTAAATCAAATAATTAATCATTAGAAACTATTTATTTTTAATTAAAACATTAAAATCATATTTAATTTAATCTTTTAAAAAAACTTCATCTCCCATGGGAACAAACTTTATGGATAACTTCCTCTCATAGAGACAAACCCAACGCCATCGATGACACATAATTTTGATTAATATCAAAGTACATATTGAAGAGATAATGTGAATAAATTATAGAGAGAGGGGGGAGGACATATAGAGTGATGATATGAAGAAAATACCCCATATGAGACACCAGCTACAAAAGTCCCTCATCCACATTTTATTTCACGTTTTTTATCTATTGATGGTTTGTTTTAATTCATTTTTTTTATTCATTTTTTCCTCTAGTAGAGTGTATATTTTCCACCACCTTAGGGGTTGATTCCACACTCCCCAATGTCATTCATTTGTTATTATTACTATTATTGTTTTTATTATTGTTATTATTTTTAATTATTACTTATATTTTTTCCATTTAAAACATGAATATTTGGGCATATTGTCCCTACTAAATTATGGTCCACCACACCCCCACATGAATCATATTCATTATTATTTATTTATTTATTTTTTAAACCATATATAACTATTACTATTTAAAATTTAATGTTTTCATATATAATAATAGTTCAAAAATCATCTCA
The DNA here is from genome assembly GCA_963277665.1 of Viscum album. NCBI lineage: Eukaryota > Viridiplantae > Streptophyta > Magnoliopsida > Santalales > Viscaceae > Viscum > Viscum album. Next base: position 83,409,888 of record OY728140.1, on the reverse strand, counting down.
AAAAAATAAAACAACCCCTTTATTAAATTCATACATTGATAATATTATTAGTAACCAAACATTTATATTTCTATTTTTTCAAAACAAATAACAAGTTCACTAATTTTATTTTTTACCATATAATAAATATTTGAAAGTAATTAAATTTTATTTAAATTTAAAATATTCCAAAATTATTTGATACATTTTCACTCAATCACATTTTTCTATTTAAATAATACTATTATAAAAAATTAAATTAAGAAATATGAGAGGATTCATATTAATTGTTCTTGAACATTATATTATGGTGATAATCTCCACAGTTTATTTTTCACATTGAAAGGTCATATAAGTTCCCTTCTATAATGATACCATTGATGTGATATGAAAATATTCTATAACATTAGTCATATAGTCATATGATGTTGTCTGATAGGACACAGATTATGCATACTATCAGGTGTTGGATTCTCATAAGGGGATAAGAATTCAACTCATGATACTCACACTTTGTAATCCTTGAGATTTGATATTATTAGATTATAAACATAAGTAGGGATTACACATATTTATATATCATTGTATATTCTTGTTTGTGAATTTGAACAATGATATTTTTATGTTGAGATTTTTATTAATACATATGATGAATTGTGTAGTTAGATGTATTTCCAAATAATCTATGATTACATATGTTTGTGGTGATATAGAATATGTTGGGTTTTTTCATGAATGATATGTTATTACTCTATATATTAAAAAAGTATTTTTTTTCCCATCCATGTCTATGGAAGAGGATAACTTCACCCTTTTGTTGTAATGAAACTGTCAACATATATTTCATGGCCATGATGTATTGACTAGTTCATTTCAAGAATTAAAGGAATGACATTAAAAGCATATAGGTTGATAACATGAGTGTGAAACCTTATTTTTGTGATATCAAGACAAAATTATTATATTAAATATGAACTATACTATCATTGAAGTCGGTCAAAGTTTAAAATTTATATTCCTACTAGCTACTTTATATGTGGAAAGCAGGGTCGAACCCATAGGGAAGGCTAATTTGGCCACTAATTACTAAAAAAACATGGCAAGCTCCACTGTTGTCAGTAACGGAGTGGTTTTTCTATTTATTTTTAATCTTTTAATATATTTTTTTATGTTTTAACAAACTAAAATGTAAAACTACACAACTCTTGTAAATTTTTTCTACCTACACTAAAACAGAGTATAGCTGAAAGAAAGATGAAACAATGAAAATAAGATGCTGATAAAAGACAAAAGAGATCAGTGCTCGGGGATTTATCTAGTCTACTAGTTTGAATTGTTTACCCTAAACATGTAGAAGTAATACTTCATACCACTAGATAAAAATGACTTACTTCCCTCGCTAGAAGTTAAGTCACGGAAATTGTGCAACTCAGATTTCGCCACTCCAAGACGTACAACTCCAAAAAGACGATTTAAAAGATCAACAACACAAACTCTCTGTAAGTGCTGAAGGTTTCGTTACAAGTTGAAAATTTAAAATATGATTACATAATAAAACTCTCCGAATGATTACAGAGTTTAGAAAATTTCAGTGCTTGTGGTACGAAGTAGATAAGTGTAATTAGAATTGATCTCGCCGATCAATTCTAGTCACAGAATAATTGATTAATGAGAAGCATGAAAATGATTACCAGTAGAGCTAAAACTCTCCCCGGACTAAAATTTAGATAACAGAAATATTTTTCATTATCACTATCACGAATACAAAGGACATTCAAACACAGAGGAAGAAATTTGAAAGAAAACAGAGGAAGAAAACTCCCTCTGCTCGCATCAAATGTTGCTCCTAGTCCTCTGCTCTGCTCCGGGACTCAAGTGTTAGTCGAGTGTGTGTCTCTCTGAGTCAATGAATGAATCTCCCCTGTGTCTAAATTCTCCCATGGGAATCCCCCCTCAAATTCTGCTGCTGCTCTACTTTAAATATCAAATGTCAACTGTTGCATGTCACCGCACGTCTTCCACCGACTCCCAAAAAAAAGTCTTCACCCACGCACTGCAAAATGTCCATTTTTTCGCGACCAACACGTCGCGCTATCTTTTCTCACGTAACTAACTTCGACAAGTTAGTTGTATGTATCTGGACGCGTTTCCACCTTTTGAATGAACCTGCACATGATAAATTCAAAATTAAATAATTAAATATTAACAAAATCAAATAAAAAGTTCCTATTATAGTACTTATTTAAAGTTAAATAATAAATATCTTAAATAGATAATTATTATCTAATTTTATATTATTTATAAAACTACCCATTTAATATTACTATGGTATTACATAAATTATTAAAAAGTTATTAATTTAATTAATTTAATAAAATAATTACTAAGTTATTAATTTTATTATTCTTAACTAAGTTATTAAAACTAAAAACATAAATAATTATGTTGATATTTTAAATTGTATTAATAATTTAATTATTACTATTAAAGAAATTAAATTGTTATATTAATTAATTATTTAGTTAATTTTAATTAAGAAATAAAAATTAATACTTATGTTTTAAGTATTTAAATTAATATGTATGTTTTATAATTTTATAATTATTATTAATTATAAATTTAAACTATTAATGGTGAACTAATTAATTGTTAAAACTTATTATTAATTTATTTTAATAATTTAGTTTATGATTTATCTATGTATTAAAATTTAATTGTTTTAAAACATAACTTTAATTATGTTAATTTGACTTAATAAAGTTACTTTAACTTTACCATTTACGTTTTCTTTTGTTTATGTATTTTTTTTCCAACTTTACTTTTATTATACTTTATTTATTATATTTTAGTTCATTTTTTGTGTCATATTCTTCTTCCCTCCCCTAATTCGGCGCATCAAGGGGAGGGTTTCTTCCTCCTCTGCAACCGACGGCCTGGTCCACTGCTCCAGTCCGGCAGCTACATCCTCGGCCTTCAGCTGCACCGGCTCGAGCCTCCTCGTAGTAGCATCCAACAATGGCGGCATGAAGCAACAGCGCATCCCCCTACTTAGCAGCAAACCCACGGCGACCCTCCTATAGCGGCATGGCTACTGAGTTGCTCAGCGAACCTTGGCTTGGGTTAAAGACCACAGCGGTGCCTTCAGCTCCTCCCAATGGAAAGAAAATGGCGCGACTCCCTATTCCTCTCGAGTAGCGGTGTGACTCCTCCTCCTCTCGAGCAACGGCGTGACTCCTCTTCCTTTTCCAGCATGTTGATGTGCACTCCAGCAACTCAACATCAGCAAACCTCCTCTCCAGCACATCCAGCGGCAGCAGTCCAGTGGCGTGAGGAAAAGTGACGGGAGATGTATCAGTAGCTACTAATTGAGGATGGGGTATCGGTAGCTCGGCTACCGATAAAATAAAAAAAACAAACAGTGAGGTTGGAGGAATCGTCTATCGGTGAGGATAGGCGGCTGATTAACAGTAGCTAGGCAGTAGCTGTATCAGTGAGGCAAATAAAAACACAGTATCGGTGGGGGACAGCTAGTGATAGAAGGGTTGAGCAGTGCAGAGGAAAAAGAAATATCGGTAGCTGAGCTACTGATAGAATAAAAAATAAAAGAAAAAGTTCACCATTCGTACGTAAAATAATAGTTTCCTGAAATAATATAGAAGTAAAACTAAAATAAATTAAATAAAAAGACTTAAGATGATTAATTAATAAAATTCTAAATACCATTAATTCATAACAGGATTTTTTTATTAAACCTTAAAAACATTAAATTTATTAATTAAAGAAAACTAGATGCATACAATTAAATTAATAAACTTGATTACTATTAAACTAAATTAATAAGAGACTTAAAATAAAATAACTAAATAAATTTATTAAATAGTAACAACAAATAAAAATAAAAACAGTGACCCAAATAAATCACCCAAACTCTTAATTTACTCACCGGTAGACTAAAACAATTATGAAATGAATTAAAATTCAATCTGCATACATAAAATAAAATAATTAAAGTTTAAAAACTCTTAGTTAATTAATTAATTAACTAATTGAACTAATAAAATTAAGGGAGAACCAATTTAATTAATTTAAAATCATACATAACTTACTTAAATGACGAGCAGAAAGACTAAACACATAAAATAATAAAACTAACCTATTCTAATGTAACTTAATTAAAAGATTAATTAATAAAATAAAGGCTAAGAAAATTAAATAAAATTACAATGATTAAATAATTATTTAAAATAAAAATTAACTTATTAAAAAGAAATCAAGCAGAACTAATTTAAACTAGTTACTCATCGTTTTTATTTTTATAAAATTAAAGGGCTTACCGCTACTGAAAAATAAGAGCTATCGGTAGTTAAAATTAAAAGCTACCGGTAAGACAAAAAATAAAGCTGCCGTTAGATTTAGAAAAGAGCTACCAGTAGGAAAGAGTATCGGTGATGAGGGTCACCGATGGAGGCAAGGTCACTGATAGAGAGTACCAGTAACCTGTTATCGGTAGCTAAGCTACCGGTAGTCTGGAAAGCCGAACTAAGTTATATAAACATTAAAAATTAAAAGTAAATTAATTAGAAAACTCAATATTTATTAATAATGAAAAATTAATTAAAATAAACAAATATAAATTAAATAAACAAATTAAAAATTATTTATATTAAAAAAAGAAGGAATAAATCAATTATTTAAAGGTACATAATTACATAAAATGTTATAAAAAAATAAATAGTTGAAAATTTTAATTATAAAAATACAAAAGTGCATTGATTAGATAAAAAGTATCAAAATAATTAAATAAATCATTAACAGTTAATAAACATGATGTGGAAAACTGTGTAAAAATAAGGCCACATCAAACTCCCCCACACTTAGGCATTGTTTGTCCTTAAACAATCCCATGTTTTATTCTCTTTGAAAAACAGAAGTATGGAATTAATGAATTTGTTCAAAGTGTAACATGTCCAACATTCAAAACAGAGGACAACACATAATAGCAGGCTCTTAGAAAATGAATTACTCATATGAATCTTACCTAAAACAAATACTCAAGGGTAATTAAGAACACAAATATCAACCATCAAAGAAGATGTCATGCCTCATATGTGACACAACATAGTGACTCATTTCAATCCAAACTCAGGTTCTAATCTCAAAAGAGACATGAGGTAAAATATCAATGGAATTATGACCTCAACCAAGGAACTTTTTACTTTGACTTTTTCACCTAGGTTCCAAAAAAAAATTAATTTCTTTGTGAATCACCTCAATGATACAACCTAAATGATTCCTATATAAACCAATCGATCCCTTCCTCATCTGGAGTTCATCATTCCCCTCACCTTAATGAGATCATTTTTGACCCTACACACTTTATTTATTTTTTCCAAGACATGTATCATTGTGCTAAGCACTGTGTAATGCACTTATTCAAGGTGTAGAGAGGGATTTTAGTTAACATAAATGCACCCAGCATCTAGGGTCTCAGAGACTAACCGTGGGATCCCAGATTCCCAGGATACTTTAGTTTCAAAAGATTTATATCAAAACCAGTTACATTGGCTCATTAAAGCAATTACCATTAATAAATAAAAGAAAATATTGAGGCCCCTAGATTCAGAATCAAACTTCCAGTTCCAAAGGGTATGATCATAATTCCACAAACATGGTACCCATATCAATTCCAGAGGTAGGTCCTAAACCTAATTTCCATCAAATCACTATGTAAGACCACTCAACAATCATCCAAACTCATTAATTTCAGATTCTATGCAATCCTTAACTACCAGAAAAAATCTTATTCTAAGGAAAGACCCAATTGAAGAAAATTTAAAGCCTAAAATTATGCAAGAATTTTGAAAAAAAATTATCTATTTTTTACAAAAAGTTTGAAGTTGCAGTGGGAATTGATGCGCTTACATTAAAACACAGTTTAGCATAGTCAATAATTGACCCCTCCCCCACACTTAAAACCCAACATTTTCCCCAATGTTGAGTTCAAAATATGGAGAAGAACACTTAATCAATTATAGTTCAAAATAGATTTTCAATTAAGTAGATTTTTGACATGTATAAAGGGTCTCAATAAAGATCAAAAATTTAGTTTTCCACAAAGGTTAAATTAATAGCAGGTTCATTAGCCAGTACATTCATTAACATTTATGTCATGTGACAAAGATTTTCTATTAAAGTTCAAACAAGGCATGAAACTTCATAAGTGCATAGTGGATAGGGTGTAGCATTTTAACAAATTGAGTTCCATAATATGTTCAATACAGTAGACAAAGTACATGCTAAACACATCAAAGATACAATAAAATTCAAAACAATATTTTTCAGTCTTCATGAACCCACCACACTTAAATTCAAGCAGTGAGAGTTTTTAAAATCAATGAAATTCAATTTACATCAACAGGCACATGAAGATTTTTGTATATCATAGTAACATATAGCAGAATTTTTAAAAGTAAACATATAGAAGATTCTATCCTAAAAGTCATCAGGAGCATAATAATAAATGCAGCATTAAGACTTGAGTACTTCCCTGAATATATGATGCCTTTACACCTCCATCATGATAATTCCACTCCTTTATTGACACAAGCAGCAACATCCTGAAAAACAAGGAATGTTAGCCAATAACAAAATTCTAGAAGATATAGAGCATAAGGAAGACAATCCAAGAAACACTTTATTCAACACTAAAGAGTATGAAAATGAAAACAAAGAAGAAGCATGGGTTGACTCCCATTATGCACTGATTTTTAAGTCTTCAGTTAGACTTTATTTAATCACAATTTTTATTTATTAACAAAAGAAAAAAAACATGGGTTGCCTCCCATGCAATGCTAGATTTAAAGTCCCCAGCCAGACTCAATTTTCCTAGATATTTCTATTAATGGTCATTTAATGGAAATGAATTATTAATAATGTGAACTTTACTATTATCTAAAGATTCAAAAATAGGATCACCCAACACATTCTCATCTACAGTTCCAAGAAATATTCTCAAAAGTTCTTTTAATGAATGAGTTGCTAATACACTGTCCAACCCACTTTGGCCTCTAAAGACCACTTACTCAGCTTTAAAAATGTTCAACAGCTTCTTCAGAAAATCACCAATTTGACCAGAAATACTGACATGGATTCCCCCACACTTAGAGGTCATCTCTAACCTAGAATTAGAAGAAAAAAATCATGAAACTCTTCAGTATTTTCATAGAATATTCCCAGCACATCTTGAACAAAAGACAATTCAGGAAACTCTCGGAAGGAGGAATCATATTCAGGTTCCAACAGGTGGTACTCAATGTCCACAGATGACTCGAATGATGTGAATTTTTCATGTTCAGGTTGGAAGTCATCACAAACAATATCAAATTGATCAAGAAAGAAAGTTCCCAGAAAATACACTTGCTCATTATGGGCACAATTTAATTTTTCATCAGGACTCATACCAGAACATTCACCAACTTCAGAAACCCTTAGACAGTCATATTCATAAGGAAAACTTTCAAAAACAGGTTGAGATAGTTCAGGGAAAGAATGTGACTCACTCTCTAGAATGGGTTCTAAAGAAATATTTTGTTCATCTAGAGGAGGGAGTGGGACAGGAATAGAAGCTTGAAGAAAAGTTTCAATAGGCCATGGAATCAAAATCTCTGTGAACTTAAGAGGAAAATAACCATACTTAGCTCAGACCTCAATTTTAAAACATTGATTCTTAGCAACATCTGTCAAATCACAACCAACCACATGTTGAGGTTTTTCAAACACTAAAACTCCTCCACATCATCAATGGCTTGAAGAGTGAGCTTCCCCTTGGACACATCAATGACAACACCAGTTTTACCAAGAAAGGGTCTCCCTAAGATGATTGGGACTTTTTCATCACACTCCATATCTAAGATAAGGAAGTCTTTGGGTAGTGTAAGTTTTTTTACACTTACTAATAGATCATCCACCCTCCCTGAAGGGTGTGTGAGTGACCTGTCAGCAAGTTGAAGACAAAAATAAGTTGGTTTCAAATCCCTGAGACCCAACCTTCTAAAAAGGGAGTAAGGCATAAGATTGATGCTTGCCCCTAAGTCACACAAACAATTAATTTTCTCACTTTCTCCAATTTTTCATTGAATAATGAAGTTGTCGGGATCTTTTAATTTTGGAGGCAACTTCTTTAACAAAATGGCACTACATTCCTCATTGAGATTAACATTGTACAACTTCTTCCAATCATTTTTATGTTTTAGAAACCTTTTGGTAAAAGAAACATATGAAGGGATTTTATCTAAAGCTTCCACAAATGGCATGTTGATACTAAAGTTTCGAATCATTTCAAGAAACCTCAAATAATCAGTTTCATTATTCTTCTTCACTCTTTCAGGGAAGGGAATGGGAGGGGCATAATTTTTAAGAATAGGTTGATTATTCTCCTTCTCCTCAATTCCATTGTTTTTCTTTTCTTCTTTAATAAACTACCACTTCATTTTCCTAGTTTCTTGAACTTTTTCAGGTGCAAATTCAACATTATATTCAGGTTGAACAAAGCTATCCAGATTTCCAAATTCGGTTTCAAGCATATTTTTCTTTCCAGATTCAGTTTCTTTATCAATTTTAGTTTTCCCAGAGAGTTTCTTTACTTGTTCTTGGTTTTGAATGCCATATCTAGTGGATACAGACATGATATTCTCTCTTGGATTAAGAATTGAAGTGTTGGGCAGCTTGCCCTTTCCCTTATCACCTTGATCCTTAGCTATTTGAATTATTTCATGTTCTAAATTGTGAATCTTGCCATCTGTTTCCTTCTTAATGAACTGATTTCTCCAAAAACTTGTTGTAACAACCCCTTTAATGTAACACCTCATGCTTCCCCGGTACGTTTCCCTTTGAATAATGCAATGGCGTGCACTGTACACAACTTCGAGATTCTAACACACCACAACCAATCAAACTAGCCGTTATGAATAGTAATACCTACTTTTTGAAATTTTATAAATTTTATCTTTCAAAATGGACTTCATTTTTGTATTCGTAATATCAAAATTACCTTAGGGTGAAATTTTGGTACTTTTCGGATAACTTTCATATTTTGATGAATAGTGAAAATTACTAAATTTTAATTAAAAACAACTTTTTTAATCGAAATAATTAATAGTGATATATTATTAATTTGAGTGGTTTTAAAGTATATTTATAATATATTATTAAAATTTAATACAATTTTGGTCATTGGATGTAATTTCACATTTAAACTAGACATAAACAAGTGCCAGTCTTTTGATAGTTATTATCTTTTAAAAACATGCTATTTGTTTTGACGACGGGAATTAATTTTTTAATTAATTAATGCAAATGATAAGTTTTGAATTTGGTAAAATAGACATCATTTTTTAATTCATAATATCAAATATAGATTAGGCCAAATTTTTGGTATTTTTCTGGAAACTTTCATTTTTTGATGAATAGTGAAACCACTAAGTGGTAGTTAAAAAACTGAATTTTTCATAAAACTTAATTTTACCGCTTCTGTGAGTAGAATTTCGAAAATCCAATAAACATGGCTAATATCAAGGAGTAAAATTTTTTTCAATGAGATGAAAATAATTTTTGGTGAATAGTAACTTTTTACTTTTATTTACCACGGTTAAAAGTAAATAGGGTAATTAAGGGTAAAAATGATATTAATATTACCCTAAAAAATGTCCTAATTATATTGGAAAAGTGTATCTCGACCAAAAACAACCTTAGGAGTAAAATATTATCATTTAGGTCCACTTGTATTAGATTAGTACATTTATTATTATTTAATTCAAAGAAGAGTTAAAAGAGTTAAAATCAAAGTTTATTTACGAAATCATTTTTAATATAGGGTTATACATAAGATAAATTCTATTGTAAATATTAATTTGAAAGATAAAACTATTTCCTACATAATTGTATTTTATTTTAATTTTTATACATTAAATAATTTAATTTATTTATGACACAATGGTGATGCAGTAATTACCTAATTAATGAAATATTAAAATAATTGATATTATAAATATCGAAATAAATGTAATTTGAGACTTTTTATGAATTCCACTAATTTTATAGGTTAATATGACATATTATGATTGGTTATATAAATTGTGTTCGAAGTAATAATGCTGTTGTGAATTTATCAAAAACAAAATACCCAATAGTGTCAAAATTGACAAAAAAGAGTTTTAAAAAAAAAATATTATATTATTAATTTATATTCAATTCCTAAAAATATAAGGTTCGGAAAAGAGACTTATATCATGATAGGTGTATCATTAATGGACCACTTGGGGGTCTCCTGGATGTATATAATAAGTTTATTAACCATATAATATAAAAATACAAAGAGACATTGTAAAAGTGAAACTAATTAACTAAGAGTTAATACTTAAAGATAAGGTTAATATAATGACCCAAACCTATCTAAATTCTATTGGTTTAGTGGTTTTAGACCCATCCCAACCTTAACCTTTAAATAATATACTTTGGAGCCATTAGAAACCGAATATGAATTTATTATAAAATAATAGTTTTAGCTTTTCCAAAGGTGCCCCTCACCCCTCTTATAAAAGGGCACTCCCCCTTCTCATTAATTCACACCTTCAAAGCCTTTTGGTTCAGCCATCCCCTGCCCAAATACTCTCTCCACTTCCCTAAATACAACCTATAGGCCTTATTTGGAACATAAAGCCAACCTAAGGAGCTCTTTTGATCAAATCAAAAGGAAGAACCCGAAGAATATGTAATGTTTTCACCACCCTCTTTTAAGTTCCTTTCTTCTTCAACTTCTTCTTTATTTGTTATTTCTATTATAAAATAATAAATCTAGTATATTCTATATACTTTGATTTTATTATATATATGGTACAACAATATTCAGTATTCTATCCATCCTTTGAATGGCATGTCACTATACGTGCGTACGTACGGCTTACCGTCTCCACGTCGTGGTGTAATTGTCATTCAATAAATTATTATTTGGATGGGTATAATAATGATGTGTAATTCATGTAAATAATAAATATAACATTATAATTATTCTGTATATATGATATACCATCCAATTATATATTATTTTAACATCAAAAGAATGATATTGTTGCTCGTGCGTACGTACGGACTACCGTCTCCACGAACGTGATGTGATTCATTCTCCATCGTATCCATTCAAGTATAATTCTCATTTGATGATTAAAAATAATGTTTAAGGACTTCATATAATTCTTGATATTAATAAGATACAACCTATCCATAACAAACACGGCTAACGTAACAAATAATATAAAGGAAAACGAGTAAGTTAACACCCGAAATGACGATAATACTAAATATTATTAACAAATCAATGTTAAAAGATCATATATGATATCATATTAATGTAAATGATTCTTGTATAATTCAATAACAATTATTTCACCATTATACAGGAGGTTAACCTACTGTCGACCAAGGAAAAGTACAAAGTAAGGGGTTTCTTATCTCACTCTTAATTTCGTGAGAATTCTATTTTTCACCACTTATTTATTGCATGTGGTGTATGTGTACTGCCCATGATTGTATTAATTGTGTAATATACTTTAATTTATGGGTATTTACATCATCATTGTGTTATCCTTCTTTCATGGGGGTATGTTTTGTAAGTTACCTAATCGATAAGGGAATTTGAAATTTCAATTTGCACTCATTCGGATTTAGGCATACTTCATTGATTATTTTACTCCATGATTATGTGTGGAATCACTATTCATTTTATTATGTCATAATTTCCACTCCCCTTTCTGTGGATATAATTTTGATACACATAATCACTCCATTTATAAATTCACAAGTCATCGGTATGAACATGATAAGAGTAATTTTAACTCAATCTCCTTTTGTTGAGTTAAATATCCAATTCATTGGTGTTGTTTTTACAAGAATATGTGGGAATGTCATCTGATTGATTTACACTAAATATCCAATAATATTGAGTGTATTTATATTTGTCACACATAATTATGTCGTTGATTTATCCTTAACATAAGGATATGGTCTTTATAAGATAATTCATCTCAATTTACATTCCATTGAGACTTCTTTGTTGTTATACACCAAATCACTTTTATGTGGTGTATATAATGTACTTTGACATAGTATATCATGAATCCATTTATTCTCATGATATTACAAAGTTTTTATTACCTCAATTATTGTACTCAAGTGTCTCTCTTTTGGTTAGAAACTCTAACTAAAATATCAATTTTAAATGTTTTAAAGACTTATTCTTCTAAATATTTCTCATTAATGTCCATGTTTTAAAAATGGTTTTAAGGATTTATTTATATGGAAATTAATGTTTTAAAATTATAACTATATTTAAAAGTTTTAAATTGGTATGGGACAATTTGATTCAAAAATATATTTTAAATGGATTCTTGAAAAATAGTGTGACTTTTAAATGATTTCAAGAAAAAGGGGGATATTTCACTCTAATTGTTTTGATGATTATTTTCATCTATGTAAATATCCTTCATCATTCTTGATTGAGGTTAATATGATACAATACAATCTTCCATATAGTATCGAATGAGTTATGTTTGACTATGGATGTTCTATTTTTATACCATTCATGGTTTGTGGATAAAGTATTGACATTTCGTATTCTATTTTTAATACAAATGTTTATGTTATATTTAAACCTTTTCATATGGGAATGCATTGGACTTAATATGTGACGGGTGGAGCCCGCTATAGCTCCTCGATTCATCGGTAGGTCTCACGAGACAAACTAGTGTCTTGGCACAAGGCCTTGACGAAATCTTATTTGTAGTCTTGGCACGAGGCCTTGGCTATGTGGTTATGATAGTCTGACATTATGCATTCCATCATTATGAAAGTGGTTATTAATATTACATGTGAATATTCGACTACTATAATATCCATGTGAATAAGTAAATGGCATTATTTCATTTTATTTTTTCCATACTATGTTGAAGTTCAAGTTTAAAAGGCTTTTGTTTTAGTTATACACTGCCTTAAATGTTTATTCTTATTTATGAAAGTTTTCGCTATATTTTTATCCTTACTGGGCATTTGAGCTCACACCTTTTCTATGTTTTATTTTTCCCAGGATGTGAAGAAGTAATTTCTGAATGACCTGCAGGGATAGTATGAGGGGATAAGAGTGTGGACTATGGAGACTATATTGTTTTAGTTTTTATTTTATGATGTAATGTAAACTTTATTAATGTATCTAGTGTTTCCAAGGCTACTAAACTAATTGGTCTTTAGAGACTTGATCTTTCTTTTGATCATGCCAATGTTATGTAATAATGCACTGACTCTGGGTAATTGGGGTCGGGGCGTTATAGTTGGTATCAGAGGAAGTTTAGTACAAACCTTGGAAGCTAGATTTAGATAAACTCTGATTAGAGCACGTAGACCTAGGATGAACTTTGAGGATTAGTATAGAAGAACTTCCTAGAATTTTGGTATTGTAGAGATTTTGTGAGTTTTCTGAGAAATACATCCCTGTCTGGATACGAACAGGTAGAGGCGGCTCTGGCACAGATGTACCTAGTGGTAAAACCCGAAACCACCTCTTTGAGCTTGACTCGAACGGGAACTGGTGCACGACAACGGGGCTTGCTGCACTTTTGGTTATGACACTCTCGGGGGATATGCTTAGGATTATTTACATTTTCTTTACAACCCGATTTGAAGTATTATATATATAAGATGAGAGTAAATGACCTTGGTTAATCATAATGTGTTTCAAATTGAGAATATGGTGACATGTTAATCTCTAAATGATTTTATGACTATTGTTACTCACACAATGCTTTCTGGTTTTAGTCAATGGCTGGATTCCAAGGAAGTCATAGTGACTTTGAGAATGATATACAAGGTGGGAACGGTGGTGGCAATGAGCAACAAAATGGAATGTTGATAGGAGTAAAAGATATTGTCTTTATGCCAAATCAATTTTCCAAAAATATGATCAACAATATATATATTAACCAATTCCCAGACTCAACAAAGAAGAGAAAGGTGATGAATGATAAGAGCTCCAGCAGTGGAGACCATGGAGAAAGGAATCCTCAATTTCCATCATGCAGGAAATGTGGAAGGAGACACCCAGGAAAGTGTCTCAATGGGACAAATAAATGCTTTACGTGCGGGAAGGAAGGACATAAAGTGAAGAATTGCTGAAGAAAAATGAAGAGTACTATGGAAGAAGATAAAAATGGTCCCAAGAATCCATTTACAGTCATTTTCCGTAAATGTAGGGGACCTGGCCATTATCCGAGTGAATTCCCTATTCTATAGGATATTTTCTTGGTCAAAGAAGAAGCTATGTGGAAATAAATGGTTGGAGAAATGTTTAAAAAGTATTAGTGCTCCTTGTTGATGGGTTTACTTTCGAATAATTTTCTCTTGTATTTTTAACCCTAGAGTTTTCCATGTGAGAATGATATTTGACGAAGAATTATCTTTTCTCTTATGGATATAGTTATAAATAACCATTTGGTTTTATATGATCGTTGGGTTTGAGGAAATTAGAAGTTATTATAATTTGGGGTGAAAATGCAAGGTATGAGATAAGATTTGTGGTTAAATTATGTTATGGTTATTTTGAGGAATTTATCTCATTTTGATAATGTTATAAAATATAGTTTTTGAAAATGGACAACACGCAGACTGTGTGAAAACCCGTCGCGTCGGACAAAGTTGTGGGAATTGAAACCACAACCAAAGTGCGATTGGGATTTATCGCCTACCACTGGACTACGTGAAGTCCCTGGTTAGTGTGACTATTATTTTTAGTTAAATGATTTTATTGATCAATAATAATTTGATTTGGGATCTTATGTCTTATCAAATGAATACCCTTAGTATAGGAAAATGATTTGGTGATTAAGTGATAAATGTTATTTTGGAAGTTGTTCACTTTTTTTGTGAACACTATATGCCCAAGGAAAATAGAATAGTATGGGATTTCATTTGAGGAGTAATGGTGGATTTTTATCTATGTTTTTATTGTGGATTTATAGTGATTTGGGTTATTTATGGATATGATTAGGTTAATTACATTAAAGTATGTGACTTTAAGAGTAATTCATGTCATTTGAAGATACAATTTAACATGGAAGACTACATTCTTATAAGTTTTGGGTTTCAATATTATTTTGTATTATATTTTAGTACTTTAAGGAAAATTGATTATTGAATGGTATTTATTTAACTTTGGGGTATTGATGGTTTAATTTTAGAAATTAAGATTAGTGTTTTTTTTTCTAATGGAATATCCATTTGGGGGATCATCAGATATTATACTAACCATTTTGGTTTTGATTAATCTTTAAATACAAGGTAAATATATAGTTTATCCTACGTGGATCATGTATTTCTATAGAAGTTTATTCTAGCTCTTCCATTGTGACCAAGTCTTCTTGAATACTCATTGTTCAAAAAAAATGAGTTAGTGGTAAAAATTTATTAAAGAATGAAACTCTACTGAAAAAGTAAGTATATCTCTTTATTTTCTTAGTCAATATCATAAATTAATTCCTCCTCCTTATGTAATGTAACTTAAAACAAAAAATGTTGTCTGTTTACTTTTCCTACTGGGAGACTAATGACTGTTTGTCCCAACACAAGTTTGTGATTTTCTTATTGTTAACTTTCTCCTGATCATGTTTTCTATTCCTCTCCATCATAACTTAACACTTAGTTTATCGTCCATATCCATGCTTTCCTACATGGAATCCTAGTATGGGTTATCTTGGGTGACATTTATACCTCTCTTCCTTTCTTTTAAAATGATAGTTTTATTGAATATTTTTCCGATGTGGGACTTTCCATTATATTCTCAAGCCCAATTTTAAAAAAAAATTGTGAGGATACAATTTTTTGAAGGAGGGGAGAATGTAACACCCCAAGCATCCATGGTATGTTTCCCTTTGAATAATGCAATAGCGTGCATTGTACGCAACTTCGAGATTCTAACACACCACAACCAATCAAACTAACCGTTATGAATAGTAATACCTACTTTTTGAAATTTTATAAATTTTATCTTTCAAAATGGACTTCATTTTTGGATTCGTAACATCAAAATTAGCTTAGGGTGACATTTTGGTACTTTTCGGATAACTTTCATATTTTGATGAATAGTGAAAATTACTAAATTTTAATTAAAAACAACTTTTTTAATCGAAATAATTAATATTGATAAATTATTAATTTGAGTGGTTTTAAAGTATATCTAGAATATATTTTTACCATTTAATAAAATGTTGGTCATTGGATGTAATTTCACATTTAAACCAGACATAAACAAGTGTCAATCTTTTGATAGTTATTATCTCTTAAAAACACGCTATTTGTTTTGATGACGGGAATTAATTTTTAAAATAATTAATGCAACTGCTATGTTTTTAATTTGGTAAAATAGACATCATTTTTTAATTCATAATATCAAATATAGATTAGGCCTAATTTTTGGTATTTTTCTAGAAACTTTCATTTTTTGATGAATAGTGAAACCACTAAGTGGTAGTTAAAAAACTTAATTTTTCATAAAACTTAATTTTACCGCTTCTGTGAGTGGAATTTAGAAAATCCGAGAGACACGGTTAATATCAAGGAGTAAAATGTGGTTCAATGAGACGAAAATAATTTTTGGTGAATAGTAACTTTTTACTTTTATTTACCACGGTTAAAAGTAAATAGGGTATTAAGGGTAAAAATGATATTAATATTACCCTAACACATGTCCTAATTCTATTGGACAAGTTTATCTCGACCAAAAACAACCTTAGGAGTAAATTATTATCATTTAGGTCCACTTGTATTAGATTAGGACATTTATTATTATTTAATTCATAGAAGAGTTAAAAGAGTTAAAATCAAAGTTTATTTACTAAAACATTTATAATATAGGGTTATACATAAGATAAATTCTATTGTAAATATTAATTAGCAAGCTAAAATTATTTCCTACATAATGGTATTTTATTTATAATTTTTAGACATTAAATAATTTAATTTATTTATGACACAATGGTGATGAAGTAATTACCTAATTAATGAAATATTAAAATAATTGTTATTATAAATATGAAAATAAATGTAATTTGAGACTTTTTATGAATTACACTAATTTTCTAGGTTACTATGACATATTAGGATTGATTATATAAATATTTTTCGAAGTAATAATGATGTTATGAATTTATCAAAAACAAAATACCCAATAGTGTCAAAATTGACATAAAAGATTTTTTAAAACAAATATTATATTATTAATTTATATTCAATTCCTAAAAATCTAAGTTTCGGCCAAGAGACTTATATCAGGATAGGTGTATCATTAATGGACCACTTGGGGGTCTCTTGGATGTATATATTAAGTTTATTAACCATATAATATAAAAATACAAAGAGACATTGTAAAAGTGAAACTAATTAACTAAGAGTTAATACTTAAAGATAAGGTTAATATAATGACCCAAACCTTTCTAAATTCTATTGGTTGATTGGTTTTCGACCCATCACCACCTTAACCTTTAAATAATCTACTTTTAATCCCTTATAAACCGAATATTAATTTATTATAAAATAATATGTTTAGATTTTCCAAAGGTGCCCCTCACCCCTCTTATAAAAGGGCACTCCCCCTTCTCATTAATTCACACCTTCAAAGCATTTTGGTTAGGCCAACCCCTGCCCAAATACTCTCTCAACTTCTTTAAATACAACCTAGAGGCCATAGTTTGATCATAAATCTAATATAAGTATCCCTTTTGATCAAATCAAAAGGAAGAACCTGAAGAAGAGGTAATGTTTTCACCACCCTCTTTCAAGTTCCTTTCTTCTTCAACTTCTTCTTTATTTGTTATTTCTATTCTAAAATAATAACTTCAGTATCTTCTATATACTTTTATGTTATTATAAATATGGTACAACCATATTCAGTATTCTATCCATCCTTTGAATGGCATGTCACCATACGTGCGTACGTACGGCTTACCGTCTCGACGTCGTGGTGTAATTGTCATTCAATAAATTATTATTTGGATGGGTATAATAATGATGTTTAATTCATGTAAATAATAAATATAACATGATAATTATTCGGTCTATATGATATACCATCCAATTATATATTAGTTTAACATCAAAATAATGATATTGTCGCTCGTGCGTACGTACGGACTACCGTCTCCACGAAGGCGATGAGATTCATTCTCCATCGTATCCATTCAAGTATAATTCTCATTTGATGATTAAAAATAATTTTTAAGTACTTGATGTAATTCTGGATATGAATAAGATACAACCTATCCATGACAAACACGGCTTACGTAACAAAGAATATAAAGGAAAACGAGTAAGTTAACACCCGAAATGACGATAATACTAAATATTATTAACAAGTAAATGTTAAAAGATCATATATGATATTATATTAATTTAAATGATTATTGTATAATTAAATAACAATTATTTCACCATTATACAGGAGTTTAACCTACCGTCGACCAAGGAAAAGTACAAAGTAAGGGGTTTCTTATCTCACTCTTAATTTCGTGAGAATTCCATTGTTCACCACTTATTTATTGCATGTGGTGTATGTGTACCGCCCATGATTGTATTAATTGTGTAATATACTTTAATTTATGGGTATTTACATCATAATTTTATGATACTTCATTCATGGGGGTATGTTTCATAAGTTACCTAATCGATAAGGGAATTTGAAATTTCAATTTGCACTCATTCGACTTTAGGCATACTTCATTGATTATTTTACTCCATGATTATGTGTGGAATCACTATTCATTTGATTATGTCATAATTTCCACTCCCCTTTCTGTGGATATAATTTTGATACACATAATCACTCCATTTATAAATTCTTAAGTCATCTGTATGAACTTGATAAAGTAATTTTAACTCAATCTCCTTTTGTTGAGTTAAATATCCAATTCATTGGTGTTGTTTTCACAAGAATATGTGTGAATGTCATCTGATTGATTTACACTAAATATCCAATCATATTGAGTGTATTTATTTTTTTCATTGCATAATTATGTCGTTGATTTATCCTTAACCTAAGGATATGGTCTTTATAAGAGAATTCATCTCAATTTACATTCCATTGAGACTTCTTTGTTGTTATACACCAAATGACTTTTATGTGGTGTATATAATGTACTTTGACATATTATATCATGAATCCCTTTATTATCATAATATTAAAAAGTTTTTATTACCTCAATTATTGTATTCAAGTGTCTATCTTTTGGTTAGAAACTCTAACTAAAATATCATTTTTAAATGTTTTAAAGACTTATTCTTCTAAATCATTCTCAATAATGTCCATGTTTTAAAAAAATTTGTAAGGATTTATTTATATTGACATTAATGTTTTAAAATTAAAACTCATTTTAAAAGTTTCAAAGTGGTATTGGACACTTTGTTTCTAAAATCAATTTTAAATGGATTCTTGACAAATAGTGTGACTGTTAAATGATTTCAAGAAAAGGGGGGATATTTCACTCTAATTGTTTTGATGATTATTTTCATCTATGTCAATATCCTTCATCATTCTTGATTGAGGTTAATATGATACAATAAAATCTTCCATATTGTATCGAATGAGTTATGTTTGACTGTGGATGTTCTATTTTTATACCATTCATGGTTTGTGGATAAAGTATTGACATTTAGTATGCTAGTTTTAATACGAATGTTTGTGTTATGTTTAAACCTTTTCATATGGGAATGCATTGGACTTAATATGTGACGGGTGGAGCCTGCTATAGCTCCTCAATGCATCGATAGGTCTCATGAGACAAACTAGTGTCTTGGAACAAGGCCTTGACAAAATCTTATTTGTAGTCTTGGCACGAGGTCTTGGCTATTTGGTTATGATAGTCTGGCATTATTCATTCCATCATTATGAAAGTGGTTATTGATATTTCATGTGAATATTAGATTAGTAGAATATCCATGTGAATAAGTAAATGGCATTATTTCATTTTATTTTTGCCATACTATGTTGAAGTTCAAGTTTAAAAGTATTTTGTTTTAGTTATACATTGCCTTAAATGTTTATTCTTATTTATGAAAGTTTCTGCTATATTTTTATCCTTACTGGGCATTTGAGTTCACCCCTTTTCTATGTTTTATTTTTCCCAGGATGTGAAGAAGTAATTTATGAATGAACTGCAGGGATAGTATGAGGGGATAAGAGTGTGGACTATGGAGACTATATTGTTGTAGTTTTCATTTTATGATGTAATGTAAACTTTATTAATGTATCTAGTGTTTCCAAGGCTAATAAACTAATAGGTCTTTCGAGACTTGATATTTCTTTTGATCATGCCAATGTTATGTAATAATGCACCGACTCTGGGTAACTGGGGTCGGGGCGTTACATTTAAATCCCCTTGAGAATTAGAATATTCAGCCCCATATTGGTTTGAGTTATAAATTTTAGGGTGTGATTGGTAGTTAGGGGCAGTGGTCTGTTTTATGACACCTTGTTCTTTACAGGACAAGTTTGGGTGATTCTGATAACTAGACATGTACTGATTGGAGTATTGATCATTTTTACCTTGGTTCCTAGCTCTAACATCTACAAATTTGGCACTCTCATCAAATTGGATAGGGAGATCAAAATTAGGACAACATGTATGTGTGTGACCGAACATCCCACAATGATTACATTTCTCCCTTAAGACCCTATCACTAACAATATCAGCCCGAGGATTGTCTTCACCTCTATGAACAACTCTCTTCCTTCAACACTTGTGCTGGGATTTTTGAGCAAGCTTGTTATACACAAGTTTCAAATCATCAGCAGTGGAGTCAGAAAAATCACCCCCACAAAATTGGTCAACTAAATTTTGGTTGTAAGGGGTGAGAGAATTATATAAGGTTTCCATGAGTAAATGGGGAGAAAACTGATGATTGGGAATTTGTATAAGGAGACTTCTAATCCTATCCCATGCCTCGTGAAATAACTCTCCCTCATCCTGGACAAACCCAATAATTTTGTGCCTAATCTCAGAAGTGGTTTTCCTAGGATTGAATTTTGATATAAAGTCAGTAAACACCTCTTCCCAGGTCTCAAAAATTTCTTCATCTAAGTTCTGAAACAAAGACCTAGCCTTCCCCTTTTGGCAGAAAGGAAACAACCTCAATCTCAACTCCTCCTCATAAAGCTACCTCAGAGGTATTTGTTGTACAGAACTATAGAACTCTCTAATGAAATCAAGTGAATCCTCTCCTGGAAGACCATTGAATGAAGGAAGTTGAGAAAGGTGAGACTGCTTAATTTCATAATTCCTAGACCTAGGAGTCAACCTAATACAAGATGGGTTACTTGATACAATTGGAATTTGAAACTCCCTAAGTCTAGGTAACTGATGGGCTAGAACTACGGGCTGCGGCACATTCATGTTTTGATCAACTCTATTATCCTGATTCTCCATTAAAAATTTTTTTAGGAGCAGCTAAATGTTCGTCTAGTTCAAATCGTGAAAACTCTACTGTAACAATGAACTCTCGTGTGCTTATGAAAAGTGTAAAATAGTTCAGAATAGCACCATAGTAGAACTAAAAGGAGTTCAGCAATAAAAGAACAGTGTCAATACAGTAATAAATGAAGCAGTTTCTTTTTTACAGTTTTAATTTTTTTTCAATTTTTTTGGTGTTTTTTATATGTTTTTTTCAGATTTTAGAAAAATAATGGCTCGTACCTTCCCCAGAAATGGTGCCAAAAACATTACCTATACTGTCGTTGAAGTCGGTCAATGTTTAAAATTTATATTCCTACTAACTACTGTATATGTGGAAAGCAGGGTCGAACCCACAGGGAAGGATAATTTGGACACTAATTACTAAAAAAAATTGGCAAGCTCCACTGTTGTCAGCAGCGGAGTGGTTTTTCGATTTATTTTTAATATTTAAATATATATTTTTATGTTTTAACAAACTGCAACTTAAAACTACACAACTCTTGTAAATTTGTGCTACCTACACTAAAACAGAGTACAGCTGAATGAAAGATGCAACAATGAAAATAAGATGCTAATAAAAGACAAAAGAGATGAGCGCTCGGGGATTGCTCTGGTCTACTGGTTTGAATTGTTTATCCTAAACATGTAGAAGTACTGCTCCATACCACTTAATAAAAACGACTTACTTCCCTCTCCATGAGTTAAGTCGCGGAAATTTTGCAACTCAGAGTTCACCACTCCAATACGTACAACTCAAAAAAGATGATTTAAAAGATCAACAAAACAAACTCGCCATAAGTGATGAAGGTTTCATTACAAGTTGATTATTTAAAAGATGATTCCATAATCAAACTCTCTGAATGATTACAGAGTTTAGAAATTTTTCGTGCTTTTGGTACGAAGCAGATAAGTGTAATTAGAATTGATCTCGCCGATCAATTCTAGTCACAAAAGAATTGATTAATGAGAAGGATGAAAATGATTACTGGTAGAGATAAAACTCTCCTAGAACTAAAATTTAGCTAATAGAAATATTTTTCATTATCACTATCACAAATAAAAAGGACATTCAAACACAGAGGAAGAAATTTGAAAGAAAACAGAGGAATAAAACTCCCTCTGCTCGCATCAAATGCTGCTCCTGGTCCTCTACTCCGCTCTGGGATTTGAGTGTTCGTCGAGTTCGTTTCTCTCCAAGTGAATCACTGAATCGCCTCTGTGTCTGAATTCTCCCATGCTAATCCCCCCTCAAATTCTGCTACTGCTCTACTTTAAATATCAAATGTCAACTATTGTATGTCACGCACGACTTCCACCGACTCCCAAAAAAAAGTCTCCACCCACACACTGCAAAATGTCCATTTTTTCACGACCAACACGTCGCGCTATCTTTTCTCACATAACTAACTTCAGCAAGTTAGTTGTATGTATCTGGACGTGTTTCTGCCTCTTGAATGAACCTGCACAATTCAAAATGAAATAATTAAATATTAATGAAATCAATTAAAAAGTTACTATTATAGTACTTATTTAAAGCTAAATAATAAATATCTTAAGTGGATAATTATTATCTACTTTTATATTATTTATAAAACTACCCATTTAATATTGCTATGGTATTACATAAATTATTAAAAAGTTATTAATTTAATTAAGTTAATAAAATAATTAATAAGTTATTAATTTTATTATTCTTAACTAAGTTATTAAAACTGTAAACATAAATAATTATGTTGATATTTTAAATTGTATTAATAGTTTAATTATAACTATAAAAGAAATTAAATTGTTAGATTAATTAATTATTTAGTTAATTTTAATTAAGAAATTAAAATTAATACATAAGTTTTAAGTATTTAAATTAAAAAGTATGTTTTATAATTTTATAATTATTATTAATTATAAATTTAAACTATTAATGATGAACTAATTAATTGTTAAAACTTATTATTAATTTAGTTTAATAATTTAGTATATTATTTATCTATATATTAAAATTTTAATTGTTTTAAAACATAACTTTAATTATGTTAATTTGACTTAATAAAGTTACGTTAACTTTACCATTTACTTTTGCTTTTGTTTTTGTTTTTTTCCTACTTTACTTTTATTATACTTTATTTATTATATTTTAATTCATTTTTTTGTGTCATATTCTTCTTCCCTCCCCTAATTCGGCGCATCAAGGGGAGGGTTTCTTCCTCCTCTGCAACCGGCGGCTTGCTCCACTGCTCCAGTGCGGCAGCTACATCCTCGGCCTTCACCAGCACTAGCTCGAGCCTCCTTGAAGCAGCATCCAACAATGGCGGAATGAAGAAACAGCGCAGCCCCCCTACTCAGCAGAAAACCCGCGGCGACCCTCCTGCAGCGGCGTGGCTCCTGAGTTGCTCAGAGAACCTCAACTCGGGTTCAAGACCACAACGGCGGCAGGGGGTCTTCAACCTTCAGCATGTGCAGTGGCGCCTTTGGCTCCTCCCAGTGGACAGCAAATGGCGCGACTCCCTCTTCCTCTCTAGCAGCGGCGTGACTCCTCCTCCTCTCGAGCAGCGGCGTGACTCCTCTTCCTTTTCCGGCATGTTGACTCGCACTCCAGCAACTCAACATCGGCGGACCTCCTCTCCAGCACATCCAGCGGCAGCAGTCCAGCGGCGTGAAGAAAAGTGACGGGAGATGTATCAGTAGCTACTAATTGAGGATGGGGTATCGGTAGCTCAGCTACCGTTAAAATAAAAAAAAGATAAACAAACAGTGAGGTTGGAGGAATTTTCTATCGGTGAGGATAAGCTTCTGATTAACAGTAGCTAGGCAGCAGCTGTATCGGTGAGGCAAATAAAAACACAGTATCAGTGAGGGACAACTACTGATAGAAGGGCTGAACAGTGCAGAGGAAAAAAGAAATATCGGTAGCTGAGCTACCGATAGAATAAAAAATAAAAGAAAAAGTCCACCGTTCTTACGTAAAATACTAGTTTGCTGAAATAATACATAATTAAAACTAAAATAAATTAAATAAAAATACTTAAGATGATTAATTAATAAAATTCTAAATACCATTAATTCATAATAGGATTTTTTTATTAAACCTTAAAAACATTAAATTTATTAATTAAAAAAACTAGATTAATACAATTAAATTAATAAACTTGATTACTGTTAAAATAAATTAATAAGAGACTTAAAATAAAATAACTAAATAAATTTATTAAAGAGTAACAGCAAATAAAAATAAAAACAACAGCGACCCAAATAAATCGCACAAACTCTTAATTACCTCACCGATAGACTAAAACAATTATAAAATGAATTAAAATTCAATCTGCATACATAAAATAATATAATTAAAGTTTAGAAACTCTTAGTTAATTAATTAATTAACTAATTGAACTAATAAAATTAAGGGAGAACCAATTTAATTAATTTAAAAGCACACATAACTTACTTAAATGACGAGCACAAAGACTAAACACATAAAATAATAAAACTAACCTATTCTAATGTAACTTAATTAAAATATTAATTAATAAAATAAAGTCTAAGAAAATTAAAGAAAATTACAATGATTAAATAATTATTTAAAATAAAAAATAACTTATTAAAAAGGAAGAAATAAGAACTAATTTAAACTAGTTACTCATCGTTTTTCTTTTTATAAAATTAAAGGTCTTACCGCTACTGAAAAATAAGAGCTACCGGTAGTTTAAATTAAAAGCTACCAGTAAGACACAAAATAAAGCTACCGTTAGATATAGAAAGGAGCTACCAGTAGGAAATAGAATCGGTGATGAGGGTCACTGATGGAGGCAAGGTCACCGATAGAGAGTACCAGTAACCTGCTATCAGTAGCTAAGCTACCGGTAGTCTGGCAAGCCGAACTAAGTTGTATAAAATTTAAAAATTTAAATTAAATTAATTAGAAAACTCAATAATTCTTAATAATGAAAAATTAAATTAAATAAACAAATATAAATTAAATAAAAAAATTGAAAATTAATTATATGAAAAACAAAGAAGGTATAAATCAATTATTTAAAGGTACATAATTACATAAAATGTTATAAAAAATGAATAGTTGACAAATTTAATTATAAAAATACAAAAGTACATTGATTAGATAAAAAGTATAAAAATAATTAAATAAATCATTAAAAAATAATAAAAATGATGTGGAAAACTGTGTAAAAATAAGGCCACATCAACATATGTAGAATTTATATGTGGATACCATTGGTGTGGCATTAACTTCTTCCTTTATGTATGCCATTACATTCTACAAGCCTATAATATTATACTTTATGGAAACCCAATTAATTCCATTTAGGAAGAGTCCTTGAGGATTCTACACCTATTATATCTCAGTTAAATTCCATTTAAAATGAAAAAATTTCATAAATGTTATTCTTCATACCAAGTAATAATATTTATTTTGGATTTATTAACCGCATATGTTTAATCACTATTTTATGTGACTTGAATATTAAATAAATATTTTTTTAATATCATGAATATAATCATTCTTTATTTATAAAATGAATAATATTTGTTATTATATGTTCATTAAATTCTAAGGAAGGTGGATTGGATGAGTCATGTTCCCAGTAATAAAAATGATATACTAAATATCATTTAAATAAATATTAATTAATTGATATTTATATTATATATGAGACAAATTTACATCAATGAAATAAAAATTTGAAAAGTGATATTGTGAAATTACAAATCCTCCAAACCTAGCTCTAAGTATACCCAATTATATCATTTAAATGTGAGTGTTTAAATCATTTATTATCACTACTGGAAAAACGGCCTATACCCACGGTTCAAAACCGTGGGTATAGCCTCCAAAACCGTGGGTATAGCCTATACCCACGGTTTTGGGAACCGCGGGCTGGAACGTCGTCGGTATAGGTCCCCAGCCTATACCCACGGTTTTGGAAAACCGTGGGTATAGGTGTCCTGCAACCATGTCACCGAAACATAGAGAATTTCCACGGTTTCAACGGCTTTACCCACGGTTTCAAAACCGTGGGTATAGGTCCTAAAATAATGCAGGCGCCGAGTTTCGATCCCGCAACCTCTTCGCTGCAAACACCGCGTCTAACCACTACCCTAACTTCACATATATGTATATATATATCTATTTAGTTAAATATAGTTATAAAAACCGTGGGTATAGAGGGAAGAACCGTGGGTATAGGGTTCCCGCCAAAAAAAAATACCTTCCCGCGGAAAAAAAAAATTTCCCGCGGACACAAAAATGACCTATACCCACGGTTTTTCAAAACCGTGGGTATAGGTATTTTATCCCAGACCTATCCCCACGGTTTTCACCAAAACCGTAGGGATAGACCCCCCCTATACCCACGGTTTTGGAAAACCGTGGGTATAGGTGAATTTTGATGACCTATACCCACGGTTTGCCAAAACCGTGGGGATAGAGCCCCCTATACCCACGGTTTTGGAAAACCGTGGGTATAGGTCATCAAAATTCACCTATACCCACGGTTTTCCAAAACCGTGGGTATAGGGGGGGTCTATCCCCACGGTTTTGGTGAAAACCGTGGGGATAGGTACATTTTCCAGTAGTGTATGTGCAACAATTTTCTATCTAGAATATTCTCTCCATGAAGAGTATATCTAGGGTTTTCTCTTTTGATTAAGATAATTCATTCCTCATATTCCTACCCACTTAGTAATGAGAGCATAATAATAAATTGTTCAATATTATAATATTATATTGTGAACAAATTTTAGTGATGTATAATGATTGGTACTATCTCACTAGCATCCAGAGTACCATCAGCAACACTCTAAGATCAAGGATCTCATATGTATCACCACTAGCGTGATGCTGTTTTTTTATCCTCTTAATTCATTGATGGTAAAATACAAAAATTGTATTGATTTATCAAAATATAAATTGAATAAATTAATCAATACTGTGGTAATTTCTTATTATTGACTATATTATAAATTTAATAAGAAAGATCCTCTCTCTTGTTTATAGTATTATTTCATTATCGTTCTTCATATATAATCCTTAGAAAAATTTTTCTTCATTTTTTCATATGATTTATTCATTAGGTTAAAAAACATCATTTGGAATGGAACCAATCATCTTATTCTATGCATATATCCTTCACTAATTAATTCCACCCTAAGCCTACTAACCATGACATCAACCATTCCCTAGTTCGTCGTCTAATATATTTTCATCTAAAAGACACTCATAAAAAAAACATTGACACCACACTCATACTTGAGTGTGTATTAATCTTAATTACACCCTTGATGATTCTATTAATTTACCAATATTATTCACTAATAGCTACATTCTATTTTCAGATGAAATAAATTCATAAAAAGTTATACCTTGTATATAAGTATCTATATATTTGAATAGAGTACAAAGTACTAAAGGATTTCATGTGACTCACTTAGAGAAATTTTTCATGTGTGATAAGAAGAATACATAGTGTTATAATTTGTGTTTTTATCGACCCTTGAACTTATATCAAAGGATGTTTAGTTCTGTTTGGGTAGAAAATAATATATCATTTCATTGGATAATTTTAGGGTCAATATTGGAATTTATAGCCATAATTTTGTAAATACATAGGCCTGTGAAGATTTTATATTGTATTCACATATGGATAAGTCTAATTAGATATGGTAGGTAATTTTTTTCAACCATATGATCAAACATAACCTAACAATGACCAAAATAACTTAGCTAAAGAGTTATACCCTAATGATAATTCATAGTGAAATTATGAATGCTTGACTTTAAAAGGGGGGTTATTTAAGATCAATGAGTCAACTATATTTTATTCTTTTATATACCATTTTCTCAATATCATTCATCAATATGAAATATATTTTGGTGATTTACTATAAGGTCAATGTAATGAAAACATATAGTATAATAATGGGTAATAATTATATCACACACATTCCAAAGCACTTGGGTGAATTTGATCCTTCCATACTAGTGTCCTCACATAGAAACATGAATATTATCATCATTACACATTTAAAAAAGGTAATATTAATGTTGAAATAGGGAAAGTATTCACGTGGTATGATGATTACATGTTCACTGATGATGAATTCATGGTAGAAGTAGGCAATACTCAGGCCATCTCCCTTTCTAGATAAGCACCTAAAGATTGATATGTCACTAATATATAGGATCCACCACCATCTGCATCTCAAAAAAAGATGTATAACTGTGTATGAAATTATATCTATAATATCAATGAGTTTTAGCACAAAATTCATAAGAAGTTTCACCTATCCTATGAGACCTAACCTATTCCATGGAGCACTCTATTAGCCACAGCACCCCCATACCCTCCCCATGGGTTGTACCATTAGGTTTGTAATGACCCACCCATTCTCATTGGCTTGAGAATACAACAAATATTTTCATGGCCTTAAGAGACATACTGAAGGTGAAAAATGCTAGAAATAAGTATTGAAGGGTTTCAAAACAAGTGGGGGATGATTTATCCTTAAATAAATAAACCAATAACTCAGCAAAACAAAACCAAATAGGTCACTATATGATGCATCAATAAATGAAATACAACTTAACCACTTCATTTAAGTCAAATTGACACCAAAGTATGATATAAAATAATAAAAATAAATTATCAATGTATATTGAAGAAAGTAAAATAAAGACTCGGAGATGACCAAAATACTCCATGCTCTACAAGCTCCATGCTCTAACATCACCAAACAACCCAAATATCATGAGGAGGTGCTAAATACATGTGATACATTACCTTTTCCCTTGTCCTGGAAGATAGTAACTACAAAACCACTAAAGTTACAATGTAGGGGTGTGTATAAAACTCAATAGGCTTTCCACAATGACTTACCTACTCATTCCACTAGGATATAAATGTTAGAAACATTTAAATAAAACAAATTATATAAAACAATTTCCCAAAACAGTTTATAAGTAAAATAAATAAGTTCCAAAACCATTTATGACCAAATGTATACAAGTTACAATGTATTTTTTTTTAAAGAAAGTAATATATATATAAAAACAACAAAAAATCATTAAAAATCATTTCTCAATAAGATTTTGGCACACCCATTCCATGGTTCACAACACACACACCCATTCATCCTTTATTTGACAGTTCTATACTCATGAGCAGTTTCTCGTCCAATTAAATTATGTGCCACTGACACACATCCCCTATCCAAGGTCACATACCTAATACCCCAATGGTACACATCCATTATTTATGGTCATGACAAACATGAACTCACAGAACCCATGTATGCCAAAACCATTTCAAACCATTTCAATAAAACCGTTATTTTATTGAAACCCATTCAATAATCCAAAGCAAAAAAGGCATTTAATTTCAACAAAACATTAATTTTATTGAAAAAAAATTAATCATATCCATGTCTTACAATTACAAAAAATCCCCATTTTAAAAATAAATACTTTAAAATCAATAAAAAATTCACAATTTCCAAGAACACTTAATTTTCTAGATTTAAAAAATTCACCAAAACGTCACTAAAGAGGGTTACCGACAATTATTAAACAACCAATTCATGATAAATTAATCACAATTAAAAAAACATTAAATCATTCCAATCATTTCTACTATGTGGAGTCGTGTGTGAAGCTACCTACCTCAATTTTTTTGACGAAAACTGAAAACGGAAGAAGAATGATCACGAAACAGAATCAATTCTCCATGAAACCACCTTACATATCTTCCCCTAACATGATCAAGAAAAAATATAAAATTATTTGGAATCCCTAATCTTATATATAACCAAAAAATGTTTAAATATAAGAATTAAAGAAAATAGGATAAGTAGATCAAAGAAACTATGGCAAGAACGATGAAGAATGACACTTACATCAATAATTAGACTTTAAAATACCAAAGGAGGGCTCTATATTGACTCCAAATCACTTGGGAGAGGTTATCCTACATACAATAGAGAAGAATACTAAATTATGGCTATACAGAAGCAAAAACTAGGGAGTTATAAGAAAAATATGTAAGATCCACTTTTTTAGGATCTCACTTAAACCCTGTGCATGGTTATTTCACATAGTTAGACAAACCTTGCATTAGCTACTACCTCAAGATAGATCTCACATGGCCTCCTCACATGTTCTCCCTAACCATGAACCCACCATTCCAAACCTATTGTCCAAACCTACTACTACATATGGTTTCTCTTAGTATTTCTTCATGGTTTAGACAAAATGTACACATCCCATGCACCATCCCTTTAGACCCAAAACTCTTTGAAAGATCCCAAAACTCTCCAAACATTTACCTTTATACTTAATATACATGAAAATAATAAACAGATAGTTACATACTAGAAATTTGGGGTATGAAATTATCCCCACAATTGTTCTTTATGTTGACAAAATGTAGAAAACCATTGTTTCCCTAAAAGACTTCAATCCATTTATCATTCATTTCCTTCTCTTGTTACTAAGTCTCTTCCTAAATCTGACCAAGTTTCCATAAACCCAACACTAGACTGATGATTTTTCCATGAAAGACTTTATCTTTCCTATCTAAAATCTACACCGTGATATGTACCAACAAAGCATCCAACTCTAGGTCAACAAGATCCCATCTGATCACATGTTCAGGATCGGGTTCATACTTTTCCAACTGAGATATGTGGAACACATTATGCACTGAACTAAACCATGGTGGAAATGTAAACTGATATTTCACCTCTCTAACCTATTTGAGCATCTAAAAAGGGTTAATATATTGAAGAGATAACTTTCCTTGCTTCCCAAAATGATGATGTCTAGACTAATAGAAATCATTAAGAACACGTGATGACTCACTGCGAATGGAAACGGTATTCAATGAAGATCCTCATACAATTATTGATGACTCTGATCCATCAATATCTGTTCTATAATCAAATAAATCTTATCTATTATTTCCTGGACAAGGATCTTACCAACTAGTGAAGTGTCACTTATTTCCACCCAACAAAGTGGATAACGACAATGATGACAAAAAACGCTTCAAACGGAGCCATATGTATTGATCCCTGATATTTGTTATTATATGATAACTACACTAAGGGTATATTCTCTTCCAATGAGATACCAACATTCATTATGTAAGGATAAACTATGTCTTCTAGTATCTGTATCATCCTTTTGGATTGGCCATCTATCTAAGGGTGATATTCCATACTCATAATCAACTAAGTTCCAAGGGGTTTCGGTAAGGATTTCAAAAAATGATACATGAACCTCGGATCTCTTTTGGAGACAATATAAACTGGTAATCCGTGTCACTTTACCAACTCTTGGATATAGATTTTTGAAATATTATCCACAATATGAGTTTCATGAATAGGTATGAAATGAGCTGACTTCATGAGACGATCCATAATCACCCATATGGAATTGTGTTTTTGAACCATTCTTGGGAGAACTATAACAGAATATATCGATATCTTCTCTCATTTCCTCACTAGAATAGGTAAAGACTTCAGCATACCCCATGGTCATTGATTCTCTTCCTTAACTTGATGACAAGTTAAGCACTTTGAAATGAAATCTACCACTTTCCTTTTCATGATGATCCAACAAACTATTCCTTCAATGTCATATACGTTTTCTATTTTCCTAAGTGTACAACCCATCTAGAATGGTGGTGAGCATGAAGAAGTTGTTCCTGATGAGTCTTAGGTACAACAATTTGATATCTAAACTTAAAAATTGAACTCCCATCAAGTTTCTCTCCCTTAATGGTCCCACACCATTGAGTTTTGAACTCATAACCAGGAAATTTGCATCAGATGTTTGTTCTTCTTTGAATAGCTTTACCAAATCAGGAATCAAGAAAGCTGAAAAGAAAAATGCAACATCACCCTGGTATTCACATTTGACATGCATGTCATCTAGGACTGACATTAAATGCCACTCATCTGAAAATTCTTTCACCAGTTTCACATATGACTTTATGCTTAATGCATCATCCACCAAATTACCTTTTCCCGATGTATACATCAAGTTGAAGTCAAATATGTGAAGATAATCCATCCATCTCCTTTGCCATAGATTCAAATCCTGTTGTGATAAAATGTGTTTCACGATCTTATGATCCATAAACACAGTAAATTTTCTCTCTAAAGGGATAATGATGTCATGTATTAAAGGCATAGACAACCACAACTAACTCCAAATATTGTGTTGGGTAATTATTCTCATGCACTCTCAACTACCCTAAACCATAAGCAACCACATGGTCTCCTTGCATGAGAACACATCCCAACCTAGATCCCGAAGAATCACAGTACACTACATAGTCATTTCCTGATTCTAAATAAATGAAGATGGTTGTTGATGTAAGATAAACTATCATCTCCTGAAAAGACTTCTAGAATTCATGAGTCCATCAGAGTGGAACATTCTTCTTTCTCAAAGCTATCATCGGTGAAGCTAGTCTTGAGAAGTCACACACAAATCATAAGTAATAACTAGTTAGACTATTAAAACATTATATGTAAAAGACATTATTTAGGGGTTTCTAAGATATTACAGCTTATATCTTTTTTGGATCCATTGAAAAACCTTTTTTAGAAAATACATGTCCAAGAAAGTGTAACTATTGTATAAAAAATATCACTTTTATAATTTTTCATACAAACGGTGGTTTCTCATGATTACCAACACTATTTCTAATTGTTCCTCATTCTCTTACATTTTCATTGAATACAAAAATATATCATCAACAAACACCATAATAAAAGAATTTAGATATCACTAAAACACCTGATTCAACAATTCCATAAATACTATTGGTGCATTTATACAACTTAAGGGAATGACTACATATTCATAATGGCCATATCTGCTTTTGAAAATATCTTCAGAATATCCTCCTTATGAACACGCAATTGGTGATATCCTAATCAAAAGTAAATTTTAGAGAACCAATAGGCTCCCCTCAATTGATCAAACACATCATCAATGCATGGAAGTGGATACCAATTCTTTATCATAACTTGGTTAAGATTATGATAATCCACACATATCCTTAGAGTGCCATATGATTTATTCACAAACAAGACTGGTTCTACCCACAGATATGTACTTGGCCAAATGAAAACTTTGCTTCCCATCTCTTACAATTTTACTTTTAATTCCCTTAATTTTGTTGGTTCCATCCAATAAGACGAAAGGGAAATATGGCTAGTCCCTGTAAGGAGATCAATCACAAACTCCACTCCCTTATTAGTGGTAAATATGAGAAGTTTTTAAGAAAATCGTCAAGAAATTGATCCAGAAATACTGGAAAACTATTATCCTCAATCTCTTACATTGATTTCAAAGTCAAAAACACCAATAGTTAAGAGATCGTGCCCACTGCTAGTGACAACAAGTCTATTGAACCTATCTTTACAGCCCTTTGTCCTCTGAATAGATGCTCGATGACGTCCTCAGTTGTGAAAATGATTATTCTTCTATAATAGTCTATGTGAGACTTGAATGTTGTCAACCAATCCATACCTATGATTACATCATAGACACCCATATATGACACCAATAAGTCCCATTTCATCTCAACTCCATCAACGGTTATAAAACATGCTCTACACACGATGTCTCAACATTCACTTTCACTAAGAGGGGTTTGAAGTATTAACATGGAAGGTAGAATATCATGTTTTAAACCTAAAAAATAAATCGTATAATAAGAAATAAAAGAATGTGATGCACCAGTATCAAACAACACTTTCCTAAGGGTAGAATTCAAAATAATCATACCTATCATTATAGTTGGCACAACTGGTTCATCTACAATTACCTTCTCAACTCCATACAACTACTTCATCACTGCACCATGCTCCTTGTTTCCTTACTCATATTACCCTTATTGAGGAGTCATGGTATTCCTAAAATTACCATGGATAGATCTGATCTGACGAGGAGTCTAATTCTAATGGACTCATCCTATCGAATCATACGATTCTTGCGACACATGAGAAGTGTCTCGAGCACCTAACCTCATAGCAGTGTGACAATAGCACTGAATATTACCCCATATTCTTGTAGTTATGGCATGCTCTAGGTTGTGTAGAACAATATTACTTTATGTGGTCAAACAAACAAAATTATAAATAGCCTTTTTTTCTCTTGGGTCGTGGAGGAAGGTTCATTGATTCAGCTAACTTATTTTGAGTTCCTCTCCCACCTTGGAAATAGGTTTCTCTCTTCTGCTTTCTCTCAACATTTGAGTTCCCACCATTTCCCATAGGTATCATCATACTTCTTCTACCCATAGATCCTAAGATATCACATTCATCCACCATAGCTCTATTTACCATCTCTGTATAATCTGTAATATAGAGCACCACTATCTTTAAGAGAATCTACCATCTTATCCCCGATTCAAAGATATGTCCTTCAAGGCTACACTCACTACAACTTATAGTGAAAAGCACACTAAATTCATGAATTTAGCCACATAATTTGTGACAATGATATTTTCCTGCTTCATACTGAAGAGTTACACTGTTCTCTAGATCCTGAATGTGTGAGGATAGTATTTTTTATTAAATAATTTCTCAAAATCCTCCCAACTATGATTGTGATCCAGTTTAGCCAGCACCGCTAGATCCCACCACTGGCATGAAAGATCCTCGAGCATATATGTCCATATCTTGACCTTGAACTCTACTGGTGTGTTGATGAAATCGTAGATACATCTCATCCTATTCATCCACACCTCCAAATTTTTGGGTTTGGAATCTAGCTAAAAAAGGGTTGGATTCTACTTCATGAACTGGATGGAATAATCCACATGACTTGGATCATCCCTCTGTTTCCCCATGTCCACATCCTGGAATTCCTAAATGATGATCTATACTATATCTTGGTTCACATGTGGCTCAGGTGAAACCAAATTCTCCACAACTTCATCCAGTTGGTTTCTACGATGACTATCAGGGTCTATTTTTTAAACCAACAGCAAACTCTATAATTCTCACTCACTAGATACTGTTGGATTAGCATTTGAAATTACATCACATCAACCATCACAAAAAAAATCAAAAACAATTTTCCCCCATTTAACTTGTTTTGAAAAATCCCATTCTTTCTTTTTAAAATCAAACCATTTTCAAAATAAATTATTCATGCTGTTTTCAAATTCATTCATTTGAAAAAAAATTGTAGATTTTTCAAAAATCAACATAATTCAAAAAATCATAAATCAGTTATCTAAACGAAATATTCAATCCTAGTGGGAATTTATTCCTTTAAAACTCATGTCATGCTCGTCTCATTGGATAATCCCACGATAATAACATTTCCAAAATACTGTAAGTTTCACCAAAACACTTATATACCCAACTCCCTGGTAACTTAAAGTTCGTCATAAAAAGGTTAGCTACATATTTTTATGATCCACATTTCTTGTCTTGACAATACTACCTCATTTTAATATTCCAACCCAAATAATTGACAAGTAATATCTAAGACCATGAAACTGAAGACCACTTGTTAGGAAAGGGCCAAACAAGATGATACTATTTGTAATGACCCACCCATTCTCATTGGCTTACATATACAATGAATCATTACTTGTCCTTAAGAAACATACCTAAGGTGAAAAAGGATAGAAATAAATGAAAAAAGGTTTTAATTAAAGTGGGGGGATGATTTATCCTTAAATAAATAAACCAATAACCCAACGAACCATAACTAAATATCTCACTATATTATGCATGAATAAATGAAATACAACTCGACCAATTAATTTAAATCAAACCCAAACCAAAGTATTCTATAGTGGAATCCAAAGAAACTATGAAATTAAATATATAAAATAAAAATAAAGACCCCAACATGACCACAAGACTCCATGCTCTATAATATCCATGCTCCCACATCACCAAACAACCCAAATATCAGGAGTTAGTGCTAAATATGTGTGATACATTACTTTTTCCCATGTATCGGAAGATAGAATCTGCAAAATCACCAATGGTCCAAAGTAAGTTTGAGTATAAAACTCATTATGCTTTCCCCAATTACTTCTCTACTAACACCACTAAGATAGAAAGGTTAGAAATATTTATATATTATATTTTATATAAAAAAATTCCCAAAAAAATTTATAACTAAAAATAAAAAAGTTACAAAACCATTTATAACCAAATGTAGAAAAGTACCAATTTATCCACATTTATAGAAAGTCATATTTCTATAAAAACAACCAACAAATCATTAAAAACCATTTCTCAATATCATTTCATCATACCCATTCTATGGTTCACAACACACACAACAATGCATGCTTCGTTTGATAGTTCCAAACTCTTGAGTGATCTCTCGTCCAATTACCTTGCATCCCACTGACATGTGCCCTCGATCTAGAGTCATGAAACTTATACCTCAATGGTACACATACCTTATTTAAGGGAATTTAAAACATGAACTCACACAACCCATGTATTCCAAAACCATTTCAAACAATTTCAATAAAACCACTATTTTATGGAAAACCATTCAACAAGCCAAATCCAAACAATAATTTCATTTCAATAAAACATAAATTTTATTGAAAACATCTTAATCAGATCCTTATTTCACAATTCTAGAAAATTCCCATTTTAAAAATCCATACATTAAAATCAGTAACATAAACACAATTTCCAAGAACACCAAAGTTTCCAGATTTCTACAATTCACCAAACCATCAATAAATATAGTTACTAAAAGTTATTAAACAACAAATTAATGATAAATTAATCAAAAATAAATCAACTTTATATAATTCCAATCAGTTATACTAAGTGTATTCTAGATTGAAGCCACCTACCTCAATCGTTTTGACAAGAACCGAAAAATAGATGAAGAATGCATACAAAACCTAGTCGATTCTACATGAAACCTCCTTAGATATCTTCTCCTTCCATGATAATGACCAAATATCATCGTATTTGGAATCAATAATCTTTTATCCAACCACATTGGGTGTAGATATAAGAAACCGATAGAAGATGAGAAATATAGCTAAGAAATCGTGGCAAGAACGATGAAGAATGAAACTTACCGCAAGAATCGGGCTTGAAAATGAAAAGGGAGGACTACAGATTGACTCCAAATCACTTGTTAGAGGTTCTCCTACCATCAATGGAGAAAAATAAAGAATTATGGTAGAAAAGGATAAAAAATCACGGAGTTAGAGGCAAAAACATGTGAGATCATACCTTTATGGGAGAGTTCAATGACCCTGAACATGTGCTAATACACATACCTTTCCAAATATTCTACCCCTATTGTTGATACACTATCCACCACTATTAGTATTGTGTAAAAATAAAGTATAAACATTGTTATGACATCTATTACATCAACCATCACACCAGTTGTCCCTTCTATTTAGATAGATCCTATATGGGCTTAAGTACTAGAGAATTTCCATTCTATTGATTATACCCATAGACATAATAGATTATGGATAAAACCCATAACCCTAGAATGTATTTTTATTTCCTCAATTGATCATCTAGTTTAGCTACTGGTATTATCCTTGGATTTCGTTTTGAGTATAACAAGGGAACTTAACAAGCCACCAGCTGCATTCACGCACCCTATTTATAGAACTTGGGATGGTACTTAGGAAGCCAAAGGAGATTGTGATGAACATAAAATAGAGTGTTATAATTGTTTATGCCCCTATGTTTTTATTCTATATTAATATTATCTTCCTCATATTTGTTTTGTAGTCCATGTATCTTTTCTCACATTGATTATATTGACTATAATTTTTTACTAACTTTAATGGGATACATGAGACATTATATTTTGAATAAAATTAATACTTTTAACTTTATTGATGTTCTATTTTGAAAAACTATGTTTCAAGTGAAGAATTTAGTCTAATTGGAACTTATTATGAATGTAACAGAATTATTATAAAGAATTAAAATTAATCATTTTTACCAAATATCAAGGAAATAAAGCCAAAATATATATCAAATATTCTAATTTTATTTATATTTTTATGGTATTAATTTTCTTAAAATATATGCTTATTTTCATCAAAAATTATCCAAATGGTAAAACATTTGGGAAAATGTTTAATTCAAGTGTAGGGGAGTGATCCTTGGAGCAACATTGATTTTTTTCCCTTGATGATATGTGATACATCATCATTTAGGATAAATAATCCAATTTATTTAAAACATCTATTATTAATCCTTATAAATAATATTAACAATTGTGAATTTTTTATAAATGCATTCTCATTCAAATTCATTGTATAATTTAGTGTGATTGAAGATTTGATTTAAATTTTTTATTCTTATTGTTGTAAATTTATATGTAGTATATTAATCAATATTTTTTATTAAATGAATTGATTGATCAATTTTTTTCCATTACATAAATGTATTTTAAACCCCATTGACATACTCTTTATAAAAACCCTTTTTATGAGAAAATATTTAAATATTCATCACTACTAGAATATTCATTTCAATGTTAATGATTCGTGATGAATTGGAAATAAATTAAAATAAATGAGTTCAAGGATTTATTATTTTCATCCCATTTTGTTCTTAATACCTACCATACATTTTTATTTTTATAATCCTATAGTTTCCATGAATTTGATTTTAGGAATCCAAATTATATTTAAATTTTTTCTTTCTACTAGAATTCATGGATATAATTAAATGATTTCCATTGAGAATGAAGGGTATATGGGTTATTTTAAGGAACTTATTGAATATTAGTTTTGAAATTGGGAATAATATGGATGAACTATCTCTTTATTATTAGGTAAGAATGTTCATAAACAATTTTTAATCATTCTTACTTGATTCCTATATTGTTTTAAGTAATTATTTTTAGAATGCATTAGATTAACTTTTAGGTTTTGATCATACCCCTCCTTCTCCTGACTAACAATAATAGTTTCTAGAGGAGATTGATGGTGAATTTAAAGGGTGTGAGGATTGGTTCTTAAAAAAATTACATTGAAAAAAACACAACAGTTAAAGAAAAGGAGTAAATTTCCATTATTATGTTTAACTTTAATATTGTGATCCTATAAGGAAGAGGACTGGGGAAGTATTAATTAGTGAGTTTTTTTATGGATGAAAGTTATGATTCTATATTTTTTTAGTATAATTGAATTTCATGAATTATGATTTAATGAATTCATCCAAATTTTTAAACCAAAAATTTTTATTTTTAAATTAAAAAACTCCCACTATAAATCATTGATCATAAAATTAAAAGGAATTATTTATTTTTTTGGTATAATTTTTAAGTGGATATTGAGAAAACATGAAATATTATGGATATAGTGCAAATATTTGAGATTAATTATAACTAAAATAAATTGATTTATTAATTATTTTTTAGAAAGGTGGACTATAAGTTGAATGGATAATGATTAAAGGTTGAATAATATAGGTAGAAGAGGAAAATAATTTTTAATTGTAATTGTGTATGAGTTATAATTGTGACACTTTGAATTAGGTGAGATAAATTATTTTTGAGATCTTAGTTATGAATTTTTCATTATTAGTGTGATTAATTGTGTTTTCCTTATTAAAATATTGATTTAATTTTTTTAGTTATTGAGATATTTTATTAGGGACATGAAAATGTTCATGTGTAGGGGAATTTCATGTTACAAAATCATATATAAAGTATTTCCATCATTGTAATGCTAAATTTGACCAAAAACTACCTAATTTTTTATGTTTTTATATAATTTTGTTTAAAGTAAGATGTTAGAATGTTTTTGAGTAATTTTAGATAATTTTAAAGAACTATACAAGAAATCCTAAAACAACCACTGGAAATACGATTTGATTTATTCTGAGAGGATTTTTTTGTTAAGAACCAGGAAGAAACAATAGTGAAACAACCACCCTCAAATAAAAATAATGCTATAAATGAATTTCTTAAAAGGATAATGATCCCTTGAACTATTTCCTATATCATCATGTCATATCATCCTAACATAACAATAACTTAGAGTATGTAACAAACATGAATACATAACCCGAATAAAACTAGTCTGAGTTTCAACAATTACATTGGTGAACCTCCCAATTTTCAGAGGCTGGAATAAACCCTAGGGGTATGATAAGGATGGTTTGGGTGGTGGATTAACACATGAAAACTATATAAAGCAAAGAAAATTTTTCAACATAGATTGAAAAAGATCTTAGGATTACTCAAGCATCTAGGCCCAAAGTGTGATATGTTCTATCATGGGTTCCATTTATTAATAAAAAATAATTAAAAGTTGAGTGGTAGTTATATGTAAGGACACAAAAACTAATAACTGATCTCAAGTATCCACTACATAAAAACCATGAGGAAAAATTTGAAAAACAAAGTTATTAAAAAAAACTTTTAATCCATATGAGGCCTAAGAATCAAAAGTGGGTGACACACATGTGAATTATCCCCAATAAAATCATTAATAAAACACTTTTCAATAACTTTTCAGTCCCTCTATGATGTACAAAAAGCGGTGATCATTCCTTAAGTTCTATAAGGTACTACCACCCTTTCTCTGACTCCTTTCCCTTAATTGGATCATGTAGAACAAGGATTGTTCAAGTCCTATAGGTTTACATTCGAGGAATTAGTATAAAAACTCATTAGGTAGTCACAACCCCACCCTTACTCATTAGTCATAAACATTGGATAATACAAGTGAAAATATATATAAAGAGAATAGGTGAAGTAAAATAACTAACATCATGATTAAACATGAATGTAAGGAATTTACACTAAGAAACAATGGATCTATTTATCACTTGGGTCCATAACATTAATTACCTATATTGAGAGACCTTTATATCAATGTTATACTAGAAATATATAAATCATGTATCCCATACCATATTCGTATAACATAAAAAAAAGTCAGTGTATAAGCCCATCCTATGAGAATGAGGGTATAAAAAAAGTTGGGGTCTTAGACCTTCCTATAGAATAGAATAATTGTCACGCATAGTAAAGGAAATGAAATCCTTCCTGATCAGTATTATCCCATGAATAATTTTTCTACTAAAAAATATACAATATAGTTGAATACTATTTTCAATCATAATTACAGGTCACTACACAACACCTATAAATAATGTTACAACTAGAGAATGCCTTATGTAAGGTAATGCTCGTCAAATTTTTCAAAATTAATATATATCATTGTTAAATTTTAAAAAACCAATTTCATTAACATATCATTATATGAGATAAATATGTATAAATAAAAAAACATGGGAAAGAAATTTAAAATCCACCAAAGGTATACTCATAAACAAGTATAAACTAAAAGAAAACTAGAACAACCACTAATAATAATAAAATGTATTTGAATATCATATTTACTAATAGAACTCCCATTTATAACTATTACACTTGAACCTATACTGATTATAACCCAGATCTTATGGAGTACAAGAGGAAAGAGAGGTATTCACACCATAAACAGATGTAGTAGCTTTCTCAAGTTCTATGAGGGATAATTATGTCAAACTACACCTACAGATAAATACATAGATGGATTTTAGTGTTTTTAAATAACATTATATTTATATAGAAAATTAAATTAATGGAATAAATAAAATTTTTGTCCACTAGATTCTTCCACCACACTTTAACTAGATGCAATTGAAAAAATTACATGATTTAGAATCCCTATAATTTTAAAAACGGTGAATACACATAATAACATAGAAAAAAATATGAGAAGAGGTAACAATCAATTTGATATAACCTTAATTGAACAAATTCGATGTTTTAAGATCAATCAGAATCCTTAAACTCAAGTGTTATGATAGATCTAAAGTAAGAGAATGATAATGGATTTAGGAGACTTGTGGTGGAGAAGGATGTGTGTTTTTCAATGAATTCTCAGGAACCTAATTATTTAGGATTTACTTTTGGGTTGTAATGGAGTAAATACCCCTTATTTAGAGGTCATTTTTTATTAAAATATATTGAGTACCTGCTAAAATGCACTAAGTACCCAGTGGCTCTAATAAAATAACTGAAAACCAATAGGTGGTCACTGATTATCCAATCCAGGGACACCAATTATCCAATAGTCCCCAAACCCTAGTGTGGAATACCATTCCTCTTCCATCTTGATCCAATGTTAAAACCCTTGTCAGATCATCCCTGACCGGCTTCATATACACTCAGATAAAAATTAAAAATATGAAATTAAAATTGGGTTTACCAAAATAAAGAGGTTGATGTTGTTATAATATCATCCCCATAAGTAATATTATCCTTGAGGTTCATAAAAAATATTATTGAGGGAATAAATCTAATACTTGGATTGTTATTTCATCTGCCTACACCCATGCCTCATCATAGAGCTTACCATGTTTCCACCATACCTAAATAAAATAGATCACTTCACCTCATAACACATTTTGAATTTGATCAATGATACATATCATATTTTCTTGATATTTTTGATTGAAATCCTACATAAATGATTCATATCATATTTTATGTAATGAGGTAGGAACATAATTTATCAATTAATAATATTAAATATATTATGCATAAAATTGAATATCCATAATAAAGATAAATGACAAGACATTCCTTGGACTCTACCAAGAATTTCAAAAGTCTTGAATATTTTAGGGTCAATTTTCTCTAATAATAAATGTAATGGAGACCCAAACTTAGTGAAACATAAAGAAACACATAGTTTTTATCCTTAAATTTCTATGGTGGTCTCCAATGGTTGGCATAAGTATTCTTCTAGCACTGAGCTATCTCAAGACGATTTTTGATCAATTAAACCTTATTGTTTTTATCAAAAACTAGATTGAGTCTGGTATTGGATTATTTTATTATCTCCGTACAACCAAGACATTAGCAACATAGTTTTCTATATAATTTTTCATCTTGACCCATCTGGATTGATGATTGAAAAATATTGTTGTAGGAGAATTACATCAACAATGTTGAACCTCCCATAATCCATAAAATTCAATAATATTTGGTCAAATCAAATATTTCAGGTTTTAAATTGTTCACTTATACTATCCATCAGATTAAGGGTGAAATGTAATACTAAATTTCACTTCAGACCATATTGATCATGGGATTCTCTATTAGAATAGAGACATGAACCATGGATCCCTGTTAAAGATTATAATAGATAATATACCATGAATATTCATAATTTCATTAACATACAATATCCTAAGATAATTAATTTAGGATATTTATAAAATATTATATAAGTGAATAATATTGGTTAGAAGTTCCAATATAACACAATCCACATGATTCCCTTTAAGATATATTTTTCACCCCCTTCATTACATCCATCATAATGTCATGTCATTTAAATTTAACCATATGTAGTTACTGAAGAGATAATATATGATATTTATGTTCTACTTTTATCAATATATATTTAAAACAATTAATGGTGAAGCCAAAAATTGCATTATTTACACCAAGACACTAGAACTAAAAGCATATATCATGGTACCTTTTCATGATACAAGGGTAAATTTCTCATTAATAGGAATGGTGTTCTTTCATTACTTATTCCCTAATACATATGGTAACTATGATTGTCTCATTAATAAATATAAGAGATTATAATCCTACAACCAACTATTAAGAATCTATCCACCATAGAGTCTCTCTCAAATGATTTTATTTTTAGAATTTGAAACCTAGGAATCCCTAACTCATTATAAGATGGATGATGAGAGATTGATGTGGTATAGTTGTTTCCCACTTTCTTTCTTCTCCATAGCCATATGAATCACTATAAGTTAAATATGTTAACATTAATATTTAGACTCATCATCTTTCTACATTTAAATATTTCAAATAAGAGCATTTGTAATGATGTTTCCTTAACATGGTGTATATTATTTGTCAAAATCAAATGATAGAAGGTATTCCAACTATTTTTTTTATATTCGACTTCAAAAAAAATATTTATATTAATTTTGACCTATGAACACCAAAATAGGCTGAAAAATAGGTAATGCTTCAAAAA
The DNA here is from genome assembly GCA_963277665.1 of Viscum album. NCBI lineage: Eukaryota > Viridiplantae > Streptophyta > Magnoliopsida > Santalales > Viscaceae > Viscum > Viscum album. The sequence goes on along the minus strand of OY728140.1, from coordinate 83,365,301 downwards.
AATAGATCATACATATCTAAAATAAGTTGTAGGTCATTAGTAGAGTAATTATGCTCATGAAAGTTAAGTTTTCTTGATCTATATGTCACTACTAAAAGGCTTTGAATGAGAAAATTTCCATGGATAACAAATAAGGCATCATGATACACCTCAAATCCCTCTATTTAATAAGGTATAAAATGTTCATGGATTCAATTTAACCACATCTTCAACTTCTAAATGAATACTTAACAATATCCTAAGAATAAAAAATTAACTACCTTATCCATTAGAGAAGTCATTGGGGGAATATATCCTTGAAAATTTTTAAATGATGTGGTGATAGCACCCAAGAAACTCAAGAAAGAATCAGATCTAAAATACATTAGAATGTACCTTCCAAGACATAATAAACTCTACCTTCTTAGGAACTATATAAATGCCCATTTATAAATGTATAGAATTGAGGAACCTAAAATCATTGATCTAGATTTATCACACTGATAGATTATCATATAAATGGTGTACTATTAAGGTGGCTATAATAATGCATCTGTTTTGTGCATGATAATCCCTAGACATAGAATACACCACAATAGTATTTACAATGAAAATGACGAATGAAAATAAGAAGGGATAAATTATCCTATTCATCAAGAAAATGAATATTTCAGGAGCATTTTTCATCCCAAAAGGCAATACTGGCTATTAATAATGACTATAACGACTATAAAAATATATCTTTAGAATCTATTATTGCCTATTAGGAGTATATTATAGCTTTAATGTAGATAAATATTTGAGAAAAAAATTCATATTTACACTAATTTAATATATCATTAATCTGTAGAAAGAGAGAGTGGTTCTTAGTAGTGACATGGTTTAGTTTTTTATAGTTTATTAAAATTTATATATTTACATCATCTTTCTTGGAAAAGAAAATTAAATTAATACAAGGTGAATAGGTCAACTTAATAAATCATTTTTAATAAGGATCCTATAGTTTAATCTTCAGTTCACGTAGCTTAGTTAGAGCTATAAAATATAAATAAATTGATAAATTTTTGGTACCCATTCGAACACTAATATTACATTGTACCTCTTAAAACAGAGAAAAACATAAGAATGATTGTTGGGAATATATAAGGTTAATTATCCATTACTGGTGGAATGATCTATATCCATTTTTCTTCCACTTCTCTTCAGATAAGTAAATCCATTTAGGCAGTGATGATCCTAACATGCCCCTAATTAGGTCTTCCTTGGATGGAATCTAAAATAAACTGATCTTGATGCATTTACTGGGAACCTAATGGTTATGAAAATGAAAAAATCTTTAAATAAAAATCAATACATGCTCAGAATTGGGTCAACCCATCAATTATAATAATAATTTCAAAGTGGTTCATTTTTATAACCATAAGATATCAATGATTCCAAAAAATAATCTACCATTAAATCATATGATGTAAAATTCTTCATTAGACCTATTTCACTCCATATAGGTGTGTTAAGACTCATATAGGATAATAGAACATACACTTTATGAATTGGAAGTCAAAAAGGATTTTTATTAATGAAAGTGTGTGAGGAACCTATATCCATGAGAGTATAAGATAATATACAGTTTAACAGAATCATACATTAAATATTATAATGTCCCACTTCATTATCAAGTATATATTTCATTACAATGTATTCCATTCTTTTACTTCAATGGTAAATCTGATATACAAATCCCTACACAACTTCCAAGTATCTCTAACTTTCCTAGAGGCATCCTCCATCATATCTCCATGATGGACTTCGAATGATAGTAGTTGACAATGAAATTATTTCATCAAGTGTCACCAAGGGATGTCACGGTCTTTACCTACCACTCTCTAATACACTATGATATATTAACAACTGGGGGTGACCAAACTGTCCAAAATTGTGACATTACATATTCTCTATGGAGCATTTTGAATTTTTATTCCCTATAATTTGACATTGATAACACTCTATAAAAGGTCTCCCAAAACTAGGTGATGAGTTTTCTCTGGTTACTTGGTTCCCTTAATGGGAGGAACCCTTTTTCACCTCTTCCATACATTTCTTACAACCACTAGAGGAAAAAAATCTTGAAGACAAGCCTTTTAGAGAGATAAATTCTCAGGTAACTACCTTGGAACTCATTTTGAAAAACATTATCTTATTGGAATCATTAGATAAAAGAGGTAATTTAATGAGAATAACCTTTTTCTATAATGGATTTTTCAATCCCATATCAAATAAACATACCTTGGAATACTTATCTATAATCAGGTATGGATAAAAACTGATTATATCTATGAACTTGAACAGATACTCTAATGTATTCATAGAGACATAATAATGATTCAAAAACTCCTTTTTTGTCTCCCGGTGTTGGGTATAAGGATAAATTTCTTGATGAATAGATCTATAAAATTCGTTAATGAGAGGTGATGATCGTTTCATAATATGATCATAACATTACCCCAGTAATGTATATCTCCTTCTAGTATAAAGGTGGATAATCACATCTAGTATTGATTTGATGTCTAAATACTTTCAAAAATATAATATATGTGAACTACCCTCTCTACAACTACTAGTAGAGAGGCCTTAAGATGAAAGATAAGTGGATGGTGGAATTGGAATTCATTCATGATATCCAAATCCATCAATTACTTTTTAGGAACCCATTTAATTGAACCCTGTAATTTATGGTCCATACCATTAAGAAAAATTAAGTCTACTATAGGTAGGGTGGTTAGAGCATGTTAATATGCTCATTTGGTCTTGGAATGTGGTTTTCATATCGATGTTATACTCAATAATAATATAAGAAGGAATATCTCATTCCCCTATTTCATGGGAAATCTTGGTTCTAAGTTGTATTAACAATTCTTGTCCTCACCCCCATTCTGTCACAGCCCTCCTTTCATTATTTATCAAAACATGACTCTTTTATTTAAAATAGTTTTCATTAAACATTTAATTAGTTTAATGTGCTTTAAGAATATACCCATGAAATATAAGACATAATTTTTAAATTATTTATAGAATGATAAAAAATATATTTATAAAATAATATGCATATAAAACATTATAATATCATAAAAAACAATAAATCAAGTAATCCATGTGATAAAAAAATTCTAAATAGGGTCAAAAGTTATCACATATTAACATGTTCATTAATAAACAATATATAGGAAAAGAAATTATATATTTTTAATATTTCGGTGTGTAAAAAAATACATTTTAACTCAAATATATAATAAAAATATATTTAGGAATATATGATGACATTTGTTCCCACTAGTTCTTTCATGTAAATTTGTAATATGATTTATGAGAAACTCGTGCATAGGGTAGACTCGATCAAAATAAAAAAGGAAAATTAATTCTCTAATTACCCCTAGTAACTCAATATTCCACCATAATTATGCTAGATATGAATATTTTGAAATTATATTTTGTGTCCCAATAGGTCTACCTCCTGGCTACTCTCAATTCCCATATCCAATAATAGTTAAAGTGATATCTTATTCATTTTTTAATTAATATGAACTGATCATTGATCAATACTAATTTGGGTCCCCATAATACCTTAGAAACACAACCTAATATCTAAAGGAAGATTTATATGTTAATGGTTTCAAAATTATATGGTGGGAGGATTTTTATAAAATTTACATTATGTATAATTAAGTACATGTCAGGACGATAATCCACCGCAGCCTATCGATTCCTCAAAAATCTGGGCCTAAGATATATATGCATCCATAATTGGAACCTATTTATTAGATAAAAAAACTAAAAAAGTATTAGTATATATGTGTCCATACCTGAAAAAAAAACTATGTATCCAGTATCGATCGCATATTATAGATGATAAAAACTAGGAAAATTTTATTCCCAAAACTACTAAACCAATCAAGGCCTAAGAATCAATAGTGGGTGACTTCACTATGAATGAATCCCAAAAAATCCTCAATAAAACCAATACAAATGAACTTCAAAGTCCCTCTAATAGGTTCTAAACATTGGTTCATGTACCCCCAGGGTCTACAGAGTTTTATCTCCCATGATTTGACACCTTTCCCTTAAATTGATCATATAAAACAAGGCTTGGATTCATCTTGTAGGGGAAGGTTCAATGCATGATTGTTGTAAATCTGTAGACAATAACCACCCCACTTATAGTCACATGTCATAAAAATATATTCATACAAAAAACAATATATTTCATGATAAAATGAAAAATAAAACAACTAATATTATTATTAAACATGAATGTATAGAGTTTTCCATAAGAATAGATAACCCCGTATATGAAGAGGGTCAATACCATTGCACACCGAATTGAGGATATCCATATATAAATGTTACGGTAGAGTTAGGGAAATATTTTATTCAATTACATTAAGATATACCATAATCAAATTCAAGGTATAAGACTATACCGTTGAAAGGATAAGCAATATACAAAGTCCAGGCTTCAGCCCATCACATGAAATTGGAGATGTGGTATGCATAATCAATTTGTTGTGAGCCTATCCCATCACCATTCTCAATAATATGATTTACCAAATTAAAAATAAACAATGTATTCAAATATCAAATTTTTAAAAAATTTAAAGTTACTATACTTCGTTTGTAAATCATGTAACAACTTGAGAAAATCATATACAAGGGTGTCCTCCTAAAAATTTTCAAAATAAATATCTAACATGCTTAACATTTAGAAACCCATTTGAAGAAACATATAATTACAATAAATTAAGATATATAATGAAACCAACATAGTAAGGAAACATAAAACCCCCTAATAGAATTCTTATAAACAATTATTAATGTAATGTTAACTCAAATGGCCCAAAAACCCCAAAAATGTATGTTAAACGTTCATTTATTATCAAAACACAGCTTTTTAACTAATTCAACTTACCCCTGTACCAATATCCTCCTTGTCATTAAGTAGTATGAGAGGGAATAGGGGTATTACTAAAATAAAAGGATGTAGTATATTCCTTGGTTTCCAAGAGGGATAGGTAAGTCAAATTTGCCTAAGTAGAAACAACTACATGGGTTTTATAGTTACGTGATAAAATGATATTGACATGGAAAATTAAATATATAAAATAAATCAATATTTTTACGTGAAATTATCCAAATTATTTTCCCTCCATAATTAGATTAAAGAAAATCATAATAAAATGAAAATGTGATGTGCCAAACCCTGTTCAATCATAAGTAAGCTAACTCGATAAGACATGTGGCCTCATGTGAACCTCCCCATACACCATAGACTACCAACTAGAAGTGAGGGTCTAATATGGTACAATGGGGGGACTATATCATCTTTATTATAGTGGATCATAGTGGTTAATAACTAATAAACTAGTAGAATAAATATAATGAATGCTGGAAAATCATATGGCAGTGAAAGTAAACATCTAGATAAAAATAAATAACCAAAATCTATATGCATTATCATATATAAAATGATTTCTCATGATGCTATACAAAATAAATTAAAGAAGAAAGGAAACATACATAATAGTACATGTTATAAATAATGAAGAAAATTCTAAAATTTACTTCAAATAGCATTTCAAGAACAATATTGATCCTCTTTTTTCCATACTCCATCCTATTATAGAAATTCAATTTTCCATAATAGGTTGTTTTCCCTTATCCATACATACATCAATGATGTCCTTCCAGGAAACAATTGGCAGCCATCATAGGGTGTGAGTAAAACTCAGTAGGATACCACCAAGGGTGTATATAATTAACATAATTCATGATTATATAATGAAGTAGTGTATAAGAAATGATACCAATACAATAAATGAGCTAAAAAACCCACATCATTTCAGGTTACTCATAGGAAACATGTCCTATACTACATACATCAGACTATTTCTAAAGGAATCTAAACATTTATTATTTTATAAACAATAAGGATCATTGTTTATATTTATTCATAGAAAAAATATAGAACATCATGTTCAATAATTATATATAACAATAAGGAACATCATGTCCATAAATTCTATGTAATCAATATAGAATTTCATGTCCATTAATTAGATATAACAATTTGAAATTTCATTTCTATAAATTCCATGTGATCAACATGGAATGTCATGTCCATTAATTAGATATAAAAATGAGGAAATTCCCATAAATTCTAAGTGATAAATATATGGAATCATGACCGTTTGTTAGGAATACGAATATGGAAGGTCCTATCCATAAATTCTAGATAACCATTATCGAACATAATGTTTATTGAATATGGTAATCATTATGTAATCACATTTATGTAATATATTCAATTTGATTTATCATCTAATTCATAGGATATAAAAGTAAATAAAAATTTCCAAGTGTATTATACTTCCCATACAACATTTAACATGGGTCAAGTGACATGATATTAATATTCACCTTTCATTTAATTACATTATAAGTGATTGATTAGTTTATTGGTATGTCCATTCCAAATAATATCTCATTAACTCAATTTATAACACTTCACTAGAAAATGCTAAGCCAAACACGCTATTGTGGTGTTTTGTTCATGAAAAACATTAATTACAAAGGTATATGATTGTACCCACCCAAAGGGATGGTTCGGGTTGAGGTTTACAACATCCATATAGTTAAAAATGTCACCTAATATGTCAATTCAAGGTCTAGGTGATCAATTTAGTATATTACATATTTTTAGGAGAAACACATGGTAGGTCTATCATGTGGAACAACAGTTACATAATATAAACACCTAAAATTTTAGGGAATGGGTATAGACCACCAACCTTGGACAGGTAGAAGACTCATCATCTTGTATCATCCTATGAATCAATCTATAATGAGTGAAAATTAATAAATAGAAAAATTCCTTGAAAATAATCCATATTATCTCTCATGAAAATAACGTTCAATATGGAGGGATAAACTTTAAAGGGAAGGAAGTGGAATAATAGACTTGTACTATAGGAACTATCCTTCCTCTAAGATCCTTCGTGCAATGATCCATAATACAAATTGGGTACTCCTAACAAGAATCATCAACATCCAACTCAACCTCATCATGATAAAGGATATGAGATGGTTCTAAATAGTAACAACGTAACATAGAAAAATGAAAGACATCATTCATGCCTCAGTTCCTCTAAGGTAAAAATAATTGATAGGCTATCATCTCAAATCTCTCTATGATCTCAAATGGTTCAAAAAATCTGGGTGACAAGTTTCCCTACCTCTAGATTCTTTGATGACCTGGTCTAGGGGAAACATGCAAGAATATATGATCTCCCACCTCAAAATTCAAAGGTCAAAAAAGATGATCAATATAAAAAAAATTCCTAGATTTATCTGTATCCATATTCTTTCTGATGATTTATACATACAATGATGTATCATGATTGTGTCATGGTCCCATTATTGCTACCTCACCTACCTCTAACCAACATAGGGTTGATCATCATGACCTACCATATAGGGAATCATATCGATCAATCTATATAGTTATTTGAAAACTATCATTATAAGATAATTTGGGAAGTAATATATATTTCTCTCAAGAACCTCCCAAATCAAGGACTCATGCTTGGAGCATGTCCACTAATGCATGTATTGTACATTTGAAAAAATAGTCAGTTTGAGGGTAATAAGATATACTTATAACTACTAGTGAACCCAAGACCTTATCAAACATTTATTAAAACCACAATTTGAAACAAGAATACATGTCAGATACAATAGTATGTAAGACTCTACGATGGTGTATAATATATCAAATGTAAAGCCTCCCAATTTCATTCACTAAGAAGATATTATGAATTTGAAGGAAGTGGGTGACCTTCATTATCCTATCTAAGATAACCCATACTATTTAACTTCTTAGAGTTAACTTAGGAAAAATATTCATTAAATCCATATTTAATTCATCCAATTTCCATTCTGGGATAGGTAGTAGATGTAATGGTCCCACTGGTTTCTGGTGTTCCACCTTCAACTACTAAAATAAGGAACACCGAGTAACAAATCCTGCAATATCCCTTTTTATCCATGACCACCAATACTAGAGGCATAAATCATGGTAAATCTTAGTAATACTGGGATGTACTACCCAAGAAGAAATGTGATACCCTCACATAAACTCCTAATGTATTTCTACTGAAACCAAGACACGCCCATGAAGGCCCAATATCTCATCCTTATTAATGACCCAACTAGGCGGTGGGTCCTCACCTAATACACTATCACTTAGGACTAAGACATTGGGACCAGAAAGTTGTATCATCTTCACTATATACATATGTGAATAATATACTAATAACGATGTAAGTATAGGCTAACCATGATGTTACTTCACTTCCAATTGCATATTAGAAAATTATTCCATCATTTTCCATTCATGACTACCTCTTGAAGCACTTATGTCTGAGTCTTCTAGCTCAGAGTATCTTCCACTAGATTTCCTTTACCAAAAAAATAATCAAGTACAAAATGGATCAATTATAGGTATTCAACCCATATTCATTATATGATATTCAATTTATGATGATTGAATATTTATTTCATACTTTTATGATCTGTGTATATAATGAATCATTCCCCCAATAAAAAGTTCCTCTAATAGTGAAAGGCATGAACAACTATAGCTTACTTGAGGTCCTATGATTGGTAATTATGCACATGAGACCTCAAATTATGAGTCGCTTATTCCATAACATGATCTAATTTACTCAAAATGGATCTCAACATGATGCATTATGTATCACAATATACTGCATAACCTCTTTCAGGCATAGGTAATATTAAGATCAACACTGAGGTAATTCTTCCATTAAATTCAAAAAACTATTTTTCACAATCTTAATGTTGAAAACAAAATACCATTCTTAGTCAAGCCCATAATTGGGGATGTAAGTTGTGAAATTATTTAATAAAGAATTTATAATATCCAACTCACCAAAAAAACTATATATATCAAATACATTATTAGGATTCTCTCATTAAACAATGTCTCTCACATTTTCTAGGTTTGAAAAAATCTTCCACTAAGATAATGTGACCAAGGAACTGAGCTTTATTAATCTATAATTGGAATTTTGTGATATTAGCATAAAACCTATTCTTTATTAGTGTAATAAATACTCTTTCAATGTGTTTCATATGATCGCATCGTCTATAATCATACACTGATATATTTTCTATAAAAAACAAAACAAAACATCTAAGTATGGGTGGAAACCTGAATTTATCAAACCCATAAAAATTTCAGCACACTCGTGAGACCAAACAGCATGGACAAATACTCATACAATCCATATCTACTACAAAATATTTTAGGTGATATATCTTAAGGATTGGATCATATGTGATGGTATCCCAACCTCAAATAAATATTTGAGAATATATTAGATCCTTGTAGTGGTTGATGGGGCTATCTATATAAGGTAAAGGGTAATTGTTCTTAACTGTAAGTTGATTCAACTATCAATAATCCATGAAAATACTAAGGGTGCCATCATACATCTTGAAAAAAATGATATGTGAACATCAAGGTGAAGTAATGGGTTATATAAACCCTTTATATTTTAGATACTCTAGAAATATCTTGAGTTCTTAAATATTAGTTGGATCCATCCTATAAAAAGGAATGGATACTAGTGCTTCTCATAGATCCAACTCAATAGTGAACTCTACCTCTCTCTCAAGAGGTAGCCTAGAAAATTCATTGGGGAAATAATCCCATAAATGATCCACCATAAGAATTAAATATGTCTAACAAGTTCCATGATCACTCAGAAAAATACTGGAAATCTGGTCTATCACTCTACCCATCCCATGATGCTTAATTATAGATCGACTCGCATGAACATCCCATTATCCTTTTTCATTATATTTACCACCCTAAGGTGATGTTAAATAAACCCTTCTATGATATAAATCAAAATGAGTATGATAAGGTACGAACTAGTCCATACCTAGAATTATATCAAAGCCTATCATCTTGAGGATTAAATGGTTCCATATGAAATGATATCAGTCCACATCAAGGGGGAATTCCTTACATAAACATACACTCTTCGATGAAATTCTCAACAGAGTATCAATATCCATAAATCCATATAAATAATCAATCCTATGTCTAATACTTTCAATAATTTCTACAGATACGAAATAATATGAAGAACATGTATCAAATAAGTTCAATACTAATATAGAGGTTACTAAAATCATACCTCAAACTATAGATGGGCCGAAACTATGCTTCTCATGTGTATGTTTTACTACATATATCTGTACAGATCCATGTACCTAAGATACAACTTTACTACACTAAGTAGGTCTATTTGGATGCCATAGCATATTAGAATCCTATCTCCCTTGTCCACATCCACCTCGTTGTTCTGAATTGATGGTAGTTCTATAGCTACCCATCTAGAAATGAGCTACTGACCCAGCTCCTAAATGTGGAGTAAATAGATGCCCTATCTCATTGAACACTAATGTAAATTTCCTAAAAAAACCATTATATACGCCCCATTTTTCTGCAAGATCGGTACTCAACATGGTCTCTAATACATTGGGGCTTCATGTGACCTATCTTCCCACACTTATGGAATAACACCTGGGTACTAGTGTGACTACTCTGGATATCACTACCCAGAAACTAACCCTCTAGGTGGTTATTCCTACTAGTTTTCAAAATACTTCCTAACCTAAGTGTTGAACTACTATGGACCACACCTCCATCTTACCTTAGATTTCACTCGGTGATAAGGTCCTGGTTTACTATCCTAAACATAGTAATCAACATTATGTTATTCACCTGTAATCAGATTTCATACGTGAGTCCATACTCAAATCACTTATCCCTGGATAGCTCATCACCCATATGAATCAATTTGAAGTGTTATATCTCAGTAATATGAGATGAATACTCCATAATGTATATAATTCCCTAATGTAGGTGCACAAACTCCCTTTCCAAATCAGGTCTCAATTTCTTGGGATAGAATATTCTTAAAAGGATGGATAGAAATCACTCCAAACTATAACATGATGTTGGTCTCCCTATGTGATAACATCCCACCTTCTCTTAGAGGATACAAGAAGTATATATGTTGAGAGATTCACTCACCTCTATAGAGGTTTCACAATATGCTCGAATATAGATAGAATAGTCTCCAAAAATGATTTAGTCTCATGGGGATTGTGTTCCCCTAAAATGGTAGGAGGGTGTTGTTGTTGTATCTCCCTAGTCAACTCTTCCATAGATGGGTAAGGTTGTTGAAATCCTTTTATAGACTGCAATAGTCATAAGAAATCATCTTTAAATGATCATTGGAAACCATATCAAGAATATAATGATGTGTCGCAAATGGCACTATAGGAGGTAATACCAGTGTCTCAGGGAACAACGCCTTTGAAGCATGGTCATCACCACCTCCTAGTATAAAACCTGAGGATATCATGGTTACATATTTCTACATTTCCAAATTCACACCTTAGAATGATATTTGATAATAAAATAAATCATAAATAAAAGGAATGAGACATGTAAAACACCTTCCAACCCATGAGTCACTCCCAATTACTGACTACTATGGTTGGGTTTGGGTCAAAACTCAGGTCTCACATCAGGAGATCTGATATATAAAGTGTCAATTGCTTTTTATAGATGAAAACATCCTTTAAGTTTATATTATAATACCTATTTAATGACAACCATTTCTTTAAACTTTTATAAATCTGCATGTTTATATTTATATACTTCACAGTCCTACTAGATGAGTTACCATTCCCAAATTATAAAGACTTAGGCTTTATAAGTTATAATTTTCACTACATGTAACTAAAACTAGACCCTTACATTCGGTATTAGGATATAACATGTCCTTATATGATGGTTATATTATATGGATCACTATTCTTAATTTATAAAAGTACTAACTTTATAGATTGTTATTGGAATCCATTTAATCACAACCATCTAAAATTTCAACCAATATAATTCAATCTATGTGGATCAAACATGTGATAATTGGTTATTTTAGGTGCCACAATCAAGATATATTAAAAAAACTATTTAGGTTGACTCAAATAAATTAAATAATGAATTATTTATCCATTTCATATAAGAAATGTTAGTAATTTACCAATATAAAACTCAAGGTATTACAACATACAATAGGAAATTCATGAAATAAAATGAGAATGGAATGGAATATGATGTCATATAAATCCTTAGGTTCCTAAAATGATGCATGAGACAAAACCTCCTTTCCATACCCATAAATGGGTAAAAAATACACAATAATAATGATAATAAGCACTAAAAGTCATGTGTGTCACCCATCAGTGAAATCAATTAAACTGTAATAAGAATAATATTGAACAATAATCCCCATCCTAGGTAGTTTAGATTTTCCCTGTATATTGGTAAACTACTCCTAGGAACATGCTCAATACCAAATTATGAAACTTCCTAATCTTCTATCAAACCACTCCAAAATAATGAGGCCAGGAAAAAAGGAACCTTTGAAACAAATTTATGAAGTCCTAGACTAGGTTCACCCATCATTAATCTATCCAAGTTAGCTACATAGCCTCAAATGCATCTACCTATACACTAACGACTGCCGACTATAAATAATTGTCTAAGATTTTATGTTGTAGAGACTATACCTTTTTTATTAAAGTGGATCACAATAGTAAATAATATATAAATAAGAAAATAAATATAAATAATGGAGGAAATCATATTAAAGGGAAATTAAACATCTAGATAAAAATAAATAACCAAAATCCATAAGAAGTATCATATACAAACTGATGTTGTCATGATGATATACAAAAAAGAGTAAAGGAGTATGGAAGGAAACATAACAGTACATGATATACAATAATTAACAAAATACGAAAAGCTACATCAAATAGAATTGTGAACATGATCTCATTCTTCTACTCTCGTACTCCATCCTAGTACAAAAATTTTGGTGTCCATAGTAGAAAAATTTCCCTTGACCACACCTATATCCATGATGTCTATCTGGGTACCAATCAGTAGCCCAACTAGGGTTTGAGTAAAACTTATTTTGACATCAACAATGGTGTCTATAATTGCTTTAGTCTACAAGTATATAATGAATCATTGTTCATGTAATAATATCAAGTTAATAAATGAATAAAAAAACCCATGTTAGATTGGGTTTCTCACAAGACACCTATCCAATACTATCTACTTAATACTATTCTAAAATGTATTCAAACCTTCAATATTTTAGAAACAATAAGGATTTTTAATTCCATTTATTACTAGTATACAATATTGAACTTCATGTCCATAGATTAGATATAACAATGAGTAATTTCATGTGAATAAATTGAAAGTAATCAATATGGAACGTTGTGTGGATTAATTAGATATAACAATGAGGAACATAATGTACATAAATTCCAAGTAATCAATATGAAACATCATTTCCATTAATTATATATAACAACAAGGAATGCCATTCCCCTAAATTACAAGTAATCAATATGAAATTTTATGTCTGTTAATTAGTAATAAAAATATAGAACGTCACATCCATCAATTAAAGATAAATAATCTAGAACGTCATATCCATAAAACAAAATAAGAATTACGTAATGACTTTTATGTCATATAATAAATTCAATTTTTCATTTAAGTCATATGAATGAAATTTAAATAAAAAAGGGACATGTGTAATCTTCTTTCCATACAACATTTATCTTGGGTCAAAGTATATGGTCTTACCATTCAAATTTTATTTAATTAGTTTGTAAGTGATTGAGTGGTCCATAGGTATATCCATTCCATATAATATCGCATTATCTTAATTTATAACACTTTTCTAGCCAATGCTAAGTCAAATATTCCTTAGTGGTGTTTTGGTCATGAGGGAACATAATTCACCAATGTATATGATCAAACCCAACTAAAGGGATGGTTTAGGATAAGGTTGTTAACCTCCATCCTTTTATCAGTGTTCTATATAATGTCTATTCAAGGTTTATGTTATCAATTTATTATATTATATATTTTTAGAAGCAATACATAGTAGTTCAATCATGAATCAAAATGGTTATATAAAATAAAAATCTAATATTTTAGAGAAAATGAATAGAGCACAAACCATAGATGAGAATAAGAATCCTCATATAGTATATAACTTGAACTCAGTATGGAATGAGAGAAAATGAATAAATAGAAAAAATCATTTAATAGAGGGCATATTATCTCACATGAAAATATAATTTAATACGATGAGATAAAATAGGATGAGAAGGAATAGGAATCATAGAATTACCATTACTTATCCATATTGATGAATGAAACTAGAATTGGACACCATACAAAAAGTCTAGATCAAATCCCAAATGAAAGGAAAAGGAGAGGGGATATCTACCACTGTTGTTCTGTTTATGGTTTAAAAGAATGGTAGAATAAGTGTTAATAGGATGAAGGTAAAAATGGAAAAATCCACCTTTTTAATAGTCTCGTAGTATTTATAGAATAAATAGGTAATTTATGCTTTAAATACCATTTTACAGGGTCTTCCCAATATCACTTATGATGTAAATTTAAAATTTATATCGTAAGGTCACAATTTATTATGTAAATTTTTTTACACATAGACTCTTCATCCCTTTTCTGCAGATTTACCCCAAATCGAAACAAGAACCATTTTCCATATCCCAAAAGAAAAAATATAATCCTAAATCTAAAGAATAACATACCCACAAATAACATAGGATTTTACAATAAAATCTTGAGGTCCTTTAATTTTAGATAAGGTGAATACGCCTATTTCCATTGGTGAAATATTATAATTGAGAATACTATAGTTGATGAAACCTTTCCACAATGAATCAAATCCTTCTTAATCAATCAAAATAACTATACATGAGCATGAATGTGGATTTTAAGGATAAAAAGTAGTATACATTTGATATCTATATAAATGAGATGAATATTGGTTTTAAAAAAATTTGTAAGCCCCTAAATATTTAGGATTTATTTTAGTGGTGTGAGAACTAAAATATACCTTCAGTAGGGGTATTTTTTCCAGAAACCCATTAGGTACCCCTCAAGAATACACCAAGTATGAAATTTTTCAAATAGAACCACTTTAAACTTGAATATGGTCAATGGTTACTTTTTATAGGTCCATCAGGAACCTGATGGTCACTATAACCAAGGAGTTCATCTCCTTTATCCTCTTTTTTACTCATTTCCCCAATATATTATCCTCCCCCAGCATCATGTTCAAATACACCCAATGGGATATTTAAAATTATAATGACAATGAGATTTTACCTAAGTAAATAGTTTAACACTATCATAGAATATCTGAGAATTTTTTTTCTTGGATTACATCTACCATGCAGTGATGTTGTGAATGAGAAAAGTCTAAAAAGTTTCCATGTTGGGAATTGTACAGTGTCATATCACCTCAATCCATAAATAAATGAATTAAAATAGCCAGTGGAATATAGTAATAACATTTTAATGTTGAGAAACCTTTAGTCCATGAGTTCAACAATTGAATATATGAGAAAATTTAAACCATGATAAAAAAATGGAGTCCTTTCTATGATCTCTAAAAAATTTAGAGACTTTTGGAGGATATATCTTCATCATGATACATCTGTTGTTCTCATACAATAATGGTGTTTAAATGAGTGAAAAAAATTGGATTTTTTAATTGGCATCTATGATTCATACCACAAACCTATTCATTACTTATTGAATATCCAATAATGTTATATATTTTTTGTTTCCAAACCTTTATATTAACTTATTAACTTATAATAATTTTTACACTTCTAAAGATAAATTTGATGAAAATAATCATTTTTTATTAGGTTATTCATGAATTGAATGGTATTTGAGTCTCATTCTCTATCATGAGATTTATTTGGTTTTTTATTCAATTTACATACATCCAAAATATCTTAAAATTACTACTTAAGTAATTATGTATTTCTATTCTTTCAGGAGTGAGTAGTCAGTTAAAAAATTTTGAAGTAAGAGAAGAAATATAGTGATTCAATGTAATTAATTGATTTTTATTATAGAATGGTTTTATTTCTTTAGTATCACATTGAACATTATACATATTTCATTCCTTAAATTTTATTTGGGAGATTTGAAAAATAAGGGAGGATACTTAATGTGGGATTGGTGGATGTGGCCACAATATTATTCTTTATTTTTCTTTTTCAATTGATATTGGTTCCTAACATACAATAGTTTCATTAGGTTAATTTATCCTGGATGAATTTAACAAATTTTGGTATTATTAATTATCATTGAAAAATTAAATAATAGATACCTTTATAGAGTATTGAAAATTTTATAGACACTTGTTTTTTATGTAAGACCTTGAAATAATCCTAGGAATATTTTTGAGGCCAAGAACTAAGTCGTTGTTGATATACTGGTCCTGGGGTGGCCCGATATTGATATAATATATTTTTTAAATATATTATATCATGTGTGAGTAGGTTTTTATAAATGATGTAATAAATCAAAAATATAACCTAATATGGGGAATCTGATATTAATATTTATTCTAGAATGTGGCGTATACCCTAGGCATGACCTAAGGTTGGTCGGTGATGGACATTCTTAGGAAAGAGGTCATGGGCGGGTTCTTTTAATTAAAATAAATTTTTTTAAATTACCTAAATCATAATTCTCTATAAATACCCCATTATAAAAAATCAATAGGTTTAGTTTCATAACCCTAGGATGATTTTATAGTAGGAATATAGTTCTTCATTAGCGGATTGAGATCGAAGAACAATGGGAAATCAAATCAATGTGGATCAAGAAGAAGTGAATGCATCAGGTCTTCTTTATCACTGGTGAATATGTTCTTCACTAAAAATATATCCTAAATTATGTTAGGGATAATAAATTGTAGTTTCTTTCCTTTTGATTAATATTTTGAGCATGGATTTTTATGCTTGTTGATATAAAATAATTTTATCTTTTGTATGAAACCTATTACCTTTTATTTTTTTGCTCTAATTAAACTCATTATTACACATTTTTAACCCTATATATTCTATTTATATAATCATTTTCCAATTAATATTTTCCAATGATGGTTTCACAAATTTTCTTATGATTTTACCCCACCCATTTTTCTTGTTATTCATCATTAGACCATGGGGTCACGATTCGACATTGATGTGGTTGGTTCGAGCATGATCAAACACCCAGATTCATGGTGGTTGTGTGAAGGATGAACAGATTGGTAAATTTTAGATGGATTGGGATAGATTCTGGGTGATGGTTCACATATATATGAGAAAATGACCAGACAAAGAGGCAGGGTTATATTCCATGTGGACCACCATACACACTATGTATTCCCTCAATCAACTTCTTCCTCTCATATCTCCTTTAAATGGACTCATATTTTTCCCATGATTAGCCTATCCAAGTGAGTTTTCTATATAGAAAAATATGATATCTTTTTTTGTGGAATAAGAGATATGATTCAAGTTTTTCAATAATGATTCTTATTTAGGTGACATTTGGTGATGGTAGTGGTCAAGGAAGGATCATTGGAGTGATGTCGAGGTTGGAACTCCCCTATCACACCATGGCGTGAGTCCCCCATACACTTTATATGGTTGTATATGGTACTACCCTACATTGGGAATAAGTTGTTTATTTATAGTGTGGTACTCCACCATCTTTGAGCTCTGATGTTTTGCGGATCCCCTATGGGTGTTGTGTCTCCCTCAGTTATGGAGCACAGTAGAAAGGAGTGGGCCCCTCCACACATATTCTCGTGGGGTTATATGGGATGCATGATTTGGATTTGTGGATCCCTTGGCTATGGAGTGAAATGATGCGCTTCAAGACCCTCCCCACATATTCTTGTGTGGTCGTGCATGACGATGGGAATCGAAGTTGGACTTTTAAAGCTTTAGGTAGAATCTTTGTTCTTAGTTGGACTGTAATGATGGAGATCCTTTTTCTATCTCATTCAGGATTCTTGTTGAACATATTTGGGTGTTTATGTTTATTGTATCAGTTTTTTATTGACATGACTTTATAACGTTGAGTTGACCATTGTTATATCTTTATATTAATCACTATGGGATTTTTGGGGTGTCATACTAGGTATGTATATACTCACACCTACATGGGATTTACCCAAATGTGTTGTGTCTTATGAAGTTAAAAGATAGATAAGTGGTGACTTTGGTGGATCTTAGGGATACTTGGGTGCATTGATTGCATACGGTGGTGTGACATGGAGATCATAAGATGGGATCTCTCGTTTTTCTTTTATACTAGTTGTTTTCATGTTGGGACTCTATATCTTGTTAGGTGTGTATTTTTTCCTTTTTTTTATACTACTATACTTTATTTCATTTTCCTAGATTTTATTGCATGCATGGTTCTGTAGATTTTGTAATCTTTTTATAATATTTGTATGAATTTTTTCATTGAGACTATTGTGTGTGTTCATACATGTACATTATGAAAAGGGGTCCCATTTACATTATACCTTCTTAGTGCTTATCTCCAACCCTTAGCCTATTGGGGGTGTGATTAGGGTTGTAAAGGCTTAGCCTTTCACCAACCATGTGGGCCTCAATTGGTTTGTTCATGACAAAGTGGTATTCGTGCACTTCATTCCTTGGGATTTTTGGGATTGGTTGGGTATTAGGGAAATAGTGTCGGGTTTTCTTGAGTGCATCTTTCAAGCTAGTGAACCTAGAGTTGGTGTGATGGCCAATATATCTATACACCAGGAATCTTAATACATACTTGTTAACTTGGGATACCAATACATCAATTGTAGGGAACAAATGGTACATGTATTATATATGATTGATTCCTTTAAATGTCCATCTTGAATCAACTCCATAGATATGATCTTTGACCCTGGTACATCTTGAAAATTATTAAGGTGTCATTGTAATGATATCTAATTATAATTTCAAGATAGTGATGTGACAATGAAAATTTGAGTGATGAGGCCTCATTTTAGGGACCCATACAAGAGGTATTTTCTCTAGGAAGGCACTGAGTAGTGATACCACCTTTTGAGTAGTGCATGGACCCTTCTATAGTGGTTCGAGAATATGATATTCCACATATTGATCAGTGAATGGATCCAACATGACAGAAAAATTGAATGCATAGGCTTAGTGTGTTGTTAAAGTTTTACTAATAGAGACCAATTAGGTTTTTTGATGATTTAAACCCTTAGGAATAGAAGATTGGATCAAGGTGGTGGTCTAAGATTTACAGCATGAACGAGTTAAAACCTACTAAATGGTTATGCTTAAGACCATTCTTCTTCAAAGAGTACCATTGATTATGGTGGTACTAGTAGATGACACACCTATATTTATTTATCATCACAGGTTCGGGAGATATAG
This sequence comes from Viscum album, assembly GCA_963277665.1. Classification (NCBI taxonomy): domain Eukaryota; kingdom Viridiplantae; phylum Streptophyta; class Magnoliopsida; order Santalales; family Viscaceae; genus Viscum; species Viscum album. The sequence continues at coordinate 83,345,840 of OY728140.1, read as the reverse complement.
ACCACTTAGGTTTCATGGTAAAGCAGACCCCCCCCATATCTTGTGGTAGAGGACTTGAATTATCTTGTGGTGTGAGAGTTCCACTAGGCTAGGACCTCTATTAATGGTGGTTCAGGAGACAAGACTTCTCCAGTGTGATTCAGGGAATCGATACAACTTGATGTTGGTGAATATGGATATGACTTCAGGCTTGCGAGGAGGAGGGGAATTTCCACCATCAAGATGTGTTCTTATGACATGATCCAAATCTATGTGGGTGAGTCAATTTTTTTCAAAGAGGATAGTGTTGAGGTGTGGGGGATTAGTTTCCTGAATTTATGTGGTTGATATTATTTTGAGGTGATAATGTGTTGGAGTAGGACCTGGATGAGGAAGACAAGAAGGCAAGGTGAAATTTGGCATTAATCAGTAAGGGATTGTGGCCTCGATACATCATATGTGATAGAGGTATGACCAATGTTTTCTATGATCCATTTTTAGTTTTGGTACACGGTCAAAAGTCACTCTTACTTGGATTTAGCCCCCAATTGAGTCTTAGTGATACTAGTATAGATTTTTTTTTGGACCTTTTTTTTGAGACTCCTACATAGAGGATCAATTATAAAACACTTCTTACAGTGTGGCTTGACTATAGGAGGACAGATAGCCTTACGTGGAATCTATTTGTATCCTATGGTGAGGCCCTATTATCTTTTCCTTGGTATGGAATAAATTCTTACTATTCATTCCTAGTTAACTATCACCAGTAAGTGTCATAATTTATCTAAGGTGATGGTACGTGATTTCCCTTCTTGGGTAAGGAGGAATATCATGAAAAGAAAGATGAGATCGTTGTAGGAGGATGAAACCAATTACTAATAAGTTGTATTGTATAACCCTTGGAAAAGTGGATGTTATGAGCTATAAGTTTCCTATAATGGTGGAGGAGTGTGTGGAAATTATTCATGAGGATGTGCCATGTTAAAATCCCCAGAGTGAGTTTTTTTTCTACATGGACTTACACCAGGGAATGTGTGATATATGTTCTAGCATATTAGATGAACCTATGTAGTTGTGATAGTTAAAGGTTTGTATATAGTATTATATAGATATATGGATTTTTAGACCTAGTGTACCCATATAATATTCCTAGTGATGTTTTTCTAGGAGGCATAGAAAATTTAGAGATTATTTTTGGATTAACATCACCCAAGATAAGTGACTGTTAGGGAGGAGTATCCATCCCTGAGAACTGATTATTTTTTCAACCAGTGGTTTGGGGTGAAGAGTTTTTTGGAAGTTTGACCTTAGGATAGTCTATCACCATCTTCTAGTTTTGAGAGGAGGATTGTTACATCCCAGCCCTCCTCATTGTCTTTAGATGAGTTGGGATTTCCACTTGGCCTTAGGTGATAGCTTCAAGACACCAAAGGCTAGTAATAAATGACAAGTGATTCAACACAATTGGTGGAAGATTCACACTTTGAAAATAAAACAACCACAAATAACATACCATAACTAACCAACCACTACATGATGCCTAAAAATGATGTAATACAATTAATTGTAATAAAACAATGACAATAAAACCATACTATAGACAAACTATATTAGATTATAAAGTGGAACACAAAACCAACAAAGCTCAAAGACTCCAAAGACATCAACTTCATAGCTCCCAACATGCTCCATGCTCCAAAACCGAAATCCATGCTCAAAGTATCATGATTCATCACTAAGGAAATGAGATACTTTGCCTTTACCTATGCCTTGAAAAAAATATCTATAAACACACCAAAGTGACCAAGTAGGGGTTAGTAATGAAACTTGGTAGATTTTCCCAAAATGAATTCCCTACTCACGCCACTTAGATAGAACATATTATTAAATTTATATAAAAAAATTATATAAAACACTTTAAAAAAATTATTTTTTTATATCAAAGCCAATAATTTTCTAAAAAAATAGTTTCCATGGAAAAAAATCAAAAAAGCCCTTAAAAACATTTCAAAAATCCATTTGTCACAACACATTGGAATCCACACTTCCACACATGCATTCTCAGGTAACAGTTCCATACTCAGGAGTGGTTTCTCATCAATATACCATGTTATCACAAGGTGACCATGTACCATTTCCCCAATGACAAACATCCCTTCCAGAGGGCCACATCAATGCAAATGAACACACACCAACCAATTATTCCGAAACCATTCCATACCAATTGTGCCAAATAATTTCAATAAAACTGTCTTTTTATTGAAAATTCTTACACAAAACCATGTTTCATGAATAAAACCAAACAACCATTTTTAAAATCATTCAAAAAATCACTTTTCACACCAATTCAAAAATTTCACAAACCATCACTAAAGAATGTTTCTAAAAAGATTTTCAAAAAAATTCATATTAAATTACAAGAAATTCAAACAATTTTAACTTGAGACTTCAATTTCTAATAAGAGGATTCAAGAGTGAATCCATCTACCATAGAAACTATGGAAAAAAAGAAGAAGAACATGAATTCTTCAACAAAACCATGTTGAAACTCCAAAAACCATCCTTCAATATCATTCCCTAAAATAAAAATATCCAAATCTCATTATTATTGGAAACAATCATCATATATATATCCACAATAGATTAGAACTATGAATCCAAGAGAGGGGATAATAGGATATCTAAGAAAAACCACCATGTACGGAGACTTACCATGAAATATGGGCTTCAAAAACCAAATATTTTCCAACATATCACTCCTAGATCAAGAAAATGATCTCCAAAGCCTTTGGGGAGATAATAAATTGAGTTATGGTCATATTAGAGTGAAGTCCCTAAGTTAAGGGGATAAACTGAGTTAGATCCACAATTTTTAGATCTATCTTTTATCCATGTATGGTTAGCTCAAACGCTTAGGAAAACTGTTCCCTAACCATGAACATTCCTTTTTCTCAAGAGGAACCTAAAATGTTTACATAATATGGTTAGACAAACCATGTGTCAACCATATAGAACCCCTATATCCCAAAAGCATGGATTCTTCTGGGTGGTCACATGGTTTGGCCAAAATGTGTGTCTAACCGTGTACCTACCATGTAGCCTATGTTTCACTTTGCATGGTTTTCTGGAGGTGTTAAATGGTTTTACTACTCATTATCAAAATTTGACCCTCTATAAAAGCTCCAAAAATATTCCAAAATTCCTCCAAACCATCCAAAACAACACCCAAAAACTTATATACTTAAAATAAATAAATAAATAAATATTTAATTGGAATCGGGGGTGCTATATTCTCCCCACCATTATCCTTAACATCCTTATAAATTATAAAAATACCATTGTTCTAAATGATTTTGGGCCATATCTCAACCATTTCATTCTCTAATTCCCAATTTTCTTCCAATATCTGACTATGTTTCCAAAAAACCCTCACTAACTGATGCTTTTCCTAGGAAATATTTATCTTGCATATGCACAATTCATACTGGAACATGTACCAATGTATAATATAGATCTAGGTCAATTTGATCCCATCAAATCATATTGTCAGAATCTGGATAATACTTCTTCAACTAATATACAAAAAACATGTTATGCACTAAACTAAACTTTGGTGGCAATAAAAACTGACATGTCACCCCACCTACCCATTAAAGTATCTCAAAAGGGCCTATGTATCAAGGATATAACATACCATTCTTCAAAAAATTATGATTTCAAAGACTTGGAGTTATTATTAAGAATATCTTATCACTCGCCTCAATTGATAATGATTTTCGACGGTGATCCAAAAAAATTTCTAACAACTCTGATCTATCTCCATTCTCCTCTTGATCAACAGAATCTTCATTTTTGTCTCATTCACAAGGATTGACCCAACCAGTGAAGTGTCACTTATTTCCAACCAAAAATTTGAAGAATGACAAGGAAGGCCATACAATTATCCAAAAGTATCCATATGTATCAATTACTTATAATTGTTGTTATATGATAACTCCTCTAATGGTATGTGCTCCTCCCATGAGCCACAAAACTCCATTTCACAAGCCCAAAGCATGTATTCCAACATCTGTATCATTATTTTGTATTTTCCATTTTTATGAGGATGATATGTCATATTCAAAGTCAACTATTCCCCAAGGTCCTATTGTAAGGATTTATAGAAATGGGATGTAAACCTTGGATCTTGGTCTGCTATTATTGAAATTGGTACACCATGCCTTTTTACCACTTCTCTTATATAGATTTTATAAAATTCATCCACCGTATGAGATTCTTGAATATTAATGAAATGGGCCGAATTTTTGAGTCGATCCACTGTCACCCATATGGCATCATGTTTCCAAAATGTTCTTGGGATACCTATCACAAAATCCATGGTTATCTACTCCCATTTCTAAATAAGAATAGGTAAATACTGCAACATACCTACTAGTCTCTAATGCTCTGCCTTTACCTGGTGATAGGTGAGGCATCTTAAAAAAAATTCAGCCACCTTCCTTTTTCAACCCACAAAAACTATGAATTTAATGGATTATACATATTTTTTATTCTAGGATGAACTACCCATCTCAAATAGTGGTAAGCATGAATACTTTGTACCTAAAAATCCCTATGTACGATCATATGATTTCTAACTCACAAGAGTGAACTCATTTCCTACTTTAATCACTCAATGTTCTCCCCACCATTGAGTGTTAACCTCATAGAAACGCATTCTGAATCATATATATATGTGCCTCTTTAATAGTCTCAACCAAACTAGGAACAAAATAAACCGGAAAGAAAAAAATTCTTCCTCGGTCTTTACTATCCAAGTGTATGATAGTTATCACTGAAATAAACTACCACTGATATGAAGCCTCTTTTTTTAAACTGGGAATATGACTTTTTTCTTAATAAATCTACCACCAAATTTCCTTTACCCAGTGTATAGATGAAGTAAAAGTCAAACATTTGTATATATTTCATCCATATTATTTTTATTAGGCTCAAATCCGTCTGTGAGAAAATATGTTTCAAGCACTTATGATTAGTAAACACTATAAATTTCTCACCAAATAGGCAATGATGCCAAGTATTCAAATCATAGAATATAATAGATAACTCTAAATAATTTTTTGGTTTGTTATTCTCTTGAAACTATAATTGTAATGAGCCATAAGTAACAATATAATCTCCCTACATAAGAACACATCTCAACCAATATCCTGTAGCATCACAATACACCACGTACCCTTGTCCTGATTCGAAAAATATCAAGATTGGTTCTAATTTAAGGTGAAAATTCATCTTTTGAAAAGAATTATAACATTCCTCATTCCATTTCAATGAAACATTTTTCCTTGTCAAATATATCATTGGTGAAGCTAGTCATGAAAAATCATGGACAAAGCATGAGTAACAATAAGACAAACCAAGGAAACTATGTATCTAAAAGACATTATTCTGTGGTTTCCAAGAGATAATATATTTATTCATTTCTAGACCTAGAGAAACAACTCTTTCAAAGATAGCATGCCCAAGAAAATTCAACTCTTATATCTAAAAATCAAACTTTGATAATTTTGAATAGGAATGATGATCCTGAAAGATTCCCAACACTGTCGCCAATTGTTTCTCATGCTCATCCTTTGTCCTAGAATATGCCAATATGACATCCAAAACCAGCAAAACAAAAGAATCTAGATACCTCTAAAATATATGATTCGTCAATTCCATAAAGACCAATGGTGCATTTATAAGACCAAAAGGCATAACCACTTACCCATAATGGATATATCTACTCCAAAAAAAATTTCTAGAATATCCTCCTTCCAAAGGCACAATTGGTTTTATATGGAACAAAAGTCAACTTTAGAGAACTATTTATATCCCCTTAATTGATCGAACAAATCATCAATGAATGGAAGTGGATACCAATTTTTTATCATAACTTCAATATAAATATGATAATATACATAGAGATGAATAGTTCTATCCGCATTTTTGAAAAATATGACTAGTATATCCCATGTAGATGTACTAGGAAAAATGAAACCTTTGATTTATAGATCTTCTAATTACACTTTCAATTCCATTAATTCTATCGGTTTCATCTGGAAATACATAAGTGAAATAAGACTAGTCCCTAAGAGGATATCAATCGTAAACTCCACTACTATTGTGGGTGGAAACCCTAAGAAATATTTATGAAAAACATTAAGAAACTGATCAAAAATTCCAGTTTTAATCACCTCCACCACTATTGAAGTTAAAGCTACCAACTGGTAGGAGATAGTTCCAACTATTGCTACCAAAAATCCTGTTGCACCTGGCTTTACATTTTGGTTTCCTTTCAAGAGATGTTTGATGCCATAATTAATCATAAAACTAATCATTTAGGTATAATAATCAATGCGAACTTTGAACATAGTCAACCAATCTATCCCCAGTATTATTCCATAGACACCCATCTCAAGAATAGGGAAATCTCATATTATCTTTACTCCATTAATCATTATAGAACATACTTTGTACACAAAGGCTCAAAATTCTATTTAGATAAAAGGAGTTTAAATTTTCAAAACATAAGGCATCATCTCAACATGAAAACCCATCAAATCAATAAAATGAGAAGTAATAAATGAATGGGATTCACCCATATCAAACAAATCTTCCATAATGGTAGAATTTAAAATAATCATACCTCTCACCATTAATGGTCTAGATTGATCATCCACAATCACCTACTCAGCTCTATAGAACTACTTACACATTTTACTTTGTCCTTTATTTCCCTATTGAGATTTCACTACCTGAAGAGTCATGGTATTCTTAGAATCACCATGGATAGCTCGGTTCTACTGACAAGAAATATTATACTACTCTCATCCTGTTGAAGAATATTACGTCTACAAACCATGATATGTGTCCCTAGCACGTGACCTTGGAGCACTATGATAATTGCGTTGAAGATGACCCATCTAGTTTCAATTGTGGCATGCTCTAGTTGGTTCTATATAGTCTTGCTTTACGTGGTATATTGAACAATAATAAAAACATCCATTTTTTTCCTTTGGTTTTGGAAGAGGATTCACTGATCCAACCATATGATTCTGAGTCACTCCACTACCTTGGAAATAGGTGTCCCTCTTGTACTTATTCCCAGAAGTAGAGTTCCCACCATTTCTCGTATGTATCAACATGGTTCCTACACTAGTGATCATTGAGATATCCCCTTCTACCACCATCTCTCTATTGATTGTCTTCATATAATTTGTTATACATAGCACAATAATCTTTGTGTGAATTTCTAGCCTCATCCCTGATTCAAAAATACATGCCTTTAAGGACACGCTGATAGTAACATCGAGTAAAAAAAGACTAAATTCATAAATTTAGTTGAATAATATATCATCTATATATTATCCTACTTTAATATGAAAAAGTATGTTTATCTAGGAATTTTAAACATGTTAGGATAGAATTTTTTATTGAACAATTCTTCAAAATCCTCCCATAAAATGCCTTGGTCTAATTTATCCTAAAACGTTAAATCTCACCACTAGAATTCAAGATACTCCATCATATACATTATAAAATTGAATTTATACTCATCTGGTGTACCTAGAGAATCAAATATTCAATTCATCATATTAATCCACACCTTTTCTTTCTCTGGTTCAAAATCACCCCAAAATATGGGTGGATCTTGCTTCTGGAACTGAACAGAATGATCCACTTGAATTGGTTTATCCCTTATATTCCCTCTATCAATAGCTTGAAAAGAATGAAAAATACTTTGAGAAAGTTGTTGTTACACCTATGGATCAGGTGAAACCACATTCTTAGCAGCCTCTTTTAGTTATTTTTTTGCAGTGCCAACTGAGTTCCATTTTTTATAACAAAAACGAAACTCCATAAGTCTCACTCTCTAACAAATAAAGGATTAACAATTTCATGTTTAATAAATCACAATTATTTCAACAAGGCTTTCCAAAAGTAAACACTTTATTTATTTAGTCTATTTTTAAAATTTCCACCATTATTTTGAAAATCAAACCATTTTAAAAATACCTCAACCATGCCATTTTCAAAATCTCACTTTTGAAAACAATTTTAATATTTTTCAAAAATCAATAGTTTTTCACAAAATCATAAATCATTACTCAATTAAATATTCAATCATAGTGGGAAGTTATTTCTAATAATGAATCTCATGATATTATCATTTTCTAAACCCATAATAATGAGATTACAACTCCTCTAAGTGTCTCAAAACACTTATGTGCCCAAATCCCTGGTAACTTGAGGTTCTACATAAGTTTATTAGCTACGCATTTTTATGCTCTACATTTCATGTTGTGACAATCCTACCCATTTCTAAAAACCCAACTGAGGGTATAATCTAGATTTATTTTCATCTCTAATACTGACACAACTGATACCTAAGGATCAAACAAACTGATACCACTTGTAACATCTCTCTCCTCCTCATTGGCTTGAAATGAGGCAAAATTGCTACTTGGACTTATGTGACATCCACAGGACACCAATGGATAGAAATACATACCAAGGGATTCAATAAAATTGGTAGATGATTTTACTTTTGAAAATAAAATAACTATAACAACCATCGCATAACTAACAAACCACTATAAGATTCATGAAAACAATGTAATACAACTCATCATAATACCAAACTGAAAACACAATCATAATACAACCAAAAAATATTAGATTATAAAGTGGAAGACAAAACCAATAAAGTTAAAAGACTCAAAAGACACCAACTTTATAGCTCCCAACATTCTCCAAGATCTAACTCCAAAATCCATTCTCAATGTATCACAATGTATCACTAAAGAAATGAGAAACTTTTTTCATTTCCTATGTCCCAAAAAACAATATCTTCAAACCATTTTACCAATCCATATGGAGTAACTCATTCCAATCCACACATCCACACATGCATGCCTAGGTGACAGTTCCATACTCATTAGAAGTCACTCATCAATATACCAAGTCATCACAAGGTAACCATATATCAGTTCCCCAATGGAAACACCCCTTCCACATGGTTACGTCAATTAAAATGAAAAAACACCAACTAATTATGCTAAAACCATGCCAAACCAATTGTGATAAACCATTTTAATAAAATAATATATTTATTGAAAACCTTTCCAAATTTTTTTTTCATGAATCAAACCAAACAAATATTTTTAAAATCATTATTTTAAAATCATTCAACAAAGCACTTTTCACAACAATTCCACAATTTTACAAAGCATCACTAAAGAAGGTTTCTTCCAAGATTTTCACAGTAATTTCACAATCAATCCCAAGAAATTCAAAAAATTTGAAAATAATACTTCATGTTCTAATAAGTGGAGTATAAATTAAAGCCACCTACCTTGGAAACTATGGATAAAACAAATAATGACATGAATTCTTCAACAAAACTGGGTTGAAACTCCCAAAAACCAACTTAGATCTTGATCCCTAACATCAAAATATCCAAATATCATCATTATTGGAAAAAAAAATCTTATATAAATACCAAATAGATTAGTTCTATGAATCCAAGAGTGGGAAGATGGGGAGATATAAGAAAAAACCACCAAGAATAGTGACTTACCATGGAATTCAGGCTTCAATCCACCAATTTTAACCAACGGGTCACTCCCAAATCAAGAGGAATGGTCTTCATAGCCTTTGGGAAGATATGAATTCGAGTTCGAATCATATTAGATAGAAAAAAAGGGGTTAAGGGGATAAACTGAGTTAGATCCACAATTTTCGGATCTAACTTTTAACCATGCACAATTATATTTCACGATTAGGAAAATTATGTGCTAACTGTGCATATGCCTTTGCCTCAAGAAGAACCTCATAGTGTTAGATCACATGGTTAGTCAAACCGTGCACCAACCATGCATAATTCATCTATACCAAAATCATGTTTTCACCTATGTGGCCATATGATTTGGCCAGTTGTTCCCTTAACCATTCTCCTACCCAGTCTCCACTGTTTTACTTTTCATGGTTTCCTAGAGGTGTTTCATAGTTTCTACTCACCGTACTCAAACCATGAACCACTAAAAATACCAAAAAAACATTCCAAAAGTCCTCCAAATCCTCCCAAACATCACTCAAACACATGTATACTTAAAATACATAAATAAAGGGGTAATTACTTGGAACTGGAGGTGCTATAAGGATGTACCAATATTGGATTCTTAGAGCCACTATGGTTTTATTGAATTATGGGTGAGACCCTTTGGTGTGTGGAACTCCTATTAGAGTTTATGAGACTTATGAATCAAGTATTTAACCCTCTTTGATCAGTTATTGGTTGTCTTTTTTATTGACATCCTTGTGTACTTGGTGTTAGAGTTGGAGCATGCGATACACTTAAGGATAGATCAGGACATTCTCTAAGAGTACTAGATTTATGAGTATATCTCATAGATTTAGTTCATTATTTAGGAGGTCCACTTCATGTGATATGTCTTCTCAGACATGGGAGTGATAGTGGACCCAGTAAAGGTAGAGGTAGTTCTAGATTGAGATCCACTCAAGGGAATAGATTAGTTCACTTATTCATAGTTATACCTTAAGGGAGAGGATAGTGAAACATACCTCTAGTTGATGGTTGTTACCCCAACCATTTTTACTATGTGTTGGGGAGCCACAACTTTGAGATAGTGACTATGAGATCTAGAATGACCAGATATCCACTATGAATGATCTTGATGTATTTTTTTGAAGGGAGTGAGTATATCGTCCTTGTTAGAGGATGGACTGTAACACCATTCATGCTGTGAGAGGAAGTGATTTGGAGTTCAACCTCACTTAGTTGTACATTCAGGGGAGGTGTGGTTATATCAAGATCCTTTGGAATCGGGTTAATATTAAAAAAAATGTAGCTTGTTACTGAGTTTATCTATTGAGGTATCACCTATCTAAATATGGATGATGTTGTTCTTGGATTAAAGTGGATATGGGATGATATCATTGTGGTTTTTATTATGGGGGATTCTATGACCGGCAATATGTCATGATATTTTCTGAGTGATCATGGATTGGAATTCCAAGTTGGCCCACTTTCTAACCATTTGAGAGTAGAGTGTAGTGAAGATTTGGGATGCCTGTGCATGTAGGAGGTATTTTGGATTCATGGAATTCCCACTATGGTCATTTCAGACAATGATTATTTATTCACATCATGATTCTGTAGAGATATAGGAGGCCATGAGATTCAGTTGTAGATGATCACAATTTTTCTACCCTAGGAAGATGGCTAGGTTGAGTGGATTGCTTAGGTTCAAGGGAAAATGATTCGGGATTTCATGTTGGTTTTTGGCCATAGTTGGGAGGATCATATACCATTAGTGAAGTTTGAAAATTTTATAATTTATCACCCCACCATCAGTGTAAAACCATTTGCGTCCACATTCAAGAGACCTGATGAGTCACTATTTTGTTGGTTGGATCTTGTAGGAGATAGTGCTTGTGAGCGTGGACTTAGTTACATTGATGGTTTTGAAATCTAAAGTCCATTCAAGGTCAAATGAGGAATAATAAAAAATATCAGGAGTCCCTTGAATACTAAAAATGGTGGCCTTTTAGGTTATATGAAGTGACCTTGTGTTTTTAGAGATGTCACCACATCGAGGATCATGGGTATTTTACTAAAACAAAAGGATGTCTATGAGGATCATAGGCCCCTTTTCCAGTTACTGCATTGGGTTAGCAATGTAACATCCTAGATTTTCCAATTATTATTTTTGGATATTATATAGATTATTTTTGATACCAATCATTGAGACAGCATGTGATTCCAAGTCCCATTGTGCCCAAAATAAATGTTTGAAAATAATTAAAATATTTAATAGCACACACGCGTGATTTTATTAAAAAAGTGGAATAAATTTTAAAAAGGTTCTTAGATCAGAAATCCATTGGAACTTTTGAGTTCAGAATACTATTTTTACCCTACACGCGGCCTAACATTGGTTGGTGATGGTCGTTTGTGAAAAAATTACTTCAGGAATTTTAAAATGAATAAAATTATTTAAGAAAATTATTTTAGTTCGTTCTGCTGATGCAGCGACGATCTCATATTAAAATAGATGGTAATGTTGGAAATCCAGGGTTAGCGGCATAACCCTAGAGGAACCGTAGGGTTGTTGGAGAGATCTTTGGATAATTTCCTTCAGCGAATGAAAACAAATCAATATCATATCGCAGATCGTTGCACCAACAGAATCTATGGAAGTTGTAAATGATGGAAACACAATCTTTATTCATCAAAAATAAATCCAACTAGAATTATGTTGTTTTTATTCATTAATCTTCATCCCCTTTATTAATCTATTATGAATGTGGGTCAATTAAACAAACAAGAATTGTTCTTTACATCACCGGTAGATTTAATTGGATAGAATTATTTAATTTGGTTCGTTGATTATTTTCCCCTCTTTGATTATCCTTCTATGATAAAAAATTGAGGCCAAATGAATAATTATCGAGGTTAATTCTTCACTTTTATGATTTTTGGATTTTCCCCTATGTTCTTCACATGTTCATTATGGGTGTTTTCCTTTTTGGACCACGATTCGAAAAATACCTGGTGATCAACCATTTCGCGACTGTTCTACAATGCAACGGATTGACATAGTGGATGTTATTCATGATCAGTGATGCGATCGAGATGTGATGACGATAGTGGATGAAAAAATATAGATATGAATAGATTTGAAGTAAAATCAACAACTGAGGCCATATTTATGTAGATTGGTACCTAAGGAGCTTAGATCTAGGATCATTTCAATTTTCTAGTATCGGAGGAGGCATGGTGGTTTGTGAAAGGGACCACCAGTGCGGTGGTGGTAGCCAGTGGTAGAACATGGTAGTTGATCACATGCAGGAAGTAGAGCTGTGGGTGGCCGGGATCAGTAGTGACGTCGGCAGCATAGGAGGCAGTGACGTTGGCAGTGCAGGACATAGTGGATGTGGTATTAAGCCACGTGAGACACAGTGGTGAGCGGAGTGAGCCAGTCCAGTGGACCAAACTAGGTGGGCCAGGTCAAAAAGATGGGATGGTTTTGGGTAGCAGGACAAACTTGGGCTAAACCCAAATTAAATATTGGGTAATCGGGGTGGAGCCCAGTTACATCTGAACACGACCGTCAACTGTGGGGTGCAAATAATGTGCGACCGGGCTACAGGAAGTCAACCACAATATTCGGTTGGAATGGTAGGGGGAATGACCACTGGTAAGTCCACTAACATAGTAACCTCTCCACTTTTAAACGATCAAAACTCCTAAATGGATCATCCAATCGACGAGTCATCTACATTGGTGAGACCTTAATGCCGAGATGGTATTTTTGAGACTAATGGTGGGTTTTTAGTTTGGAGAATTATAGTTTGAGAGTGTTCCCTTGGTCCTTTCGTCGAGGGTTTAGTACAACATTACATCCACTTCACTAGATTGAAATATTCTCTAGATGATGTGTCTTAGATAGAGTATGGTATCCCTCATTGAGACTAGAGTGATATCCTCTATCACCCCTAGTGTAGTCTGGGGTATTAGCATAACCTCTCTAAGCAGGCGTTTGATCCTCCATCTAGTGGGCTGCATTGGTAGGGTTCATGGTGTCCCTGAGTCAATTTTGAATGTGACCCCTCTCTGTGAATTATAGTCTTCATAGACCAATTCATTCTCTTTTTACGAGTCACAAATGAGCTAGACCTATTCGTCGAGTGTCTCTGATGATATCATTGCCTGATGAGTAAGTTCTCTCAAAATGAGCATGCTTCGAGCAGAATCCTATGGATGATGGTTTCTTATGACTGCTGGATGGCATGAAATATTTCTTGAGAATATCTGGATATCCTTGTTATATGTGTTTTGGACATATACCTATGTAGAGATGACTATAACTTCTTTTTTTTGAATTTATTTGAGGTTTTGGGGTGTCCTACTGAGTATTGTTATACTCACCCCTGTATGGAATTTTCTCACACGTGTAGTGTCTTATGTAGATGACTAAACATTTGAAAAAGTCCACAATGGACCAGGACCAGAAGGTTCTTAGTGTGACCGGACACACTGAGGTGTGTTCCTGCAGATTTCAGATAGTTGTCCCGGTACCTTTACTTCCATGTCGGACTTGTGTTACAGACTCTTTATGGTGGGAATGTTTTTAGATTTCTTTACTTTCAAGTACTTTCACTATCATACTCTACTGTGGTATCTTAGATTTATGCATGAATACTTTCAATTGATTTACATTTCAACATTTTATGGCTTGGAGATATGTGCATGTGTACAGGTACCTTAGGCTAATGTCTCCCATTTTTGGGATATGCCTACTCAGTGCTAGTGATCATCCCCCGGCCTATTGAAGGTGGGGTTGGGGTAGTCCTAGAATGGGACCCTCTTGGATGGGTCATGATAGTGTGGTATCAGAGTGGGTTGGTTCTACTTTAGGACTAAGAGTCTGTGATGTTGGTTTGGGGAAATAGTGTTATGTATTTCATGTTCAGCTTTCAGGCCAGGGACTCCAGTGTTGGTGTGGTGAAAGACATATCCATACATCATGACTCTGATCACCTGCTTTTTGACTCGGTACATGAGAAAAGTGTTTGTAGGGGAAACAATGGTACATGGATCATATATGAATGGTTGTTTTCCATGTCATTCTTGAGTCATATCCTCATATATACTCAATTAACTACGGTACATCTTGTTTTATTTCATTATTTTTTCATGTAGACATCCAGCTAGGATTCTACTACGTGATAATGAGGATGTTCCACCAGGTGATGAGGTGTTGGTATTGGGATTTTTACCAAAGATATCAACTCCATGTTGTGCATCATCTATACTACCACTTGTAGAGTATCACATTATACCCGCAGTACCTGTGGATGAGGTGCATAGCCTGAGTACACTTTATGAGTTTCAGCAGTAGAGACCCCTCAGGTTCTAAGGCAAGCACGTCACACAGGAGGTTGAGTCCTGGCTTGAGGAGGTGACTAGAGTTTTCTATCTAATCAGAATACTAGCAGATCTGATATTGTTCCTTGCAGCGAGCCTTCTACATAGCTCAGTGGGGTGATGGTGGGGTTTAGTTACTCAATCTTATGATGAGGTGACTCTTTCTTGGATAGAGTTTGAGAACCTTTTTAGAGAGGATTTCCCACCTTATATGTTAAGTTCTATGTGTAACCAGAATCTTCTACAGCTCTAAAAAGATGACATATCGGTATTGGAGTATTCATCAAGGTATACCAACCTCTGCAAGTACTCTATAGATATGATACATGATCAGTACTTCATGTCATGGAACTTTGAGAGAGGTTTTTGTAGGGATATCTGAGTCTGTGTTACCCCTCTAAGCATTCCTACTTATGTTGTGGTTCATGATCAAGATTTGGTTTTCTAAATTTATTGGCTAATTTGATACAAGATATGATTGTTAGAAATGGGAAAATAGGAGCATAGACATCAACAACAGGGAGTCAAAATCAGTCTCAGGGGCTTGGACAGGTGATAAATTTTAAGATGGGTTCCCAAGACATAGGATCTACAGTTCAGGGATCATGTGGTGGGTCCATTCATCCTACCAAGAGGTGGTTCTATTCATGTGACAGAAGAGGACATCTCCGAGGAGATTGTTTGACCCATAGTACTACTGACAGGGAGACTATGGATGAATGAACAAGGAATATACAATGATAAGAGTAGACAGATCCATAGGGCGGTGGATGTAGAAAAGGATTTGGTAGAGTAGTAGGAGGTGGTTGACATTTCTACATGTTACCACCACTACCCCTAGGTGGTTCATGCAATGCTTATGGATCTAGGGGACATGGGAGGGGACAACTACATGTGGTTGAGTCATATAACCTTGAGGATCAAAGAATTATTCCAAGTATGATATGTGTCTTTTCTACTTTAGTTGTTACATTGATAGAAACAGATGCCAGTCATTCTTTTCCTACCATGAATCTTGTTCGATACTGAGAGACTCTGTTTGGACCATTGACTCAACCCTTACGCTTGGATACTCCTACTAGAGGAGACTCAATGATCAAACACTGGTGCTGATAGTGTTTCCAAACTTCTGGAGGTGACATTTTCATTTGGGATCTCTTGGTAGCAACGTCAAGGCCTTATGTCATCATCCTTGGTATGGATTGGTTACCCAAAGTTCATGCTCATATTTATTTTTTTAGGTGAAGAGTTCGGGTTTTTTATAATGATGGAACCTAGTTTAATTTTATTGGTGAAAAGGAAACTCAGGCAGTGTAGGATGGAATCACAAAATAAAAGGGTGCAACAAATTACTCATTAGTTGGAAGGCCTCACACTTGGTGTAGTTGATGATATGAGTCATCAATTTCTGGAAGTGGTGGCTAGGTGTAATGGCATATTTACTAAAGATGTTCTAGTTTTACCTCCATATATGGAGATAGACTTATGTATTGATCTAATACCCCAGGATGGCACCATTATCTACACCTTCATATCGGATGACTGCTGCAAAGCTTCATGAGTTGAGGGTATAGTTGGAGGACTTTCATTGGAAGGGATTCATGAGACCCAGTGTTCCACCCTGGGAATCCCCAGAAGAAAAGGCAGATGGGAGCTTAAGGTTGTGTGTAGATTACCAGCGCTTGAACTAGGCAATTGTGAAGATCAAGTATCAACTACCAAGGATCGATGACCTTTTTGATCAATTGAAAGGAGTAGAATTTCATGGGGATAGAGGAGTGCTAGGAGGTTTTTCAGCAGTTGAGGCATATATTGATGAGTGATCCCATCTTGATATTTCCAAAGTAGGGTTTTGAGTATATAGTGTTCTACGATGCATCAGGAACATGTCTTGGTTGTGTCATGATGTAGAGGCAAGTAGTGGTTTCCTATGGTTCACACCAGTTGAGACCACATGATAAGAACTACGTAACCCATGATCTTAAGTTAACAGTGGTAGTCTTCACATAAAATATTTAGTGACACTACCTATTGGGTGAGTGGTTTATTATCTACTTCAATCATAAAAATATCAAGTGTATCTTCTCTTAAAAATATCTTAACTTGAGATAGAGGCTATGGATAAAGTTTCTCTAGTACTATGAATTTGATATTTTCAATACTCCTGGGAAGGGGAATGTGGTGGTAGATTCTCTCAATAGGAGATCTAAATCACATTTTTCAAATGAGGCATTGGAATAGTTTGAATAGTTGAAGTTATCCTTTATGGATAGAAAAAGGAACATCCAGTTCATGGTTATCAACCCTCCACCCTTACAATGAGTTAGGTAGGCATAGCTTGTGAATACGGACTGTGAGACCCTACGTGATCAGATATCCATAGGGTATACTCCTGATGAATATTACAAAAGTGGGGATCATTTCATTATTTTCAAAGGATGCACAGTAATACTAGTGACGTTTTAGGAAGAGGATCTGAGGGACTTTCATACATCCCCTTTGGCAGTACATCCTGGTGAGGAGAAGATATACCAGGACTTGTGAAACCATTTTTGGTGGCTAGGAATGAAAAAATAGTTGTAGAGTTTGTTTCTTAATTCCATACTTATCAGTAATTGAAGGTTGAGAACCAGGTTCTAGCAGGTTTATCTCAACACCTTGAGGTGCCAGAATAGAAGTGGGATGGGATATCGATAGACGTCATGATAGGTTTAACACAGGTTTCTGTGGTGCATGATGCCATCTGGGTGATCTTTGACCGACTCATCAAGTCAGCCCACTTCCTAGTTATCTGATAACAGAGTTCAGTAAGGATATTAGAATGCCTCTATGTGCATAAGATAGTTTGACTCCATGTATTTCCATAAACAATAGTTTCAAATCTTCATTCTCACTTTACATCCCGACTGCAGAATGGATTAGAGGGGGTGTTTAGTGACCTAGCTACACTTGAGCACAGAATTTCACCCATAGACGGGCGACCAGACTGAGTAGACCATCCATGTTCTAGAGGACATACTACAAGCTTTCATGTTAGAATTTGGTCATATTTTAGAGTATCACCTGCCACTGGTGTAGTTTGCATACAACAATATCATCCATTCCACCATTGGTATGACACTATTTGAAGCTTTTTTATGGTAAACCCTATAGGTTACCACTTTGCTGGAATGACATAAGAGAGTCAACACTCATGGGTCTAGAGTTGGTGAAAGCTACTACAGAGAAGGTACAGATCATCCAGGAGTGGATGAAGATTTCGCAAATCCATTAGTGGGCTTATGATGATAGTCGACAGAGGCTTTTAGATTTAGATGAAGGAGACCATGTGTTCCTTTAGGTTTCACCTTGATGGGGATTACAGATATTTGGTTGGGACAAAAATCTATCTCTGAGGTTCATAAACCCTTTCCAGATACTTCATAGAGTTGGATAGGTGGAATAACACTCAACTCTACCTCCGTAGTTAGATCAGGTACATGACGTCTTCCATGTGTTGTAGTTGAGGAGGAAATTGCATGACCCATTGCACGCCATCGACTAGGGTGAGCTATACATCGAGGATGAGGTGAATTTTGCTAAGTGCTCAGTAGATATCGAGTATCGACAAGAGAAAATCCTTCGCGGGTGATCAATACCTTTGGTTCATGTCCAGTGGTAGTACAGGAATCTCTAAGAGAGAACATGGGTGCGGGATGCTCAGATTCGTTCTCAATACCCTCATTTGTTTGAGTAGCCATTGTTTTGGATTTTCAAGAACAAAAATACTCAATGTAGGGAGAATGTAACATATCAGATTTTTCGTGTATTATTTTTGGATATTATATGGATTATTTTTTAGACCAACTGCTAAGACGTCTTGCGATTCTAAGGCCCGGTGTGGCCGAAATAAATATTTGAAAAATATTAAAATATTTAATAGCACGCGAACATAGGTTTCCTGAAAAAGTAGAATAAATCTTAAATAGGTGTTGGGATCATAAATCAAAGGTCACCATTGAGTTTAGATCTGCGGTTTTACCAAAGGCGTGACCTAAAAATTTTTGGTGTAGGTTGTTTGTGAAAACATCATCGTGGGAGTTTTAAAATGAATAAAATTATTTAAGAAAATTTTTATATTTCGTTATTCTAATGAAATTATGGTCTAGAATTTAAATTGATGGTTATGCTAGTGATGCAATGCGGTGCATAAGGCATTTCCACCTGGTTTAACATCTATAAATTAGTTTTGTGGATGGTTTTTATTTTATTTTCACAAAGAGAATGTATCTTGATAGGTTCTTTGGTCATTAAATAATAAAGCATGGATTCATTGAAGTTTGGAGATTGAGAAGGGAATTGGAGGCGTAAGGACCCTTTTCCCTCTGATGATGCTGGATGGGAGCCTTTCAGATCAAATACTTGACGTGAAGGACGGAGAAAAAAGGAATTTCAAAGGCCAAGAAGACCCACACGGTTTCCAAACGGTTTACCCAAACCATGTGAAAACCGTGTGGGAGGAGATTATCCTTACAGAAGGGTCTGCATGATTTCCACACGGTTTACAAATGGTGTGGGCCCTGTAGACTAAACCGTGCAGTTCAAGCAATTCTGGATAGTAGCTATGGCACGGTTTGCGCACAGTTTTCCAAACCGTGTACACAAATGGTGCGGATGAATAATCCAAGGCAGTAGCCTCCACACGGTTTGCGCATGGTTTACCAAACCGTGCGCCTAAACCGTGCACCCCACTTTAGCTTTTGCTTTTTTCTTTCCCCCTTTCCACCAACTCCTTGACTCGGGTTTTACTTTTAGAATTACCTTTAGACAACTGAAAAAATGTCCTTTTTGACCTGGAAGACTCTGGATACTTAAGGGAAGAAGGAGGATTTTCCAGGGGAGGGATTGGAGGGAAGAAGAGAGTTTTAGTTCTGGAAACATGTTTTTAGTTCTGGTATGTTTTATTCTTCTGTTTCTTGTTCAGTTTTATGGTAATGAACTCCTTGATGTTTAATATTAAGTTTTCTACTTCTTTTATTATGAGTAGCTAAACCCCCCATTTTTTGTTGGGGCTGGGAGAAATGCGGGTTCGCTAGAATCCTTCCCCTTATCATTGTATTTGTTCGTAACCTCTCATCTAATTCTACCAACATTTCTATTTTCTATTTCACTGGAAACCTCCATTTCTGACCAAGAATGGAGTTTCCAGGGATCGTTGGGAGAAATACGACGAGAATATCCATGACTATTGGATATTCTTGTCGTTTCTAGAGGGTGTCTTTTAATGAAAAGTTAGTAGAAATCAATTTCCGGACCAAGGAATTGATTTCTACCGACTTGATCGGAACTTTCCGGACCAAGGAAGTTCTGAAACATATGAAACCCAGAAATTTGGGTTATTATGAACAATAAAACATTATAGGGATTAAGGTTCTATTCCCACATGAATATCCAACCCCGGCACATTTCTATCATCATTCAGTAAAATTTGGTTTTAAACAATTTCAGTTTTAAAGTAATCAATAGTGAATAAGATAAGTTTTAGTAACAAGTCATTGTTTTTAATATCTGAATCATGAACCACCAACAAAATGTATTTAAATTGATAATCTTCACCGAATAACTCTGATTCATTAATCATAAACACTGAATTCATTTCCCTATGGACCGACCCTGTACTTGCCTACTATACTAGTCCAAGTTAGGGAATTTAATTTGACTAAAGGAAAAAAAATATCAACACTGAACGGATCGGTCAGCTAGAAATCCAAGGTTAGATTCATGACCCAGAAGATACCGAAGGGCCATTGAAAAGAGCTCTGGTGAATTCCCTCGGGTGAATGATAATGGATCTAGATCAGATCACAGATCATCGCACCAATAGAATCTATAGAAGTCTTCAACGACAACAACACAATCGTTCATCATAAATGATCAATACAACTTGAGGTAGGGTGTTTTTTCACTGAATTTTGATCCCTTTTCATAATCCCAGATGAATGTGGTTCAAGTCAAAGAACAAGAATTGATCCGCGCATCATTGTTTGATTTAATTGGATTGAATTATTTAATTTGGTTCATTGATTGTTTTCCCCTCTTAGATTATCCTTCTATGATAAAGAATTGAGGCCAAACAAACAAAAATTGATGTGTGTTCCCTATTTTTATGATTTTTTGTTTTCTCCCTCCATTAATTACTTGTCCATCATGGGAATTTTCCTTTTTGGCCAATGATTCGATAAATACCTGATGATCGACTATTGCACGCCTGTTATTTAGGAAAACAGATCAACACTGCGAGTGTGGTTAATGATCGGTGACGCGATCAAGATTAAATGATGAGAGTGGATGATAAGATGTAGTTCTAAATAGTTTTTTGTAAAAATTGACAACTGAGGCTGAATCAGTGTAGATTAGGACCAAATGAGTGGGCTCTAGGACAGTTTTGATTTTCGGGCATCGGAGGAGGCGCAGTGGTCCGCGGAAGGGACCAATGGAGTGCTGGTGGTGAATACTATCGGTGCACAGCAGTGAAGAACGTTTGGGTAGTAGATACATGGGTTGTCGGGATTGAAAATGGTTTCCTTGTTGTAAGAGGTGGAGGTGTCGGATGTGCGGGATGCAGCGGACGCGGCAGGGCTGATGGGGTCGACAGAGGTGGACACAGGGGCGAGCCGTGTGAGACGCAGCGAAGAGCGGAGTGGGGCGGGCCAGTGGTATGGTCCATGTGTGCCCATTCATAGAAATGGGTTAGGCCATAGGGTCCTGCCAGATGGGCTGGGTCAGGATAGCAGGTCGGACCTAGGGCAGTGCCCGGTGGCAGCCGACCCTGACGGCCGACCGCGACGGTCGACCGCGGGAGCACTGAATGTGACGATCGACCATTTGGTATAGTGACTGCATGGTTGGGACATAGGTGGTCGACCACGGTGTTTGGTCAGCATGGTAGGTGGATCGACCACTGGTCGGTCCATAGGTGCAATGACCTCTCCAGTTTCGAACGAGCATAACTCCTAAACGGAGCATCGAATTGATGAGTCTTCAGTGGAGTTGAGACCATAACATCAAGAAAGTATTTTCTATACAAATGGTGATTTTTTATATTGAAAAAATATAGTTTGGGAGTGTTCCATTGGTCCTTTACTTAGGGGTTCAGTGCGACATTACATCGACATCACTGGATTGTAATCCCCTAAAGAGGTTGATTCTCAGATAGAGTATGATATCCATCCCCAAGAATAGAGTGTGATCATATATCACCCCTAGTGAAGTTTCTAGTATTGGTTTAACCTCCCTGAGCAGGTCATTGATCCTCCATCTAGTGGGCTGCATAGATAAGATCGGTGGTGTCCCCCGGTCAGTTCTAAGTGTGATCCCCTACATAGAGGGGTGATCTTGATTGGGTTTGTGCCATCCCCTGGCCTGTTATAGGTGTGACCCCCTCTCTATATATCATAGTCTTCCTTGAAAAATACATTCTCTTTAGGTGGGTCCCAAATGATCTAGACCTATTCATTGAGTGTCTTCAATGATATCATGGATCTAGGAGTAAGTTCTCCTAGAACGAGCATTCTTTGAGAATAATCTTGTGGGTGACAGTTAGTTATGAACACCATATGGCATAGAGTCTCTGTTGAGTATATATGGATATCCTTGTTATATGTGCTATAGGAATATACCTATGTAGAGATAACTAGACCTTCCCTTTTTTGTATTGATTTTTGGATTCGGGGTGTCCTACTGAGTATTGTTATACTCACCCCTGTATGGGATTTTCCCGCATGTGTCGTGTCTTGTGTAGATGATTAACCTTTTGATGAAGTCTTAGGCCAACTCAGACCAGAATATTCTTAGTGAAACCAGACAGACCAAGTCATGTTCCTACATATTTCAGACAACATTCCATGTATCTTTACATCTAGGTTGGACTTGCGACACAAACTTGTTATGGTGGTCTTTTTTTGGCCCTATTTAATTTCTAGTACATTTACTTTCATAATCTATTATATGATCTTAGATGTATACATGAATCCTTTCAGTTGATTTATATTTTAGTATTTTTTGGTTTGGAGATGTGCACATGTGTACAGGTACCTTAGGCTAATGCCCCCCATTTCTGGGATATGCCTACTCGGTGCTACTCACCATCCATTGGCCTATTGAAGGTGGACTTGGGGTTGTCGTGACATGGTCCTCTCTAGGATAAGTCATGACAAGAAAGGCAGTATACCGCTTTACCCTGTGACTGTAGTTATACTGGGTTCTTGGTGTTTTCCATGTGTCGTAGGTGAGGATATATGTGATAGTATCAGGGTGCACAATAGAAGTCATTGGGCTATTGATTTTAAAAAAATATCAATAGATATAAATAAATTTTCATCTATGGTGATCCATTTCTTGGTATGGTAGGATGATCTCGTGTGAATTATTCTAAGTATAGAAAATAAATGGACAACATACATCTTTCGATATGAAGCCACGCTCGACATCTACTTGTTTCTGAAAATCTCTACATGAATGATACAAAGAATAATTCCTTTAGATCATCCCCAAAAACTTCAAAAATCCATAGGAGCATTGATTATTGAAATCCTGGTTATAGTGTGGCAATTTAATGATTCCTTCGACATCCTGATGATCATTTCATCGACATTCCTTTGCTGTAATGAGATGAACGTGATCTGATTTCTTGGATCGAGAGAATCTCTCAATAGAAATTGGGAGGAGAGAGGTGATATCATTTTGAATGAATGAATAGCCATTGAAATGAGCCTTTCCTCCAGCTATATAGTGGGTGGAGAAAATACCTAAAAAGGGTTCCCCAACCCCCAGAAATAAAATTTTCACTAAATAAGTAATAAATAATTATAAAGAAATAAACTGTATCATAAATATTATATTTATGTTATCACATATCTATAATATATATTAAATATATTATGTGATAAACCTGAGTATTTAACTTGACTCATAAATCCCTCTAATATTAAATGGACCTTGAAAATTAAAATAAAATTCATTTGTTTAATATTTTTCTATATTCACTAAATACCTCATGAATGCTTCTAATAAATAAATTCAGCCCTCCTAAACTTGAATAATAATGAATTTATTTATTTATTAGTGATCAATAAATCTTGGACAACTCTCAGACTCCCATGGTGGGGCCCCACATGTCCTATATTCCTATTCACCAGAATATGCCATATTCTTGAATGCACTATAGTGTGTAACCCTATGTGCCCTTATTTCGATAACATTGAATAGTATTCATAGACCATGATTAGATTTTATCAACCCATCAAGGCCTTTAAATATATAAATAATATTCATAGAATCGAAATCCAACTATGAACACACATTGTGTTATATAATCTCTTTGACATTTGATATCTTATAAAATAGGACACACACTTGTGTCCGTGTCCTTTCTTATTTTATTATTTTTTGATCTATCTGGATAGATTTACCTTTGACTACCATGGACATGAATTTATGAAGGTACCACCATCCTGATCAACCAGGCCTAAGATATTACTTCCTCAACCCGAAAATGACAAATCCCACCTTGACCATTCAACCAATGTCATACCACAAATGACATGCCCAACACAAGTGAACTCTCCATGATGTCATTATCATTTTTTTTACATTGAATCAAAGTATTCAATCAAATTTAACACATTGATAATGATCTTAAGTCAGGAGACCAATACACATGTTTGTAGATAGGAATTTCCAATAAAACCTAAAACATGTTGCGTTCTTATTGGTGGTTCTGTCCTCAGGATCTCAACTACTAGAGATCACCAAATGTGAAATTCATGAGAAGTCTCAATACTTATGATCCCACAACACTAGATAATCAAACATCTACTATGTCTAGTTAGTATGATATATCTTGACCATATAACTATATTTAAGATTAATGTTATAGTATCTCGAGGTTCTCAATATATCCTAGGATCTACTATAACCTTTTGATATGAAAAATAATTTTTGGAAATTATCATTAAATAGTGGATTTAGAAATGTATTCACTTTAATGGTAATTGTCCATCATGCATATCTCCAATGGCCCGAAGGCCTTCATTTTTTATTGATTTTTGATAATCAACCTTTCAAGGGGTGAGGTGGAACCCTTACAAGGCCTATAGGCGTAAGTATTACATGGACCGTAGGCCTCAGAGGAATTCATTGCTTGTAGGCTTCAAAAATATGTGTACAACTCTTTTTATGATGTCTACTAGGATGAGATATACATGGATGGTGGATTTCCCTTGTTTTTTAGGAGTTTTAGGATCCCAGTGGTGAATAAGGATTGACTGGAGATGATCCTATGTAGAAAGTCCATACCTTTGGTTTGTGTGCTTTGGTAATATGGGAGCGTGCAGGATAGCACCTGGGAACATGAAATTCACATGCAGACTCAGTATCCTCACCTTTTTTTGTGGGTTGTGTTTTCTGGGGTGAAAATCCTAGAATGAGAGGAAAATTTAGTGAATATGTTTTTGTCATGTAAGACATTGGAATATTCCTATGAATATTTTTAAGGTCGGGCACTCGACACGAAATTACAAGTCCCGGGGAGACCTGATATTGATATAATAAAAAATTAAAATATATTATATCACATAGGATCATTTTTTAGTAAATAATGGATTGAATCCTAATGGAAACCTCATATGGGAGATTTGAGACAATGGTTGATTCTAGAACATGGTATTTACCCTATGTGGGACCTAAGGTTGGTTAGTGATAGACATTTTGAGGAAGGCAGTCGTTGGTGGGTGCGTTTAATTAAAATAAATAATATATTTATTTTATTTTATTTTAAATGACCTAAATCCAAAACCTCTATAAATACCACATTACAAAAAATCACAAGGTTTATCCACAAAACCCTAGGATGATTTGAGAGGAGGAAGGTCGTTCCTTGTTACTGGATCGGGATCGGAGAACAAAGAATGATTGCATCGATGTGGATCAAGAGGTGGAAAACACGGTGGGTCTTCTTCATCACTGGAAAAAACGTTCCTCACCAAAAATCGATCCTAAATCAATGTCAGGATCGTTAATTATGGTTTCTGCCTTTTGATTAAATGTTTAAGAATGTATTTTATCTGCTTATTAATTTATGATAATTTGATCCTTCACATGATCCCTATTACCATTTAGTTTTGTTGATCTGATTAAACTCTTTGTTGCAAATTTTATCACCCTGGATATCCCTTTTATATGATTATTTTTTGGGATTGCTTAACCAATGATGGTTTCACCTTTGTTCTTGTGTTTTCCCCCACTTGTTTTTTGAGTTATTCATCATTGGGCCATGGGTTCATGACACATGCCTATCGTGGGGTGTGACAAAAACAAATATTACCTAAGTTAAAATGTAGTAGAGTGGTTATCCTAGGTTATCTCCAGAGAGGATTGTGCAACAATAAAGCTATCACCTTAAAATAAGAGAAAGAAGTGAGGATGTTTTTAGAAACTGATTGATTTTGAAAAGACAAGAGTGAAGGAAAGAGGTTTAAGAAAAGGATTGACAACAAATTGATAAAACAAGTAATTGAAACTATTATATGAGAAGGGTGTTTAGGTTATAGTTGGTTCTCCATTTGTAATTCTATCATAGTTCCAATTTATCCAATTCTCTTCTGCTAAATCGTTAAGAGTGAGAATCCACAATCGTTTCTTATCACTCCCTTGGTCAATTAAAAATGTGAGAATAAACCATACTAAAATCTTAGGTTGGTCTAATATCCTTCCAATGTGTAATAGAGTTGTAGAAAATACCCCCAATTATCTTAGGCAATTCCCAATCGGGTCTTGTTTATCCCAAGTAATCAAGAACATTCACTACTCCTCACACACGTATCGGTGATCACCGAGTACTTCACCACTAAGTCCTAGTATATTCCATCGTTTATAAACCAGAACCTAGTGGAGGGAGATATTGATCATTGACCAAATATAAATGAACAACAGAATCTAAAATCAGACACAATCGTACATGATAATAAAAACTGTTATAGGAAATTGAAACTGATTCACAGAAGAGAAGAGGATTTTAAAACATTAAGATAAGGAAATCATGAAATACAACATGGAAAACCTCTCCTTCTCCAATCACACAGAAGTTTACCCCACCATGTTAATGGTAATTTTGACTATGGGGAAAGAAGAATTCATTACAAAACTAAGAAGAACAAAAGAGATAAAACAAAGAACAGAAAATTTGATGCTCCAGATTCTGTCCTCCAGAAGTTTTCCTATGTTCTGCCCACCAGCCGGCCGAAACTCACTGAGGTCCCTTCTTATAGAATGTTGTAAATGAAGTTTTCTATCGACCCTAAAACTTTGAGAGTCATTGGACAGGTTAAAAGAAATATATGACCAAATCAATGACCATTACTTTTCTTGCCGCCAAAAACTGTTTCACCCACTCCACTTGGACGCGCCCAAAGGATGCCTTAATGAAATTCATATTTTATGAAATTCAATATTAACCGTCCCTTGAAAGCCCTCTGTCGATACCAGATGGAAAAACCTAATTATAAGGTTGGATGAAAGAGATATTCCATATTTAATGAAGTGGGGTCCATTCTGCCTGCCAAACTGGTGTCTCCACTTTATTGAATTTTCTGTACCATTGGGTTTCGAATTGGATCTTGGTACAGAAGGCACATTTGACTCCCACAAGCATATAAATCCTAAAAAAAGTATTCACTTCAATTGGAGCTATATTATAAAAGTTATGCCTGAAACACAGAAGCTATATAAAACTGCCAATTTTACAGAATTACCTCATTTTCACATTTAAGCCCAAAATACACCAAAAACACATAAATGATGCAAATACACTAACATTGAATAATTGGGAGGGATTAAATCATTGTAAAACATATAAATAATAATGAAAATATTAACTCTATAAATTCCCCCATACTTATCACTTGGAATCCTGGACAAGTCATAATCAAAATAAAATCAAAGTAAATTCAAAACACATATTCATGAGATCCACCAATTTGAAAACAAGAAACAAAATATATCATGCCTAATAAAAATCTATTATTTAATGCTATTAATTTAAGATCATTCAATATATTTACTCTTCATTTATCATCCCATGCACACGAAACACTTACCTAACTTTCATTATCTCTCATCACACAAATTTTCAATTTTTTAGCAATGTCTTTCTCATCCAAACTCATACAAGGGTCACCATAGGCTTGATAAATTCCTACATCTCCACCCGATATGAGTCAAAGACATATGTTTATCATGATGACTTGTTAAGTTTGTTTTGTGGATTTCGGTTGGTAGGATTTATATGTGAAAGATTCTGAGGCAGAATGAGAGGGCTTGGCTCTTTTTGAAGCAAAATTGCATTACTCTAAATTTCACAAAAGTATAGTCTCCTCTTCACGCCCCTTAGTAGAAAATAAACTCCTTCTTCATGGAATATCAAGGAATGTTCACACAGTTCATCATTTCAGCAGCAATCATTTCAATCTTCTCAAATATAATATTTCTTGAAATCTCCAGAAAAGGCACAACTTTCTTTTTTTTACATTAGAATCTCCAGAAAGGCATAGCTTCTCTCAACATGAAAGCTCCAGAAAAGGCACATATTTCAGCAAGATGGTTTTTTTTCAGCAGCAATAACATCTCTTCAACATTTTTTTCACCCAAAGTATCCCCGAATAAGGTAGTACAATACAATACATCTTCCCCCAACACTTATGTTCAAATAGATCATGCAATTTCACTTCAAGAGCAGGTTGGATAGGGAATATTGGCTTGTAATGTGGCTAACCTAACAGGATGTTCATCGATTCTATGGGCTACAAGGATTTAAATGTTCAAGGTAGGACATTATGAAAGGGATTATCTTGAAAAGGGGTCTTTCAAACCAAAGAAATGCCTCAATCATTTAAAACACAAGTACCTCAAACCCTCAAGTTTTGATAGGAATAAATCAAATTCTGGTTAAATCAAGCATGATTTGGTTCTCTCAAGAAGTGAGTTGAATGTAAATAATATGAAAATAATAGGTTTAGAAGCCTCACGGGAATGTGATTTAAAATATAAAGACAGTGATATGTGGCATGGGATTAAAAAAACAGAGAATTTTTTTCATGAAATTCCCAAAGAATTGAACTTGAAACAATATCATTTTCAGCATTCATTTAAGCTCAGTTTCAAGGAATAAATTATTTCACTCATGGAGATGGGTTTCAAAATTATCAATGATAATCATTTCAGCTCAAAAGTTTCAAAAACACACAAAAATTTAAAAATAAGCACACAAAATTTGAAACACACACATGTTTTTATTAAAACAAATAGGAAAAAAACAACACATAAAAATCCTAAACTACAAAGGTTCCCTCCCCCACACTTAAATGATGCAGTGTCTGCAATGAATTAAAATGTATTTAACACGTAAGAATATTGGAAATTGAATCATAGTAATCATGAAAATATAAAGGATAGGTATGACCTGATAAAGTTTATTGATAAAAAGGTTGGAGGAGTGTGATCTCCTCCATTGGCTCTGATGGCATGGTCCCAAGGAATTTCTTCAATCTGTGCCCATTAACAGTGAATGGATCCTTCGGTCCATCCTTCACAATCTGCACAACACCAAAAGGATATACATTAGTAACTATAAATGGACCTTCCCACCTAGAAAGAAGTTTACCTGGCATCAGTTTGAGTCTTGAATTGAATAACAACACCTTGTCTCCAGGATGAAAATCTTTTGGTTGGATCAGTTTGTCATGAGCCACTCGTGTTCTCTATTTGTAAATCCTAGAATTTTTAAATGCTTCCCTTCTAATTTCTTCCAGGTCCTATAACTGCAATCTTCTCTCTTTCCCAACACTTTCAAGATCTAGATTCATCTTCCTCACAGCCCAGTATGCCTTGTGTTCCAATTCCACAGGTAGGTGACAACTTTTCCCATAAATCAGCATATATGGACTCATTCCAATTGGGGTTTTATAGGTTGTCCTGTAAGCCCATAATGTGTCTTCTAACCTTTGGCTCCAATCCTTCCTATTTGGATTAATAGTATTTTCCAAAATTCCTTTGATTTTCCTATTGGACACTTCAGCTTGCCCATTAGTCTGTGGATGATAGGGAGTTGATGTTTTATGATGCACCTCATACTTTTTTAACAAAGCCTCTATTATTCTGTTGCAAAAGTGAGTCCCTTGATCACTAATGATGGCTCTAGGAACTCCAAACCTACAAAATATGTTATCCCTGACAAAATCACAAACAACTTTAGCATCGTTAGTCCTGGTGGCTTTTGCTTCCACCCATTTGGAAACATAATCAACAGCAAGAAGAATATAAGAATTTCCAAATGAAATTGGGAAAGGTCTCATAAAATCTATCCCCCAAAATTCAAATATTTCACAAAAATTAAGTGGATTTTGGGGCATTTCTTGTCTCTTTGAAATATTTCCTGAAAATTGACATTTTCCACACCGTTTACAAAATTCATGAGAATATTTGAAAAGTGTTGGCCAATAAAGTCCAGATTCTAAAACCTTCCTTGCTGTCCTTTGAGGTCCAAAGTGGCCTCTACAAGCTAATGTGTGACAAAACTTAAAGGCAGAATCAATTTCATTTTTAGGAAAACATCTTCTTATCATTTAGTCATTGCAAATCTTCCATAGAAATGGATCATCCCAGATGTAATATCTAGATTCAGCTTTCAATTTGTGAATTTGGTGATAATTTAAATGAGATAGGACCTGAGATGTTACCAGATAATTGACCATGTCATCATACCAAGGTACTTCTCCTTCAATCAAGTACAACTGCTCTCCTGGAAGGCGATCATTTAGTGGTTCAATGTCTGGAATTTCAACTTCAGCGGTGTTGGGTAGTCTACTTAAGTGATTGGCCACTTCATTCTCAGATCCCTTCTTATCTTTGATTTCTATGTTGAACTCCTGTAGTAGTAGCATCCATCTCACTAGCCTCGGTTTTGCTTCATACTTCTTCATCAAGTACCTAAGAGCTGCATGATCAGAAAACACAATGACTTTAGTTCCAAGTAGATACGATCTAAATATTTCTAAAGAAAAAACAACTTCTAAAAACTCTTTTTCTGTTGTTGTGTAGTTGAATTGGGCCGCATCTAAGGTTTTCAAGGCATATGCAATGACTTATGTCCTGCCCTCAATTCGCTGAGAAAGGACAGCTCCAACTGCTTGGTTTGAAGCATCACAAAGTAGCTCAAATGGTTCTTCCCAATTTGGTGGCTGCATCACTGGTGGTGTAATCAATATCTTCTTCAACTCATCAAATGCTTCCCTACATGAATCGTTGAAATCAAAATCAGAATCTTTCAAAAGTAATCGAGAGAGAGGGAGAGAAATCTTACTGAAATCTTTTATAAACCTCCTGTAGAATCCTGCATTTCCTAAAAATGATCTAACATGTTTCACACAAGTTGGGTAAGGCAAAGAATTTATCACTTCAATTTTTGATGTATCAACTTCAATGCCTTTTTGAGAAATGACATTCCCAAGGACAATTCCTCTCTCAACCATAAAATGAAACTTTTCAAAATTCAATACAAGGTTTTTTTCAATGCAGGTTTTCAAAACTTTTTCCAGATTTTTCAAACAGTGGTCAAAAGAATTTCCAAAAACTGTGAAATCATCCACGAAAACCTCCAAGAAATCTTCAATGTGATCAGAAAATATACTTACCATACACATTTGAAATGTACCTGGAGCATTACACAATAAAAATGGAATCCTTTTGTATGCAAAAGTACCGAAAGGACAAGTAAAGGTAGTCTTCTCTTGATCTTCGGGAGAAATGGGTACCTGAAAATAACCCGAAAATCCATCCAAAAAACAATAATGAGTTATACCTGCCAACCTCTCTAGAATCTGGTCAATTAAAGGGATAGGGAAATGATCTTTTCGAGTGACCTGATTCAACTTCCTAAAATCTATGCATACTCTCCAGCTATTCTGAATTCTCACAGGGATTAATTCATTCTTTTCATTCCTCGCAATGGTTAGTCCAGTTTTCTTTGGAACTACATGGATGGGGATAACCCATTGTGAATATGATATAGGATAGATGATCCCAGCTTCTAATAACTTTTCAATCTCTTTTTTCACAACCTCCATCAGGGTAGGGTTCAACCTCCTTTGGGTTGTCTGATAGGTTTGGAATCTCCCTCAAGAAAAATTCGATGTGAGCAAATTTTTGGGTTTATTCCTGGGATATCACCTAAGATCCACCCTATTGCTTGGACATTCTCTTTAAAAATCTCAATCAATGATTTTTCTTGAGTTTTAGATAGATTATTAGCAATTATTACTGGTAATTTCTCTCCCTCCATAAGGTAAACATATTTTAAATCAGTGGGGAGTGGTTTTAATTCTAGATCAGGAGGATGCTCAAGAGATGAAACTAAATTGAGATTCTCCACTTCCAATGGTTTGACATCCTGCACACAAGAAATCATATCATCTTCATCATCATTTAACAAATTATCAAAGAAATCATATTTTACCTCTTCTTCCAAAAGGAAATCAGAACCTCCAAGAGTTTGGGAATCCATATGTTCAGTGATATGTTTAATGGAAATATTCTCTCCTAATGATAAAAATTCATGAAACATACCTGATTCTTCAATTGGTTCTATGTCATCTTCATGGGAGAGTGCAAAGAGTGAATGATCATCTGATGGGTGCCTCATGGATTCAAAATTATTGAAGTGGACAGTGCTATCTCCAAACTCAAAGGTAAGTGTCCCTTCATGGACATTGATGATGGTTTTGGAAATCTTTAAGAATGGTCTCCCCAAAATGATGGGTGAGTGTGATGGGATCCTATCATCTTCCATATTCAACGCATAAAAGTCAGCAGGGAATAAAAGATCTTTGACTTTTACCAGGACATCCTCCAGAACTCCTGCTGGGAAAACTGTGGATCTATTTGCAAGCTATACCACCACTCTTGTGGGCTTTAAGTCTCCCATATGCAAAGAAGTATATACTGAGTGAATCAATACATTAATTGATGCACCTAAATGACACAAATCATTAGAGAAATTTAATGAACCAATGGTGCATGGAATAGAAAACGTCTCTGGATCTTGACATTTGGTTGGAAATTGTGGTGCGATAAGGGCTGAGACGCTTCTTCCCAAATTGATACTCTCATTCACTTGAAGTCTCCTTTTCTTGGTGCAAATATCCTTCAAAAACTTAGCATACTTTGGAATTTGTTTGAGTGCTTCAAGCAGAGGTATGTTGATTTCCACTTTCTGGAAGGTGTCCAGAATTTCTTTTTGCAGTGCTTCTTCTTGTAACCTCTTTGATTCAATCATCCTTGATGGAAATGGTGGTAGTATATCTTTATTCTCCATTTGTTTCCTTTGAAATGGTGTTTCTTTTTTCTTCCTTCATGGCCTATCATTATCATCCTCCTCTTTCTTATCTTCTTCGTGATGCATTTTCATAGAATTTTCATCATTTCTAACTTCATTCTCACCCAGATCAGTTTTTCTTGTTTCAGGTTCAATGGTGGATGGTGGTTGGAGTTATTTTACACTTCTTGTAGTTATAATACTAACATTCTCTTTTGGGTTTGGTACTGTTGGGAAGGGATTTTACCTGGATTTTTGGTCAGAAAGTCCATGAGACTTTCAAACTTGTTGGACAAATCTTTAACAGTGTCTTTCGGTCCTTCAAACTCAGATTTTTGTTGGGTTTGAATTGGAGGTTGCGAACTGGTGGATGGTTTCTCATAGGGTCTTTGGATATTGTTTGGTTTTTGGTAAGAAGGCTGGTTATAAGATGGTTTTTGTTGAAATGGTGGTGGATTCTGGAATTGATTCTGGAATGGTGGTTGGTTTTGAAACTGGTTTTGGTATGGGGGTCTACCTTGATTCTACCGATTTCCAAACTCATATTGGACTTGGTTAGGATTTCTCCATCCTTTATTTTGTTGGAACTACCTTGGCTAAAAGGCTGCTTCACATGTTTCCATTCCCTGTATTTCAGAACATTGGTCAGAAAAATGATCAGGTGATGAGCATAAACCACATACCTTAGCTGGCGCTTGTTAGTCACTAACATGCTTCAAGGCCATCTATCTCACCAAACTAGTAAGATCTTCAATCTTAGTTTCTAATAAGGGTGATGGATGAGAAGTGCGTACCTTATGAATACCTCTTGTTCCAATACCTCTTGTTCCAAATTGCTGCGAGTTTTGAGAAATCTTCTCAATCAAGCCCTTGGCTTCTTCTGGTGACTTGTCAATCAGTGCACCTCTAGATGATGCATCAAAAGGTTTCTATCATTGTCCAGTAGTCCTTGATAGAAGAAGACAAGAAAGTGGTGTTCCTCAATGGCTTGATGTGGACAGCTGGCACATAGCTTCTTAAATCTCTCCCAGTACTCGTAAAGGGTTTCTCCAGATGATTTTCGTATGGCGTAGATTTCCTTCTGAATGGTTGTGCTTCTAGAGGTTGGGAATAATCTTTGCATAAAACATCTTAACAAGTCATTCTAGTCATGTACATCTCCTGGTTGTAGGCCGTACAACCATTCTTTTACAGCCCCATCCAATGAAAACGGAAATGCCTTCCACTTTACCTGCTCCTCAGTAATTCCACGAGGTCTGAAAGTTGAGAAAACATATGTGAACTTTTTAATGTGTTTGTTTGGATCTTCACCAGCCAAACCATGAAACTTCGGAAGCAAAGTAATCATGTTAGGTTTCATTTCAAAATCATTTTGTAACACTGGCATGACAAGTTGATTGTTTTGATTAAGGAATTGTGGTGCACAGAGGTCTCTAAGAGTTAGGTTTTGATTTTCAGCCATGATGACAGGCTCAGAGTGAACACTTGAAGTTTCACTTGAGTCTGCAAGGGGAACTTCCTCAAATTCAGATTCCAAATTAATGTTTCTAAGTCTATTCAACAAGGTTTTTTTTCAATTTCAGGATCTATGGGTAAAGGTTTAATTTTTGAGGTTCTAGTCATGCAATTTTGAAGAGAAAAGATGAGAAGAGATAAAAGAAAAGAAATGAAATGTTGGTGCTACATCCCCGGAAACAGCGCCAAGTTTTGACACATTCCTGTCATGGGGTGTGACAAAAACAAATATTACCTAAGTTAAAATGCAGTAGAGTGGTTATCCTAGGTTGTCTCTAGAGAGGAGTGCACAACAATTAAGCTGTCACCTTAAAATAAGAGAAATAAGTGAGGATGTTTTTAGAAATTGATTGATTTTGAAAAGAAAAGAGTGAAGGAAAGAGGTTTAAGAAAAGGAATGAGAAAAAATTGATAAAACAAGTAATTGAAACTAT
The DNA here is from genome assembly GCA_963277665.1 of Viscum album. Classification (NCBI taxonomy): domain Eukaryota; kingdom Viridiplantae; phylum Streptophyta; class Magnoliopsida; order Santalales; family Viscaceae; genus Viscum; species Viscum album. Next base: position 83,310,514 of record OY728140.1, on the reverse strand, counting down.
TATATGATAAGGTTGATTAGGTTAGAGTTGGTTCTCCATTTGTAATTCTATCATAGTTCCAACTTATCCAATTCTCTTTTGTTAAATCGTTAAGAGTGAGACTCAATGGTCGTTTCTTCTCACCCCCTTGGTCAATTAAAAATGTGAGAATAAACCTTACTAAAATCTTAGGTTGTTCTACTCTCCTTCCAATATGTAATATAGTTTTAGAAAATACCCCCAATTATCTTAGGCAATTCTCAATGGGATCTTGTTTATCCCAAGTAATCAAGAACATTCACTACTCCTCACACATGTACCAGTGATCACTGAGTACTTCACCACTAAGTCTTGGTATATTCCATAGTTTATAAACCATAACCTAGTGGAGGGAGATATTTATCATTGACCAAATATAAATGAACAACAGAATCTAAAATCAGATACAATCGTACATGATAATAAAAACTGTTATAGGAAATTGAAACAGATTCACAGAAGAGAAGAGGATTTTAAAATATTAAGATAAGGAACTCATGAAATAAAATATGGAAAACCTCTCCTTCTCCAATCACATAGAAGTTTACCCCAACATGGTAAGGGTAATTGTGACTAAGGGGAAAGAAGAATTCATTACAAAACTAAGAATAACGGAAGAGAGAAAACAAAGAACAGAAAATTTGATGCTCCAGATTCTGTCCTCCAGAGGTTTTCCTATGTTATGCCCACCAGCTGGACGAAACTCACTGAGGTCCCTTCTTATAGAATGTTGAAAATGAATTTTTCTATCGACCCTCAAAATTTCAGAGTCATTGGATAGGATTAAAGAAAGATATCGCCGAATCAATGACCATTACTTTTCTGGACGCCAAACACTATTTCACCCACTCCACTTGGACGCACCCAAAAGATGATTTAATGAGATTCATATTTTATGAAATTTAATATGAACCATAAATTGAAAGTCATCTATCGAAACCAGCTGTAAGAACCTCATTCTAAGGTCGGATGAAGGAGATATGCCATATTTAATGCAGTGGGGTCCATTCTGCCGGCCAAACTGATTTCTCCACTTGATTGAATTTTCTGTACCATTGGGTTTCGAATTGGGTCTTGGTCCAGAAGGAACATTTGAATCCCACAAGCATAGGAATCCTACAAAAAAGGATTAACTTCAATTGGACCCATATTATAAAAGGTATGCCTGAAAAACAAAAGCTATATAAAACTGCCAATTTTACAGAATTACCCCATTTTCACATTTAAACCCAAAATACACCAAAAACACATAAATAATGCAAATACACTAACATTGAATAATTGGGAGGGATTAAATAATTGAAAAACATATAAATAATAATGAAAATATTAACTCTATCAGTTCACTATGTGACATTGTTGAGGTGAGTTTGAGCATGGTCAAACCCTAAGATTCATGATGGTTGTGTGCACGATGAATGAATTGATGATTTATTGAAGGACCGAGACATATTTTAGGTAACAATTCATGGATATGGGATCTAGAATAGTAATGGAAACATGAGGCACCTTGGGACGCGCTATGGGCTTCGAGCGGATGATCAGAATCCAATTTTTGACAACTAAAGGCCGAAAATCGACTACTGGAGGCAACCCCCATTGATTTCAGGTGGTCAAACGATGGGATTCACAACGACGAGCACAGATCTAGAAAACTGCATGAAGAACTAAGTTTTATGTGAAAAACTCTACTGTGAGGCATATAGTATGAAGAACACATGTCGTGCAGTCCCTTCAGGGCAACAACTAGGGTTTTTATAGGGAGGTAAGTATCACACACTGTGTGGATGGTCCACACGATGTGTACCCCTTAGTTGGCCAGCTCGACATGTACAAAGAGTACATGACCAGGAAGTTATGTAGTGTTACATGTCGTGTGTGCCAAGTCACATGCCATCAAACCCATGGTGGATGGCTTGGCATGTACGGGGAGTACACACCCAGGAGTCCATGTGGCCCCACAAGAAGTGAGTGGAAGGGTAAAAGACATGCACGTTAGAGAGTACATGGTCTTGGGTAGATGGAACATGTTGAATGTTGGCCCAACCACTACACACCATGTGTGGCATGGAAAATGATGTGTAAAACATCCAGGATACCTGAACATGACCATGTACTTGGGCACAAGACGATGTACACGGGCACGACCAGAAGAGCATGGGAAGACCCCGGGTGGCTGAGACACATCATGTACCACAAGTACACGTTGTGTATTATGACATGGATTCCTAAGCCATGTCCATAGGAGAACAAGGCTAGGCGGTGAGGTGGGGTCACCCACCGTGTGGACCCCCATACATGTCGTGTATTCCCTCCAGCTACTTCTTCCTCTCGTATCTCCTTTGTCTGGACTTGGATTTTGGCTCGTGAGATGCCTATCATGAGATGTTTTACACATAGAACATGATGGTAGCATTCATTGTGGCATACAAGATAAGACACGAGGTGTTCTGATCATGATGCTTCTTTAAGCGACATTTGATGATGGTAGTGATCATGGAAAGATCATCAAAGTTATATCAGGATTGGCAGTCCCATGTCAAAATAGGACGCGGGCCCCCTTACTCTTTATACGGTTAGAAACAATAGTCCACTACATTGGGAGTGAGTCCTCTATCTATGGAGTGGTACTCTATCGACTTCGAGCTTCGGCAGTGTGTGGGTCCTCCACGGGAGTTGTGGCTCCCTTGGCTTTGGAGCGTAGTAGAGAGGAGAGGGCCCCTCAACACATATTATAGTGAGGGTACGCGAGTTGCATGGTTTGGAAGCATTGCTCCCTCGGCAGTGGAGGGCAGTGGTGAGGTGCCAACCCTTCAACATAGATTCTTATACAATTGTGTATGATGTTGGACAATGAAGATGGACTTTTGGAGCTACAGGTAGATTCTTTGTTCTTAGCTGGGCTATGGAGATAGTGATCTCAATTCTCTCTTGCTTGAGATTCTTGATGAGAATATCTGGATGTTTATGGTTGTTGTCTTAGTTTCTGATTGACATGTCTTCCTTGAGCTGAGCTGGCCATTGTTATATCTTTCTATTGCTCCCTTTGGGGTTTTCGGGGTGTTCTACTGTGTCTGTATACACTTATCCCTATATGGGTTTTGCCCGCAGCTATCGTGTCTTATGTAGATGACGGACAGATCAGTAGTGAATTTGGTGGAGCTTAGAGATACTTGGATGCACTGATTGCGTACAATGGTCGAACTTGAAGATCAGGATTCGGGCTCTCTAAGTTTTCTTTTATGTAAGTTGTTGTGAGGTTGAGACTTCATCTCTGGTTGGGCGTGTATTTTGCCCCTTTTGTATTGGTTTGTGATGTTGTATTCTGTTGTATTTTCCTAGAGTTTATTACATGCATGGTTCTCAAGATGTTGTAGTCTTTTTATTATATTCTTATGCACTTTTGCATGAAAATGGTTAGGTATTGGTGTACAGGCACATTACGCAAAGACCTCCCATCTACATTATGTCTTATTGATGCTTGTTATCAGCTCCTAGCCTATTGGAGACGAGTTTTGGATTGTGATGGCTCAACGTTTTGCCAACCAGGTGGGTCCTAGTGGGTTGGGTTGCGGCAAAACTAATCAATTTATTTGATTCCACAAGTTAATGAAGTCATAGATTTTGGAAAGCACATCTTCTCAAAATGGTTCACCTCTATTTTTTATAGTGTAGTTTTCATTGTTGAGTGCTTTAGCTGTACTTATGTTTTATAAATGTTCCAATTTCCATCCATTTTGAAGTGTCAAAGAAAATATATTATAAAGGCTAGTTATGCTGGGATTTGTGAGCCTGTTCCCATCATTCATCTCATTGGCAGTTCCTAACTCTATTCCTGGTCTTCCTTTCATCGCTCTAATCCCTAAGATTCTGCTGTTCGGCAATGGGCTCTTGAAGCTTCTGCTCTACCTCTCGAAGTTCACTGTAGCCTCAAACTTCCATCACTCGTCGCTTGTGGCTCGATTCGGCCATCAACGGACACCTGTGGATCGCTTTGACAGGTTCGTTAATACTTGGGGTTTGATGGATCGTGTGAATGTGGGGTTATTGGATTCGTGATATATCTTTATTCAGATTAGTTTGGGAGAATATTTATCTTTCACCTGCTCTAATGCCCAGCGTCCTGTCGACGGCATGCGCATATCCCTCTTCAAATGGCCTTACGAAATCCACATGAATGAAGACTCCTTGACCACGACACCTTGGGTGAGCTTCACAGGTCTTCCCCTTCCCTTCCAAAACCCAGTGATCCGGCAAATTCTTGGCAATCTTGTATTAAGTTTCCTGTGTTTTGATAGCAGCTCCATGGATCAGGGTCACCCTATCGCATCATGCATTTTCCTTGAAGTGGATGTTTCAAAGCCACGGATGGAAACTATCTGTATCAAAATCAAAGCGGAATTTAGGTGTATCCAGTCGATGCTTTCTGAGGTCTGGTGTGATTTTTTCCCTTCTTTCCATCAATTGGGTCACTCTCAGCAGAGGTTTCACCGAGGTCCTGAAAGGCAGACGGCTTTAATGGAAGATGGATCGCTCCAAGCTTCTGTCTTTGGCCTTTATGGAACATGGAACTGTTTTTTTCTTGCCTTAATTTGTCTCCCCTTATTGAGAATCCCCCTCCCCCACAGAACAATGAGGTCGAATCTCCATCGAGGTAAGGGGTGTCTATGGATCAGAGGATCCCCACCCCCCTGAGTCTGGCTGGTTTGAACGTCTTACACGGATGCTCTGTGTCCAGGTCTAGCCTCCCGTTGCCCCATTTTTTATACCCCAAGATACGAAACTTGTCTTGATCTTGATACTCCGAATAGGTGGTCCATCTCAGGATACAAGGGCTTTTGATAATAGTGATGTGGGCATGCTGGAGCTGGTCGTGAATTTTGTGGCTTTGCCCAAGGAGAAAGACTAGACTGGGATCTTCTCTTCCAGAGGATCTGAGGTGCAGGTGCCCTCTTTTGAACCCGTCTTGTAATATCTTAATTATTTTGTATACAGATGCTATGGATGACACTGATTCTCATGTTTGGAATGCTGTTATACCAAGGTAGAAAAAAAGCACATCCGTGGCATGTAATATAAGGATCTGCATCGGCCTAAAGCAGTATCTACTGAACTAGCTAGTGTTTATATAGGAGATGATTTCTAGGCTTCATCTGTCTATGAGAAGGATCGTATGTAGGATGTCCTCTTTCCCTCTGGTGTAAAACCCTCGGACCTGCTCCTCAGAAGCTTGAGGAAAGGGAAATCCAAGAGCAAGCTACTGAAAAACCCAAGGAGCAGTGTAGGAGCTTGAAGACTGCAATGCATGAACCGACCCTATATGTTAAACCTCTTCAACCTGTTTTAGAATGATGGAAGGGGAACTTGGATATTCGTGCCCCCAAGGATGGCCTCAATCACCTAGGAGGTTTGGATTCAATGTACTTCTCATTCCCATTGCATTTTATTGATACAATGATATACTCTATGATAGGTTTGGCCAAGCCTCTATAATCTATGATAGGTTTGAACCAATAATTGAATTTTTAATGACTAATGGGACAAGATTCATTTTACATAATGAATATTTAAATCACGAAATATATATTTCCAACTATATACTAGTTCAAATATTTTTCCATGTGTGTATCTATTAATATATAATTGTTAGTATTTTCATCATTTCCATTAAAGCAAATTCTAGTGAAATGATGATTTTAAATCTATTTATCTCTTTAGGGAATAAGACAACAATCCCCTCCATCTCTCTTTCATAGTGGCACAAATCATATTAAATATAATTTCTAACATAGCCACAGTTTCATATAACTGCCGCGATATATATATATATATATATATATATATATAATTTACCGGTGATTTTGTTTAAACCGCCGTCAAATCTTTAAAATATACGAATATTCTGACCCCCCCACTCGATCCCCTTGGCCCCTCCCCCCACAATCCCTCGACTCCAATCCCCCCTCTTCCCAACAACGATCGCCCCTGGCCCTCGATCCCCCCTCTCCCCAACGACGATTGCCCCTCGGCCCCGATCCCCCTTCTCCCAGACGACGATCGCCCTTGCCCCTCCCTCACCCCTTGCTCCTCGATGACGACCCCGACCCCCTGCTCCTGGATGACGACCCCGCAACGACCCCCTACTCCTCGACGACAATCCCCAACATTGACCCCTCTTCCCCTTTTCTCAACGAGTGTGATTCTCGACAACAACAACCCTAACTCCCTTCAACCCATGACCCCATCCTCCTAGCTCTGTTTCGTTGAAGGTGTGATGCTTGTTGGATTTTCCATGGGTTTTAATTAAATTATATAAATATGTATGTAATTGAGTGTTGTTTTGGGGGCTTTTCCCAGTATGATGTCGGGGTTACCTTGCAGACCATCCATCGACAATTGGTCACAATTTTGGAGAGTGGATGCACCTCAATGTTCTTTTAGGCAGTTATTCCAATTTTTTAAATTTTGAATAATTAATTATAAATTGTTATAATTCATTATTTATTTCATATGGCATGATACAGGTGCCCAGGGTGTGTAAGACTTGAAACTTTTACATTTTCATCAAGAGATATGCCAATCTTTCGATTTTGTGTCGCTTTCCCATTTAATAATCGTATAAATGTTTCTAAAATGATAATTTTAAGGGCCGCTGTGAGTTGGCTTGGGGAGAATAGTGGTTTTGATGTTTGGTAGAGTTTTGGTTCGAAAAACTCAATCATTTAGCATGGTATTTAAGAACACAAGTCGCGTGTAATTTACCACTCTTCTCTTTTTTTTAAATGATATCATGAAGCTAATATACTAAATAAAAAACACTCTTAATCATGAGTACAATGCATAGTGCTTACTACAAGCTACGTAGCTTCAGATTACTTGAAGCTTTCTGTACGTGCTACTCTCTTCAAGTTGAGTACTATTTCTCAAATCGATTCTAAAATTATTGTAAAGCCATCATTACATGTAATGTTATGACGCATATGAAAACACATGCACCTGATATCACAGTACCAAGTTCTTATTTTGAGATATAACCAATTTTGATTTGCATAATTATCGAATCAAGAACTTGCTAAAGAGACAATCATGTTTCAACAATATAAAATAAAAATTGATAATATGCAAAGCAAAAAAGATAGAGAGATCGTTTAATAAATGGATTATGTTCATGTATTATTGTGGACCGATAACAGTATGCTTGATGTCACAACAACCTTTCTCCTCATCTTAATGAACTTATTCCATGAATCCGTCCATATTATTGTGAGGGGTAATATTTATTCATTTATGTTGTTTATGTTTTTAATGTTGGGTTGAATCATTTTTATGATGAATTTGTGCTATGTTGAATCAAGACCCTACCCTGGTCAATGACGAAGTTGGGTGATGTTTAATTTTGGTTGTACTTGTTTAGCTAACCATTTATATCTTTACATCTGAATGTATAGGGAGAAGAGTGACAATCCAATATCTATGAAAAAAGTTGAATTAATTTACCTCGAAACACATCTCAGTGTGCCAAGAGTTTGGATGAATTTTTAGATTATACAATTGCAAACCGATGAGTGGATGATTTAATAAAAATGTTTGTGTCCTAATTGTAAATTCAAGTGATGGTTGAATAGAAACGAAGTATATGAGCATTTGATATTGAAACAGTTTCCTGCTTGATATGTATGTTGGATTTGGTATGGTGAATCAAATGCTATGGAATGTGAAAACAATGACAATCCAATCAATGAAACACAAATCAACCCACCAAAGGAGAATTTAATTCGAAATTTGATAAATTATGCATTTGGCTTTGCATGATGCAATGTCTAAGATATTAATAGATCAATAGAACCTTCAGTTGATCCTGAGCAGGTTAATCTTTCTCAGAACTCCAATAACCAAAAAATGAGTTTTATGAATTAGTTGAAAACAGACAACAAGCACAATATGAAGAGTGTACCAAGTATTTGAATGTGTCTTTTCTACTTAAGTTGTATATCATATCAAGTGTCTGTGGAATTACTAAAAAAGCAATGTCCATGACTTTAGAGTTGCCTCAAAATGTATTGAGTGAAGCTAAGATCCATGCATTATTCTATGAGATGAAAAGAACTGTCAACAAACTTGGACTTGATTATACAAAAGATACATGCATTCCCTAATGATTTCATGTTTTACTGAGGACAAGAGTCCGATAAAGAAGAATTCATAAGACACCGTATAAGTAGATGAAATGAATGAAAAACAATGAGAGTACAAATCAATGCAACCGCATAAAGAAACCGAAGAAGAAAACTCTTGCAAAGGCATCATGTTACTTTACTCTGAACCCACAATTGCAATGATTATTCATGTCATCTAAGATTGCATACGACATGAAGTTGCATGCTTAGTATAGTAACAACAATGGCTTGATGAGACATTCAAAAGATTCAACATCATGGAAGGTGTTTGATTCATTATATTCAGATTTTTTTTCGGATCCTAGGTATGCATGTTTGGGATTGAATTCTAATGGCCTTAACCCTTTTGGTACTTTAAGTACTAATTATAGCATTTTCCCAGTTGTTTTGATCCCCTATAATATACCTCCATGGATGTGTGTGAAGAAGAATTCATTCAATATTTCGATGATTATTCTTAGAAAGAAAATGCCTGAAAATGACATTGATCTATACCTTCAACCTCTAATCATTGAATTGCGAGAATTATGGGATGACGGCATGAAAAAATATGATGCTTCAACGAGAACACTATTCAAATTGCATGATGATTAATGTGGAAATTAGTGACTTTCATGGACTAGGAAACTTATTCGGTTGGGACACTCATATTGGTTTGACTTTTCCAGTTTGTAATTTTTATTTTGAACCTCAATGATTACCTCATAGTAGAAAATGGTGTTTTATGTGTCATCGTCGATTTCATGATGCTTCTCATAAATTTAGGTTTATCAAGACACAATTCAATGGTGTTATAAAATTGAGTGTAACTTCCCTAACCCGGTGGCCACTATAACCGGTGCCCTGAGCCGGGTCATCACATGACCTCAGGTACGCCTCCTTGTACACCAAATGTTGCCGACTAGTAGTGTGGGTCTAAAGAAAAACATGTGGAGACTATACCCGCTTATCAGAGTAAAACAACAATAGAAGTAACATCAATAAATGAAATAACCATTAGGGACAATAAAGGATAGAAAATGATAAGTGCCAACAATAATCAAATAGGTTGTGATGAGACAAAATAATGAATACACCACACACCAAGTCCATGTATTAAACTTATAATAGAAACAAGAAGCTTCTACTTGGTACCCAAGTGCCATGGCGACCCGAGAAGGGTTTGAGTACAACTCAGCAGGCCACCACCAACGATGTCTAAAACAATAACCAGTCAGTACAACAGTGTATGTAGGAAAATCAAGTGCAACAAATAAATAAGGCTAAAAAGAAAATATATATCTCAGGCTCAAGCAATTATCAAATAACCATTTTATCCATTCTGTTCACTAGAGTTGACCAACCAACTAAACTTGGTACGGTCGCACCAGGATCCTAAGCTATAGTATAGGGGGTTACACATTTTTTGTTCATAAGGGGGCATTCACTAATCCCAATTTATCAACATACCACAAAGCCTCGGTCCATTAATCAATTCATGTCCACATGTTTGGGAAGCATATAGCCTCATTCTGACATCCCAACCCATGCTAGGACCATACGTTGGGAAGCATAGAGCCCCATCCCAACATCCCAAATCAACAATACATGACACTTACCTTGGATCCTTGGTCCATGTAGTCTCATCCTATGCAACCATTAGGGGCATAAAGCCTTAGTCTGACTCCTTAACCCGTGCATTATAAGGGTGGGGTTTAGGGCCTCAGTCTAACCCGATTAGTGGGCGTAGATCCTCATGTCCAATACCCCACATCTACCATCAAACCATGTGTACATGCTTCTTTAAATATAACACATTTACCAAACACAAACCATAACCATTAACACATTTATCATTTACAGTCACAACTCATTATACATACCCCACATACAAGACATAACCCATTAACACATATACAACTATGCCAAGCACCCCCTTAGGTTATATTACCCATTAAAATCAGTTCTACTCACAATCCATAATAACACACAATCAAAATTCTCATTTTATATCATGTTGAAGCCAACCCTTTAAAATACGAGTCTCCCTCTTTGAAAAACAAAACCATGCCTCCAGGCTTTCATTTCCATTTCAAACCATTTCAAATAATCATTAAGAATTCTTGTAAGAAAGGGGTCACATCCCCATTTCAAATCATCATTTGAAATATCTTAAGAAAACCCCTTTTTAAACCACCTTGAGGTCAACACTTTTAAAAACATTTCCCACATTCAAAACATCCAATTCTCCTTTTAAAACCACAACCGAATCAAAATACAAAATGCATTATTTAACCCATTTCAAAAGACCATTAGGCATTTCACAAAATCTGACATATAATCAATTCAATTTACCATTTAACCATGCCCCCATACCCAATTACAATTTACAAATCATTCACTCTCATATTTCCCCTATCTCAATGTTTACCAATTTATTTCACCATTTCAATGGTTCAAACCCAACAACGTCTCTGAAGGGTCTCACACCTCAATCTAAGTTCCATATAACTTTACATAACCCAAGACATCAAAAAGAAACAAGGAGGTGAATGGGCACAACTACATACACAAATAACACATCAACACTTTACCTCATGCTTGAAGGCAATTACTAGCCCAAACATATCCCTTGATCCGAACTCAATCATCCATTATCACTAGAACAAGGAACACCTTGAAAAAATAAGGGTTTCGGGATTCATAAGGAGGGAAACCTACAAATTAATCCTCTTCTAGAAAATGGGAGGAAACAGAGTCGAAGACTTACCCGGATCTTCGATTCGCACTAAACGACACTCTAAATGCACATGAATCGAGGGTGAATCACCCATGGAGGAGGGCTGAGATTCTGGTTTGTCACCCTTGCAGTAGGGGTCGAATGAGGGATAAATTTGGGGAGAAAAAAAATAAGGTTGGGAGGGAAAATGGGAATTTACCACTTTTTAAGGCTCGCATGGTTTGACCACATGGTTGCCCAAATCGTGCGCCTACTGTGCGTCTCCCTCTTCCCAAGAGGGGTCAATCCGTACGGTCTCCTGGAAGTAACCACACGGTTTGAAAAACTATGTGGTAGCCGCAAAAGATGGAACTTTCCAAGCCTGCATTGTTTATGGCTCCCCCTTTCATGGTTTCCAAACTATGCACCTGCCTTCCCATGCCTACATAGTTATGGTGCACAGTTACTACTGACCGTGTGTCAACCGTGCAACATGCACTTGATGGACATTTCTTCCCTCTTTTGCTTCCCAAACTCCTAGAACACCCCTATAACTTCTCATATACCCAAGAACAATTTCATTAGCCATAACAAGGGATGTTTAACCAAAATTTAGACAAGGATGTATCTCCACAAAAGGTTGTGATCTTACAATCCCCCCACCTTATAACAGATCATCCTCAAGTCATACTTCCAAGCCTTACTAACCCTTCAAGACCAAAAGGTCGGGCCATGGGGTCCACCTACCAACCCTCATCTCCCAATCTTCCTCCTGAACAAGGCCATTCCATCACAACACTCAGACCAAAGAACCAGTCCTAACTCAAAGAAAATTTCTCATCGTGATCCACGATCACGAACTCGATGCTTCTCAAAGGACGCATCAACCTCAACCTCATCATCACCAATATCAAACACAAGAGAAATTTATGGGTAACACCACATAACCACCACACAAAAGGATACCAATAAGGCACTACACTACCCTAGAAGAGCCATCCAGAACACCTTTAGTCCAATCCTCCTCACAACGCATGGCCCAAATCACTTGGCGCCATCTCACCCAATTTCCAAAATTCTAATGGTGACCCAAGCTCGACATCACCGAAGGTATTCACAGATTACAACCACATTTCCTGAACTACATTGGTCCACAACTCTATGCCACATGACCTCATTGCATTTCTAAACATACGAAGTACAACCCAAGCATAGCCTTAATCTCAAGGTACTCAACTGGTCAAAACCTGAGCCAAAGCCTGTCACCAACACCGATACACCAAGATAGATCCTACCTGAGTCCATCCAACTCATAACACTGGTCACATCATTAACCGACTACTTTCCTGCTATGGTGTTCCCCACCATATGACTTAGTTCAACACCACCATTTTCCAGTTTTGAGCACTTCTATAATCGAAAAGAGACCAATAGAACCTCAACTCAACCTTCACAACCTACCCAACATGATTCCCAACTCACCACACCCAAACATCCATGAGAAATCCACCCATCACTTACATCCATCCTTTCCGTCAAAACTATCTAGAACAAAAATGTACACTCCATCCCATTGCAGAATAAGAATAACTTGACCTCTCTCATGTTTGCCTTCATTTCCGAGACAAACTTTCTACTATAACATTAAAATATAGGTGTCCAATTCTTAACACGCCTTTTCACTTAAGGCATACCACCATCATCCGACACACCCACCAGAGTCATTTCCCGAATTCTAGTGAAACTTTACCGTTGGGGTATCCACTACTCTCCAAGCCATCAACGTGCTCCATGGAACCCATCAACATTGCTCACCCAACAACTCCTCTATCCATACATCAAATAAAGACCACTTGTTCCTTCCTCAAAACCCATTTCCATTCTCGAAATACCCTCAACTCTAATGTGGCACACCACTAATTCACATGACCCAAAATGTCTTCACACTTAAGGACATTATCAGGTCACCCAAACAAACCGATCCAAGTCCATGCCCAAATTCCGATGAGGTTCTAACACCCAAACTCTATTATCAATAATTGTTTTGATGACTTATCTCACCAATAAAAGACTCTAACACATGCATATCAGATTTCTCTCAGAACCGCTCGATCCAGAAGCCAATGCTTGGCTCAATCAATCACCACACCCAAGGCCCACCTATCCCTCCTCGAGAAACCCAAACATATCCCTAATAGGCTTCTCTTTGGAACCTCGATACCACCACATCCTCTCCACCGTTTTCTCCACACATCCATGACTTACATAATGCTCCCCACCTTAGGAGTGTCATTGTCAATACTTTTCTTAAGTAATTTCAACCACCAAAACTCACTCTTCGATCAAAATTTGAACCCCAAAACATGGATAGGGCCATGTGGCTTCCATTGGAACAAAAAAACAAACATCACCCACTACTCGTTCCAAGCTTTTGAGAATGATACTCATGGAATTCATCGACATTTGGTCCATACTGATGGCCTCTCCTGTAACTGATCGATGGTGTACTCACCGCCATACAACTCCACATATACTACTCCCTGAGCATATCCTCCAAGAGGCTCCATATCCAACTAAAACACTCTTAGGTATCTAGGTGTAAATTCAATGCTCTCTCAGCATACCCGAGACAATGTCAAGATGTTGGGCATGATCGTCACTAGCTAAAAGTATGCTAAGAAGTCGTCAATGAATGCCACCACAAACTGTCCATCACAGATGTCATCTCCTACCATAGGGATGCATCAACCTACTGAAAGTCTTGGGTTCACCTCCCGCCATCGCCTCATCAACACTTACTCACCACAACTCAAATGGAATCTCCAACCAAAACTCACTAACACTTCATGACCCTCTACCAAGCAATCATGACACAACATTCCCCTTTGTCACTACTATCATTACCCAACTCGAGTTCCTCTAGAAAGGTCATGAAAATTTACAACAGAACAAAACGATCCCTCACTCCGATCAAAACCCAAATGGTCTCTCACATAACCATGCTTCCCATTTGGTTCCACAGAAAACGATAAATGCTTATCCCTAGCCACATGTTCACCCTTCCCCAATGGTATCATTCCTTCTCAGCATGTGCCCACATATAGACCTCATCATAGCTCTCAAGGTATCACACATTCCTATGACCACACACTGAAACCAACTCTAAATCACACGAGTTGCACATCACTAGAGCTAGGACCAAACAACCGCTTACTCATCTGACCATGCCTCCTAGTCTGTCAGCCTCATCGGACTCAAGGCTTTATCAATGTCTCACCCAAAAACCAAACCATTCATACAAACAATCCTAACCATGTGGCCACCCTTCACCTGGGTTTCCTCCATAACAAAAGTGTAAATCCACGCTTTGGTCTCCCTTTCCTTATCTTCCCCTGACCAACATCGATCTACGCATTAAACAACATCAAACTATATGAACATGTGTCCGAATGATCCTGACCTTCACCAAAACCTTTACAACCAATGATAAGTACTCATATGCCTTATTGAAAAAGAAACTAAGGCATAACCAATCACTTTTACCAAAAACTCAATGGCACCAACTGTGTATCGAGTCCAATTCTAAATCACCCTCTCGTGTTTCATATTCCAAGAAACCTATAATACTGGGCCAACTCCCTTGAGAAATACCCTCGATTTACCAAGACTTTCAACCTCATCTACAACTTGAGTCGTATCTCTAAAAGAATTGAATTTTCCACTTATCCCTTTTTGAAAAACCTTCACTAAACATCACTATATTTATGCGACTTTCAAATCCCAAAATGTCCACCTATACCTTGCATGCCTAAAGACACTCACATCTTACTTGATCCCTCTCACAGGGCACCCATAAAGGTCAAATGATATTAACTCCCTGAACTAGAGTCACGTTAAGAAAAAGAAACTATCTCCCTCTTCAATCCATACACATCAAACCTCAAACAACTCGTTACTCATGGGTGACACTCATGCCCCCATTCCAAAGCACATTTTGTCTAATGAACCTAAGAAACCATTTACTCTAGGTTTCAAACCAAATCTATTTGCACATATACATCAGCACCAAGATCCAAATACCCAGTCTAGGGTCCAAAACACAACTTGCAAGGTATCAACCCACAAGAGTCATCACATCCACTTTAACAGACATCATTTCACAACTTCAATGTCACAAACTAACCAAAGACACAAAGCGAAAACATTCTACTAACCAGCACATCAAAACCCATCAAGGTCTCACATCCTGTAACCCATGGTTTCACGGTTCAAAACATTCCATTTCAAAACCCAATCACTTACAATTTAAAAAACCTTTTTATTAACCCAAAATTTCAAAAATACATGATTTATTGAAATTACATTTTTCTCAATTTTTTTTATTAACAACCATATCAAGGAAAGATCAACATGATTAAACCATAGATAGAAATCAAACTACTAACATGTGGGTCCTAAAGAACTATCAATCACAGGAAACATACGAATGACTTATCACTCATATGTACTTAGCATGATTCCTAAACCCAAACACTATCTCTTTCTATACCGAGCCAAGTGATGAAACCTCACAAATCAATAAAATCACATCCATCTGCACCACTCAAGGTGGAAGTATCAACCAACCATAAAAGAACAAAAAACATCAATCCCCACCCTTGGAAAATTGGATTTTCCCTCAAACGTGGGGTTGTAGGAACCCAGACACAAGATCATTACCAAGTCCCAAAAATATAATAGTCTCCTATCTACCATGCCCCAAATAGTAAGACAGATACACTGCTCTGATACAACTTTGTAACATCCACAACCTGGTAGCCACTATAACTGGTGCCTCGAGCGAGGTCATCACATGAACTTAGGTGTGTCTCCCCATACACCAGAGGCTGCTGATTACCAGCACAAGTCTAAATACAAACATGAGGAGACTATACCCACTTACCATAGTAAAGCAACAAAAGAAGTGACATCAATAGATGAAGTAACCAATAAGAACAACAAAGGGAAAAACAACAAGTTCCAACAATAACCAAATAGTCCATGAGGATACAAATAATGAATACACTACATTTCAAGTAGCCATACAAATAAAATCCCAAACCCAAAACCACCAGAAGATCCTGAACACGGAATTGAGTCCCAACCGGGTCCTGAAATCCCATTCCCCAACCAAGAATCTCATGTATAAACCAAACAAAAGGTCCTTATCCTGAATCTATAATAAAAACAGGGAGCTTTTACTCAGGTACCCAAATGCCATGGAAGCCTGAGCAGAGTGTGAGTACAACTCAGTAAGACACCACTAACAATGTATAAAGTAATAACTAGTCAGTGAAATGGTTTATGAAAGTAAATTTAGTGAAAAAATAAACAAAGAAACAAAGAAAATATATATCTCATGCTTAAGAAACTATCAAATAACTATTTTATCCACTACGTTCTCTAGAGTCGACCAACCAGCTAAACGAAGTCCGGTCACACCAGGAGCCTAAGACATAGCATAGGGAGTTACACACGTTTAGTTCACAAGGGGGGACATTCACTAATCAAAATTTATCAACATACCCTGAAGCCTCTATCTGGTAATCAAGTCATGTCCACATGTTTGGTAAACATAGAGCCTCAGTCTGAAATCCCAACTCAACAATATATAACACTTACCTTGGAACCTCAATCCAGGTAGTCCCATCCTATGCAACTGTTAGGGGCATAGAGCCTCATTCTGAATCCCGATCCCATGCATTATAAGGGTGGAGTTTAGAACCTCAGTCTAACCTGAACCATGAGTGTAGATCCTCATGTCCAATACCCCATAACTACCATCAATCCATGTGCACATGCTTCTTTAACCATAACAAATTTACCAAACACATTTACCAAACACAAACCATAACCATTATCACATTTATCATTTGAAATCATAACTCATTATATATACCCCAATTACAAGGAATAACCCATTAACACATATACCACTATTCCAAACACCACCTTTGGATATATTACCCATTAACATCATTTCTATTCACAATCCATAACAACACACAATCAAAATACCAAGTTAAGATCATCTTGAAGACACCCCTTTAAAATACAGATCTTCCTATTTGAAAAACCAAACCACGCTTCAAGGCTTTCATTTTCATTTCAAACCATTTCAAATAATCATTAAGCATTCTCACAAGAAAGGGGACACACCCCCATTTCAAATCATCATTTTAAATCTCTTAAGAAAATACCCTTTTTAAATCACCTTGATGTCAACACTTCCTTTTAAAAATATTTCCCAGTTTAAAAACATCATATTTTCCATTTAAAACCATAACCAGATCAAAATATAAAATGCATTATTTAACCCATTTAAAAATACCCTTTGGAATTTCACAAAATCTGTCATATAATCATTTTAATTTTCCATTTAACCAAGCCCACATAATTGATTACAATTTACAGCCCATTCACTCTCATTGTTCCCCTATCTCAACTTTTACCAATTTATTTCACAATTTTCAAGGGTTCAACATAACCCATGGGTAACCCTAGGTTTTTTCTCACATCTTCAATGAACCCAATGGGGTCTGTGAAGGGTCTTGCACCTCAATCTAAGGTCCATGTCACTTTCCTTAACCCAGGACATCAAAACACTCCAAGGAAGAAAATTAGAACAGCTACATACACATATAACACATTAATACTATGGGAAAAAAATTTAAGCCCACCTAGCTCATGCTTGAAGATGTTTACTATCCCAAACACATCCCTTGATCTGAACTCAACTGGCCAAAATCACTAGAACAAAGAAAACCCTAGATAAACAAGGGTTTCGAGATTCAGATGGAGAGAAACCCATACACCAAGCATCTTTCAAAAAACAGGAGGAAACATATTCAAAGACATACTCGATGATTCGATTCACACTAAATGGCACTCAAAACGCACAAGAATCAAAGCAGAATCACCCATGGAGGAGGGAGGAGCTCCTACTTCTCACCTTTACAATAGAGGGTCAAATGGGGGAAAATTCAGGGAGAAAGAAATAAGATCGAGAGGAAAAAAAATGATAATTTCCAACCTTTTAAGGGAAGCATGGTTGGCCAAATCGTACACCTACCGTGCAACTACCTCTATCCAAGAGGGGACAAGCAGCAAGATCTCTTGGAAGCACCTGCTCGGTTTTAAAAACCATGCGGTAGCCTTGTGGGATGGCTCTGTCAAAGCCTGCATAGTTTCTGGATTCCCCTTGCACGGTTTCCCAACTTTGCACCTTCC
The DNA here is from genome assembly GCA_963277665.1 of Viscum album. NCBI lineage: Eukaryota > Viridiplantae > Streptophyta > Magnoliopsida > Santalales > Viscaceae > Viscum > Viscum album. The sequence goes on along the minus strand of OY728140.1, from coordinate 83,292,352 downwards.
TTCCCATTCCCAAATGGTTATGGTGCATGGTCACTACTAACCATGCGCCAATCATGCAACATGCACTGGATAACCATTTCATCCCTATTTTGCATCATGAATTCCTTACACATCCCCAAAACTTACTATATACCGAAGAACCATTTCATTATCCTTAACAAACAAAGTTTAACCAAAATTTAAACAAGGTTATACATCCACCAAAGGCTGAGATCTTACATTGATAAAGCCCCCAAATTTATTATCCAGTTCATCAATCTGGGGAAAATTAATGAATGTCACTATAGAATTTGTAAAATTTAATCAGTTTAAAGAATATGGGAAAAGGGTATGAAGTATAATATCACAAGAAATTGCAAAACAATAGTGGAATAAAATGAATATATTTATTTGAAACTCCCTTATTGAGAGTTTAATTTGATACATCAGAATCATGATGTAATGCATATTGAGAATAATTCTTGTGATAATATAATTTTTACATTTCTTAATGAGAATAGGAAATCGAAGGTTCACCTTAATGCTCATAAGAATTTTGAATTAATGAATATAAAGCATGGTCTGTTGGAAAATGATAATGGAAAGTATCCTTCGACTATTTTTACAATGAAAAATCATGAGAATGATGTATTCCTTCAAAAAATAAAGAATGTAAAAGTGATAGAGGGATATTCAAGTAATATTTTGTGAGAAAAATCTGAATCCAACTAATCTTGATAAACATTAAGAAAAAACTATTTTGAAACCTTTTCATTTGGAGATTTCATTTCCCCCTTCATTCTCTACATTCATGATTCATTTTACTGTTCATTTAGTTGAAGAAGCTAAATTTGGTAGACCGGTACACTATCAATGGATGTATCCAATTGAGTGGTACATTGATATTTTTCTATTTTCATAGGTGAATTTAGTTTTATCAAACCACTACATAAATATTTTTAATATGTTTCTTATTTTTTTAATCAGGTACTTATGTCATTTGAAATCAAATGTGCAGAATAAAGCTTAATTAAAAGGCTTTATTACTGATGGTTACATAGTTGAAGAGTGCTTGACCATATGTTATAGGTATTTGGTTGGGATTGAGACTAGATTCAATCGTGTTGGATGTGTTGATGAAATCTCCACTAATTCTCATTTTGAAAACCAGTCATCGATATTTCAAATTATTTGACAATCAATTGGAAAGGATTCAAATTTTACACTGACTCAATTAGAGTTTCTATAAGACCATAGATATGTCTTACTCAATAGTCTTATTATATATCCATTTATTGAAGAATTATGATTTTAAAAATATTTTTTGTTAAGGGGCCAAGCTTGAAATGAGCTAGAATTAACACAAGATGTTAATAAGGATATTGTCGAATGGTTCCCCCATCATGTAAGTATATAGTCATATTCATATTATTGACGTGTAGTTATTTTGTCTATGATAAAAGTGATACCTTATATATTATTTTCTAGATAATGAATGTTGATAATCGAGCTAAAATATTAAATTATTTGAAGTTTTTAGCTCGAGGTCCTCTAAGGAAGGCAATGAGATTTGATGCCTACAATATTCACAACTTTAGGTTTTATACAATTTATTGTAACAAAGACTTGAAAACTCTAAATAGTGTTGTATTTACAATTTCAGTGGTGGGATACTAGGAAAATCTTATTGATATAATCAAATTAAATCATCATGATCAATTTTCAGTTGTCTTATTTAAATGTAAGTGGGCCAACATTGATATTTGTATAATGAAATATTTATTACAATTTAATTATGTTAACTTTTCTTGCTTGATCCATACTAGTGAGCATGTATTTCATGATCCATTTATCTTGGCTTCACAAGAGTATATGATTTATTATGTGGATGATAGAATAAATGAAGGTTGGAGTGCTTTTTTACAATTAAAGTAGGTAGACTTGCATGATATGGGTGATGAAGATCTATTGGTACTTTGTGACGGTGAATGTCATCAACCAAAAAACATTGAACAATTTTTTTTCTGAAAATATTGAAATAATATAACTTGAAAGTGAGGTTGAAAATTATGTAATCATTGCAAAGGATTTTGATAACGACGAAGACAATGAAGATGAAGATAATTAAATGTATAAATTGGTAATGAAACTATATTATAATTTCTCATTTATAAATATTTTGTACATATATACATTGTTTTTTTCTTTTTTTGTAAAAACATTTTACTTCTGCATTTTTTATATATTTAATATATCCTAAACCATTTTAATTATAAGAATGATGAGAAAAAAATTGAGATCCAAGCCAATTAACATATTTGAGCACACCACCACTACCATCGACCTTAGTGGATCTGAGTGATTCAGATATACCAGAGACTTCTAGAAAGCCAACATTTTTCCTTGATGTTGTTGGTATCCCACCATCTGATACACCTATGGAAATAGAGTTCTTGGTCACCCCTCCTTCTATGGAATATTGGAGAGTTAGAATTATTGGTATGTATGTCCTTGTAAAAAAATAATATATATATGTTATTAGTTGTTTAATGCATTTGTTAAATAGATAAATATAACAACAAAATAGATGTAAATGTTAATATGGTAGATGTATGGGTCCTAAAAGACTTTAAGATAATCATTCCATTTGATGAGTTTGAGGTGCCTACTTGTGCTACTGCCAGAATTTATGGACATATTCTTAGGCAGCTTGCTTGCAAGACGATGAGTTTTCCTGTTAATTATAAAGATTGAAGGAATATTCCTACAATTTGGAAAAATGAAGTCTTTGATAGCCAATTAAAGGTAATATTAATTTAATATTAATTGATAACTAATTTAAAATACATGATATTTTTTTAATATACTTATAAAGTGTTATATTTTTTTCTAGATGTTTTTTCATTTTGACACCCCGACTCCATTTTATGCCCATGAACTCTAAACAATTTGGGAAAGAAATGGAGGAAATTTAAAAGAAGATTATGACATGAATTTAATGACACATCTCTGAGTTCACAAGAGATGTATGAGAAAGTGTCTAAAGGAATTTCTCTTGAGCAGAGAAAGATGTTTGTTAACATTAATAGGGATGTGTATTATGAGGTAATTGCATATTTTACAATATCTTAATAACATAAACACAATAAAATTGTATATTTTATTAATGTTACAATTTTTTTAGGAATTATCTAAAAAATAATTTGAATCATGAAAAACATGTATTTCTTTATATCATTGAGTCTCATAGTTTTTTATGAAAAAGAACAATTTTGGTTGTATTTTATCCATTAATATTTATAATATTTTATTATCTGTTATGGTTTTTTCTAAATTTTACATAATGTTTTATAAAGGCTAATGAATTAGGCCACTCTATTGATCAGACAGAGATGTTACTTAAAATTTATATGAAACCCGATGATAGTTTTGTTAATGAGCCTACCAAAGATGTTGGAGTAAGTAATTTTCATTTATAATTAATTTTTTTTCATTACTATTAATAAAAAATAAATTATAACAACAAGAACACCTTAAACCCAATTAAATGCGGCTGACTTCATGGATCTAATTGTGACAATTATCTCTATTTTCATTGTTTGATCCATGTAGACAACCCCATTTAATTGGGTTTAAGGTGTGCTTTTTGTTATAATTTATTTTTTATTATTATATTTTTGAAGCAACTAAACAACACTAAATTGTAATGAAAATATATGAATTAGATAATATTATGAAGTTGAGATAATTTAAAAAACCATTTTTAATATTATTGTATTAACAAGTTAAAATTCAAGAAGCCTAGGATGTGAACCCTTCAAAATCTTCATCGATATCCCAAAATGATCCAGTTGAAATCATTTTAGGGAAGGAGCATCCCAGATGTTTATAGGGGATGTGTTTGGGCCTACTCCATCAGTTTTCTTTGGTAAGAAATCATCATCATTTACTACTACACCCAGCGTGGGTTTGGGAATCCATTGATCGGGAAGCACACAGAGAAAAGGAAAGTTTGAAAAAAAGTATAAGAACATGTATCTTATAGGAAAACACATGATTACTGGCAGTCCCTAATGGAAAATGCATTAGTGTCTGTATTTCAGAGGTTAATGGGCATGATCCCCATTAAAATTTATAGTTATATAGATCATCATGATGAAGTAAATTCTAAACTCCATAAACCATTCACACATTTTCAAAGAACACATACAACTTCCATGAATAAAACTAAAATGACATTTTTATATTACAAACACATACTTCAAGTCATACTGGCCACATCGTCTGTCAGATTGATGTGTCTTAAATTCCTACACATCAAAAATGAATTATGGATCATTTTCCAAAAGTTTCAAAACAATATGATCCCGTTTTCCAGGTTTTAGCTATGTAATAGGCATTTTACTATAAAATGACAACTATATTGAAAACAAAAATTTCAAGTCATATCTCTCACTTCATGTGTCTGATTGACATTTTGTCAATTCCTACACATCACAGATGAATTATATATCATTTTCTTAATGTTCGAAAATAATAAAATCTCATTTTCTCAAATTTAACAATGTGAAAGATATTTACACTAAAATGAAACTTTTATATTGAAAACACACAATTAGTGTCATATAGACCACATTATATGTCAGTTTGACATGTTTTCAATCACCACACACAAAAAATTTAGTATGGATCATTTTTCTAAATTTGGAAAACAATACAAGATCATTTTCTTGGGTTTGGATATGTGAAAATGTTTTAAAGTAAAAAATGACAGTTTTATATTGAAAAAACGTACTTAGAGTCATACCGACCGCTTTGTGTGGTCGATAAATGTGAAATTATAGGACAATGATCGTAGATTGATTTTTAAAATGTAGAAACCAACAAAAAGTCATTTTTTGTTACGATTTGTCCAGGATGATCATAAATGCGATTTCAGTGTTTTAAAACACTAAAACGCGTGTGTATCAACTAAAAGCATAGAAAAAAATCTTAGATTGAAATGGAATCAGGATAAGACCACCATTTGTATTATTTTTATGTGTACATAAAAACAACACATCCATCCGATGTGTTTTGTGCTCAAAATGACTCAACAAACAATTTTTAAAGATATCGAAGTTTGTAAAAACGTGTGTCTGGGGGTCAGAACTACACAAAAAATGAAATATTACTATGAAATTAGAGTAAAAATACCATAGAATTATTTTTGAAATGTAGGGACTGAAGAAATTTCATTCTGAGTTACAGTTTTCCCAGGATACCTTCAAACACGTTTTTAGTGTTTAAAAACACTAAAACATGAATATAACTAACATAACCATAGAAAATGACATCATATTGATATGAAATCATAGGAATCCCACAATTTAATTAATTTTGATCTGTACATGTAGATAAAACATTCATCTGAAATATGTTGTGCTCCGAATGACTTAATAAGTAGTTTTTAAAGACATTAAAGTTTTAAAAAACGTGTATAAGGGGGTTAAAAATGCACAGAAAACATTAGATGACTATGATATCATTGGAAAATTACCATAAATTTATTTTTTATATGTAGGAATTGTTTCCACATTATTCCAAGTTACAATTTATTTGGAATTCCTACGAATGCATTTTAGTGTTTTAAAACGCTAATACATGCGTGTGATGGACAAAAGAATAGAAACAACCTCATATTTATGTAAAATCATTGGATATCCACTGTTTAATTATTTTTGACATGTATGCATAGACAACACATCTATCTAATGTGTGGTGTGATCATAATGACTCAATAAGCAGTTTTTAAAGATATCAATCTTTAAAAATGTGTGTCCGGAGGTCAAAACGATGTAAATGGCATCAGATGGCTGTGAAATCAGAGGAAAATGACCATAGATTAATTTATTAAATTTTGAAACCAACGACATCTCATTCTAAGTTATGGTTTCTTTAGGATTCCTATAAACACATATTTAGTGTTTTAAAACACTAAAATGTGTATGTAACGGTTAAAACCATAACAGGAAACCTCATATTGATGTAAAATCATGGGACAACTTCTTTTGAACTATTTATAACATTTATGCGTAAAAAACACATCCATCTAACATTTGGTGTGCTTGGAATGTCTCAAATAATAGTTTTTAAGGATATCATAGTCTCTAAAAAGATGTGTTGAGGGGTCAAAAATATGAAAATATCATTGGATGGCTATGAAATCATTGGGAATAAACTATAGACTGATTTTTTTAAATGTAGGAATCGAAAAAACATCATTGCAAGTTTTGGTTTTCATGGGATTCCTGTAAACATGTTTTTAGTGTTTTAAAACACTAAATCATGAATGTAATGGTAAAAACCATAGAATAAAACCTTATATTGGCATGAAATCATTAAAAAACCTCCATTGAATTATTTAGTGATGTGTAGGAATAGAAAACACATCCATTTGATGTGTGATGTGATCAGAATGACTCAATGAGTTGTTTATAAAGATTCCAAAGTCTTTAGAAATTTATCTCAGGGGGTTAAAACAATGCAAACCATGTCATATGGATGTGGAATTAGAGGAAAAAATTTGTAGATTTATTTTTGAAATGTAATATTAAATGACACATAATTCCATGTTATGATTTTCTCAGGATCCCCATAAACACATTTTCAATGTTTTAAAACACTAAGACATGAAATGTTTAAAACCATAAAAAATGACTTTAGATTGACGTGAAATCATGGTAAAACCACCATTGAATTATTTTTGGTGTGTACGCACAGAAAACACATACATCCGACATGTGGTGTGCTCTGAATGACTATATTAGTAGTTTTTAAAGATACCCAAGTCTTTAAAAATGTCTGTTAGATGGTCAAAACCATGCTAAAAACCTCAAATGCACATGATATCATAGGGAAAAAACCATATATATAATTTTGGTATGTAGGAACTAAGGACATGTTATTCTGAGTTATGGTTTTCCTAGGATTCCATAAATGTGTTCTTAGTATTTCAAAACACTAAAAAATGTGTGTAATGGAAAAAACCATAGAAAAATACCTCGTATTAATGTAAAATCACGGAAATCCCACTTTTGGATTATTTTTAAAATGTTCACGCAGACAACACTTCCATCCGTTGTTCGGTGTGCTCGAAATGACTCAATAAATAGTTTTTAAAGATACTAAAGTCTTTAAAAATGGGTGTTTGGGGGTCAAAACTATGAAAACAATGACATATGGATATTGAATCATAGGAAAAAAATTGTATATTGATTTTTAAAATATATGAATCAACGATAGATCATTCTAAGTTATGGTTTTCCCGAGATACTAGTAAACACATTTTCAATGTTTTAAAACATTAAAACATGTCTGTAATGGTCAAAACCATATAAAACAACCACATATTGATTTGAATTAATGAGAAATGCAATGTTAAATTATTGTTTACTTGCACGTGTAGAAAAAACATCCATTTTATGTGTGGCGTGCTTCAAATGACCCAATAAGAAGTTTTTGAAGATATAAAAGTATTTAAAAACGTGTTCCAGGGTGTAAAAACTATGAAAACAACATCAGATGGATATGAAATCAGAGAATAATTACCAAAAATTGATTTTTTTTAAATTTGAGAACTAACGACACATAATTCAGAGTTATGGTTTTCCCAGGATTCCCATAAACATGTTTTTTTTGTGTTTTAAAACACTAAAACGTGCATGTAATGGTCAAAACCAGAGAATACCACTTCAGATTGATGTGAAATCATGAGAAAACCACTGCTTAATTATTTTTGGTGTGTAAACCTAGAAAAAATATCCTTCCATTGTGTGGTGTGCTCTGAATGACTCAATAAGCATTTTTTTAATGATACCTGAGTCTTTAAAAACATATTTTAGGAGGTTAAAACCTTGAAAAAAACATCATATGATCATGATATTAGAGGAAAATGAAAGTATATTGGTTTGTGAAATGTAGGAACTAACTATACATCAACTGAGTTACAGTTTCCTAGTATTCCCATAAATGTGTTTTTAGTGTTTTAAAACACTAAAACGTTCATGCAACGATCAAAACCATAAACAATTACCACATATTGATGTAAAATAATGGGACGACCACCATTGAATTATTTATGTTGTGTGCGTGTAGAAAAAACATCCATTTGACATATAGTGTGATTGGAATGACTCAATAAATTGTTTTTAAAGATACTAAAGTCTTTAAAAAAGTGTTTCATGGGGTCAAAAGCATGAAAATGATGTTGTATTATTGTGAAATCATAGGACAATAACTGTAGATTGATGTGTGAAATTTAGGAATTGACAACACATCATTGCGAGTTATAGTTTTCTTAGGATTCTTTAAACACGTTTTCAGTACTTTAAAACACTAAAATGTGAGTGTAATGGTCAAAACCAAAGAAAATGACATTAGATTGATGTAAATTCATGGTAAAACCACATTTGAATTATTTTTTAAATATAATACATGTTTCTATATCAAAGTCTTTTAATTTTTTTATTACGTAAATTTTTGGCACATTGCACATCAATTTAAAAATTTATAAGACTGTTATATACTTATCACTTTTCAGTTCCAAGTTTTGAATCATATATTAAATTGGTAAGTTTATGTTTTCAAAGTGTTCTGCATGATATATTATTTGTTTCATGTCAAAATTTATCATGTTTGGTTAACAAAATAACAAATGTTATGTGAAATATTCTGAATATATTATGTGTATATTCACTTCTGTATTTCTTTTCTTAAATGTTATGGTTTTTATTGTAGGTGACATATGCTGATAGTAGGTAGGAGGTTGACCATTATTATCCAAAAAATTATTCAAATGGTAGTCATGATAGTTCTTAGTTTATGTGGTATGTTTAGATATTATCAATGATTCTACTATAATTATTATTTATTATGTTCAGTTCTAATTTTTTGTATTCTTATTTGTTCTAGATGATGAGATGATGTGGTGGTTCTAGTCAATCAGATGATATATATGTTGATGGATGTAGTGGAGGTTGTGGGATGGATATATATTGGCCATAATTTGTTAATGGTGAAAATATTTTGTATGTAAACAGTGATGACTGAGATATGGGTTGACCGAGGTATGGGTTGAATGAGCTATGGGCTGACTGAGGTATGAAATGACTGAGGTTGTATATACATTACTATGGATTTATGATGGTGTATGTATGATGAGTTTGTTGTGAATTTATGTTTTAGTTTATTTCATGGAATAGGTTATATATATATATATGTTATTAAATATTCTTTAATTTTTTTAGAAATATATTTAGTGGTGGTTTATAATAACCACCCCTAAATATATTTTTAAAATTTTATATAGAGATGGTTTTTATTAACCGCCATTAAACATAACTGCCATTATATACTGTAGAGGCAGTTATGTTCATTTCATCATTTTTATTTTCAAATTATTTTAAAAAAACAATCCACAACTAAATTAATCAGGAACCACCGTTAAATGTTCCAAAGACAACACATATAAAAACCATCTCAAAATAAGAAGAATTGATGCTAAATGATTGATGACTGTGAAATATATGTCAATTCTTATAACCACTACTAAACCATATAGCAGCGGTTTAATCCACCACATATAGGAAAAAACCTCCACTAAGCTCTCCATTTTTTGTAGTGAACGTAATTTATTAACGAATAAAATAAAAATGGTTATAAAAAAGTTTCAGAAATTTTTACAGAAAATAAAAAATGATACATGTTTTATTTTAATTCTCTTTTTCTCCATAGATGATCTCCTATAATTTCATAGATACTCCTACAATAAGGATACATGTTTTTTATTTTTCTATGCCCGTATAGTTCCATGGAATAGTCAAAATTTTTATCATCGATACCTAAATGATTTCTTCTATAATCAAGGTGAATAGTTCTACTACACTTAACAATGTTACAAACAAGGTAGACTTGTACTACCAAATTTTTACATCTTCACCTATCTAGAAAAAGAAGTCTGAGCATTTTGATCAGTAATAATATTATTAATTAATTTAAAAAATGTTAATTATATAGTAATAATAATAGTAAATTAATTTGAATAATAACATAGCGAAACATTTGAAATAAGATATAAATAGATAAACTAAATATAATTTATGTTAATTTTAATTCAAAATATAATGAAAATATAATATCTATATATCACCATTTTTTAACAAGTAAACTATCAAAATTGTGTTGATATACCACGTTGGAATGATCCAGTATAATCCCTGGTCACATGATCTAATAATATCAACATGCTGGATATAATTAGCCTGATTTATCCTTATACTCATGATGCATAATGTGTCATTATGGATTTTGGAATGTGCTCCAAAAATGATAGAAAATATATTAAATAAAATAGTCAATATCATGTTCAACTAGAGTATACATCTATCATTTTGTGTCTAGGTTTCTTCTTATTTAATTTCCACAGTCATAAAAAATATTCTTTGATATGGAGAGTGACTTCCTTTTTCTTTTTATTCTTCTATACATCTCTATACAATCTCTTCTTTTTGCCTCTTGTTTTCCTATGCTCTTGCATAATTGAAAACTCTAATTTTTTTAAAAAACTTACACCATCATCTAGTACCATTTCCCTCAATTAATTTTTAATTTAAAATTCAAAATAATGCATTCAATTAAATCATCCATTAACTACAATTAACATCTAGTTGAATCCGATCCATTAGAATGAATAAGTTCTTCAACACACTTTTTTATCTGAAATAGGGGTGTTAAATTTTATTTAGAGTAATCCCATGTAGCACCAATTTTTCCATATTAGAAAATCACTTCAAAATAATAAATTTTCAACTCACCATATCAAGTGAGGCATCACCATAGTGTATAGGAAGATATTTTGTTTTCAAGGGTTTGAAAATATTTTAAAAATATCCTAAATGAAGCATCACTTTACATTACTCACCATGGCATAGTTTCATCTCTTTTCCATTTAAATCATCAAAGACCATGATTTTTCTCTATCATAATCACCCAAAACCTTTTGTATAGGGATTTTACATGCACAAAATGACATATTCAAATCTAGTTATGACAAGGATGTACCTATTTTGGTTTCTTAGATACACTACACTTTCATCAAGTGATTTAAACTCCCCTGGGATAATCCTTTTTCTCCCCTAAAATTGGTTTCCTGATGTTTCCTATTCCTCCCAAAATGGTATCACCATAGGGGATAGTTCATAGTCGATCCCATTTTGGTTCCTTATGAAGCACCATATCACTTTGACTCACTGTTTATATAATATCAACATTTTTATCCTTAGATAGAAACACCTTTCCCATGAAATTGAGTGATTACCTGTTTTTGATATGGAATTATGGAAATTGAAACATATTAAAAAAACAATTGTTTCAAGATTAAAAATGATATTTTTCTCATAAGACTAGCATTATACCCATTTTGTATTAGGTTATGACATAATGATCATGTCATTACGTCATTCATATCTAAAACACCACAAATCATTTCCAATCCTCCCAAAACATTCTGGATGCACACTATCCTAACTGAAAAAAATGAATCACCAGAGATTGAAGATAATTGATACATAGACTAATGTATTTATAAAAAAAGAAAATACCAAAGTTAGAAACCCCATTTACATAAACTTTACTTTACTTCTCCCCTTTAAAAAACACATTCACAGGGGGTAATCTACATTATCTCCATAACTTTGGGTCCTAATAACCTCAACATTATGGTGTCAATAATATCCTCCTTTGTATTTTATTTTCCACCAAAAAATTATTTTCTACCTTAAAACACAAATAACCCCTTCAACTTAGTAATGATTCATCCAAAAAAATCATTATAAGCCTAAAAGTACGCACTCAGTGAAGGAAACATGAACTATTAATAACAATAATAATATTATTCATTAGGGTACTATAAATATACTTCCAAATAGCTTATTCACTTTTATTTTGATCACAAATTCTCAAAAATATTCCTATATATGTGTCTAAAAACACATTTAGGTACACATACTCAACAAACACATAAGAATAGTCTACATGATAAATTCACAACTACCCCCTTTTGATAAAATCATATTAAATATACACTTACACTTAAAATTAAATATATTCTTAATTTAGGAAAATATACATCTTTAGATCTATATTTCTATCTTTAACCCTTTTGACAAAAACATTTGATGAAAAAGTGATAGATGAGATGGGAATATCATACCTTACCATTGTGAAGAATTTAGTTAAACACCCATAATTAACCTCTATTACATTATGATTTGTCTCAACTACTCAAACATGTCCTCAATCCAAATCAGAACATGAATTGGGGCTTGGTTTTATCCACTTAACACCAAAGTCTTGATAGATAAATACACACACATGTATGAACCTTGGGGAACTGTATAATATCTAAATACCACCATGAACCACATACATGAAAGATAGTATATAATGGAAACAATTAATGCAATATATACAAACATAATACAAAATTATGACAAAATTGTACAACAAACTCCATGATACAAGTTTAAACTTCACCAAGATCTAAATTTTCACCCATGAAACCCATCATCCATTATTCTCCACCAAGAGAAATTTACTATTGTATCTAATACAATGAAGAAACATAGATACAACCTAAAACTCAATTAACACTATTTTCATAGGAACTGATATGCCCATATAGTGGGTGGGTACAAGACCTAAAAATATTTACCCATTGATCCCTTTTAACCCCATTTATGTGAAGACAACCCGATTTATAGAATAATTATATAAAAACATGTTCTTATACCCATATTAGTTATAAAACCATTTGAAATAACCTTTATAATCAACAAACATTCCATAAAGTAGGTAATTATAGGAAACTAGAATAAAACTCCACTTCATAAAAATCAACATACATAAAATAATTCAAAGTGAAAAATATAATACACTCCTAAAGAAATAACCCACGAACCTATGTAAACAAAAAAACCAAGGGGAACCCAACTTGGTTTAATATTCAAGAATGGGTATCACTAGCTCAAAAGTGAACCGATTACCCCAAAACCACACCATGTATCTCCTAACAAGGCCCCAACATGAAAGTGGGAGTTTTCCACCACCTCACCTTACCATTACCAAAAAGGTCCCCACACCCAAGTTAGGGTATACCAAACTTATGTCTAATGCATTAAGAAAATAAAATACACAACACGAATCGAAAACCACAATATGTTGAAACTCAATACACAAACTACCACAACATCATCCACCATGAAACCTAGTGCATGAACCAAATGATATAAACCATGTTACAAAAGGCACAAAAAATAACATAAATCATTCAACTCAATTAAAAATTACTAATAAGATCAACCATCAATCTAAGCACACAAAAATAAATAACATAAACTATAAAACATAATGCACAAAGCTAAATAATATCAACCATGAAAATGAATGCATATATAAATAAAATTTCCTGAGAAACTCAATGCACGAGACAATAGAAATTAAGAATTCATACAATAAATCTCATAAATAATCAATATCAAACAAATAAAAGGAACCATTCAATCCACCATCCTATTTTAAATTCATCTTTTTAAATACTCGATGTTCTAGAAACCACACTTAAACCTAGAAATTTACTGATTTTATTTCCACCCAAATATAATATACTAAAAATATCTTCTTCACAATAATGAAATTTCAACCATAAAAAAATTATTTTAAATCCATAAAATAATTAATTTAAATAACAACATTTAAGATCAAGAGAATAAACAAACAATTTTGTGAGTCAGAAGCCACTTACCCAATATCTGGTGGTATCATGTATCCATGCCATGTGAATCAAGATATATAATCCCCTTAGGCTCCAAATAACCCTAAAAAACTCCCCATGTATTGAATTAGGTTTTCCATGCTTTGGAGAAACCCCCATATCAAAACCTAAGACACAAACATAAATTGAAGATAGGGAAAATGAGAATAAACATACCTTTGATCTAGTAACTAAACATACCGAGACTCAAGTGAGAAGAAATAATGATGGGTAAATGAACCAATATTCTATAAATGAAGAGGCTCCTCCACATATGAGTAAAACTTGGGGATAAAGGGTGGTTTTTGTTCTTGAAATCTATTATTTATCTTTTTTTAAATGTTGGACGACCTAACTATGTGATCTCTGTAGGCATGAATATTTATTCAGAAACAACCTACCCCATAAAAATTCACTTACATGGTCTGACTACGTAGTCCCATAGACCATTCAAGCCACTCTTGAAACTCCCCCCCCCCCAGATACCCAATTTTCACCAACAACATATTTATCTTCCACTAAATGATCTACAACCTTCCCTAGTATTTCCAACACTTCAAAACAATTTATAATGCTTCAAAATAAATTCTCTCAATCGTCTACCCTGATCATGTCAATTATTTTATTTTTAATGAAATTCCACTCCTCAAATTTCCACCCTCCTAAAACGTTTTTCACTCACAAAAAACATGGTTCGAGCCAATACTTTGAAAAATGACAAAACATTTAGGTTCTGTAACTCCACCCAATTTCAGGATTTTCATCCTTGAAAATATATTGGACTCTTTGACATATCTTTCTACCCTCTCCTCTCTTGGAAACTGCCAATATCAATTCTCTCCCCTCCATTAATAATCTTGATACAGTTTGGATGTACCAGATCCAAATCCTTTTTTTTGATATTTTCTAAAGTCACTTTAAGGGTAAGTGGTAACCGTACATCACAAATCAAAATACTACACCAGAATACAAAGATGCACCACAATACCAAAACAAGAGAAAAACTATCACGTCGCACTCCAAAGCGTCACGCCACGAACTTCAAATTCAAATTTCAAAGTCATAAAAATTTCTTTCAGACCACGTGCCAACCACATCATTTTGGGTTGAACCAAGAGCCACCTCGATTCGCGAAACACTCACTTGCCTCGATTTGAGCTGACAGAAATCATCCAGTCACCTCCGCCATCAAAGCTCCTCGAAACTTCCACCTTCATTGACACTGTTGTTATCACCGGATAATCCTTTACCGTCATCACCATTGGCCGCTGGAAGAGCCATCCCCACGTCGCTGGCCAGGCTCCGTCACCATATGCGCATCAGAACACCACCACCAAAGACATCAACCTTCATGCCTCATCACCGCCAGCCACTCTGAACCCAACACCGATGATAATCACCCTGAATCCAGCCACTTGAACTCATGACCCAAAGGACTGTGGAGACCACCGCGCTGCTCTGCCTAAGAGAGATCAGAGGGAACCTGGTAGTAGTGCATAGAAACGAGATAGTAGAGGCATGACAAAAAGTCGAAGGGGCCATGAAACAGTGCCATCGCTTCACCTTTTCCAGCATCACAACCATCCGAGCATCACCATCATGTAGCAAAAAACAATAGGCACAAACACCACCTTTCATCCAAAACCAACTGCAACAAAGATCTCCCACAAAAAACAACCACATCGACATCGAGGGAGAACTGAGGGCGCCTTCTGGGACACCCTGACCAAAAGAATGCACCTCCCAAAGCTTACCTGCACTTGCACAGCTGGCCGATTAGGAGAGCGGTGAAAGGAGCATGAATCCAGGGTAGCAAAGGGTTCAATAAAGGCTTCAACTGAGAGGCAACCAACAGAAACACCAACATCCTGAAGCACAAATGACCAGACCAACCGCACTTCCCAAAGCCTCTAAGAAAACCATCGCTACTAACCAACTAGGAGAGCCACGCAGGGTCCGAAAACCAGAGAAGCAGTTAAATCTGGCCAGGAAACCACAGGAGAAGCACGACCTCGACTGGACCACCTACCCCTTCCGGCGAAGCCACCACCGAGCAGAAGCCCCACCTGAAACAAAAACAGAAAAAAAGCCACCAGCAAGAATAAATCCCCAAAGGAGGCAGGGTCCGAGGAAGAAAGGGGAAGAAGGAGGGGGGGAGGCGAGGCCAAAGAACGGAACGCCAACCTACCCCACCGCAAGACCACTGAGGAACCCTAGCAGCGGGGAAGTGAGAGAGAGATGCTGCTCAGAGGCTCCTCAAACACCCTCTTACAATCCATCAATAATCTTGATATGAAATGAAAAGCCGCCAAAAAATGAACAACCACCATCCATTACTGACTATAAATTCTATAACACTGTGAATCAAACCATTCTATGGTGCTCACATTACATATTCAATTACATCCTTTATGACCCTCAATTAGAGTTTCGTAATAAGAAAATGATACTAAACACATATTAAGAAAATATTCAATCCATAGTTTTGTGCTAATTTAGATATTTATCATAAGGTAACCACTACCAACACAATCCACATGAATTCTCCATCCACATTATATTGTTTCCATAATATCTTATGCCTTTAGTATCAAGAAATTTCAACTCACTAGTAAAGATAAAAACATATAACTATAACCGATTTAACCACCCCTCAATGATATTCTATAAGGTATCTATACATCATTAAACCACCAAAACTGAAAAAATACCACACAACCACTAAATTTGACATCTAGGCCAACATGGATAGGCATATACAGTTTTAATGAAAAATGTACTTCCATTTAACTCACCCAATTAAAAGGGTTTATCTGAAACAAACATTGCAATAACTTTAAAAAAGAACATATTCCCTATATGATTTACCTGAGACTCACCCATTATCCATATAAGGTGACTCTTTAATTTCAAACAACAATTGTATACTTTTGATGTTGGTCACTCACCTAAATAAACACATAATTTATCAGAATGACCAACTGAACATTTAAAAAATTTCCATAGCCGTCCACTACTACAATTTAATCATTACAACAAATCCATCCAAAGTATTTGAAGTGTAAAATTCAACAACTTTTTTCTATGGTATTTTAGGTCAAACCAGAACCTCTTCATGGTTTATAATTATGAAAACCTATAGATTTATCATATGTTTCCTAGGATTTACTAACTTTATTACCAAAAGAGTATCTACACCCATAAAACGCTGAAGATATTATCCAAATGGAATTGATTAGGCTACACCAACCATAAATCACAATTTATTTACATATCCACAACCATATATTAACTATTATAAAAAATATCTTCATTTTCTCACGAAGAGTACTATTACTGTACCAACAACCCCTTACTGAGAAAACTGCTCTCACTTCTTATATTATCTTACACTAGCTAGTATGTATCCAAATATCAAAAAAAAAGAACATAGTTCCCCCCTATTCCCTTCAAATGGAAATAATATGTAATATACCATTACATCAAAACAATAGCCTAAATACAATTATGCATCCATAACCAAAACTCTTTATAACTTGGGTTAAAAAACTACCCATATGGACCACTTGAATCCACTTATGATTCCTTTACTAACATAACCAACTAATATTTAAAATAAAATCCCTATATTTAAATATTTACTAATTGAAAAAATCCACCAAAAAATCCCACAAACCATACATCTAGTTCAATCCACTATTTATTTTCTAAAAGAACTCAATATGATTTCTCCTAGAAGGGATCTAAATACCACTAATAAAAAACCACCACCCATAGGCCAATAAAATTATTTAAAATTATTGATAAACCACTTCCTGGAAATTACCCAATAATACTACCAACAACCCTCTATCACCTATAGAGTATCTGAACAGAAATAAAATAATGAGCCAATCTAATCCTCCCTGAGATAAACAACCCATTATAAATATTCAACAAAGGAGAAAACATAATCCATCTCGAGTTAACTTACCTACTACCAGAAAAAAATTCCATACTAGTAATTAATTTTCAACCCTTCTATATAATTTCAATCATTTTTGGAAATAACAGATGTCTATAATATGTATAGAAAATGAACTTATTATAAAATAAATGGTAATGGTTCAAACAACTCATCTTCTCAAAACCATTTTCACCTACTTTAAAAACTAAAAATATTTGTTGAAACCAAGACACACCAAGTGAAAACCCCCTTCGCAAAAAATATTTTTTAAACCTATCAATTTTAAGAAACATTCAAACATTAGAGTAACTAATTCCAATTTTTTATTAAAACAACTCCTCTTTACCCATTCAAATGAAATCCATTTTCAAAACCCACATCGATATAATGGTTGACCATGACATATGATTAACCCCAAATATGTTGACATTCAAAAAAACTAAACCATTTAAATTACACTTTTGACATATTTTACAATAACACTATAACACACTTGCAACATTTTAAAATACAATGTATTTTTAAAAAACAAACAGAGGCAAATATTTTTATTGAATAAAAAATCACATTCCAAAGAAAATTTTGGGGAAAAAAATTCCCAATCACCACATAAGAAAATTATTTCATTTTCATGGATAGGAAAAACATGAAAAAACCTTAAAAAACTTCACTGGGTTCCAAAAATACCATGTACAATTTGCGTACTTTGAAATCACCAAGACCTAACACCTTTTTTAAAAGTCACGTTTTCATATTTTGAAAACCAATTGAAACCACTGCACATTTTTGATATACCCATTCCAAAACTTGAAAAGGATAAAAATTATTAAACTTATTTGAAAACACATTACCATTTCATTATGTAAATATAGTTAAGAAGAAGAAGTCTAAACAAAAAAAATTCTTATTTAAACATTAAAAGATAAAAAATACAAAAAAATTCCTCATAAAGCAAGCCTTGATTAAATATTATTTATCATATTTCTAAACCATATATTTCTTTTTTACCAAATACAAAAGAAAAGGTAACTAATTTGTATAAAAAATCAATAAATTTAATGAATTTCATTCCATAATGTGAAATTTTGACATTAAAATTATTAATTCATAACCAAAACATACTATTTATCCTAAGAAATGTGGTCCATTTTGACTCTTATGTTGTCCAATGTCCATCCAACTATATAGAATCATTGAAAAAGAAAATAAAATTGAATATAAGTGATCTATATAAGCTATATTGAATTACATACTCATATAAAAGTAATATACATTTTACAAATCAACCACCATTACCAATTTAAAAAACTATATGTACACATTTACAACCATATACTTGCATGGGTTATAATCTTCACAAATTTTTATTATAGTAGTGTAACAAATAATACTATATATAAAACCATTTCTTATGAATAAATACCATAACCAAGGGAATAACACTTCCCATTATTTGGTTTCAAAATTATTTACAATAAAACATAACAACAATCACAAGTAACGAATCATATTCTTAAAAAAAACCTATCCTAGTACGAAAAGATGAATTAGACACAAAGCTCATTTTATTCCACAATACAAAAAAAACATTACTTGGTAAAACCCAAACAAATCTTACTCTTCCTAATTCAATTAAATCTCATATTCATGATATTCCTTGGATAATATGGTTTAATTATAAATATTGCGATCATGGATTTTTATATTTTACCTTTTGATTCCTGGTATATCCTATCTCTATGAAAAGCAGAATCGAACCAATACAAACTAATATCAATTATAAAATATCATGACCATGATATGATACTCATACCCAATTTTATAACAAACTATAATTCTAATCGGGTCTTGGCACCATCCCTCAACTACTAATGGATAAGTAGATAAATAAAAACTCCATTACCACCCATGTGGATTGTTTTAATAAATCAAAAAGAACACCAACCATATGCCTGAATTACATTATAAAATAAAACCAAGAATGTAATTTATATAATTTTAATACAAAATTAAAACAACATAATACAAAAAAAAATCCATGATACATGTACAACCCTGACCAACAACCAACCTATTTCCTATGTGACCCATCCCTCACTAGTGTCCACCAAATGGATTCCAATACACTGTCTGATACAATAAAGAGAAACCACATGACCTAAAACTCATGTTTCATTATTTTTATTGAAACCAAGATACCAATTCAGGTGGTTATTATAATATATAGTAGGATTTCCCCAATGCTCCCCATGTAACCAATTTATGTTAAAACTGAACAATATATATATATATATATATATATATATCTGTGTGTGTGTGTGTGTGTTTAAAAATGTGTTTATATACTCATAAAATATTATAAAACCCTTTGAAAGCACCATAGAAATAAAAAAACTTACCATATAACTTTTAAGAATAATAATCCCAAATAAACTTAACATCTTAAAAAATAGCATGCTTAATTCAAAGCCAAAAAAAAATAACACACTTTCAAATAAGTAATCCATGCACTTTTATAAACAAAAAACCCCTAAGAAACCATAAGACCAGGAGTAAAATTTATGAATGGGTATCATCTACTCGTGAGTGGACTAACTACCCCCAAACTTAATATTGGTTCTCCTGATAATGTATGTACACACATGTGGGAGTTTACCACCACATTACCTTACCATTATTGGAAATATACCCACACCAAAGTGGGACTTTACCAAACCCATGTCCAATCCATCATAAAAAATAAATACATAACATCAATAGAAAACCACAATATCATGATCACCCCAACCCGAGCCATCATGCAACCAAATGCCAATCCAAATAACATCCACTGTGCAACCGATTGGTCACTAAATAACATCAACCATGAAATTGAATGAAAAATACCAAATAATACTAATTATATAACTCAACACAAATACCACATAAACTATGGAACTCAATAAAAAATCAAATTACTTTTCCTGAGTAACCCAATAAAAATGAAAAGTAAACTTAAGAATAATCATAATAAACCCTATAAATCATAAATATTAACTAAATAAAATAAACCATTCCTTACACGACCACATTTTAAAATATATTTTCTAAATACGTAAATTTTTTTGAAACCAAAAACACAACCCAAAATGCACCGATTTCAATTCCACCAAATCCACTCACAAAACATTTTATTTAACCATGATGGAAATCAAACTGTATCCAAAAATTTTTAGGTTAATAAAATTTTTCATTTATACCCCAACATTAATTCTCAATAGATTAAGCACATAATGGTGTAAGTGAGAAGCCACATACCTCAAATTTACCAATATCACAGATCCACTAAACAAGAATCTAGTTTTTGGATGTCAATTTCCTTTTTGATCCCTAATAATTAATACCTAATAATCAAATGCATTTTACCATTCTTTATTGATACCCCCATGTCAAAAACCAAGTTACAAATAGAAATAGAAGATATGAATAATTAAAATCAACATACCTTCGATACAACACACAACCATTAAATAAATTGTTGTATAATATATCTAGAGGGATAAATCCACCAAAAAATATCTATGAAAAGGGATATTTAGAATAGTATTTGAAATGGGTGGGGGAGAGGATTTTTATAATTAAAAAGGATATTTTAAATAATTTTATATATATTTTAAAACCCACCTACATGATCCCAAGGACAATGCATGTTGAAAATGAAATAACTGATCCCCAACTAATTCAACAACCTGGTTCTACTAAATGGTCTAATAGACTATCCAAGTAACCAATCCCATTCTCTATAGATGATTAATTTCCACCTCCAACTTATCTAAATTTATATGGATGAAAATTATCCTTCTTTGACAGTTTCAATACACTCCAAAAAACTACATAACACATTAAAATATATTTTCCCTATGATCTACACTGATCAAGTTAATTCATTTCATTTTATACCAAACCTATGAATTATAACCTCAGCCTATGAAATGAAACCTTTTTCATTGGCTAAGTAAAGATAAATTCCACACACTCCATTATAGTATTAAACACAAACTATTTTAAACACGACTTAATCATTTCATTAATGAAGTGGTATATAATATCGTTGCACTTTTACCAATAATATTGAACTACATTTCTTAAAATATTAATTATTCAATGATTATCATTTCCCATGAGTAGTGTCAACTTCATATCCATATTGAGATCCACTAATTGAGTTTTTATCCAAATCAATTGAGTTGTTACTTCCAATGAAACAATGTAATATTTCTCAATAGTAATCAAGTTCACTTAATTATACTTCTTTGTGGTTTATTTCTCAATCCATTCTCTAGTAAAGAAAACTTCACTAGATATTGATAATCTATTATATTCATTTCAAGTACAATACATATATTAATATCTTAATAGATCAAGATTTACATTTATATTATATTTTAATCCATATTATTTTTTCATTCAATGTATCCATAAATCCATTTTATAATAATAAGAAATTATAATTTTAATTAATTATGATATATGGAACATAATATAACCACATACAGTAATTCGGTTCGTACTAAATTTAAGTATAGATTACACCAAATTAGTTTTCTAAACTCTCCTGAATCGAAATATTTTCAATTTTCATCACATTAATAGTCATTTCCCACTAAAATTAGGTTACAAACCTACTTTTAATTCTTCATACCAAACATATATCAATTTTTATGGGAGTAATTATCCTGTGAAAGAAATATATGGTCATTTTCTTGAGAAATTAGAGATCCTAAGAAATATTTAATCTCTCGAATGATGGAAATATATAAAAAAATCATTTCCAAATACAACTCTAATAAAAAACATTATTTATTTTCATTAAAGTTTATATTTTATATATAGACAATAATAATTTCAGATATATCTTTACCATATTTTATGTATTTAATACCATCAACTCTTCCCTTGATGAGTTTTAATTACAATAAGCATGAATCAAGATTTTGATACCACACACATGGGTCTTCATTTATACATTACAACACTTTTATGACATATAAATTATATTCTCCAAGTAATAATCCTCTATGATTCTCTATAGACACTTTGTTTTCTAACTCTCTATTGAGATAGAAATGCTCAAAAATAATTTGGAAGATCATGTTTTGTATTCTTGTGGTGAAAAAATGAAATTTCCTAATGGATTCAATATGAAAAACTATGATAAATTTATTATAAAAATAAATTCCTTCCAGATGTGTCTAGCCTTTTTTACTTAGGTGTTTCTATATTTCCCATCACATCTCTTTTTTTTATTCAACTCGTTCTAGAATACATATTTGGTTTCAATAAAAAGTTTGTTAGTTGGCTTAGGTATCAAATCCAATATATAATGATTCTCAATCAGATCCAAAACCTGATTCACTTCATCAATCATATATAGATTCTTCAGTGATTTTTTGACATATTTTCCTCCACTTGAGACAATTGTGAGGTATGTGTTTCTATCCCCAATGATATCCTAGTTTAAAACAAGTTTTCATAATTTCCAATGTTTTTTTCACAACTTTACCTACTTTCATAAAATTATATTAATTGAAAATGCTTATTTTATCTATGGAAAATTCTTAATAATAATTTTCAACAAATGTTTCATCTAAATTTTATTTTCTAGAAACATCATACTTATTCTAAATGAATTTTTTATTCAATTTCACTTAATGAAATCATTTGTTATTATGTAAATTAATTGTTTGATTGTTTTAGTAAATTTACATATTCAATATCCATAATACTCATTTTCTCTATGTTATAGAAATATTATCCTTATATATTTATAGGATAATCATGGAAGTTACATTAAACTCCTCTTTTCTCAAATATCCCCATGTATTTACCTTTCACCTTGAAAATAAAAAGGCATTTTAATAACCTTAAGTATTTCAATCAATTGGGTTTATTTTAATACAAATCATATAGAGTCATGTTTTAATTTGGTTGATACAAAAATAGATTTTGAATATGAACCAATATATTTATACCTTGCCTCAATAAAAATTGAGAATTATTATGCTCTACTAAAGAAGCAAGAAAAATATCTTCTAAACTCTTTCTATTCTATTTATGAACACTATTTTCATATGGGATACATGGTGAACATAATTCCTAATATGTACTATTATTTTACATATATTCTTCAAATATTCCAAGTTTTCATTTAGTACCATTTTTTTCTAATCTAATGGGGGTATATTGTACTTGATATCGATGAGAATGATGAAATTATGTAATGATGTCAATATGTGTTCATGATAAGAAGGGTGATAATGTCATATACCCATGAAATGTTTTCTACATGAACAAATTTTAGAGGATTATAGAATACCTTATAGTCTTTTTAATGAATAAATAACTGATATTCTATCACAATATAGTTGACAAAGAAGTTTGAATTTATGAACACCTTAAATGTAGATACTATTAAGTGATTTAAATTTATAATTTTAGTGGGAGAAGTTTTCATTCTTACCTTATTCAAGTTGTTATTGTATATCTATTGACATGTAAATGAATGTGGTAAATTATTAGAGGATAATGTGAAAATTAGTTTAAGGATAATTGACCAGCTTTGAAGAAATTGAATTAGTTAAGCTGATTAAGTGTAGTTCTCAAGAACAATGTCTTTGTTTGTTGATCTATGAGAAATTTATAGGAAGTAGAGAACCAAATTGAATATTAGAAATAATTTTATTCAATGGAAATGTTAATTAACTTATATTCTTACATTTAATGTGAGATATTGATACCATATGAGTAATAGTGATTTATATATAAATGAAAAAATATTTATATTATTTCCACCATTGGATAATGATTCCACTACTGTTAAAGGATTGAAAATATTTTTAAATATAATGTGTATTTTTATGGTTAGAACTTGAAAATAATCTATGTACATGTAGTTCCAAATTAATGAAGTTTATTGTTACACTCATTGAGTTTCATGGATGATTATATTTTTTTAGTTAGATAGAGTATAGTGATTAATGATATTATATCTTGTTGATTAACTAGTGGAGGTAGCTGAAAATAAATATTGTTAAGTGTTTTAGATTGAGATACATCTTTGTGAGTAATATTAGGGAAGAGTATTTCTTGTATCAATATACATTTTTCTTGATGCAGAATAAATTGTTTTAAAGATAAAATAGGGGATTCTAAGATTTATAATTATTCTAATATTGATTAAAGATTATTTGAAACCATTACAAAGTGTTTTAAAAATATTTTATTTGTGTTTAAGAAATTAATTTGTTTTTAATTTATCATCTGGAAGATAAAAAAATAAATTTATATAGAAGTATAAGATGTTGATTATTGATTTTTGTAAGTTTCAAGAAAAATAGAAAAGAAAATATCCAACTAGTTATGGATAAGAATAAATTTATAGTATGGAGTTAGAAATATAAAAGTCCCTGAGATTCACATACTATGATACCTAATATTTACTCCTCCTAAAAGAATAAAAAATTTGTTTAAGTGTTTAATAAGAACTATTTATGTAATATATTTTTTTGAGAATACCAGAAAAAAATTTACAATTTAAAAATATTATATAACACATAAGAGTAAAAATAATATTATGTCCAAGTAACTAATTTACATAAAAAAGTAACATCATAATTCATTATGAGACATGTAAGATTAAAATTTTCTTAAATTAGAGTAATATATTATAAAAGTAAAAAATTGGAAATTTCATAAGACATTATGAAATATGTAACCCATTTAATTATTTCAGGTATTCCTTGAACTTTGTTTTGATCTCTTTTAAGTTAGGTCTTATATTTGGGTTGTTTTAAAAAAATTTATAAAATTTGGAAGCCTAAGGGGATATGCACTACTGGTGCATGGTTAGGGAAAACTGTGTGGTTTGGACCAAAAAATAGTGCGCCCTATTATGACCCATGGGAAGGGGGAGTATTGTTTTTCCAAAAAGTGTGTCCAACCCCTCCAAACTATGAAACCCCAAATAGTAAGGGTTTTCCTAGTTGGAGCATGGTTTGAAAAACTATCCACCATCCTAGGAGAAACTATGCACCATACCAGTAGGGGTTCATGGTTAGGGAACACATTTTTCTTAACCATGCCACGCTGCCCAATAAACCATACATATGGGTTTTAATTCGGATGAAAATTTTGATAAAATCCCAAAACCCTTTTATTTAACCCATAATCACCCTATTTAGATCCTAACTCAAATCCTTAGTCTTTTAAGGATCTGAAGAGATGATTTTGGCTCCTCCAACACCTTTTTATAGAAGATACAAATTTCATTTATCTCATTCAATAACCTCCAAGTAAGTGGATATCCTCTCATTTGGTTTATTCTGATCTTGATTTCTCTCCTCATTATAGTTTAATAGATCATCACATTTTGATGGATCTAAACTCTATTTTTTTGGATCTTGATTCTAGGTTTAATTTCTTGATATGCTTCACCTAATTCATCATTGGAGATCACACTTCAGGTGTTTTCTTTGACTGTGTGATTAAAGTAAGGTGGTTCCGTAATTATTTTCCTTATGATTAAAAAAGTTCATTACTTGATTTAATTGAAATGTGTTTTTAATTGTCTTAAAAACCCATATTTGAAAGTATTTGATGGGTTATTTGAAATGTCATTGAATTTGTGGAAAGTAAACTCCAATTTTAATGGAATTGAAAAGTGGGGAAGATTTTGGTAAAATAATGTCCAGATTTTCAAATTTATTTGACCAATTTATTTTTTATCAAACATTGAAAAAAATGGCTTAAAGTGAAAGAAAATATGAAATGGAATGAATTGATTAAAAAATCTAGTGACAATATAAAGATTTGAAATTGTAATTGGAATTGATTTGAAATGTTTTACTAGGATATGTTTAATTGATTGATTGCTTGAAACAAATGTTATACTTGTTAGTTAGTGGTAATTGGGAAACACATGCCTATACCTTGACTCCCTATAATTAGATTGATGGTGAAAATGTTTAATAAACATTTATGGCATGAATGCCTAAAAGTATTCCCCTTGGGGGGTATAGATGGCACATGATGGTTCCCTATTTGGGGTGCAGACTATTTTGTGTATACACACCTATCTTGAGCTGATATCATTATTGAGATATGTGAGGATACTATTACCTAAACTAATATACCACATGGATTTTTTACATGGTGCTATGATTTTTTAACAAGATTTTACATGAAAATGTTTATTGAATTGTTTATTTTATGCCAACTTCTTTATAAAACTGTTTTAAATAAAATGTTCATTTAATCCAGTTTTGATATATCTTACATATATTTTCTTGTGAAAGAATGTTTTTCTTTAAAACATGTGAATGATATATGATGCCTTATTTAATAAAATTAAGAATAATTGGTTTAGTTATCATGGAATTTATTATGGAACCCTTGGTGAGACCCTACTAGGATTTATAGCTCACACCTTACCTTTTACTTCAGGAGTTTTTATATTTTCTTATATTAGGTCTATGAAAAGGTAAATTTTCACTTGTAGGTGGTGGATATTCATGATCCTTGGGACCGTGGAGGTGTGATGGTGACTAGTGGAGATGTAGTTAACTTGTTACACATGAGTTTTGATACTTTTTTTCTGGTTGATGATGTTTTTTCCTTTGTGATGTTTATTCTTCTTTCATGGTACTATTTTACATGTTTATTTCTAGTACTTTCTCCCTTTAAAGTGTTGAGAATTTTGAATTGTATCTTTCATATTCTATTGTTTTTTGGAAAACGTATTCCCTATTTGATCTTATATGATTCCAGGTGATATTAACCAATTCATGGGGATTGGGAATTCCCTTAGGGTTACGTTTGAGATGGATTATCTATTAGTGTACTGGGGTATCTTGGATGGTTCAGGAAAAAGTGGTATTATAGGTGCAAGTTAATCATCATTCCTTGATTTTAGTATGTAGTTTGGGATGTCTTGATGGGAGTTAGGAGGTATTTGTGAGTGAGTTCCTGGCTATATTTCACTATAATGAGCCTTAAGTCACCATGGGTGTTTAGTAAAAGTTTATTTGAGGATTTTTTTTAATCTGATTCTAGTCTTTTATCTACATTTTGTCTGAGTGTGATGAAATACCAATCTCAAATTTATGCTTGAATGAATTGATATTACTATATCTTTGATATGTGTAACAATTGTGATGTATTCAATATTGTTTGTTGATATTTTTTATAATCATAACTATAAGAATAAATGTGAATAGGATATAGGAGGGAGATCCTGGTGAACCACAGTGATAAAATCCTCTAGTGGACCAAAATCTCATCGAGATAGTTGTGCGGGCTATCCAATATTTTCAAAAAGTAATTGTACTCATTCCCATTTAGGGTTTGGTATTGGAAACATTAAGGGATTAATTTCATGATCATGATTAATATTTCCTTCACTAAAATCCACATTATTTTAAGGGCTCTAATGATCCTCAAGTGACTGAGAACTGCTTGAAAAAGATAGAGCTTATTTTCGAGTTCATGGAAACACTTGAAGCTATTAAGGTGAAATGTGATACCTTTAATCAAGAAGATCCTACCCAGAGATTGTGGGATTATATGGTGATGGTAAAAATTTATGAGGTTTTGTAATGCAAACACTTTTTATTTCTTTTCACCAATCAGTTCTATTTAGAATCTATGGGCATAGAGAAATCCATGGATTTTCTCAAACCCTAGTAAGGTGAACTGATCTTGACTCAATATAAAAACTATTTTTATAAAGTTGTTTTATTTTATTATTAGGTGGTGAATATTGATAATATGGAGGATAAAAGACACAATATGGGTCTATGATCTTACATTTGATCTTAGGATTTCTTGATGAAGTTGGATTCTTATGCGGTTATGCTAGATATGGCATTGAGGGTTGAGCTTGAACTGGATAGTACGAAAGGGTTGATAGGAGTTCCTTTTTCTTATAGTGGTTGTTATATGAATTCCTTTAAATTAAATATGAATCATAATGGGTCTCATAGTTTCTTTAGACAACATGGATCTTCAAGGCCACCTAAAGTGCCTGGTAGAGGCCCATTGAATTTCTTTCAATGCAGAAAAGTTGGGAATTCAGAAAGTGTTTTTACTAAGGTTCCAAAGATCTATAGTTCCTATGTTCACTTAGGAAATCTACATAATTTCTATAATTTATTATATACTCTATATAGCGTCATGTGATCATCAACTCCAAATATACTATGGCATAATCAGATGCTTTAATATCTAAGGGGTTCCAACCACAGACATCTAGAATAAAGCTTCTTCATATAGTGGAAGAGTCTCCAGAGGAAGTTGATATAGGTCCAATGACTGTGAGGTGTACCATCAATATCAATCCATATTTAGTGACTACTTTATTTGATACTGGCTCATCTCACTCATTTATATCGACTTATATTGTGAACTTTCTAAATCTTCCTACAGATCTTTTGCCTTATTTTATGGTTATTACTATTCCCCTTAGAATAAAGAGAGAGAATGATCTCCAATTTCCTATTTTTTTATCATTATCATAAATTGAGCATACCTGGACTTTTCTTGTTCTCAATATGAAACCACTTTACATAGTCCTTAGGATGGATTGTATAATTTCTAATAAGGCCTGAATTTATTATTATCTTTGATGAGTATCCTTTTTTACACCTGATGGGATGTGTCATGTATTTTAGGGAGAATTGGATATGAGGTCAAGTAGAACTAGAATGACTTTACTAGAGTTGGGTAGCATAATATTGGATTTTCCTTTTGAATTTAAGTGAGAATATATGAGTAATGATCTCAATCCAATCATCATAGAGTTTCTCAACATGTTTCCTTTTGATTTGATAAGATAGGTATATTTATCTATTGATTTAGTACCTATTACTCATATGGTATCTATTCCTTCCTATCGTAAAGCACAAAAAAATATGAAAGAGTTAAATAATCATTTGGATGATCTGTTAGATAAAGGATGAATATATATGAGTGTGTCACCCTGGGTGGCACCTATTCTATTTTTTAGGAAAGGTAATAAAACATTTTTCCTCTCTGTTGATTACTGAAAGCTCAATCGAGTTATGGTAAAGTACAAGAATCTATTACCATGGATTGATGATCTATTTGATGAGTTTAAAATGGAAAATTGGTTCTCAATGATTGAAATTCAGCCAGGTTATCACCAGTTGATAATAAAAGAAATGAAACTTTAGAAGATCTCTATGAGGAGTAGGTATGACCATTATGAGTATCTCATCATTCCATTTGGTTATACTAATGACCCTATAGTTTTTTTTGATTTGATGAACAATATTTTCCATGTGTACCTCAACTGGTTTGTAGTAGTATTTGTGGAAAAGATTATGGTTTACTCCAAAACTAAAGAGGATCATGTGTGTCATTTGAGAGAAATCCTAAAAATCATGAGAGGTATCATAATTTATGTGAAGCTTTCAAAATGTAATTTTTAGTTTTAAAAAGTTAAATTCTTATGGAACATGGTGTTAGGACATGAAATCTCAGTCGATTTTGAGGAGGTAAAGGCTATTATGACATGGGAGAAACCACATAATGTTTTTGAGATATATAGATTCTTGGTCTTGTAGGGGTATTATAATAGGTTTTTTAAATATTTCTCAATGATGGATTATCCAATGACCACCCTCAACCAGAAAGGGTTAAAGTTCATTTGAAATAAAAAAATTCAGAGTTCTTTTGTTGAGCTAAAATGTCTTTTAACTTATACTCCAATGTTTACGCTTCTAGAGGTTAGTCAGGGCTATGCGGTCTTCTGTGATGCATTAGGTTTGGGTTTGGGAAGTTTTATTATGTAGGTTAATCACATGGTAGCCTATGGATCTAGATATATTAGGCCACATGAGAATAATTACCCAACCCATGGTCTCAAACTCGCAGGTGTGATGCATGTTCTTAAGAGTTGATGACATTACCTTTTCATAGAAAGGATTACCATTTATTATGACCACAAGATATCAAGTTATATATTCTCAAAAAATTATTTGAACCTCCAATAGAGTAATTGGGTGGAGTACCTATAATCTTTCAATTTTTACATTTTCTACATCTTGTAGAAGGGGAATGCCATTACTGAAGCTCTGAGTATGAAATTTCCTACCCAAGCCATGAAAGAATCACTAGTAGAGTGGAACATTATGGGAATTTTTTTCCCAATTGCATCTAGGGGTTTGGGAGGAAGAGGTTGTGTTTGTCTTTGAAAGTGTTTAGTTTAAATTCACTCTTATCAAGATGATTATTTAAGAATAACATATTGATTAAGAATTCAATATAATTAGGGACTCTCCTTATGGTGGGGAGACATTCGGTGAGTGAAAATTATCTTATGATGGAATCATATTCTTTAATAATCAGTTTTTTGTACAATTTTCCATAACGAAGTCCATAATTTACATAATTCGCATTGGGTAGTGCACTTTAGGACCACAAATATTTTTTATGACTTGTGGAAATGATTCTAGTGGACATGTATGAGAGAAGAAATCATTGACTTTTTTTCTCATTGTTATACCTATATCTATGTAAAAGAAAAGAACAAAAAAAATTTATGTTTTCTTCAGTTGCTTCCAATGCCAATTTGGAAGTGAGATGATATGTCTATGAAATCTGTGGTTGGGTTTTCATGTACCCCTTAGAAAAATAATTTGATATGGGTTGTGATCGATCAACTGACCAAATAAACTCACTTTATACTCATTCATGATATAACCAAAGTTGAGGAAACAAGATATCTCCATGTATAAGAGATTTTTAGATTTCATGGTATCACTTCCGCTATAGTCTTAGATAGGGATCCCCATTTTACTTCTCACTTTTGGAGAGGCCTCCAAGAGGAACTGGGATATCAAGTATGTTTGAGCACAACAGATCATCCATATATGGATGGACAGATATAATGAGATATATAAATATTCTTGAGCACATGTTATATTCATGTGTTCCCAATTTTATTGGAGCATGTGATGTATATTTGAGACTATCTGAGTTCGATTATAATAACAATTCACAGTTCGCAATTTGGATGGATCCTTTTGAGGCCTTTTATGCTCATCCTTTTAAATCTCTATTTTGTTGGTCAAATATTAGTGAAACATCTTTAGTTGGACCATGTTTGGACTAAGAGATTATGGTAAAGATTTATCAGATTAACTAGAAAATGTTAATATCACATAACTCATAAAAATATTATGCTGAAAATTGTATACTACCTTTGGAGTTTTTAGTTGGTAACTAGGTGTTTTTGAGAGTTTCACCTCATTTGTATCATCAAAAATTTTGGAAAAAGGGGAATCTTTCAATACTATTTGTGAGAAATTTTATGGTTGTGATAACGTGGGAATAGTGGCTTAACATTTATCACTTACACCATAGTTTATGTCAATACATAGTGTGTTCCATGTATCACAACTTCAATAGTATCTCTCTGGCCCATCACATCTCTTGAGATGGGAGGATCTTAATGTTGAGTCTGATTTATCCATGAGTGAGCATCTAGTCAGTATCATTGATTATAAGACAATAGCTATTCATGGGTGGATGATAAATTTGGTTCAGGTGCTATGGAATCATGGTTCTGATTCACCTTAGATGTGGTATCATGAGGCACTGAGTAGAGATCATTTCCCTCACCTCTTTGATATGAAGTTATCTGGACATGATTTTTGGGGAATTTTTTTTATGGTGGTGAGTCTATAACATCATATTTCTTTTTTTTATGTATTCCTTTACCCTTTTTCCAATACCCTTTAATTCATGTCTTATTTTAGGGTCTTTCAGAGAGAATTTGAAATTTTTTGGAAGCCCAAGGGGTTGTGTACAGTTGGCACACAGTTATGAAGAACTGTACAATATGACCCAGAAAACAATGCACCCTATTGCGAGCCACTGGAAGGGGGAACATTGTTTTTCTAAACTATTTGACCAGCCCCTCTAAATCATGAAAACTAATAAAATGAGGTTTTGTATGGATGACACATCATTTGAAAAACCATGCACCCTCTTAAAAGAAACCATACACCCTACCAGCATGGGTTCATGGTTAGGGTGTGTAGTTTTTTTAACCATGCCACTGTACCTGGAAAACCATGCATATGAGTTTTAATTCCCCTGCAATAATTTACTAAATTCCCCAAAACCTACATTTTGACCCAAAATTACCCTATTTTAAATCTAATTCAAATCACCAATCTTTAAAGGCTCCCAATAGGTGATTTGGCTCTTAAGACCCCTTTTCTTGATAGATTGAAGCATCATTGATCTCATTAAATCTCCTCTAGGAAAGTGGATCTCCTATTATGTGGTTTTTTCCGATCACATTTTCTCTCCTCCTTAGAGTTTAATAGATCATAATGCTTTAATGGATCTAAACTCTATTTTGTTGTATCTTTATTCTAGGTTTCGTTTCTTGATCTCATTCGCCTCATTCTTTATTGGTGATCCAATTTTAGGTGTTTCCTTTGACCCTGTGATTAGAGGCAGGTGGTTCTATAATGATTTTCCCTATAATTGAAACCTTATATTTCTTGATTTAATTGAAATTAGTTTTTAAATGTTTTAATAACCCTAATTTGAAAGGATTTTATGGGTGATTTGAAATGGCATATAATTTCTAGAAAGATAAAACCAATTTTAAAAGAATTGAAATGTGGGGATGATTTTGGAAAAATGATGGATTGATTTTGAAACTTATTTGATAAATTGATTTTTTGTTGAACCTTAAGAATAATGTATTAAAGTGAAAGATGATTTGAAATGGAATTAGTTTATGAAAACCACTATTGAAAACTAAAATCTGGGAAGTTGTAATTGGAATTGATTTGAAATATTTAATTTTCCCATGTTTTATTGATTGATTGTTTGAAGAACATGTTAACTGAGGTAGTTAATTTTAATTGGGAAAATCATGATGGGACATTGATTACCTAGAAATGGATTGATGAAGAGTACTATTACTAAAAAATTACATCATGAATGCTCTAGAGGGTTCCCCTTTAGGGTTATAGATGGCCCATGATTCGGGCATAAACTATTTTGTGTACACACACCTATCTTGAACTAAGATCACTATTAAGATGTGTGAGGATCCTATTAACTAAACTAACATATTGTACAGATTTTATAAATGGTGATATTATTTTTAACTTGATTTTACATACTAATGATTATTAAAATGTTAATTTCATTCAAAATTATTTATATAAGTGTTTTATATAAAGTGTTCATTTAAGCCAGTTTTGATATATCTTCCATCTATTTTCTTGTGAATGCATGTTTATGATTAAAATATGGGAATGATATACCATTCCTTGTTTAATTAAAATAAATTACACATGGTTTAGTTGTTGTGGAATTTATTATGAAACACTTGGTGAGATCCTATTGAACTTTATAGTTTATACCCTACCTTTTTCCTCAGGTGTTTGTATATCTTCTTATTATAGTTCTCATAAAAGGGAAATAACCACTTGGAGGCGGTGGAAGTTCTTGATCCTTGGGACCGTGGAGATGTGATGGTGACTGGTGGAGTTATTTTTCACATGTTACATAAGATTTTGAGACTTTTTAGGTTTTTTTTTATGTTTCCTTTGGGATGTTTATCTTTATGTTTAGGTACTATTTTTCTCAGTTTGTTTCAAGTACTTTATCCATTTGGAGTGTTGAGCATCCTAACTTGTATATGTTATATTATGCTATTTTATGAAAAAATTATTCCCTCTTTGATCCTGTATGATGCCAGGTGCTAGTCGATAAACCTTGGGGATTTGGAATTCCTTTTAGGCTATTTCAGTTTCAGGTTGAGTATTAGTGTATCAGGGTATCTAGGATGGTTTGTGATAGTAAGAGTAAATATTTCATACATTATGATCTATTAATTTTCCATATTTGGATAAGGTGATTCTATTTTTGAAGTCAAATTTCAATTAGTTAAGTCAATCATAGAATATAAAATCCCCATATCTAACTCTAATGCCTGACGATGCTGTGATAATATTCAGAGCTTAAATTTCACATTTTCAATAGATATTAGCAATGAGTCTAGTGTATATGAGTTCAGTGATGATAAATGAGTATGTAACATATCGTTACCATATTTTACATATATATTTACCCTTTATATGATCATTCTATGAATGTAACTTGGTTAGGGGAGTTCAAGGTAACTTATTATTTTTTTTGGAAGTTTATGAGATCTTGTACAACTGTCACATGGTTAAAACGAACTATATAGTTTGTCCCATAAAAATGTGCAACCTATTTAGAGGGTTTAGAGGGTGGTGCATGGTTGGATGATAAAAAAAATATTTTCAATTATTTTATTATGAATTTAAAATTTTTAATCCCACCAAAGTGTTATTTCAAGTTAAATTTTCACATTTTATGTTTTAGGAGCATTTTTGAGCTTAATTGTAAAAATGGATTATTTTGGATTTGAACTATTTTAAATCATTTCAATGTTTCAGAAATACAATTTTCAAAACTGATAAAAATTGAAAAATTATTCTTTTATAGTTTTCTATGTTCGATGGAATTAATTTTATCCTTATGGACCCAAATCTCAATCCATCATTTGAAAGCTCAAATACAACTCACAATTCAAGCCTAAAAAACTGTTCACAGAACTGGAGAATTTTATTGTTGGTCCCATATATCATAAATGGATGAACTAAATGAGTTGATATTTTACATAGATAAATAATACATCCATTGGAATAACTTTTATTAATATGGTCATGCATGATTCTTTCATTTACAAGGACCTTAATGCGTTTGAACTCGCAAAACTGGAATACGAACAGTCTGTCTAGCAGAATTAAATATTCTCAATAACTCGGCTATAACTCCAAATGACTTGGAAAATAAATCTGAAACTTCTTGAGCCAGCATATAATATATATAGGAACAACATTCAAGAAGGACCTATTCCACAACTCATCCATTATATTAGTATACCATGTGCATGCTTTCAGAGGACAATTTTTGGAGCCAATTTTTAATTTCCTCTCCCTATAAAAGAGTTTCTCATATTCATTTAAAAGGGTTGGAAACTTTGGGGTAGAATTTTTTGTCCATTTAATGTAGTTTAATATTTTATTTTCTTTTACTTGAAGTTTTTTTATAGAATTTCATTTTTTAATTCAAGTGTTCTCCTTTCTCTCCATTTCTTTCTCTCTTTTGTTTTCTCCCAATATTTTCTCCATCACTGTGAAATCTTATGCTTTTGATCATGTGTAGATAACCCAAGGAAGTTCTCGGGGGATCAATCCAGTGATTAACCCATGTATTTGAACATTCATTCTTAATGTTTATTATTTTATTAGAGTTATACAGAGGGGGATCTTAGTGGACAATGTGCATTTGTGTCTCCACTTGCCACCCAAAGCTTGGCTTTCACTTTTGTCACATTCTCCCTTGATTGAGGAGGTCGATGTGTGGTATCTTGGTGATTGTTGAGTGTATTGTATATTCAAAACCATATTAATAAGGGTATATTAATTTATACTATGGAGCATGTTAATTAAGTAAATTAGAAACTAATAATGAGACGATGAAGGTTCAATCTAGGTGATGCTCTCGGGAATGTCTCCTTTCCTCTAACATCATTTTGTTTTCATTCATTCTATTTTCATTGAATATGAATATTTAATTTTAGTATTTAATTTTCATTTATGAAATATAAAGTTTTGTTCATTTTATTTCATATATATATATATAGTGAATTAGAATTAATGAGTGATTGACTACAAAATCTCCTCAAGAGATTGACCAAGGTCAGCCACTGTGGTGCACTTAGTATAAATATTTTTGAGAGATCCCACGATAATGATTAATAAAATTGGAATCATTTTTGAGGATCCAAGTGGTATTCAATCATTATTTCTTTTCACATTTTGTAAAAATATTTTTCTTCATTTCATTTAAAAAAACACAAAAAATACATAAATTTAAAAAACCAAAAAAATACCGTTGTTCATGATGAATTTCAATTGAAATTATTTTTCATGGAATGACCAATCTCAGGTGCATGAAGATGTTAAAAATGATCATGAATCCCAAATTCATGAAATTAAAGATGAAATAAAAAAACAAAAGGGTAAAAATGAAAGGTTTGAAGAATATATCCGTTCACTGGTGCAGCAACCCGAGCCGGAACCTGAACTTGAACGAGTGGTGAAAGAAATTTCACCAATCATTTTTTATGTCAAATAACCTAGGGAAGGTTTGAATGAGATACTAATGGAGTTAATCATATCATACTGTACTCCAATATTGCTTTAGGGGGTCCCTAAATTACACATTCCAACTGATTAACTTATAAGATATCAACAATTTTTTGAAGAATCCTGGAATAACATTGTTAAGGATAACCTGAAACTTGATCTTTCCATCATTGATGTTGAAAAATATTTACCTTTTTACCTATCTATAGATTTGAAAGATGATTATGAATATTCAACTACTGAGATGGAGTTTACAATGGTCCCACCAAGAGAGATCAATTTAAAATATGACTTACTTGAAAGGGAAGATTTCTTGATTGATTCGTCACGTTTTAATCTTAGTCAAGATGAATTGTTTTCTGACCTCTCCTTTCTTGAACTTTTTGACACATGAAAAATGGAGTAGGACTTGGATGTTAAATAAGAGACAACCCAAGTGGTGGTGATTGAATAAGAGGAGCTGGATAATCATGTGGTGTGACTGCCTCCTCTACAACAACTTGCATACCATATAGAGGAGGACACCACAAAAGTTCACAGGGAGCACCCCTATCTTTTATTCCCTCCCACTCCTAAACTCAAATTCTATATTTATTCTTTATTGGGGTTGGGAATTTTCTTATATTATTTAGAGTTATCTATTCTTGGTGTATACTCATGGAAACTATGAAAACTAACATGTGGTGGTTCATCTCAAAGAAACCACACCCACCATCTGATTGAAGATAATCCACCACAACTGCCTGACTAGGGGTAGTAAAAACCTAGCACCCATTTAATGGTCAATACAAGAATTAAACCTTTTATTTCCCCTTTATTATTTCTTTTAATTTTATGTTTCTTATGTCTTTTAATTTATTTCTTGTATTTTTTAAGGTGTTAGCAGCTAGGAGCTTAACTCAGGTTGTATCTATCCTTTTCTTTATTTTTTTTACTACCCAATATAAATTATTCATGAAATTGTTCATGATCTGATTTGATATAAAAATATGGTATTAAATGGAATACGTATGGGGGACATATTTCAACTTGTTTTTAGGAATTTTTTGGGTGCTTTAATTTTATTTTTCATGTTGTTTTTTTGAAATTTTCTGGTTTTCCTTTTTCATTTTTTGGGTGTGTTTTTAGGATTATTGAGCCGAATTGAATACTTGGGAAAATTCAAACCATCTTGGTTTTTTTGAAACATTTCATGAATTTAATTTTTGAGGAATTAAATTATTTTTAATGGATTTTTTTTGATTTACAATGTTTTCATTTGAAAAAGTTTTATTGATTGTGAAACTCATGTTCACTAGTAATGTCCAAATTGAAAATCATGACCAACCCGAGAGGTTTCTAAACCTTTTTGATTTCTTCTTAAAGTTATCTTTTTTTTGAGATTCTTGAGACATGTTTTTGGATCTAGAACTCAATTTTTTTCTCCTTTTCAAAGCTGTTAGAGTTCATGGAATGTGTCGAGTATGATTGAGGCATCACTTTGAAATCCCTTTTTCACTGAATTGTAATTTTGGCCTACCTTTTCATATGAACTTCATTAATCCCCTATTATTCGTGAAATAACTTTTTAGGTAGGAACATTATAATCCATTTATCCCTTTCCAACCTTCTCTAGAAGTTAAATTCATGACTATTCTTGAACTCAAGCGTGGGGGAGGAAGAAGATGGGCTGTGTTTTTCTTTCCTAAAGAATCTTTTTGAGTTTAATTGAATGTGTTTCCATATTTATTGATTATTTTGTGGATGAAATTTCATGATGGAAAAATTTATGGGTAGTCCAAAATATCATTAAAAAGATAGGATGGCTATTCACCAATATTTGAGGATCAAAATCTTCCTCTCTTTTCCTCTAAAACATGATTCTGAAGAGAAATCCAAATAGAAATTCAAGATGAAACAATGATACAATTGGGGAAAAGAGTGAAGAAAATTATTGATGTTGAAATTAAAAGTGTGAAATTACCAAATTAAGAGGTGTTTGGGGGTGATTAATTTTATAGGTGATTGAGGAGCACAAAATTCTTGAGCAAAACTATTTTCATGCATTTACTTCATGTAGAGCTTAACACTCCTCATTTTGCCTCAGTTGTTTTTACATTTAAAACCTGGAAACACTCAACCTCATAACAAACCATGTAAAAGTTCTCATGATTGAAACATTTTGGCTCTATACAATGGAGATACTAGGAGTATAAAAAGCCTATGGAGATGTTTTTTTGATATGATAATTGAGTTGTGTTGTCATTTATGCTTTCAGATGTTTGTTTTGACCTTGGTAAAAGATGATTGCACAGGAGTGAAATGTTTAAGTTTTTGGGAATTTATAGAATACATATTTTAAATTATTTTATTCTGAATTTAAATTCTTTTAATCCAAATTTTTTTTATTTCACGGTTAATTGTCACATTTTATGTTTTAGGAGCATTTCTGAGCTTAATTGTAAAAATGTCTTATTTTGGATTTGAACAGTTTCAAATTATTTCAATGTTTCCATCATAAAATTTTCTTCACTAATTTAAATTGAAAAATTATTATTTTTTAGTTTTATATGTTTTATTAGATTCATTTTATGCTTCTGGACAAAAATCTCAATCCATCATTTGGAAGCTCAAATCCAGCTCATAGGCCAGGCCTTGAAAACTGTGCACAGAGATGGACAATTTAATTGTTGGGACCATATATCATAATTGGACAAACCAAATGAGCTTATATTTTACATGTATAAATAAATAATATGGATTAATAACTTTAATTAAGAGGGTATCACATGATTATTTTATTTTAAAAGTCATTATTTCATTGGAACTCGCTGCATTGGAATACAAACAGTCTGTTTAAAAGAATTAATTATTCTGAGTGAATCGGCCATGAATCCTTAATTATTTGGCCCATCAAGATGAAACTTCGTGCTCCAATATAGAAGATATATACAAACAACTTTCAAGAAGGACATATTACAATATTCATCCATTAAATGGGTCTACCACATGCGTTCTTTCGGAGGACTATTTTTGGATCCAATTTTTCATTCCCTCTCCCTATAAAAGAGTGTCCCTTATTCATTTAAAAGGGTTGGAAACATAGGGTTATACTTTGTTTGAAATTTCTTGTAGTTTTCTATTTTATTTTATTTTAATTTAATATTTTAATATAATTTAATATTTTAATTCAATTGTTCTCCTTTCTCTCCATTTTATTCTCTCTACTTTTTTCTCCCCCCCGTTTTCTCTATCATTGTAAACTCTTATGATCGTGATCATGATTAGATAACCTGAGGAAGTTATCTAGGGATTAATATAGTGATGAACCAAAGTTATTGAACATTCATTATTATGGTTTATTATTTTCTTAGAGTTAGACCGAAGGGGAGCTTAGTGGGAAAGGCGCCTTTGTGTCTCCACTTTTCACCTTAGGCTTAGCTTTCACTTCTATCACATTCTCCCTCAATCGAGGAGGTGGATGTATGGAATCTCAGCGATCATTGAGTGTACCTAATATTCACAACAATAGTTGTAAGGGGATATTAGTGCATACTATGTATAATTTTATTTACGTAAATTAGAAACTAATAATGAGATGATGGAGGGCCAATCTGGGTGATGGTATCAGGAATGTCTCCTTTCTTCTAACATCATTATGTTTTCATTCATTATGTTTGCATTACATATGAATATTTAATTTTAGTATTTCATTATAATTTATCTAATCTACATTCATGGTAATTTAATTTCACACACACACACATATATATAGTGAATTATAATTAGTGAGTGATTTCCCGCAAAAGCTCCTTAAGTGATCAACCTCAGTCAGACACTGCGCTGCACTAAGTATAAATATTTTTGAGTGTGCATGATAATTCTTCCTAAAATTTGTTTCAATTCCGAGGATCCAAGTGGTCTTCACTCATTATTTCTATTCACATTTTGTAAATTATTTTTCTTCTTTTCATTTAAAAAAACACAAAAAAATAATAAATTTCAAAAACTCAAAAAATATATTTGTTCATGATGAATTTCAATTAAAATTATTATACATGGACTGACCAATCACAGGTGCATAAATAGGTTCAAAATTATCATGAATACCAAACTCATGAACATAAATAAGAAATAAAAAAAACTAAAGGGAAATCAGAAAGGGTTGAAGAATATATTTGTTCACTGGTGCAACAACATGAGCCAGAATCTAAACCAGAACAAGTGGTGAAAGAGATTTCAACGATCATTTTTAATGTCAAAGAACCTAAGGTGGGTGAGAATCAACTAATAAAGGAGTTAATCATATCATCCCATACTCAAACATTTCTCTAGGGGGCTCCTGAAGTAAACATTCCACCTAATTCACTTATAGGAGATCAACAATTTTTGGAAGAATCCTGGAATTACTTTGTTAAAGATAACCTGAAACTTGATCTTCCCATCATTGATATTGAAAAATTAACGCCTTTTGACCTATCTCTTGATTTGGAATATGATGAATAAGATGAACCTTCAGAGATAGAGTTTCCAATGATCGTACCTGAAGAGTTAAATTTATAAGATGACTTACTTGAACGGGAATATTTCTTGATTGATTCGTCATGTTTTAATCTTATTCAAGCTGAATTGTTTTTTGAATTCTCTTTTCCAATTTTTTTTGAAACATCACAAATGTGAAAGGACTTGGATGTTAAGAAAGAGACTACCCAATTGGTGGTTATTGAATAATATGGGTTGGATAATCATGTGGTGTGAATGCATAATATACAATAAATTTTATACTATATGGAGGAGGACACCACATAAGTTCGTAAGGAGCACCCCTATCTTTTATTCCATCCCACTCCTGAACTCAAATTCTATCCTTATTATTTCTTTGGGGTTGGGAATTTTATTATATTCTTTAGGGTTCTCTATTCTTTGTGTAAACTCATGGAAACTAGGAAAACTCACATGTGGTGGTTCATCTAAAGAAAATCACACCTACCATCTGATTGGGGATAATCCACTGAAACTACTGGACTAACGTTAGTAAAAACCTAACACCCACTTGGGGGGTCAAAACAAGCACTATCCCTTTTCTATCAACTTTATTCTTTCTTTTTATTTTATTTTACTTATGTCTTTTAATTTATTTCTTGTATTTTTTAAAGTGGTAGCAGCTAGGAGCTTAACTCATGACTGCCACTGAAAAATAAATCAGGTTGTATCTTCCATTTTATTTATTTTCTTTACTACCTAATATAAATTATGCATGATAAAATTTCATGATATTATTTGAGAAAAAAAGAGGTTAGTAAATGGAATAAGTGTGGGGGAGGGATTTCAACTTTTTTTTTATTAATTTTCTGTATGCTTTAATTTTATTTTTCATGTTGTTTTTTGAAATGTTCTTGGTTTCATTTTTCATTTTTGGGTGTGTTTTTAGGATCTTGGGATAGATAGAATACTTGGGAAAATTCAAACCTTATTTTAATTTTTGACACATTTCTTGATTGTAATGTTTGAGTAATTAAAGGATTGTTGAATGGTTTTTTTATTTCTGATCTTTTCATTTGAAGAAGTTTCATTTACTGTGAAACTCATGTGCACTAGTACTGTCCAAATTGAAAATCATGCCCAACCCGAGAGGTTTCTAAACCTATTGGAAATATTATTACATTTATATATTTTTTGATATTCTTGAGAAATTTTGCGTGATCCATAACTTTCTATTTTTTCTCTTTTTCAATCCTATTAGAGTTCATGGAATGTGTCAAGTATAATTGAGGAACCACTTTGAAAGTTCTTTTGCATTGAACTCTAATTTTGGCCTACCGTTTCATATAAACTTATTTAATCCACTAGTATCCATGAAAAACCTTGTTAAGTTTCCACATTACAATCCATTTATCCCTTTCCAACATGATCTAGAAGTTAAATGCATGATTATTTTTGAACTCAAGTGTATGGGATAGAGAAGATGGCTATGTTTTTCTTTCCTGAAGAATCTGTTTGAGCTAAATTGAAAGTGTTTCCATATTTATTGCAGCTTTGGTGGATGAAATTTCATGATGGAAAGATGGATGGGTGACCCAAAATATCATTACAAATATGGGTTGGGTTTTCACCAACATTTGAAGATCAGAAGCTACCTCTCTTTTTCTCCAAAACATGATTTTGAAGAGAAATATTGATCTAAATTCAAGCTGAACCAATGATAAAATTGAGGAAAATAGTGAAGAAAATCAATGATTATGAAATTCCAAGTGTGAATTTACATAAGTAAAAGGTGTTTGGTGGTGATTCATTTTCAAGCTGATTGAGGATCATACCATTCTTGATCAAAACTATTTTCATGCATTTACTTCACATAGAGCTTAACCCTCTTCATTTTGTCTCAGATGTTTCTACATTTAAAACCTGGAAACCCTCAGGCTTAGAACAAACCATGTAAAATTACTTATTATTTACACATTTTTGACTCTATTAAATGGAGATAATAGGAGGATATAAATCCTATGTAGATCACACATGTTATTGAGAATGAGAAAAACTCCACATTAAAAATCCTTGAGTAAAGAGAGAAATATTTTTCTGGGGCAGTAGGTACAACTTTCATGTGAGGATTAATATGAGATTGAATGGATTCAAATGATTTTTTAGTAGTTATGAAATTTTTATCCATATAATAGGTAGGATATTTTCTTTGATATGATAATTGAGTTGTGTTGTCATTTATGTATTGAGAAGTTTGTTTTGACCTTGGTAAAAGATGATTGCCCCGGAGTGCAATGTTTAAGTATGGGGGAACTAACAGAAAAAATATTTTCAATTATTTTATTCTAAATTTTAATTTTTTTAATCTCACAAAAGTGTTCTTTCAAGGAAAATTGTCACATTTTATGTTTCAAGAGCATTTTTGAGCTTAATTGTAAAAATGACTTATTTTGGATGTGAACTGTTTTAAATTATTTCAGTGTTTCGGACATAAAATTTTCTTCATTGATCCAAATTGAAAAATTATTCTGTTATAGGTTTCTTTGTTCTATAGGATTCATTTTATGCTACTGGACCCAAATCTCAATCCATCATTTGGAAGCTCAAATCCAGCTCACAGGCGAGGCCTTGAAAACTATGCATAGAACTATGAAA
Organism: Viscum album; assembly: GCA_963277665.1. Taxonomy (NCBI): domain Eukaryota; kingdom Viridiplantae; phylum Streptophyta; class Magnoliopsida; order Santalales; family Viscaceae; genus Viscum; species Viscum album. The sequence continues at coordinate 83,248,194 of OY728140.1, read as the reverse complement.
TTTTATCGTTGGGACCATATCTCACAAATGGGAAAACCCAATGAGATGATATTTTACATGGAGAAATAAAAACTATGTAGGAATAAATTTAATAAATAATTTATAGGATTATTATTTTATTTTAAAGTCATTAATGCATTGGAACTCGCTACATTGGAATACGAACAGTATGTCTGGGAGAATTAATTATTCTAAGTGAATCATCCATCACTCCTTAATTACTTAGACAATAAAGATTATCCTTCTTGAGCCGATAGATCATATATATCTAAACAACTTTCAAGAAAGACATATTACAATATTCGTCAATTAAATGGGTCTACCACACACATACTTTCGGAGGACTATTTTTGGAGCCAATTTTTCATTCCATCTCCCTATAAAAGAGTGTCCCTTATTCATTTCAAAGGGTTGAAAACTTAGGGGTAGACTTTGTTGGAAATTTCCTATAGTTTAGTATTTTATTTTCTTTACTTTAATTTTGTAATATAATTTCATATTTTAATCCAAGTGTTCTCCTTTCTCTCCATTTCTTTTTCTCTTTTGTCCCCCCACCATTTTCTCCATCACTGTGAACTCTTATGCTCGTGATCATGAGTAACTAACCTGAGGAAGTTATTAAGAGAGTAATATAGTGATGAACCTATGTCATTTTAAATTAATTCTTAATGTTTCTTATTTCCTTAGAGTTATACTAAGGGGGATTTTAGCGGGAAAGGCACCTTTGTGTCTCCACTTTCCACCCAAGGCTTAGCTTTCACTTCTGTCGCATTCTACCTCGATCGAGGAGGTGGATGTACGGTATCTCGACGATAGTTGAGTTTACTATATATTAATAACCATAGTAATATAGGGATGTTCGTGCATACTATGGATCATTTTCATTAATTAAATTATAAACTAATAATGAGACGATGAATGTTCAATATGGGTGATGCTCTTGAGATTGTCTCCTTCTAATATAATTATGTTTGCACTCATTTTATTTGCATTGCATATTCATATTAATTTTTTTAATTTCATTCTCATTTATCAAACCTAAATTCATGGTCATTTTAATTCATATATATATATATATAGTTAATTATAATTAGTGAGTTATTGACCACAAAATCTCCTCAGGAGATCAACCTAGGTCAGCCACTCTACTGCACTTCGTATAAATATTTTTGAGAGTGCACACGACAATACTTTATCAAATTAGTGACATTGATGAGGATCCAAGTGGTCTTCACTCATTATTTATATTCACATTTTTTAAATTATTTTTCTTCATTTCAATTAAAAAAACACAAAAAAATCATAAATTTCAAAAACTAAAAAAACATCTTTGTTCATGATGAATTACAATTCAAATTATTATGCGTGGAATGACCAATAAAAGGTGCGTGTAGAGGTTAAAAATGATCATGAATCCAAAATTCAATAACTTAAAAAAGAAATGAAAAAACTAAAGGGAAAAGCTGAAAGGGTTGGAGAATATATTCGTTCACTGGTGGAGCAACCCGAGCGGGTACCTGAACCCAAACGAGTGGGGAAATAGATTTCATTGATAAATTTTTTATGTAAAAGAACCTAAGGTGGGTGAGAAGAAGCCACTAAAGGAGTTGATCATATCATCCCGTACTCAACCACGCCTCGAGGGGGTCCCTAAAGTACACATTCCAGTTGTTTTACTTATAGGAGATCGACGATTTTTGGAAAAATCCTGGAATAAATTTGTTAAAGATAACCTGAAACTTTATCTTCTCATCATTGATATTGAAAAATCAACACCATTTTACCTATATCTTGTTTTTTAAGATGATGAAGAATATGAACTTGCTGATATGGAGTTTCCAATGGTCCTACATGAAGAGTTCAATTTGCAAACTAACTTACTTGAAAGGGAAGATTTATTGATTGATTCATCACGTTTTAATATTATTAAGAAGAATTGTTTTTTGACTTCTCCTTTCATGAAATTTTTGACACAACACAAATGAAGCATGCCTTGGATGTTAAGGAAGAGACTACCCAACTGGTGGTGATTGAAGAAGATGATATGGATAATCATGTGGTGCGAGTGCCTCCTCTACAACAACTTGTGTAAGAACCCGAACCTTTGTTTCAGGTATGGGTTTTTCTTTTCTGGTGTTTTAAGAAAACGAGGATAATCTAGAAATTTAAGGAGTACATGTCATGTACTTTGGAGTGCACTGTGTGTATCCAGTTGCCGCGGGTGACCGTGTACTGGCTGTGTAACGACTGGGTACATTTCCGCGTGGGGTGACTTGGAGACCGCCTAAAGCGGAGGCCAGTTAAGGCAAGTACATGCCATTTACTTTTAAAGAACACACCATGTACTTTTATTTTTAATTGTTATGTCAGACTGGGGTCATGTCTAATTGAAAAAAACCTCTTCTTCTAGGCATGTCTCATCCAAGAGATACGGATACCGAAAAATCATCTCTAGGCCTCCAATTTATCATCTGTTCTCCGAATCAAACTTCATTGGTTGTGTTGGAATTGCATCGGTGAGTTCTTACTTCTTATAGAGATTCATCTCTTGATTTATTCTCTCTCATGAGATATCCTTGGTTGAACATTTTTGATGTTTTTTAGATATACCATGTTCTATATAGATTCAAGGGCCAACACTGGCATATATCGATCGAACAATGCTGAGGTAGGTGGTTTGTACCTTTCTTTAGATAGTCTTTTAATATTATGGGAAAAAGTTCCCAATACCCTAAATTGGGGTATTACGTGTTTAGGGATTTTAACAATATTGATGCCTGCTATGCTTGTTTTCTTGGGTTAGGGATCCTATTTGTAAATAGAGTTATTTTCCCATGCTATCGAGGTGTTTTCCCAGGTTTATTCTGATATTGACTGTTTAGTCTAGCTTTTTCAGTTAGGCTACTTGTTTTCCATGCCAAGTGTTGTATAGATAGAGTGATACTATCTAATGATGTTATATGCTTGTAGCTGTTTAGCCAAGTAGTTATTGAAAGCAGTTATCCAATTAGTTCTTAAGGTTTAATTTGTCCACTGGATATCGTTTATACACGATTGACTAACATAGGGATGTGGGATCTTAGTTTATTTAGACCATAATGGGAATGGATACTGAGGGATTCCCCAAAGCATCTGTTATACATTTCACATTGCGAGACCATAGGGGGGATGGACGTTGAGTGCTCCCTCAGAGTGTGTGTAGTTCTATGTTGCGACACCACAGGGGGAATTAGATGTTGAGTGCTTCCCCAAAGTGTTTGTAGTTTACCAATGAAAGATCATAGGGGGAATTGATGGTGAGTGTTCCCTTAGAGAGTATTTGTTTTCTTGATACCAAAGGGGTTAGACCATGTGAGCTACCCAGGAGGTCGTTGTACCCTTGTATAAGTTGAACTAGAGGCATTAGGCTGTGAGAACTTAACCCAGAGGGTTACTTGAGATTATTTGGCAAAACCAGAAGGGTTAGGCTGTGAGTACATTCCAGAGGGTTTCTTGTTTTTGATTAGCTAGTTAATTGATATATGAAAATGAATTCAATAGAAACTGTAGGATTGTTTACTTTTGAGTACGTTCTTGTTTACTATTTTGTTTTGCTTATTTCCTGCCATATATATTCATTGACTGTTATGCACAAATCTTTGGGTGGTTGCCTATTCGTATTTGTATCACACTCTATTTGGGTCATGATTTTGGGCCCAAAATGATTATATTGCTGCAGGTATAGATAAGGGAAAGATCCCTTCTACTTTAGGTACATGATTGCTGTCGAGCTGGAGAGGATGGGACCAAGTTGAGGATTGTGATGCTGCTGGAGTTTATTTGTTTTCATTGCACTTATGTTTAGTAATGTATTCCAGTATTGTGACTTGGTTGTATTTTTTCCTAGACATATGTAACATGCATCATTTATATATATGTTCTCTAGTAGTTTATTACTTCAAATCTTCCACTTTTTACTATGTTATGGTGTTATTACTGCTTCCGCTATTGTTTTCCATTTATTCCCGCTGCATTACTCTGCCAATGAGGTCATAGTTTCCCCACTATCACACCCTAGACCCTCACTTATAGTTGGAAGCCTCTGGAATTTGGGAAATGCACTTGAGGCTATGTGACAAACTGGGTACGGGGAACCTCTGGGCGACACCCAGAACCAGGACATTACAAAGTGGTATCAGAGGAATTATTTTCTTTTTGAATTACTATTTGAAGCCTATAGTCTGGGATAGGACAAAATATGAACTTGGTAATAAGCTGTGCCCAGGAGTAGATAACCCATGTATAGGGAAAATCCAATTTACCTCAATTATTTCTATTTTTATATTTTTTAAATTATTACAGTTGATTTGATTTCACCATTGGGTGATTCACATGTTTTGTGCTGTTATAATTGATATTATTGAGGTTCTATTTCTAGTGAAACCTGATGAGATGATGGTATTCCATCTCATGCATCATATAATCACTTTCTATAGATCACATTTCATGCATTCTTTCCAAGCCATTTAGGGTGAATTACTGATATCATGTTGTTGTGGTAGATGTTGTGATAGATATTCATTCTATTGTGATAGATGCTTTGATAGAATACCTGCTAATTTATAGGGTATTGGATTGTGTATGGTTTTGTTTAAATGAATGCCAAACTTTGTTTCTTGAGGTGTTATAGGCCCTCATGGACTAGAATTTGGTGGATCATTGCACTGTTATGTTTGTATATGACATGAGTAAGATTCCACGCTTTGATTCACAAGGAGTATGGGCCCTCACAGATCGGAATTTGGCACTTTATTGCTCATTTTAGTATTTTTAGGGGTTCCAAAGTAGTTTTTGAGGCATACTATCTGAAAAAACCAAGAATACATGATGTGTATTGCTGAATACATGCCATGTATCCTTACGTTCAGGAAGGAACTATTTTTCTTAAGTACACGCCATGTTCTGTATGCACACGCTGTGTAGTATCTAACCATGTCACAGGCTGTGTGGAAAGAGACACGGGGTTGTGAAATATTTGGTGGAACATTTCGTGTACCAGATGTACATGCTGTGTGCTTATACCATGTGTCCAGCCATGTGACCAATGACACAAGTGGATTATGGGTAGTTAGTACACGTGTTTTTTTGGCACAAACACGCCATGTAACATCATCCATGTAATCGACCGCGTGACTGGAAACACGGGTCGGTGAAGTTATTTCTAGTGCACGTTGTGTCTGACAAAAACACGCCATGTAGTCATGCTCTAGGAGAACCGTGAGGGTCAAGTCATGTAGAAGAACTCAGTAAAGGGAAGAGGATTCAAGTACACATCGTGTGTTAGGAAAACATGCTCTGTGTATGTGGTGTTACATGACCTGGGATGGAAAAAGTACACGTCCATGTGAAAGCTTAAGGGAACATTCCATGTAGGAGTTGTACACACAGTGTATCTACCTTTTAGAAATCCTGAATGATTTATTTCTCCTGTTCCCTTCTTTCACTTCTAACTCCCAGTCCTTGTTAATCTTGATCTAAAGTGTGCGCTTGATCTTGTAGAGTCATTCCACTGAGACGTCCTATGGTTGTATGCTAGATACAAGGCTGTGATCAGACACCAGAAATAGATGAATAGGGACTACCAGCAGATCCTCCAGTTGTGCCCGTATTGGCCCAACCATTATCCCAGATACAGGTATTGATGCACAATTCTGAGAGGGATTCATGAGGTTTATACAGACCTTCTAGGGAGCACCACATCCTGACCTGTCTATGGAAGATTTGATGCGGGTTTTTAACAGTAGCATCCTCCCACTTTCTTAAGGAATGTAGGAACTCATAATGCATAATCATGGTTAGAAGCCATGTTATCTATCTTAGAGCATCTGGAGACGCCTCCAGAGAGGAGGGTGAATATCGCTACATATATGCTTCTGGATTCTACCAATATATAGTGGGATGTGATCTCATAGGTAGGACGCCAGCAGGTTATGGCGTGGGACAAGTTCCACCATTCCTTCTATGACTATTTCTTCCCGGAGACCTTGAGAGATGATCTAGCGTGAGAGTTCATGAGTCTGGAGCAAGGTACTCTTTCAGTTATGAAGTATTCTTCTCCCTTCATTGAGCCGCAATGTTTCACACCCATTCCAGGAGATGATGAGTTATTCCTAGCGATAACGTTTGATGATAGTCTCCTGCACGATATTTGATCTCAGGTTAATATCTTAAATTTTACTTCAATCACCTCTATATTCAACTAGGCAATAATCACAGAGCACAATTTTAGGGATTCTAGAGTTTTAACCTTGGGAGGCTCGACATCAAGAGCTAGTACCCCTCTTACTGACAGAAGGAAGCACCATAGGGAGTCTACATGTGAGGACCTGAGGAAGAATAATATTTCTTTCGGTAGCCTCGTGGTGTGATACCAATGTAGGAAGAGCAGGCATACGAGACCTCATTTCTCTAGAGACCCAGTAGAGTGCCGATATTGTGGCAAGATGGGTCATCTTCAGCAGTTATGTTAGTTTTTCTCACTAGCAGTTGGTGATCAGAGTTCTTCTATGACTTTGCATTTAGGAGCAGGCCCACCTATTTCTCATCAATCTGGGAACTAGAGTTCTTCTATCCGTTCAGGCTGAGGTGGAGGTCGCAGATGTGGTATCCATTCGGCAGGTTTTCAGCGACAACTGGGTGGATTATCTCAGGGTGGTCAGGCAAGGTCATAGGGCCACGAGGTAGGCCAGACTTTTACAGTGGAGAAGACCCAACATGAGTAGGATCCCAGACCCTCTACAGTTCAAGGTGTGATCCTAGTTTCCTCAGTTCTAGTTTCTGCACTTTTTGATATAGGGGCTTCCAATAGTTTCATATTTGTTGCTCTTATGAAGACCCTTGGGCTCTGTATATTTACTTCTTCTGATATATTAACGCTAGAAACTCCTTTGGGGACTATAATGTCTAGTCTACGTCAGTGCAAGGAGTTACCTCTTGAGGTTTGTGGATGTCACTTCTTGTGGGACCTCTATGTCCTAGTGATTACATGCTATGATGTCATTCTCAGGATGGAATGGTTGGTTACTTTCCAGGCAGTTGTCGATTGCTATTGTCGTTGGGTGAGTTTAATGTCACCAAAGGGTGTTTTTTTTCTACACAAGGGTGAATGGGATGTCCAAGCGAGCAGAGCAGAGACAGAGCATCATGGGTTGGGAGGAGTTACAACCCATATTTGTAGTCTATATCTGGATGACCAGGGACTTCACAGATGGGATTTCTTCCAGTATTAGATCATATTAGAGAAGTCTTAAAGAGGAATTTTCAGGTTTACCTCCAGAGTTAGAGGTAGAATTTTCTATTGAGATTGTTCCAAGAGCAAAACCGATGTCCACTCCTCCTTATAGAATGGCTACACCAGAGCTATAAGAGCTCAAGAATATGTTAAAGGAGTTACAGGCTAAGGGTTTCATCTGAACAAGTACTTATCCTTGGGGTTCACCTGTCCTATTTGTGAAGAATGTGGACAATACTCTTAGAATTTTTGTGGATTATTGGAAGTTTAACTAGTTGATGGTCAAGAACCGATATCCCATGCCGAGGATTGATTATCTCTTTGATTATCTTCGAGGATCCCAGGTGTTTTTGAAGATTTACTTGAGATCTTGTTACCATCAGTTGTGCATTAAACCATCTAATATACCTATTATAGCCTTTCAAAGCAGGTATGGTCTATAGGAGTGTGTGGTTATTCAATTCTCTCTCATGAACGTGCCTGCAATTTTCATGGCACTAATGAACCGAGTATTCCATCCATACTTGGATTATTTCAATGTAGTCTTCATGGACGATATCTTGGTGTACTCTCCCACTCGACATGACCATGCTACCCGTCTGGAGATCATTTTTAGTACACTAAGGGAGCATCAGTTATATGATAATCCCTCAAAATACCACTTTTTGATAGACCGGATTCACTTTTTGGGTCATGTTATCTCAGAGATAAGAGTATCTATAGACCCAAATAAAGTGAGAGTAGTAGTTTCCTGGGAGTAGCCGAAGAATTTATTTGAGGTACAGAGTTTTCTAAGGCTATATGGTTACTACATACATTTCATAAAATACTTTTCACACTTAGAAGAACCACTGATGGGTCTGACTTAGAAGGGTGTGAAGTACTTATGGTCAGATTCTTGTGATTCATCCTTTCAAGAGATGAAAGGGAGGTTGAATTCAGCATCGATACTAGTATTTACATAGCTGAGAAAGAGATATACTGTTTACTATGATGCATCGGGTATCAGGATGGGAGCAGTTCTTATGCATGGAGAAGGATTCGTTGCGTACAGGTCTCGACAGTTGAGGCCACATGAGATGAATTACCTAACACATGATCTCAAGTTGGCTACAGTTTTTTATGATTCACACTGTTAGAGACATTACCTATTGGGAGAGCATTTTGTGGTTTTCACTGACAAAAAATGACTCAAGTATATCTTCACACAATGCGATCTGAATTTATGACAGTGAAGGGGGGTTGAATACCTTCAGTCTTTTGACTTTGAGCTTGCCTATACGCCTGAGAAAGGCAATGCAATAGCTGATGAGTTGAGCAGGAGGAATCAGATACATGCAGTTCAGAAGGATAACAGTGAGTGGAAGCATATGACTCTATTCTCTAAGATGCATTTGTAGGTGTACAACAGACATGGGCATACATTTATTTCTTCTCTAGTTGTTACCTCTGCTCTACTTTATCGAGTGCGAATGAGGCTACTATCAGACTCTGAAGGCCTAGTTATACAGGAAAGTGTTTCAGGAGAGGAACCTATTCCTTGATAGACCATAGGAGAGGATGAGATCATGTGTTTTCATGGGCGCGTATGGGTGTCAGCAGACATACATGAGGAGATGATGTGGAACTTTCATTTCTTAGTTTGGCAATTTCATCCTGGTGTCACCAATAGGTATCGTGATCTACACCATCAGTATTGGTGGCCAGGTATGAAGAGAGATGTTGTTGGGTTTTTAATGAGGTGTTCCACCTGTTAATAGGTAAAGGTGGAGAATCAGCGACCAGTAGGGATTTTTCAGTAGTTACCCATTCCCAAGTGGAATTGGAATGATGTTGCGATGGAATTCGTGACAGGCTTATCGAGGCCGCCTAAAGGTAATGATGTAGTATGGGTTTCTATTGACAGACTCATGAAGGTTTCTCACTTCTTTCTGATCAAGGAGACCTTCAGTGTAGATGAGATGGTAAGGTTTTACATCCTAAAGATTGGGCATTTACATGGAGTTCCACACTCTATTGTTTCAGATAGGGATGCCCGTTTTACTTCTCGGGTCTACCAGGGACTATAGAGGGTGTTGGGTACATAGGTACTTCTAAGTACAACTTACCACCCCCAGATAGATGGCCAATACAAGCATACAATTCAGGTGATGGATGAGATGCTTCAAGCATGCATCCTAGATTTTCGAGGTTCTTCGGAGAAGAACATACATCTTGTGGAGTCCGCCTATAATAATAGTTTTAAAGCAAGTATTTAGATGGAACCTTACATGGAATTTTACAGTAGGCCATGATGATCACCCTTTTGTTGGCTAGAGGCAGGAGAGGAAGTTATGCTGGGACCTCATCTTATTCAGGAGACCACATAGCAGATAGAGTTGATTCAGAAGAGGATGAATACTGCACAATCATGACATAAGTCTTATGATGATCAAAAAATATAGCCTCTAGAGTACGAGGTCAGAGATCATGTTTTCCTTCATGTCACACCAAGGTTGGGACACAGGAGGATTTTTAGATATGGAAATCTTTCACCGAAATATGTTGGACCATTTGAGGTTTTGGAGAGAGTCAGGCCGGTTGCCTATCAGTTGAAGTTAACTCAGAGGCACCGGTCTAGGAACAATGGCTTCCACGTTTCTCAGCTACGACGTTACTTCTCAGACCCATCCCATGTTTTTCAACTTGGGAAGGTTGAGATGGAGGTGGACGCCTCATTCGAGGAGCACCCTATCCGGATCGTTGATAGCAACACGAAGGTTCTCCGAAGATATTCTATTCCTCTAGTACGGGTGCTATGACAAAATGGGCGAGTATAGGACGAGACTTGGGAGAGGGAGGCCAACGTATGATCGTAGTGACTGGAGCTGTTCGAGATTTCTTCTTCTACACTGCCTTGCTAGGAAAATTCAGGGGTGAATTTCATTAAGGGGAAATTTTGTAAGAACATAGACCTTTGTTTCAGGTATGGGTTTTTCTTTTCTGGTGTTTTGTGAAAAAGAGGAGAATCTGGAAATTTAAGGAGTACACACCGTGTACTTTAGAGTACACACTTTTTATCCAGTTGCCACGGGTGACCATGTATTGGCCGTGTAACGACCGAGTACATGGCTGTTTGGGGTGACCTAGAGACTGCCTAAAGCGAAGGCCGATAAAGGCAAGTACACGCCATGTAATTTTAAAGAACATGTCGTGTACTTTTGTTTTTAATTGTTATTTCAGACTGGGGTCTCTTCTAATCTATAGAAACCACTTCTTCTAGATATGTCTTATCCAGGAGTGAAGGATACTGATGAATCTTCTCTAGGCCTCTGACTCATTGTCCGTTCTCTGAATCGAACTCCTTCAGTTGCATTGGAATCACATCGGTGAGTTCCTCCTTCTTCTAGAGCTTCATTTATTGATTTCTTCTCTCTCGTTGGATATACTTGGTTGAAAGTTTTGAATTTTTTGTATATCTATTTCATTCTAGATCAGTTCAAGGGTCGAATCCAGCATATATCGATCGTACAACACCGAGGTAGCTGTTTTGTGACTTTCCTTAGTTAGGCTTCAAATATTATGTGAGAAAGTTCCCAATACCCTAGATTAGGGTATTTCATGTTTATGTATTTTAACCTTGTTGATGCCTACTATGCTTGTTTTCTTGGGTTGGGGATCTTGTTTGTAAATAGGGTTATTTTTCCATGCTATGGAGGTGTTTTCCCATGTTTGTTCTGATATTGACCGTTTGGTCTAAAGTTTCCAGTTAGGCTGCTTGTTTTTCATTCCTAGTATTGTTAGGATGGAGTGATACTATATGATACTATTATATGATTGTAACTGCTTAGATAATTAGTTCTTGAAAGGTGTTATCCAAGTAGTTCTTGAGGTTTACATTGGCTGCTGGATATTGTTTGTGAATGATTAACTTACACAGGGTTGTGGGAACCTGGTGTAGTTAGACCATAGGTGGAATAGACGCTGAGGGCTTCCCTAGAGTGTCTGTTATACTTTTCATATTGTGAGACCATAGGGGGGATGGACGTTGAGTTCTCCCTCAAAGTTTCTGTAGTTCCATGTTGGGAGACCACAGGGGGAATAGGATGTTGAGTGTTTCCTCAGAGTGTCTTTAGTTTACCGATGAAAGACCATATGGGGAATTGATGGTGAGGTATTCTTCAGAGAGTCTTTGTTTTCTTGAGACCAAAGGGGTTATACCTTATGAGCTACCAAGGTGGTCATTATACCCTTGTATAAGTTAAACCAGAGGAGCTAGGCTGTGAGAACATACCCAGAGGGTTACTTGAGATTGTCTGGTTGAACCAGAGGGGTTGGGCTGTGAGTACTTCCCAGAGGGTTACTTGTTTTTTATTAGCTTCTTACATGATATAAGAAAATGAATGCAATAGAAACTGTAGGATTTTTTTACTTTTGAGTACTTCCTTGTTTACTGTTTTGTTTTTCTTATTTCCTACCATATATATTCACTGACTATTAGGCATAAATCTTTTGTTTTTTCCTACTGGGATTCATCTCACACCCTGTTTAGGTCATGCTTTTGAGACCAAAAATATTATATTTTTGTAGGTATAGATAAGTGCAAGTTCCATTCTACTTTAGTTACACGATTTCTATGGAGTAGGAGATCATGAGACTAAGTTGAGGCTTGTGATACAGCTAAAGTTTATTTGTTTTCTTTGTACTTTGGTTTAGTACTGTATTCGAGCATTGTGACTTGTTTAGATTCTTTCCTAGACATATTTATCATTCATCATTTATATATGTGTAATGTAGTTGTTTATTACTACCAGTCTTCGACTTTTTACTATTGTATGGTATTATTACACCTTCCGATATGGTTATCTATTTATCGCACTCCATTACTCCCCTAATGAGGGCATAGTTTCCCAACTATCACACCCAAGGCCCTCATTACTTGTCGGCAGCCTGTGGCATTTGGGGAAATGCGTTTGAGGTCATGTGACCAACAAGGAATGGGGAACCTCTATAAAACACCCGAAACTGGTACGTTACAACATGCATACCATATGGAGGAGGACACCACAAGTTTCTATGGAGCTCCCCTCTCTTTTATTCCCTCCCACTCCTGAACTCAAATTCTATCCTTCTTCTTTCTTGGGGGTTGGGAATTTTCTTATATTCTTTGGAGTTCTCTATTATTGGTGTCTACTCATGGACATGGGGAAAACTCACATGTGGTGGTTCATCTAAAAGAAACCAAACCAACTATTTGATTGTGGATAATCCACTGCAACTGCATGACTAGGGCAGCAAAAACCTACCACCCGCTAGGGGGGTCATCCCAAGAATTATCCCTTTTCTATCCCCTTTCTTCTTTCTTTTTATTTTTTTTTCTTATGTATTTTAATTTATTTCTTGTAGTTTTTAAAGTGGTAGCAGCTAGGAGCATAACTCAAGCCTTCCATTGAAAAATAAATCAAGTTGTATCTTTCTTTTTCTTTATTTTGTTTACTACCCAATATAAATTATGCATGAAAAATTTCATGATATAATTTGAGATAAAAAGAGCTTAGTAAATGGAATATGTGCGGGGGAGTAATTTTAACTTGTTTTTAAGAATTTTCTGTGTGCTTTAATTTTATTTTTAATTGTTTTTTGAATTTTTATTGTTTTTCTTTATCATATTTTGGGTGTGTTTTTAGAATTCTTGAGCTGAATCGAATACCTGGGAAAATTCAAACCATATTGGTATTTTTGACACATTTATTGATTTTAATGCATGAGGGATTAAAGTATTGTTGAATGGGTTTTTATTTATTTATGATCTTTTCATTTTAAGAATTTTGATTGATTGTGAAACTTATGTGTATTAGTACTGTACAAATTGGAAATCATGCCCAACCCGAGAGGTTTCTAAACCTATTTGAAATATTATGACATTTTTATTTTTCTTGATATTGTTGAGAAATTTTGTGTGATCCATAACTTGTTGTTTTCTCTTTTTCAAAGATGTTAGTGTTCATAGAATGTGTCAAGTATGATTGAGGCACCACTTTGAAATCCATTTTTCATTGAACTCAAAATTTGGATTACCTTTTCATTTGACATTATTTAATCCCTTATTAGACATGATATACCTTGTTCGGTAGCCACATTACAAGCCATTTATCCATTCACAACATACTCTAAAAGTTAAATGCATGATTATTTTGGAACTCAAGTGTGCGGGAGATAGAAGATGGGTTGTGTTTTCCATTCCTAAGGAATCTGTTTGAGATTAACTGAAAGTGTTGCCATATTTATTACTGATTTTGTGGATTAAATTTCATGATTGAAAGATGGGTGGGTGGCCCAAAATATTATTAAAAATATGGGCTGGGTTTTCACCAATATTTGAAGATCAAAAGATGCCTGTCTTTTCCTCTAAAATATGATTATGAAGAGAAATCTAGATCTAAATTCAAGATGAAACAATAATAAAATTGGGGAAAAGAGTGAAGAAAAACATTGATGATAAAATTCCAAGTGTGAAGTTCCCAAATTAATAGGTTTTTGGTGGTGATTCATTTTTGAACTGATTGAGGAGCACAATATTCTTGATAAAAGCTATTTTCATGCATTTACTTCACATAGAGCTTAACCCTCTTCATTCTGTCTCAGATGTTTTTACATTTAAAACCTTCCAACGCTCAGCCTCAGAACAACCCATGTAAAAGTCCTCATGATTTACACATTTTTTACTCTATAAAGTGGCGATACTATGATGATAGAAAGCCTATAGAGATCAAATATGTTCTTGAGAATGAGAAAAACTCCACATTAAAAATCCTTGAGTGAAAAGAGAAATAATTTTCTGGGGAGGTAGGTACGACATGAATGTGAGGATTAACTTGATATTGAATGGATTAATATTATTTTCGAGAAGTTATGAAATTTTTATCTATATAAGAGGAATGATATTTTCTTTGAAATGATAATTGAGCTGTTTTTTCATTTATGCTTTGAGAAGTTTGTTTTGACCTTGGTAAAAGATGATTGCCCCGGAGTGCAACGTTTATGTATGGGGGAATTGAACGAACAAATATTTCCAATTATTTTATTCTGAATTTTAATGTTATTAATCCCACCAATGTTTTCTTTCAAGGTGAATTTTCACATTTTATGTTTTATGATAATTTTTTAGCTTAATTGTAAAAATGGATTATTTTGGATTTGAATTGTTTTAAATTATTTCAATTTTAGAAAATAAAATTTTCTTCACTAATAAAAATTGAAAAATTATTAGTTTATAGGTTTATATGTTCTATACGATTCATTTTATCCTCCTGGACCCAAATCTCAATCCATCATTTGGAAGCTCAAGTCCAGCTCACAAGTTAGGCCTTGAAAACTGTGCACAGAAGTCGAGAATTTTATTGTTGGGACCATATCTCATAAATGAAAAACCAAATGACCTAATATTTTACATGGAGAATTAATAAATCTGGAGGAATAACTTTCATTAATAAGGTATCACATTATCCTTTCATTTTCTAGGTCATTAATGCATTTGAACTCGCTGCATTGGAATACAAATAGTTTGTCTGGAAGAATTACATATTCTGAGTGAATCGGCCATAGCTCCTTACTTGTCCAATCCAGATGAAACACCATGAGATGACATAGTAGAGATATCATAAGAACTTTCAAGAAGGAAATATTCCACGATTTATCCATTAAATTGTTCCACCACGCGCATTCCTTTGGCGGATGATTTTTGGAGCCAATTTTTCATTCCCTCTACCAATAAAAGAGTGTCCCTTATTCATTTCAAAGGGTTGGAAATAGAAGGGTTTATTTTGTTGGAAATTTTTGTCTAGTTTAGTATTTTATTTTATTTTAATTTAATTTTTTAATATCATTTCAAATTTTAATTCAAGTGTTCTCCTTTCTCTCCATTTTTTCTCTCTTTTGTTTTCTCCCCCCATTTTTTCCATCACTGTGAACTCTTATGCTTGTGATCATGAGTAGATAACCCAAGGAAGTTCTCAAGGAAGTAATCTAGTAATGAAAGAAAGTCTTTGAACATTCATTCATAATTTTTCTTATTTTATTAGAGTTGGACCGAGGGGAATTTTATTAGGCAAGGAGCCTTTGTGTCTCCACTTGCCACCTGAGGCTTAACTTTCACTTCTTTCACATTCTCCCTCGATCGAGGAGGTAGATGTACAATATATCGACGATAATTGAGTGTAATGTATATTAAAAACCATAGTAATAAGGGGATTTTCATTAATACTATTGAGAATGTTCATATATGTAAATTAAAAACTAATAATGAGACGATGGAGGTTTAATTTGGGTGATGCTATGGGGAATGTCTCCTTTTTTCTAACACCATTCTGTTTTTATTCATTCTCTTTGAATTTCATCTGCATATTTAATTTTTGTACTTAGTTATCATTTATAAAATCTACATTTATGGTAATTCTATTTCATATATAAATAGTGAATTAGAATTAGTGGGTGGTTGACCACAAAATCTCTTCAAGAGATCGACCTAGGTTATCCACTATGACGAACTTAGTATAAATATTTTTAAGAGCCCATACGACAATACTTCATGAAATTAGAGCCATTTCTAGGGATCCAAGTGGTATTAAATCATTATATATATTAACATTTTTTATAATTATTTTTCTTCATTTCATTTAAAAAAACACAAAAAAAATCATAAAGTTCAAAATCTAAAAAAATATCTTTGTTCATGATGAATTTCAATTCAAATTATTATACATGGACTGACCAATAAAAGTTGTATGAAGAGATTCAAAATGATCATGAATCCAAAATTCCAGAACATAAAGAAGAAATAAAATACCCAAGGGAAAGGATGAAAGGTTTTAAGAATATATTCGTTCATTAGTGCAGCAACCCGAGTTGGAACCTGAACCAGAATGAATGGTGAAAGATATTTCACCAATCATTTTTTATGTGAAAGAACCTAAGGCGGGTGAGAAAGAGATACTAAGGAGTTGATCATATCATCCCATACTCAACCATTACTCATGGGGGTCCCTAAAGTACACATGCTAGCTAACTAACTTATTAGAGATCAACAATTTTTGAAAGAATCATAGATTAACTTTGTTAAAGATAACCTGAAACATTTTCTTCCCATCATTGATATTGAAAAATAAAAATCTTTTGAACTATATATTGCTTTGTAAGATGATGAATAATATTCAACTACTGGGATGGAGTTTACAATAGTCCTACCTGAAGAGTTATATTTACAAGTTGACATACAAGAAAGGGAAGATTTATTTATTGATTCGTCATGTTTTAATATTATTCAATCAGAATTTTTTTTGACTTCTCCTTTCTTGAAAATTTTGACACAGCCCAAATAGAGCATACCTTGGATGTTAAGGAAGAGACTAAACAAGTGGTGGTGATTTAAGAAGAGGATCTGGATAATCATGTGGTGCAACTACCTCTACAATAACTTGCATACCATATAGAGTAGGACACTACATAAGTTCATAGGGATCACCCTATCTTTTATTCCCTCCCACCGCTGAACTCAAATTCTATCCTTATTGTTTCTTGGGGTTCAGAATTTTCTTATATTCTTTGGGGTTATATATTCTTGGTTTCTACTCAAGGAAACTGGGAAAACTCACATGTGGTGGTTCATCTCAAAGAAACCACACCCATCATCTGATTGGGAATAATCCATAGTAATTCTCTGACTAGGGGTAGAAAAACCTAGCACCCACTTGGGGGCTCAAACTAAGCATTATGACTTTTCTACCCCTTTATTATTTATTTTTATTTTATTTTTATTATGTATTTTAATTAATTTCTTATAGTTTTCAAAGTGGTAGTAACCAGGATCTTAACATAAGGCTTCCATTGAAAAATAAATCTGGTCGTATATTTCCTTTTATTTATTTTGTTTACTACCCAAAATAAATTTGGCATGAAAAATTTCATGATATTATTTTATCTAAAAATAGGGAAGTAAGTGTGGGGGATTTATTTTATCTTGTTTTTAGGAATTTTCTATGTGCTTTAATTTTATTTTTCATGTTGTTTTTTTTGAAATTTTCTTGTTTTTCTTGTTTCCTTTTTTTGAGCGTGTTTTTAGGATTCTTGAGCTGAATCGAATACATTGGAAAATTAAAACTATATTGGTATTTTTGAAAAATTTCTTGATTTTAATGTTTTAGGAATTAAATTATTTTTGAATGGATTTATTTTTTATTTCAGATCTTTTCATTTGAATAAGTTTGATTGACTGTGAAACTCATGTGCACTTGTACTGTCCAAATTGAAAATCATGCCCAAACCGAGAGGTTTATAAACCTATTTGAAATCTTCTAACATTTATATTTTTCTTGAGATTCTTGATACATTTTGTGTGATCCATGACTTACTATTTTTCTCTTTTTCAAAGCTGTTAGAGTTCCTGGAATGTCTCAAGTATGATTGAGGCACCACTTTGAAAGACCTTTTGCATTGAACTCTAATTTTGTCCTACCTTTTTCATCTGAACTTATTTAATCCCCTAGTATCCATGAAATAATTTGTTAGGTAGCCACATTAAAATATATTTATACCTTTAAAACATGATCTAGAATATAAATGCATGATTATTTTTGAACTCAAGTGTGGGGGGGGGGAGAAGATGGGCTATGTTTTGCTTTCTTAAAGAATCTATTTGTGATGAATTAAATGTATTTCAATATTTATTTATTCTTTGGTGGATGAAATTTCATGATGGAAATATTTATGGGTGACCCAAGATATGATTAAAAATATATGATGGGAGTTCACCAACATCTGAAGATCAAAATCTACCTCTCTTTTCCTATAAAACATGATTCTGAAGAGAAATACATATCTAAATTCAAGCTGAATTAATGATACAATTGGGGAAAAGAGTGAATAAAATCATTGATGTTGAAATTAAAAGTGTGAAATTTCCAAAGTAAGAGGGTTTTTCTGGTGATTCGTTTTCTATCTAATTGAGGAGCACACCATTTTTGAGCAAAACTGTTTTCATGCATTTACTTCACGTAAATCTTAACCCTCCTCATTCTGACTCAGATGTTTTTACATTTAAAACCTTACATCCCTAAACCTTAGAACAAACAATGTA
This sequence comes from Viscum album, assembly GCA_963277665.1. Classification (NCBI taxonomy): domain Eukaryota; kingdom Viridiplantae; phylum Streptophyta; class Magnoliopsida; order Santalales; family Viscaceae; genus Viscum; species Viscum album. The sequence continues at coordinate 83,229,814 of OY728140.1, read as the reverse complement.
AAATTATTCATGATTAACAAATTTTTGACTCTATTATGTGAAGATACTATGAGGATAGTAAGTCTATGGAGATCACAAATGTTCTTTAGAATGAGAAAAACTCCACATTAAAAATCCTTGAGTGAAGAGAGAAATATTTTTCCGGTGAGGTAGGTACGACATGCATGTGAGTATTGGCATGAGATTGAATGGATTCATATGATTTTTAGGAGTTCTGAAATTTATATCCATATAGAAGGCATGATATTATCTTTGATATGATACTTGAGCTGTGTTGTCATTTATGCTTTGAGAAGTTTGTTTTGACCTTAGTGTAAGATGATTGACTAGGAGTGAAATTTTTAATTGTGGGATAATTAATGGAACAAATATTTACAATTATTTTATTCTAAATTTTAATTTTTTAATCCCATAAAAGTATTATTTGAAGGGAAATTGTCACATTTTATGTTTTTGGAGCATTTTTTAGCTTAATTGTAAAAATGGATAATTTTGGATTTTAACTCTTAAATTATTTCAATGTTTCGAACATAATTTTTTTTCAATGATAAAAATTGAAAAATTATTATTCTATTGGTTAATATGTTCAGTGGGACTAATTTTATCCTTCTGGACCCAAAGCACAATCCTTCATTTGGAAGCTCAAATCCAGCTCACAATTCAGGCCCCAAAAGCTGTGCACAGAACTAGAGAATTTTATTATTGGGACCATATCTCATAAATTTAGGAACCAAATGAGTTGATATTTTACATGGAGAAATAATTCAACCTGAGGAAGAACATTAATTTTTATGGTCATGCATGATTCTTTCATTTTCAAGGTCATTAAAGCGTTGGAAATCACTGCATTGAAATACAAACAGTATGTCTGGAAGAATTAAATTTTTTGTGTGAACCGCCCATAAATACTTAATTAGTTGTCCAATAAAGCTTAAACTTCGTGATCCGACATAGTAGAGATATTGGAACAACTTTCAAGAAGGATATATTCCAATATTACTCCATTAAAAGGGTCAACAACAAGCATTCTTTAGGAGGACGATTTTTTGGGCCAATTTTTCATTCCCTCTCCCGATAAAAGAGTATCCCTTCTTCATTTCAAAGGGTTGGAAACATAGGGATATCCTTTGTTGGAAATTTACTATAGTTTAGTATTTTATTTTATATTAATTTGATTTTGTAATATAATTTCATATTTTAATTCAAGAGTTCTCATTTCTCTCCATTACTTTCTCTCTTTTGTTTTCTCCCCCCGTTTTCTCTATCACTAAAAAATCTTATGCTCGTGATCATGAGTAGCTAACCTGAGGAAGTTCTAGTGGGAGTAATCCAATGAATAACCCAAGTATTTGAACATTCATTCTTAATTTTTCTTATTTTCTTATATTTAGACCAAGGGGGATCTTAGTTGGAAATGGGCCTTTGTTTCTCCACTTGCCACCCGAGGCTTAGCTTTCACTTCTGTCACATTCTCCCTCGATAGAGGGGGTGGATGTATGGTATCTTGGAAACCGTTGAGAGTAGTATATATTCACAACCATAGGAAAAAGGGGATGTTCATTCATACTATTAAGCATGTTCATTATGTAAATTAGAAACTAATAATGAGATGATGAAGGATCAATATGGGTGATGCTCTCGGGAATGTCTCATTTCTTCTAACATCATTTTGTTTGCATTCATTTAGTTTGTATTGAATCTAAATATTTAATTTTAGTATTTTATTGTCATTTATCAAATCTAAATTTATGTTAATTTTATTTCACACACACACACACATATAGTTAATTACAATTAGTGATTAATTTACCGTAAAAGCTCCTCAAAAGATCGACCTAGGTCAACCACTGTTTTACACTTAGTATAAATATTTTTGAGAGTGAAAACGACAACGCTTCATCAAATTGGAACTATTTTCGAGGATCTAAGTGGTCTTCAATCATTATTTATATTCACATTTTTAAATTATTTTGCTTCATTTCATTTAAAAAAGCACAAACAAATCATAAATTTCAAAAACCAAAATAATATCTTTGACCGTGATGAATTTCAATTCAAATTATTATACATGGAAAGACCAATCATGAGTGAATAAAGGGGTTAAAAATGATCATGAATCCCAAATTAAAGAACTTAAATAATAAATAAAAAAACTAAAGGGAAAATATGAAAGGGTTGAAGAATATATTTTTTCACTGGTGCAGAAACCCGAGCCGGAAACAGAACCAGAACGAGTGGTGAAAGATATTTCACCAATCATTATTTATGTAAAAGAACCTAAGGTTTGTGAGAAGAAAATATTAAAGGAGTTGATAATTTCATCCCATACTAAAACATTGCTTGAGGGGGTCCCTAAAGTACATATGCCAGCTGATTCACTTATAGGAGGTCCACAAATTTTGGAATAATCATGGAATAACTTTGTTAAAGATAACCTGAAACATGATCTTCCCATCATTTATATTGAAAAATAAACACCTTTTGACCTATCTCTTTCTTTGGAATATGATAAAGAATATTCACCTTCTAATATAGACTGTCCAATGGTCCTACCTGAAGAGTTCAATTTACAAGCTGACTTACTTGAAAGGGAATATTTCTTGATTGATTCATCAAGTTTTAATCTTATTCAAGAAGAATTGTTTTTTTACTTCTCCTTTCATGAAAATTTTGACCCAATAAAAATAGAGCGAGCCTTGGATATTAAGGAAGATACTTCCTAAATGGAGGTGATTAAAGAAGATGAGCTGAATAATCTTGGGGTTCAAGTGCCTCCTCTACAACAACTTGCATACCATATAGAGGATGACACCATATAAGTTCACATAGAGCACCCTTAGATTTTATTCCCTCCCACTCTTGAACTCAAATTATATACCTCTTCTTTATTAGGGTTGTAAATTTTCTAATATTATTTGGGGTTATTTATTATTGGTGTCTACTCATATACACTGGGAAAACTCACATGTGTCAGTTTATCTGAAATAAACCACACCCAACATCTGATTGAGGATAATCCACTACAACTGCCTAACTAGGGGTATTAAAAACCTTGCAACCGCTTGGGGGGTCAAACCAAGAATTATAAATTTTATATCCCCTTTCTTTTTTCCTTTTTAATTTATTTTTCTTACGTATTTTAATTTAATTCTTTTAGTTTTTAAAGTGGCAACAACTAGGAGCTTAACTCAAGGCTACAATTGAAAAATAAACCAGGTTGTATCTTTCCTTTTGTTTATTTTGTTTACTAACCAATATAAATTCTACATGAAAACTTTAATGATATTATTTAAGCTAAAAAGAGTTTAGTAAATAGAATAAGTGTGGGGGAGGTATTTCAAATTGTTTTTAGGAATTTTTTGTATGCTTTAATTTTATTTTTAATTTAGTTTTTTAAAATTTTCTTGTTTTCCTTTTTCATTTTTTGGGTGTGCTTTTAGGATTCTTGAGCTGAATCAAATACTTGGAAAAATTCAAACCATCTTGGTATTTTTGACACATTTATTGATTTTAATGTTCGATTAATTAAAGGATTGTTGAATGGATATTTTTTGAATTTTGATCATTTCATTTGAAGAAGTTTTATTAACTGTAAAACACATGTGTACTAGTACTATCCAAATTAAAAATCATGAGCAACCCAAGAGGTTTATAAACCTATTTGAAATATTATTACATTTCTATTTTTCTTGAGATTCTTGAGACATTTTTTGTGATCCATAACTTGTTTTTTTTCTCTTTTTCAAAGCTGTTTGAGTTCATGGAATGTGTCAAGTATGATTGAAGCACCACTTTGAAAGCCGTTTTTCATTGAACTCTAATTTTGTCCTCCCTTTTCATCTGAACTTATTTAATCACCTAGTAGCCATGAAATACCTTTTTAGGTAGCCACATTACAATCCATTTATCCATTTATAACATTATCTAGATGTAAAATGCATCATTATTGTCGAACTCAAGTGTGCGGGAGGGAGAAGATGGGATGTGTTTTTCTTTCCTAAAAAATCTATTTGAGTTGAATTGAAAGTGTAGACATATTTATTACTAATTTGGTGGATGAAATTTCATGAAGTAAAGATCGAAGGGTGGTCCAACATATCATTACAAATATGGGATGGGTGTTCACTAACATTTGAAGATCAAAAGCTACATCCCTTTTCCTCCAAAACATGATTCTGAAGAGAAATCTAGATCTAAATTCAAGATGAAACAATGATACAATTGGGGAAAAGAGTTAAAAAATTCATTGATTCTTAAATTACAAGTGTGAAGTTCCCAAATTAATAGGTGTTTGGTGGTGATTCATTTTCGAGCTGATTGAGGAGAACACCATTCTTGAGCAAAACTGTTTTCATGCATTTACTTCATGTAGAGCTTAACCCTCTTCATTCCGTCTCAGATGTTTTTACATTTAAATTCTACCAAACCTCAGCCTCAGAACAACCAATGAAAAATTCCACATGATTTAATTTTTTTACTTTATTAATTGGAGATACTAGGAGGATAGAAATCCGATGGAGATCACACATGTTCTTGAGAATGAGAAAAGCTCCACAATAAAAATCCTTGAGTGAAGAGAGAAATATTTTTCCGAGACGTAGGTATGACATGCAAGTGAGGATTAACATGAGATTGAATGGATTAATATTATTTTTGATTATTTATGAAATTTTTATCCATATATGAGGAACGATATTTTCTTTGATATGATAATTGATCATTGTTGTCATTTATGCTTTGAGAAGTTTGTTTTGACCTTAGTAAAAGATGATTCCCAGGAGTGAAATGTTTATGCATGGAGGAATTAACAGAACAAATATTTTCAATTATTTTATTCTGAATTTCAATGTTTTTAATCCCACCAAAGTGTTCTTTCAAGATAAATTGTCACATGTTTTTTTTCAAGATCATTTTTGAGCTTAATTGTAAACATGACTTATTTTGGATTTGAAATGTTTTAAATTATTTCAATGTTTCAGACATAAAATTTTCTTAATTGATCCAAATTGATATATTCATAGTTTTTATGTTTATATGTTCATTGGGATTAATTTTAATCTTCTAGATCTAAATCTCAATCCGTCATTTGGAAGCTCAAATCCAGCTCACAAGTCGGGCCTTGAAAACTGTGCACAGAAATGAAGAATTTTATTATTGGGACCATATATCGTAAATGGACTAACAAAATGATCTGATATTTTACATGGATAATTGAGACATATGTATGAAGAACTTTCATTAATAAGGTCTCACATGATGCTTTAATTTTCAAGGTCATTAATGCGTTTGAACTCACTGCATTGGAATACAAACAGTCTGTCTGGCAGAATTACATATTCCGAGTGAATCAGCCATAACTCCATACTTGGCCAATAAATCTGAAACATTGTGAGCCGAAAGAGAAGAGATATCATAAAAACTTCCAAGAAGGACATATTCCATTATTCTTCCATTAAATTGACCTACCACAGGCATAGATTCGGAGGATGATTTTTGGCGACAATTTTTCATTCCTTCTCCCTATAAAAGTGTTTCCCTTCTTCATTTAAAAGGGTTGGAAACATCAAGGTAGCCTTTGTTGCCCATTTCCCATAGTTTAGTATTTTAGTTTTTTTTAATTTAATTTTTTAATATCATTTCATATTTTAATTCAAGTGTTATCCTTTCTCTTCATTTCCTTCTCTCTTTTGTTTTCTCCCCCTGTTTTCTCCATCACTGTGAACTCTTATGCTCATGATCATGAGTAGCTAACCTAAATAAGTTCTCAGGAAAGTAATCCAGTGATGAACCCAAGCCTTTTATTATTAATTCTTAATGTTTCTAATTTTCTTAGAGTTATATTGAGGGGCATTTTGGTGGGCAAGGCGCCTTTGTGTCTCCACTTACCACCTGAGTCTTAGCTTTCACTTCTGTCACACTCTCCCTCGATCGAGGAGGTGGGTGTACGGTATTTCCGTGATCTTTGAGTGTACTGTATATCCACAACCATAGGTATACATGGATGTTCGTAATTAGTATATATCATGTTCATTTAGTAAGTTAGAAACTAATAATGAGATGATGAAGGTTCAATCTCTGTGATGCTCTCAAGAATGTCTCCTTTATTCTAACATTATTCTATTTTCATTCATTATATTTGCATTGCATCTACATATTTAATTTTAGTAATTAATTCTCATCTATCAAATATACATTTATTATCATTTTATTTCACAAATATATATATTTAATTATAATTAATGAGTGATTGACAGAAAACTCTCCTCAAGAGATCGACCTAGGTCAGCCACTGTGCTGTACTTAGTATAAATATTTTCGAGAGCGTGTACAATAACACTTCATCAAATTGGCGCCATTTCCGGGGATCCAAGTGGCCTTCACTCATTATTTCTATTCACATTTTATAAATTATTTTTCTTCATTTCATTTAAAAAAACACCAAAAATTATAAATTTTAAAAACTAAAAAAATACCTTTACTCATGATGAATTTCAATTCAAATTATTATGCCTGGACTGACCAATCAAAGTTACATTAAGTGGTTCAAAATGATCATGAGTCCCAAATTCAAGAAATTAAAGAAAAAATAAAAAAACTAAAGGGAAAAGTTGAAAGGGTTGAAGAATATTTTTGTTCACTGGTGCAGCAACCTGAGACGGAACCTGAAACAAAACGAGTGGTGAAAGAGATTTCAATGATCATTTTTATGTCAAAGAACCTGAGGTGGGTGAGAAGGAGCTACTAAAGGAGTTGATCATATCATACCATACTCAACCATTGATCTAGGGGGTCCCTGAAGTACACATTCAAGCTTATTTACTTATAGGAGATCAACAATATTTGGAATAATACTGGAATAACTTTATTAAAGATAACCTGAAACTTGATCTTCCCATCATTGATATTGAAAAATCAACACATTTTGGCCTATCTCTTGCTTTGGAAGATGATGATTAAGATGCACCTACTGAGATGGAGTTTCCAATGCTCCTACTTGAAGATTTCAATTTACAAGCTGACTTACGTGTAAGGGAATATTTATTGATTGATTTATCAGGTTTTAATATTATTCAAGTAGAATTGTTTTTTGACTTCTCCTTTCCTGAATTTTTTCACACAACACAAATGGAGAATGCCTTGGATCATAAGGAAGAGACTAACCAAGTGGTGGTGATTAGAGAAGATGAACTGGATAATATTTTGGTGCGAATGCCTCCTCTACAACAACTTGCATAACATAGGGAGGAGGACACCACATAAGTTCATAGGGAGCACCCCTATCTTTTATTCCCTCCCACTCTTTAACTCAAATTCTATCCTTATTCTTTCTTGGGGGTTGGGAATTTTCTTATATTATTTGCGGTTGTCTATTTTTGGTGTCTACTCATGGACACTGGTAAAACTCACATGTGGTGGTTTATCATAAAGAAACCACACCCACCATCTGATTGGGGATAATCCACTGCAACTATATGACTAGGGGTAGTAATAACCTATCACCTTCTTGGGGGGTCAAACTAAGAATTATCCCTTTTCTATCCTCTTTATTATTTATTTTAATTTTATTTTTCTTATGTCTTTTAATTTATTTCTTGTAGTTTTTAAAGTGGCAGCAGCTAAAAGATTAACTCAAGGTTTCCACTGAAAAATAAATCAGGTTGTATCTTTCCTTTTATTTAATTTGTTTACTACCCAATATAAATTCTGCATGAAAACATTCATGATCTTATTTGAGCTAAAAAGAGGGAAGTAAATGGAATAAGTGTGGGGGAGATATTTCAACTTGTTTTTAGTAATTTTTTGTGTGCTTTAATTGTAGTTTTCAAAATGTTTTTTGAAATTTTCTTGTTTTTATTTTTCATTTTTTGGGTGTGTTTTTAGGATTCTTGAGCTGAATCGAGTAATTAGGAAAATTCAAAACATCATGATATTTTTGACACATTTCATGATTTTAATATTTGAGGAATTAATGGATTTTTAAATGGATTTAATTTTGATTTCCGATCTTTTCAATTGAAGATGTTTTTTTGACTGTGAAACTCATGTGCACTAGTACTGTCCAAATTGAAAATAATGCCTAACCTGAGAGGTTTTTAAACATTTTTGACATATTTTTACATTTATTATTTCTAGGGTGTTTGGAATTTTCTTATATTCTTTGGGGTTCTATATTCTTGGTTTCTACTCATGGACATAGGGAAAACTCATATGTTGTGGTTCATATCAAAGAAACCAAACCCACTATCTGATTGGGGATAATCCACTTCAACTGCCTGACTAGGGGTTGTAAAAACCTCACACCTTCTTGGGGGGTTAAACCAAGAATTATCCCTTTTCTATCCCCTTTCTTATTTTTTTTTCTTTTTTTTTTCTTTTGTATGTTAATTTATTTCTTGTAGTTTCTAAAGTGGTAGCAGCTAGGAGCACGACTCAATGCTGCCACTGAAAAATATATCAGGTTGTATCCTTCCATTTCTTTATTTTGTTTACTACCCAATATAAATTTTCCATTAAAACTTTCATGATATAATTTGATCTAAAAAGAGGGTAGTAATTGGAATAAGCATGGGGGAGGGATTTAAAATTGCATTTAGAAATTTTCTGTGCACTTTAATTTTATTTAAATTTTGATTTTTGAAATTTTCTTATTTTCCCTTTTCATTTTTGGTGTGTTTTTTTGATTATTGAGTTGAATCAAATACTTTGGAAATTTCAAACCATATGGGTATTTTTGGAACATTTCTGGATTTTAATGTTTGAGGAATTAAATGAATATTTAATGGATTTTTTTCTGATCTTTTCATTTGAATAAGTTTCATTGATTGTGAAACTCATGTGCACTATTACTGTCCAAATTGAAAATTAGGCCCAACATGAGAGGTTTCTAAAACTATTAGACATATTCTTAAATTTCTATTTTTCTTGAGATTCTTGAGACATGTTGTGTGATCCAGAAATTTCTGTTTTTCTCTTTTTCAAAGCTGTTAGAGTTCATGGAATGTGTCAAATATGATTGAGGCACCACTTTGAAAGCCCTTTTGCATTGAACTCTAATTTTTACCTACCTTTTCATCTGACCTTCTTTAACCCTGTAGAATCCATGAAATACCTTGTTAGGTAGCCACATTACAATCTATTTATACCTTTACAACATTCTCTAGAATATGAATGCATGATTATTGTTGAACTCAAGTGTGGGGGAGGGAGAAGATGGGTTGTGTTTTTATTTCCAAAAGAATATATTTGAGTTGAATTGAATGTATTTCCATATCAATTGCTTCTTTTTTGGATGAAAATTCATGATGGAAATATGGATGGGTGGACCAAAAAATTATCACAAATATGGGCTGAGTTTTAACCAACATTTGAAGATCAAAATCTGCCTCTCTTTTCCTCCAAAACATGATTCCGAAGAGAAATCTAGATATAAATTCAATCTAAAATAATGAAACAATTGGGGAAAAGAGTGAATAAAATAATTGATTATGAAATTAAAAGTATTAACTTCCCAAATTAATAGGTGATTGGTGATTATTCATTTTCTAGCTGATTGAGCACACCATTTTTGAGAAAAATGTTTTCATGCATTTAATTCACGTAGAGCTTAACCCTCCTCATTCTGCCTTAGATATTTTTACAATTAAAATCTGGAAACCCTCAACCCTAGAAAAAACCATGTAAAAGTCCTTATGATTGACTCATTTTTGACTACATGAAGTGTAGATATTTGGAGGATATAATACATATAGATATCACACATGTTCTTGAGAATGAGAAAAAAACTATAATACAAATCATTTAGTGAAGAGAGAAATATTTTTCCAGGGAGGTAGGTACGACATGCATGTGAGGCTTATAATGATATTTAATGGATTAATATTATTTTTTAGGAGTTATGAAATTTTTTATCCATATAGGATTAATGATATTTTCTTTGATATAATAATTGAGTTGTGTTGTCATTTATGCTTTTAGAGGTTTGTTTTGACCTTGGTAAAAGAAGATTGCCCAGGAGTGCAATGTTTAAGTGTCAGGGAATTGATAGAAAAAATATTTTCAATTATTTTATTCCTAATTTATATGTTTTTAATCCCACAAAATTGTTATTTTAAGGGAAATTGTTACATTTTATGTTTTAGGATCATTTTTGAGCTTAATTGTAAAAATGGCTTATTTTGGATTTAAACTGTTTTAAATTATTTCAAGGCTTAAGGAATAAAATTATCTTTACTTATTAAAATTGAAAAATTATTTTTTTATAGGTTTCTATGTTCTATGTAATTCATTTTATCCTTCTAGATCCAAAGATCAATCCATCATTTTTAAGATCAAATCCAGATCACAAGGCAGGCCTCAAAAACTGTGCACGGAACTTGAGAATTTAATTGTTGGGACCATATATCATAAATGGACAACCCAAATGAGATGATATTTTACATGGATAAGTAATCAATACTTAATAAGAACCTTAATTTATATGTTTTCACATGGTTATTTTAATTTTCAAGGTTAATAATGCGTTAGAACTCGCTACATTGGAATTCGAAAAATCTGTCTGGAAGAATTAAATATTCTGAGTTAATCGGCCATAAATCCTTAATTACTTTTCCAATCAAGCAAAAAAATTCGTCAGAAGATGTAATAGAGATATATGAACAATGTCAAATAAATACATATTCCATGATTCATCCATTAAATGGGTCTACCATGTGAATTCTTTCAGAGGATGAGTTTTGGAGACAATTTTTCATTCCCTCTCCATATAAAAGAGTGTCCCTTATTAATTTCAAAGGGTTGGAAGCTTCAGGGTAGCCTTCGTTGGAAATTTACTATAGTTCATTTTTTATTTTATTTTACTTTAATTTTTTAATAGAATTTCATATTTCAATTCATGTGTTCCCCTTTCTCTCAATTTCATTCTCTCTTTTGTTTTCTCCCATATTTTCTCCATCACTAAGAACTCTTATAGTTGTGATCATGAGTAGCTAACCCAAGGATGTTCTTAGGGGAGTAATCCAGTGAAGAACCCAAGTATTTAAACATTCATTCTTAATGTTTCTTATTTTCTTATATTTATACTGAAGGGGATCTTAGTGGGTAAGGTCCCTTTATGTCTCCACTAGCCACCTGAGGCTTAGCTTTCACTTTTGTCACATTCTCCCTTGATTGAGAAGGTGGATGTACGGTATCTCAGCGATTGTTGAGTGTACTGTATATTCACAACCATATTCAAAATGGGATTTTCCTGCATACTATGGATAATTTTTATTAAGTAAATTAGAAACTTATAATGAGACGATGATGGTTCAATCTGGGCGATGCTCTCAGGATTGTCTCCTTTCTTCTAAAATCATTCTGTTTGCATTGCATCTGCATATTTAATTTTAGTATTCCATTCTCATTTATCAAATATAAATTTCTGGCCATTTTATTTCATATATATATATAGTGAATTATAATTAGTGAGTGATTGACCGAAAAATCTCTTCAAGAGATCAAACCAGGTCTGCCATTGTGTTGCACTTAGTATAAATATTTTTTAGAGCAGGCACAACAACTCTTAAACAAATTAGCGCCAATTAATGGGAGACAATTATTCTTCACTAATTATTTATATGCACATTTTTTAAATTATTTTTCTTCACTTCATTTAAGAAAAAACAAAAAAACATAAATTCCAAAAACTAAAAAATTAACTTTGTTCATGGTGAATTTCAGTTCAAATTATTTTGCATGGACTGAGTAATCACAGGTGCATGAAGAGGTTCAAAATGATCATGAGTCCCAAATTCAATAACTTAAATAAGAAATAAAAAAATTAAAGGGAAAATCTAAAAGGGTTGACGAATATATTTGTTCACTGGTGTAGCATCTCGAGCCGGAACCTGAACCAGAACGAGTGGTGAAAGATATTTCACCGATCATTTTTTATGTCAAAGAACCTGAGGTGGGTGAGAAGGAGATACTAAAGGATTTAATCATATCATCTTTTACTTAACCATTTCTCGATGAGGTCCCTAAAGTACACATGCCAGCAGATTCACTCATAGGAGATCAATAATTTTTGGAAGAATCCTAGAACAACTTTGTTAAAGATAACCTGAAACTTAATCTTCCCATCATTAATATTTAAAAATAAACACCTTTTTAATAGTCTCTTGGTTTGGAAGATGAAGGAGAAGATACACCTTCTAAGATGGAGTTTTCAATGGTCCTACCTGAAGAGATAAATTTACATGCAAGCTTACTTGAAAGGGAAGGTTTCTTGATTCATTCGTCATGTTTTAATCATATTCAAGATAAATTGTTTTCTAACATCTCCTTTCCTAAATTTTTTGACACAACACAAATAGAGAAGGGCTTGGATTTTAATGAAGAGACTACCTAAGTGTTTTTGATTGAAGAATAGGATCTGGATAATCATGTGGTATGACTACCTTCTATACAACAACTTGTATACCATATGGAGAAGGACAACACAAAAGTTCATATGGAGCACCCCTATCTTTTATTCCCTCCCACTCATAATTCAAATTATATTTTTCTTCTTTCATAGGGGTTGGTAATTTTATTATATTATTTGGGGTTATCTATTATTTTTGACTACTGATAGACACTCGGAAAACTCACATGTGGTGGTTCATCTCAAAGAAATCACACCCACCATCTATTTGGGGATAATCCACTGCGACTCCCTGACTAGGGGTGGTAAAAACCTAGCACCCTCTTGGGGGGTCAAACCAAGAATCATAACTTTTCTATCCCCTTTATTCTTTATTTTAATTTTATTTTTCTATTGTATTTTATTTTTTTCTTATAGTTTATAAATTAGTAGCAGCTAGGAGCATAACTCAAGGCTGCCACTGAAAAATAAATCAGGTTGTATATTTCCTTTTCTTTATTTTGTTAATTACCCAATATAAATTTTACATGAAACTTTTCATGATCTGATTTTAGATAAAAGGATTCTAGTAAATAGAATAAGTATGGGGGAGGGATTTCTACTTGTTTTTAGGAATTCTCTGTGTACTTTATTTTATTTTTCATGTTTTTTTTTTGAAATTTTTTTATGGGTGTGTTTTTAGGATTATTGATCTGAATTGAATACTTGGGAAAATTAAAACCATCTTGTTATTTTTTACACATTACTTTCTTTAAATTTTTTAGGAATTTAATTATTTTTTAATAGATTTCATTTTTGATTTCTTATTTTTTTCATTTGAAGAAGTTTGATTGATTGTGAAACTCATGTGCACTAGTACTGTCCAAATTGAAAATCATGACCAACCCATGAGGTTTCTAAACCTATTTTACATCTTCTTACGTTTCTCTTTATCTTGATATTCTTGAGACATGTTGTTTGATCTAGAACTTTTTGTTTTTCTCTTTTTCAAAGCTGTTAGAGTTCGTAGAATGTGTCAAGTACTATTGAGGCACCACTTTGAAATCCCTTTTGCATTGAACTCTAATTTTTTCCTACCTTTTCATATGACCTTATTTAATCCCCTAAATACCTTTTAAGGTAACCATATTACAAGACATTTATCCCTTTCAATATTCTCTAGAAGTTAAACGCATGAATTTTGTTGAACTTAAGTGTGGGGGAGGGAGAAGACGAGCTGTGTTTTATTTCCAAAGAATCTATTTGAGATGAATTAAAAGTGTTTTCATATTTATTTCTTCTTTGGTGGATGAAATTTAATGATTGAAATATGTATGGGTGTCCCAAAATATCATTACATAGATGGGTCGGGTGTTCACCAACATTTGATGATCAAAAGCTGCCTTTATTTTCCTCCAAAACATGATTCTGAAGAGAAATCCAGATCTAAATTCAAGTCGAAATAATGATACAATTTGGGAAACGATTGAATAAAATCATTGATGCTAAAATTAAAAGTGTTAAATTTCAAAATTAATACGTGTTTGGTGATGATTCATTTTCAAGATGATTGAGGAGCACACCATTCTTGAGTGAAACTATTTTCTTATATTTACTTCATGTAGAGCTTAACCCTTCTCATTACGTCTCAGATGTTTTTACATTTAAAACCTAACAAACCTCAACATTAGAAAAACCCATGTAAAATTATTCATTATTGACACATTTGTGACTCTATTAAGTGGAGATACTAGGATGATAACATGCCTATTGAGATCACACATGTTCTTGAGAATGTGAAAAACTCCACCTGAAAAATCCTTGAGTGAAGAGAGAAATATTTTTCCGTGGAGGTAGGTATGACATGCATGTGATGATTAAAATGATATTGAATGGATTCAAATGATTTTTGTGGAGTTATGAAATTTTTATCCATATAATAGGCATGTTATTTTCTTTGATATGATAATTGATCTGTTTTTTCATTTATGCTTTGAGAAGTTTGTTTTGACCTTGGTAAAAGATGATTACCCAGGAGTGCAATGTTTAAGTTTGGAGGAATTGATAGAAAAAATATTTTCAATTATTTTATTCTGAATTTCAATATTTTTAATTCCAAAAAATTGTTATTTCAAGCGAAACTTTCAAATTTTATGTATTAGGAGCCTTTTTGAGCTTAATTGTAAAAATGGATTATTTTGGAATTGAACTGTTTTAAATTATTTCAATGTTTCAAACATAAAATTTTATTCACTAATAAAAATTGAAAAATTCTTCTTTTATATGTTTCTATGTTCTATGGGATTCATTTTATTCTTCTGGACCCAAATATCAAACTATCATTTGGATGCTCAAATTCAGCTCACAAATCAGGCCTCAAAAACTGTGCAGAGAACTATATAATTATATTGTTTGGCCCATATATCAAAATATATACAAACCAAATGTGCTGATATTTTATATGGAGAACAATAATATCCGAAGGAAGATCTTTAATTAATTTTGTCTCATGTGATTATTTAATTTTCAAGGTCATTAATGCATTGGAACTCGTTGCACTAGAATACGAACAGTCTGTTTGGAAGAATTAAATATTCTGAGTTAATCAGCCATCAATCCTTAATTACTTAGTCAGTCAAGCTGAAACACCATGATACGACAGATCAGAGATTTCCAAAAAACTTTCAAGAAGGACATTATCCAATATTCTTTCATTAAATGGGTCTACCACATGAATAATTTTGGAGGACAATTTTTGAAACCAATTTTTCATTCTCTCTCCCTATAAAAGAGCGTACCTTCTTCATTTCCTAGGTTTGTAAACATAGGAGTATATTTTGTTGGTCATTTCCTATATTTTAGTATTTTATTTTATTTTATTTTAATTTTGTAATATAATTTCATATTTTAATTCATGTTTTCTCCTTTCTCTATATTTCTTTCTCTCTTTAGTTTTCTCCCCCCATTTTATCCATCATTGTGATCTCTTATGCTCGTGATCATGAGTAACTAACCTGAGAAAGTTATCAGGTGAGTAATCCAGTGATGAATCTAAGTCTTTGAAAATTTGTTATCAATGTTTTTTATTTTCTTATAGTTAGACCGAGGGGGGTCTTAGTGGGCAAGGTGCCTTTGTGTCCCCACTTTCCACCCAAGGCTTAGCTTTTACTTCTGTCACATTCTCCCTTGATCGAGGAGGTGGATGTACGGTATCTCGGTGAACGTTGAGTGTTTCGTATATTGAAAATAATAGTAATAAGGGGATATTACTACATACTATGGAAAATTTTCATTAAGTAAATTAGAAACTAATAATGAGACGATGAAGGTTCAATATGCATGATGCTTTTGGGAATGTGTCCTTTATTCTAACATCATTATGTTTTCATTGCATCTGCATATTTAATTTTTTTATTTGATTCTCAATTATCAAATCTAAATTTATAGTCATTTTATTTCATATATATATATATATAGTGAATTATAATTAGTTAGTGATTGACTGCAAAAATTTCTCAATAGATCGACTTAGGTCAGCCATTGTGCTGCACTTAGTATAAATATTTTTGAGAGCATGCACAAAAACACTTCATGAAATTGGCACCATTTCTGGGGATCGAAGTGGTATCGAATCATTATTTCTATTTACATCTTGTAAATTATTGTTCTTCATTTTATTTAAAAAAACACAAAAAATCATTAATTTCAAAAAATAAAAAAATATCTTTGTTCATGATTAATTTCAATTGAAATTATTATGCATGGAATGACCAATAAAAGGTGCATGAAGAGGTTTAAAATGATCATGAATACCAAATTCAATAACCTAAATAAGAAATAAAAAAACTAAAGGGAAAATATTAAAGTGTTGAAGAATATATTTGTTCACTGGTGCAGCAACCCGAGACGGAACCTGAACCAGAATGAGTGGTGAAAGAGATTTCACCGATCATTTCTTATGTAAAAGAACCTAAGGAGGGTGAGAAAGAGATACTAATGGATTTAATCATATCATCCTTTTCTCAAACATTGCTCAAGGAGGTCCCTGAAGTACACATGCTGGCAGATTCACTTATAGAAGATTAACAATTTTTGGAAGATTCTTGGAATAACTTTATTAAAGATAAACTGAAACTTGATCTTCCCATCATTGATATTAAAAAATCAACACCTTTTGACCTATATCTTAGCTTGGAAGATGATAAAGAAGATTCACCTACTGAGATGAAGTTTCCAATGGTCTTACCTGAAGAGATCAATTTACAAGCTGACTTACTTGAAAGGGAAGATTTCTTGATTGATTCATCATGTTTTAATCTTATTCAAGTTGAATTATTATATGAATTCTCCTTTCTTAAATTTTTTGACACATCACAAATGAAGGAGGATTTGGATGTTAAGGAATATAATACCCAAGTGGTGGTGATCGAAGAATAAGATCTGGATAATAATGTGGTGTGACTACCTCCTCTACAACAACTTGCATACCATATGGAGGAGGAAACCACATAAGTTCAAAGGGAGCACCCCTATCTTTTATTCCCTCCCACTCTTGAACAAAAATTCTATCATTCTTCTTTCTTGGGGGTTATGAATTTTATTATATTCATTGGGGTTCTCTATTCTTGGTGTCTACTCATGGAAACTGAAAAAAATCACATGTGGGGGTTCATCTCAGAGAAACCACACCCACCATCTGATTGGGGATAATCCACTGAAACTGCCTAACTAGGGGAAATAAAAACCGAGAATCCAATAGTGGGATCAAACCAATCATTATCCCTTTTCTATTCCCTTTCACCTTTCTTTTTATTTTATTTTTTTATGTCATTTAATTTCTTTCTTGTAGTTTTTAAAGTATTAGCAGCTAGGAGCTTTACTCAAGGCTGTCAGTGAAAAATAAATCAGGTTGTATCTTTCCTTTTCTTTATTTTTTTTCTACCCAATATAAATTCTTTATGAAAAATTTCATGATCTGATTTGAGCTAAAAAGAGGGTAGTAAATAGAATAAGTGTGGGAGAGGGATTTTAATTTTTTTAGGAATTTTTCATGTGCATTAATTTTATTTTTCATGTTGTTCTTTGAAATTTTCTTGTTTTCCTTATTCATTTTTTAGTGTGTTTTTAGGATTCTTGATCTGAATCAAATACTTGGGAAAATTAAAACGATGTTGGTATTTTTGACACATTTCATGACATTAATGTTTGAGGAATTAAATGATTTTTGAATGGATTTTTTTGATTTATTATCTTTGTATTTGAAGAAGTTTGACTGATTGTGAAACTCATGTGCCCTAGTACTGTCCAAATAGAAAATCGTGCCCAACCCAAGAGGTTTCTAAACCTATATTACATATTATTACATTTATATTTTTCTTGAGATTCTTGAGACATGTTATGTGATCTAGAAATTGCTATTTTTATCTGTTTCAAAGCTGTTAGAGTTCATGGAATTTGTCAAGTATGATTGAGGCACCAATTTGGAAGCCATTTTGCATTGAACACTAATTTTGGCCAACATTTTCATCTGACCTTCATTAATACCCAAGTATCCAAGAAATATGTAAAGTCCTGAAAATTCCATGTAATTGTTTTTAAATTCTTTGGAATTATTAAGAGTCTATGAAAATTGATGACGCTTGATTCTGAGTCCCGTTGTGCTCAGAATTAATTTTTGAACTTTTTTTGAGGTACGCTCAGTAAACGTATGAGCGAAATTTTGTAACATTTGAACCGGTGCTCAGAATTGAAATATGAGGACATCGTTGAATCTGCAGCACTGAGATTTGCTTAAGGGAAGCTACACTTTGACGGTAGTAGGTCGGGAGAAGAAGATAAATTTTTTACTTTACAAAAAAATAATAAATTAACTTAACAAAGTTATTTTATTTCTTTCCTCCAATGGTTGAGAGTCAATGGTAGGACTGGTGATTTGTAAAGACATTAAAGTGATTGACCCCTCATCTTTGTAACCTCAACCTTACAACATTAAATGTGGTTCATAAATGAACCACATTAAGGATGTACAATTTGGTTGAATACCCATCTATTTAATGGATGCTTGGGCATGGGTTTTTGACACAAAGGTGAGGAACCTATGTAAAAGTAACACGAAACATTCCACCGACAAAGAACAAAGGATTTGATGATTCCCATTGTGGAATCAATCCAAAGGTCGACGAAGGACGAACGTCAAATCACATGAAACTATTCCTTCGTCCACAATACCCTTGAATGTGGAAGCACCGCCGTCTGTAGTGGTCACTAAAGATCTTCGAGGTAGGGGGTTTATTTTATTAAAGTTATCCTTGAGGAACTAAAATTACTCCCACTAGTTATTATGTAAACGCGAAGGGCGTGGTCCCAACGAACAAGGCCTGGAACCTCCACCACTTTGTTCTTATTGCGTTCTTTGGGAGAAAATTCTTCAACTCATCAGAATCTAGAGTCTGGGATCCTCGCAATGACTATGAAATCCCAAGGATCCCATAGACACGAGTTGAAGTGAAAACGGAGCTCCGAAGTGTTTCTGGAGCCACACAGAAGAAGCGCTGACGCGATGATGGCGACCAACAACAGCAGATGGAAGATGCAGAGGTGGATCATGGTCATGCACTACGTTGAATGAAGCCACGATGGAGCTAGAAAGGGACCCACTTCCTGCGGGTCCTGCGGGTGACGAGGTGGCACCATGTGGCGCCGCCACTTAATGGAGCTGAATGGCTCCATTGAGCCATACGGGAGCAGCGGACCGCACTAACCGACGTGGGTCATGCCAGTCGGTGGGCCTAGCACGCCATAGTCCAGCGGGCCTAGCCCTCCATGAGCCAGCCCAACCAGGATGGCCCAGGCTGGTTCGGCCTGGTCCAGGTTGGGCCGGGGTGGGTCGAGTCGACCTGAAACGGGTGGACTAGACCCGAACCCCTCTCGGCCCAGTTACTGTTAAGTGAACATATCTTGTGAACCAGTCATCCGTTTGATGAATTGTCTACAGTGCTAGGATCATTGGAGCGAGAAAGTCCTTTTGAGATACTCTATGAGAGTTTTGGAGAAAATTGGACTACTAACCGGTTGGATCGACCCTTAATCCAACCGGGCCCTCAACACTAAAATGTCAATAACTTATAGGCCTGGTGTCTGATTGACGTGCCATCTATTGATTTGGAACGTTTATGATGTGATGAATCACCAGGTTACTTCTTAATGGGACTTTGTTCTGGTTGAAATATGACTGATGAAATGAGGAGTGGTTCTCCCAAAATCAAGCATACTATGAGTGAGAATCCATTGGCTGACAGTTAGGCAGAGGTTGGAGACAGATCATACGAAGGCTATTACCGAGTGATCCTGTGTTGGTATGCACCTAGCGATCCTATGTGGATCAACACCGAGCGATCCTGTGTGGGTCTGCACCTATAGATCCTATGTGGATCAACATTACACGACCCGACAGGGGCCAGCCTCAGAGAGGCCTATCATGGATCAGCAACATACTGAACTTGTGTGGGTCAGCGCTCAGCGATCCTGTGTGGGTCAGTGCATACTGATTCTGTGTAGATCAGATCCTATGTTGGTCTTGAAGGGGTTAGTACCTATCGACACTGGGAAGGTCAAATCCTGTGTGGGTATTGTGGGGGTTAGTACCTATCAAATTCGGGCTGGTCAGATCTTATGTGGGTCATGTTGGGGTTAATACCTACCAATCATGTGTGGGTCAAACTTCGTATGGTCAGCAGCAGTGCCTCTCGACAGAATAAGATGATATATCCTCTTGACTAATCATATGTAATTCTGTGCTTTACTTATACCTAGTTTGAGTTGTGTCTATTACTTTGTGCTTTGTGATTGAGATCATGCTTTTTGGTTTTTTCTTTGTGGAATTCTGAGAGACGTTTGGGGGTCTCAGGGTCCCTAATGGTTATTGTTATTCTCACCACTGCATGGGCTTCGTCCGCGCCTTGTTATGTCTTGTGTAGACGATGAGCAGCTTGGATAAGACTTAAGGGAGCTAGGACTAGGAGGTACACAGAGGAGATTGGCTGGCGTGGAGATCAGTAGAGATGAGTTGTACCTATCCTTCATGTAGGATCTTCGGTGGACGATTATAAGAGCTTTTTTATATTTTTCATTTGTATTTGTACCTTTCAGTTGGGCTTGTATTCTGGCCCCCTTTACATTCAGTACACACCTTTACTACTTCAGTTTTACTTTGTGGTTTCATCTTGTTGTGTTCTTTGTTTGTTTGTTTGTACATGTTTAAAGTGAATGCCTCATATTTTAGGTATACGTCTTTGCGGTGCTAGTCACCAATCGCTGGCATATGGAAGGTGGGCTTGGGGTAGTCACGACACGAGCCCCGGGGGATGGGTCATGACAAAGTGGTATTAGAGGGGTCAGTTCTATTGAATAACTAGGACTCTGATCTTTTTATTAGAGAAATAGTGTTAAGTGTTTTGAGTGTGGTTTTCAGTTTAGGGAGTCCAGTGTTGGTGTGGAGGCCGACATATCCATACACCAGGACCATGGATTTTGATTTCTAACTCGGTGCATGAAAATACTGATTGCGTGTGTTTTGGAAATGTTTTTACTTTTATCTCCTTTGAGTTAGCTCACCAGGTATAAATTATTGACCATGGAACATCTATTCTATTTAGGATGCTACCATAAAGAAATCCAGCAAGGATTCCCGAGAGAATACACAATGACGGCCCACCAAGTGACGAGGCTTCGGTGCATGGCCCTCTAACTATGGTAGCACCTTAGGGAGGTGCACCAGTAGCACCACCACCTATTGGGAAGAATATGCCACCAGACCCACCAATATAACATGAATTCCATTTGAGCGCATTGTACAAGTTCTAGAGATAGAGGCCCTTTAGGTTTCTAGGTGAGACAGATCCCCAGGCAGCTGAAGACTAGCTGGAGGCTGTGGATATAGTTTTTCGTTTGGTTGAGACACCAGCAGAGTAGATGGTTATCCTGGATTCTAGACTTTTCTAGAGAACAAAATGGAGATGGTGGAGCCTGATGCTCTAGACACATGATGAGGTGACCCTCACCTAGATGGAATTTGAGAGCCTCTTCAGGACAGAGTTCATTCTAGTGACACTACACTCTATGCGTATTCAGGAGCACATGCACTTACAGCAGGGCAGCCTGACAGTAGCCTAGTATTCAACGAGATTCACTGACCACTTGCGCTACTCCACCGACATGGTATGGGACCTGTTATTTAGGGCCCAGACCTTTGATAAGGGTCTTCAGTGGGAGATCATAGTGTCGATGATATCGCTAAATATCCCAACATAGGAAGGAGAGCTCGAGGGAGCATTGTTTCTGGAGAGTTTCATAGCTTAATAGGCACCGACGGTGAGAGCCACCACCAGACAACAGGTAGCCGAGTCATCTGCAGGAGGTGGTAGACAGATGATGCAGAGGTCCAAGTGGGCCAGACCCACTGGTGGATGACCCCGGGATTCAGGGTTGGAGGTTCAGTGCTCATAAGGCAGATAAGGTCAGTTGGGAGGCAGGATGTGCTTCACATGCGGTGGCCATGACCACATGCCTCATGACTGTCTGACCCACCATACTGACGATCCGTTGATGGTTGAGGGACTGCTGAGGTAGAGGCATAGATTCGAGTGAGGAGGTCTTCCGGGTGGCAGAAAAGGTAGAGGAGCAGATCGTGCAACATGCGGTGGGCAACGATTTGAGGTTCTACCGCCACCACCACCAGGAGGTCCACCCCAACCACAGGGAGCAAGCGAACATGGGTGATCACAACTTCAAGCAGCTGAGGCCTATGGACACAATGCTCTAGATATGATTAGAGGTATGATATGTGTCTATTACACCCTAGTTGCAGTACTTATATACACAGGTTCTAGTCACTATTTCATTTTCATGACACTTGTTCGGAGCTCAGAGATTATGATGGAGCTGTTGCCACAATCCTTACAATTATAGACTCTTATGGGAGAGTATTAGAGGATTACACATAGGTGCTGACAGTGTGAGCTCACTTTAGGAGGCAAGATCTTCATATGGGATCTCCTATTAGCAGTGTTGAGGCCTTACAATGTTATCATGGGTATGGAATGACTATCCAAAGTCCATTCCCAGATCGACTATTTTAGACGCAAAGTGTGGTGGGTCTGTGAGGATGGGATCAGGTTTAACTTCGCCAGTTAGGAGGAAACATTTGCAGAAAAGTATGGACTATCTTAGAGGAGGGTATATCCGATTACTCATCAGTTGGCTAGCCTCATCCTAGGAGCAGTTGACATGAGGAGTCTGAGTTATCCTATAGTGGTGGACCAGTATGCTGATGTCTTCCCTAATGATTTTCTGGGACTACCTCCTCGCAGGGAGATGGACTTTCATATCGACCTCTACCCGGAAACAACATCTATATCTATACCAGCATATCAGATGGATCCCGTGGAGCTTTGTGAGCTAAGGGTACAGTTGGAGTACTTGTAGAGAAAGGGGTTTGTAAGGCCCAATGTGTCTCTATGGGCATCCCCAATCTTGTTCTCCAAGAAGGCAGATGGGAGTCTGAGGATTTGTGTGGACTATTGGTGCCTGAACCAGGTGACCATGAAGAACAAGTATCCCCCCACAAGGATTGATGATCTCTTCAACCAGCTGGAGGGAGATCAATGGTTTTTGAAGATAGACATTAGATCATGCTATCCTTAGCATAGGGTACGAGATGAGGATTTACCGAAGATGGCCTTCAGATGTTGTTATGGACATTATGAGTTCTTGGTGATGCCTTTTAGCATGAAAAACACTCCAGCAGTGTTCATGGGATCATGGAAAAGAGCTTCTATATATACCTCAATCGCTTCATGGTAGTATTCATTAATGACATCTTGATATACTCAGTGTCAGAGGAGAAGCATTCCATGAACATACAGATAGTTCTGGATACGCTCCGAGAGCACCAAATTTATGAAAATCTCTCAAAGTTCTGGTTCTGGATATGGTACGTCCACTTCTTGGGGCACATTATCTCAGAGGCTAGAGTTTCTATGGATCCGATGAAGATAGAGACAGTGCTTTCTTGGGAGACACCTAGGAGTGTGACTGAGGTGCAGAGTTTCCTAGGATTGGATGGGTACTACCGAAGATTTGTACCTGACTTCTCCAAGGTAGTTGAACCCTTGTCAGCTTTGACGAAGAATGGGAAACCTTTCTTGTGGATAGAGATGTGAAATCAGAGTTTTCAGAAGCTCAAGTAGAGACTGACGAGTGCCCCCATATTGAGGCTAACAGAAGAGGCCGTTGGGTATGTAGTCTACTGTGACGCTTCAGGGACCAGACTTGGATGTATACTGATGCAGGAGTGAGCTATGATTACCTACAACTCACGAATGTTGAGACAACATGAGTAGAACTATGATTCCCATGACCTAGAGTTATCAGCGGTGGTCTTTGCACTGAAGATATGGTGATACTACTTGATGGGTTAATGGTTTACAGTCTACTTGGACCACAAGAGTCTCAGGTATATCTTCTCTCAAAAGGACCTGAACCAGAGACAACGATGATGACTAGAGTTCCTCTAGGACTAAGACTTTGAGATAGTCAACACTCATAGGGAGGGGAACTTAGTAGTAGACACACTCATCTGGAGGTCTGGTCTACAACTACTAAGTGAGGTGATAGAGCAGCTAGTTGTGTTGAAATTATCATTTGTGGATAGAGATGATGCATCTTACCTCTAGTCTATGACTATCACTCCCCCAATTCTTTAGCGAGATTGGGAGACACAACTTGGGGACATATACTGAGAGGCTCGATGTGCTCAGATATCCTCAAGATAGGCTTCTGATGGATTTTCTTAAGGTGGGGAGCACGTCATCCTCTTTAGAGAATGAACTATGGTACCAGTGATGATTTAAGAGGATGTGTTGAGGGAGTTATGCACATCCCCACTGGAGGTACATATTAGAGTGTAAAAGATGTTCAAGGACCTCCTGAGTTAGTACTGGTGTCGAAATATGAAGAAATAAGTGACAAAGTTTGTATCCTGATGCCTCACTTGTCAACAAGTGAAGGCTGAGCATTAGGTACCAGCAGGATTAGCTCAGCCACTTGAGGTACCTGAGTGGAATTGAGATGGTATATCCATGGACATCGTAATGGGGCTACCATGTACGTCCAAGGGCTGTGATTCCATCTGGTTGGTCATTGACTGGCTCACTAAGTCGGCCCACTTCCTTCCCATCCGAGAGCAGGGATCAGTAGATATATTGGGATGACTCTATGTGTAGGATATAGTGGGACTTTACGGAGTTCCGTCGATGATCGTCTAAGATCATGACACACATTTTACATCTAGCTTGTGGAAGGGAGTAAAGGAGGAATTTGGGACTCAGCTACGCTTAAGCACCACCTTTCACCATCATACAGATGGTAATATGGAGCTGACCATATATACACTTGAGGACTTGCTACGTGCTTGTGTCCTTGATTTTTTCCACAGTTGGGAGGACCACCATCCCCTAGTGTAGTTTGCATACAATAATAGTTATCCCTTCACTATCGGTATGGCTCCATTTTAGGCCTTGTATTGGCGACTAGGCAGATCACCTATTTTCTGGACATACCCAAGGGAGTCAGAACTTATGGGTTCAGAGTTGGTACATGCTACCACATAGAAGGTGAAGATCATCTAGGAGAAGATGAAGACTGCACAGATCTGATAGAATTCTTATGCCGATAGGAGGTGGAGACCCTTTGGGTTTGAGGAGGGAGACCATGTCTACCTAAGAGTCTCACCCGGATGAGGGTTACAGAGGTTTGGCTGGGGTGGAAAAATTTCTTCGAGGTTTATCAGACCCTTCTAGATCCTTAGCAGAGTAGGAGAGGTGGCGTACCATCTAGATCTTCTCCCACAGATTCACCAGGTGCATAATGTATTCCACGTGTTGCAGTTGAGGAGATACGTGAATGATCCATCACACGTAATCAACTAGGGAGAGCTGGACATCGATGATTGGGTGACATTTTTAGAGTTTCCGGTGGATATAGAGGATTGAAAAAAGTTGGTACTTCATGGATGGTCGATCCCTATGGTGTGAGTTTTTTGGAAACACGGGAACCTCCAGGAGAGAACATGGGAGCGGGAGGCTTAGATACGTTCTCAATACCCCCATTTGTTACCATAGTTTTGTTTTATCTTTCAAGGATGAATATCCCAAAGGTGGGGAAAATGTAATGACCCAAAAATTACATGTAATTATTTTAAAATTATTTGGAATTATTACAAGTTTTCAAAAATTGATGGTGCTTTATTCTGAGGCCCGGTGTGCCCAAAATAAATTTTTGAACTTTTTTTGAGGTATGTTCTGTAAACGTGCGGGCGACATTTTATAACTTTTTAAACGATGCTCGAAATTGAAATATAAGGACACCATTGAATCCACAACACCATTATTTGATTAAGAGAAGCTTCACTTCGACTTCAGTAGGTTGGGAGAAAAAGATAAATTTTGGACTTTACAAAAAAAATAATAACATAACATAAAAAGTTATTTTATTAATTTCCTCCAATGATTGAGCATCGGTTTAAGGACTGGTGATTTGTCTTAACATTAAATGGATTTACCCCTCAGCTTTGTAACCTCAAAATTTCAATATTAAATGCGGTTCATAAATGAACTTCATTAATGGCGTGTAACTCGGTCGAATACCTGTCTATTTAATGGAGGATTGGGCATGGGTTTTTGACACAACAACGAGGAACCTATGGAAAAGGACCGCAAAACCATCCATCGATGGAGATAGGAGGATTTGATGATGACCATTGTGAAATCAATCCAAAGGTCGATAGATGACGACAACCAACGCAAACGAACCTCATCCATCGTTCGCAATACCCTCGAACATGGAACCACCATTGTCCGCAGCGGTCACCAAAGATCTTCAAGGTAGGGGTTTATTTTATTAAATTTATCCTTGATGAATTAAAATTACTTGTTCTTATTATTATGTTAATGGGGTGGGTGTTGGCCCAAAGGACAAGGCCCAGACCCTCCGCCGCTTCATTCTTGTTGCATTCTTCAGGGGAAAATTCTTCAACTCGTCAGAATCTAGAGTCTGGGAGCCTCACAGTGACAACAACATCTCGGGGCTCCCGTAGACGTGAGTGGAAGTAAATACGGAGATCCGGAGCATATCTGGAGTCCTGTGGAAGAAGCGCTGGCACGGTGGCTCTGACAGATGAGAGCAGAGGCTGACAACCGCTGGCCGCGGCGGAAGAGGGGCGCCGCTCGGTGCCTTAAAGGTGAGACAGGAGGCCGGCAGCGATCGGCCGCAGAGGTAGAGGTGGCACACCACCGCGATCCATGTTGAAGGAAGCTACAATGGAGCGGGCAAGGGACCCACCTCCTGTGGGTCCCATAGGTGATTAGGCAGTTCCATGTGGTGCTGCCACTTAATGGAGCCGAACGACTCCATTGAGCCATTTGGGAGCAACAGACCGCGCGAACCCGGGTGGGTTGTACTAGCCAGCGGGCTGAGCCCGCTATGGCCCAACCCAAATGGGTGGCCCAGTTCAATTAGAGCTGGGATTGGTCGGACCCGGGGTAGGTTGGGTCAGCCCAAACCAGGTGGGATCGGACCCGGACCCCTATCGGGCCCAATTACGCATAAGTGACCATATCTTGCGAACCATACGTCTGTTTGACGAACAGTCTGCGACGTTGGGATCCTTGGAGGTATATAGTACTTTTGAGATAATCCATAAGATTTTTGTAGAAAATTTTATTATGACTGGGTTGGATTGACCCCGACTCCAACAGGGCCCTCAGCACTAAAATGCCAATAACTTACAGACCGATCATCTGGTTGATGCATCGTCTGCTGCGTTGGAACCCTTATAATGTGATAGATCATCATGATACTTATTATTTGGACTTATTTCTGGTTGAAATAAAAATTATGGATTTAGAACTGGTTCTATTAGAATCAATTATACTATGAGAAATAATCTAGTGGCTGGAAGTGAGGCAGAGGTTGGAGATAGATCATACAAAGGTTAGTACTGAGCGATCCAGTGTAGGTCAGCACCTAGTGATCCTGTGTAGATCAGCACCGAGCAATCGTATGTGGATCATCACCTAGAAAACATTTGTGGATTAGTAGTACACGACATGATGAGGACCAGCCTCAGAGAAGACCGTCGTGGATCAGTGATATACCGATCATGTGTGGCTTAGATCCTGTGTGGGTTAGTGCTCAACGATCCTGTGTGGGTCAGTGCATATCGATCCTGTGTGGGTTAGATCCTATGTGGGTCTTGTGGGGGATAGTACCTATCGAATCCGGGCGGGTTAGATCCTATGTGGTTCTTATAGGGGTTAGTACCTATCGAATTAGGGAAGGTCGGATCCAGTGTGGGTCTTACGAGGGTTAGTACCTACCGATCCTATGTGGGTTAGACTCTGTATGGTCAACAACAGTGCCTCTTGATAGAAAAAGATGATCTAGCTTCTCGACTAATCATATGGACTTCTATGCTTTACTTATACCTTGTTTGAGCCGTGTCTATTGCTTTGTGCTTTTTGATTGAGATCATGTTTTTTGGTTTTTCTTTTGTGGAATTCTGAGATACCTTTGAGGGTCTTGGGGTCCCTACTGAGTATTGTTATACTCACCCCTGCACGGGCTACGCCCTCACCATGTTCTGTCTTGTGCAGACGACGAGCAACCTGGCTAAGACTTGATGGAGCTAGGAATAGGTGGTACACAGAGGAGATTGGATGATGTGGAGAGCGGTGGAGATGAGACGTACCTACCCTTCAGGTAGGATTCTCGGTGGATGATTCTAGGATCTTTTTTCGATTTTTCAGTTGTAGTTGTACCTTTCAGTTGGGCTTGTATTCCATCCCCCTTTACTTTTAGTACACACCTTTACTACTTCAGTTTTAATTCGTGGTTTCATCTTATTATGTTCTTGGTTTTTGTGTTTGTACATGTTTAAAGGTAATGCCTTCCCATTTTAGGGATACGCCTTTCTGGTGCTAGTCTCCAACCTCTAGCCTATGGAAGGCGGGCTTGGGGTAGTCATGGCATGAGCCTCGAGGGATGAGTCGTGAGAAAATACCTTGTTATATAGCCACATTACAAGCAATTTATCCCTTTCCAACCTACTATATAATTTAAATGCATTATTATTATTGAAATCTAGTGTGGGGGATAGAGAAGATGGGTTGTATTTTTCTTTCCTAAAGAATCTATTTGAGTTGAATTGAAAGTATTGCTTACTTATTATTGCTTTAGTGGATGAAAATTCATGATGTAAAGATGTATTGGTGGCCCTAAATACCATAACAATATGGGCCAGGTGTTCACCAATATTTGAAGATCAAAAGCTGCCTCTCTTTTCCTCCAAAACATGATTTGGAAGAGAAATCCATATCTAAATTAAAGCTGAAACAATGATACAATTGGGTAAAAGAGTGAAGAAAATCATTGATGCTGAAATTCCAAGTGTGAACGTCCCAAAGTAAGTGGTGTTTGGTGGTGATTCATTTTCTAGATGATTTAAGAGCATACCATTCTTGAGAAAAACTATTTTCATGCATTTAATTCACGTAGAATTAACCCTCCTCATTCTTCCTTAGATGTTTTTACATTTAAAACCTGCCAAACCCGTGCCTTAGAAAAATCCATGTAAATTTACTCATTATTGACACATTTTTGACTCCATGAAGTGGAGATACTAGAAGGATAGCAAACTTATGTAGATCACACATGTTATTGAGAATGCGAAAAACTCCATATTAAAAATCCTTGAGTGAAGAGAGAAATATTTTTTTGGAGAGGTAGGTACGACATGCATGTGATGATTAACATGAGATTGAATAGATTCATATGATTTTTTATTAGTTCTGAAATTTTTATCTATACAAGAGGCATGATATTTTCTTTGATATGGTAATTGAGCTATGTTGTCATTTATGCTTTGAGAAGTTTGTTTTGACCTTGGTATAAGATGATTGTCCTGGAGTGCATTGTTTATGTGTGGGGGAATTTATAGAACCAATATTTTCAAATATTTTATTCTTAAGTTCAATGTTTTAATCCCACCAAAGTGTTATTTCATGGGAAATTGTCACATTTTATGTTTTAGGAGCATTTTTGAGCTTAATTGTAAAAATGGATGATTTTGGATTTGAACTATTTAAAATTATTTCAATGTTTTAGACATAAAATTTTATTCAATAATTAAAATAGAAACATTATTATTTTATTGGTTTCTATGTTTTATTAGATTAATTTTATCCTTCTAGACACAAATCTCAATCCATCATTTAGATACTCAAATCTAACTCACAATTAAGGCCTCAAAAACTATGCACAGAACTGGAGAATTGTATTGTTGGGACCATATCTTATAAATTGAAAAACCAAATAAGATTATATTTTACATGGATAAATAATAAATTTGGAGGAATAACTTTCAATAATATGTCCGTGCATGATTATTTCATTTTTAAGGTCATTAATGCATTATAACTTGGTGCATTGGAATACGAACAGTCTGTCTGGCAGAATTAACTAGTCTGAGTGAATCAGCCATAACATCTTACGTAATTGGTTAATCAATCTGAAGCTTATAGAGACAACCTAAATTATATATAAAAATATCCTTCAAGAGGGAAATATTGAAATATTCATCCATTAAATTTGTCTACCATTTGTGATCTTTCAGAGGATGATTTTTGGAGCCATTTTTTCATTCCTTCTCCCTATAAAAGAGTGTCCTT
This sequence comes from Viscum album, assembly GCA_963277665.1. Taxonomy (NCBI): domain Eukaryota; kingdom Viridiplantae; phylum Streptophyta; class Magnoliopsida; order Santalales; family Viscaceae; genus Viscum; species Viscum album. The sequence continues at coordinate 83,199,649 of OY728140.1, read as the reverse complement.
TCTTCATTTCAACTGGTTAGAAACATAGGGGTAGCCTTTGTTGGCCATTTACTGTAGTTTAGTATTATATTTTTTTACTTTAATTTTGTAATATAATTTCATATTTTAATTCAAGTGTTATTTTTTCTCTCCATTTCTTTCTCTATTTTATTTTCTCCCCCCATTTTCTCCGTCACTGTGAACTCCTATGTTCGTGATCATAAGTAACTAACCTGAGGAAGTTCTCAGGGGATAAATATAGTGATGAAACCAAGTCTTTTAACATTAATTATCAATGTTTGTTATTTTCTTAGAGTTATACTGAGTGTGATCTTAGTGGGCAAGGCACCTTTGTGTCTCTACTTGCCACCCAAGGTTTAGTTTTCACTTCTATCACATTCTCCCTCGATTGAGGAGGTGGATGTACGGTATCTTGGATATATTTGATTGTGTTGTATATTCACAAACATATGTATAAGGTTATGTTCATTCATACTATGGAACATTTTAATTAACTAAATTATAAACTAATAATGAGACGATTAATGTTTAATCTGGGCGATTCTCTCGAGAATGTATCCTTTCTTCTAACATCATTCTGTTTTCATTCATTCTGTTTTCATTTCATCTACATATTTAATTTTAGTATTTCATTATCATTTATCAAATCTAAATTTCTGGTAATTTTATTCCATATATATATATATATTGAATTATAATTAGTGAGTGATTGACTACAAAAAACCATCAAGAGATTGACCTAAGTTAGCCACTATGCTGGACTTAGTAGAAATATTTTTGAGAGCGTGCATGACAATGCTTCATCATTAGCACATTTTTAGTACCAACTATATAGCCTAACCCTCAAAACTGTTTAACCTAAAATTTTATTATTTTGTACATTTGGATCATGGTGATATTAACCATGTAACCAAACTATGAAACCTTTCCAAAATCCTAGTAAAGGTATATGGTTAGGGTGCACAGTTATTACTAACCATGCAGTATGACTTGGAAACCATGTGAATGGGTTTGAATTCTGAAAAAATATAAATTAAAATACCAGGAACCCTGTTTATAATTCTTAACTCCTATCATTCAACCCTAATCAAATTAATTATCTTTTGGAGATTCCTTGGAGGCATTCTTAGCTCTTCCAACCTCCTCTCTTGTGAATTGAATTCTTGGTGGAGGAGATCAATCCCTCCCCATTAAGAGTTTTCTCTATTGAATTGGGAATTATACTTCCTTAATTTATCTCCCTTTTGATAGTAATTAATCCTCATGTGTGTTATAGATTGGTTCTTTGTTTCGATGGATCTTATTTCTAGGTATGATTCCTTGATCTTTTTCTCCTTCATTCTTTATTGATGGTTCCTATTTAGGATGTTGATTTGATCATGTGATTAAAGGTATATAGTTCCATAAGACATTAATGAGAAATTAAAACCCTAAGTTACTTGGTTTATTTGAAATGAGTTTTCAATTGGTTTATAAACCATAATTTTAAAAACATTTATGTTTTATTTGAAATTGGAAATAAAATTATAAAAAACCCAATGTTAATGAAATTGAAATATATGGGTAAATTTTGGAGAAAATGATAGCTTTAATTTAATGTTAATTTGATGAAATTATTCAACATTGATTCATGATAATTTTTTTCTTAAAAGAATGATTATTTTAAAGGAGTGAAATTGATGAAAATCTTTGATTTGGTTTTGAAATTGAAATGGCATGTCGAAACATGAAATTGGGAATTTGAAATGTGAATGATAATTTGATTTGAATTTAACTGATTTTACCATGATTAATTGTTTTATTTATTGTAGAACATGTGTGCCCAAGTAGCAAGTGGGTGACTTGGACAAGAATGATAGGACTCTGACTCCCTATCAATTAATTGGGGATGAAAACTATAACTAAACCATGTTCAACATGATTATTCCCAATGAGATATCGACTAATTATCTTAATAGAATGAGCCATAGTGACTTGTGCACAAATACATGAATTGTGATTGATGATTTAGTTGTACAAGGATTAGAGATCATAGAAATAACATAACTTAGGGCATACAACCATGATGATTTCTTTGTTTTACATTATTACACATTCCATAACTATAAAAATATTTGTCATTTCTATTTTTTATATATTTCTCCTATAAAAAACGTTCAGTTAAGCCTGTTTTGGACATATCTTACATATTTGGATCTGAAAGTATGTATTTTTTTAAAATATAAAACTGAATTTACACGCCATGTTATTTTTAAATTGAAATCTTAAATGGTGGAATTGATTATGGAACACTTGGTGAAACCATAATTGGATGTTTAGCTCACACCCTACCTTTTCCTTCATGCATTTGTAAATTTTTCTAAGCTATGTCCATGAAAAGGGAAAGAGACACTTATAGGTGGTAGGTGTGATTAATTCATGGATCTTGGAGTGATGGTGGAAACTTGTGGAGCTATGAGCTACTCATTTATTGGAATCTATGAGATCTTGTCTCGATGGATGCGATGTCACATATACGGAAGATGTTTATTTTGAGATGATCTTTTGTCTGTATGTGGTACCTTTTCTCATTGAGGAGTGTTTGTTATACAAATTATGTTTTTTTATCTTACACTATTATATATTAATGGTTTTTTCTTATTAAAAAACAATTCCCTCTGACTCTTAGTTGATTCCAAGTGATAGTTTCAAAACTATGGGGATCGAGAATGTCTTTCAGGATATGTTATGACTATCTTGGGTATCAATGTAATAGGGTATCTAGGTGGGTTCATGAAAAAATGGTATCAATTTCTAGTTTGATAACCTTTCCCTGATTTTGGTATGTAGTTTAGGATTTCTTGGTAGACAAGAGGTAGAATGTTTTTGAAATAAGGGATAATATTGAGGGAGTTATTATCCTACACTCATCATATATATCCTTAAGTCACCATGGGTGTTTGGGAAAGGTGTCCTTGAGGAATAAATTGAAATGTTTCCAGTACTTCTCCCAAATATGATCTGATTGTTTTGAAATACCAAAATTTAGACTATTCTTGATGGAATTTATATTTCCCTTTCTCTTGATTGAGTGATGATCTGAGTATCCTTACTGATGCTTTTAGTGTTTTATGTTGATATTGTATAGCATCATGACCTCAAGAATTCATTTTAATAGGTCCCATAAAGAAGATTCTGGTGAAACACCATAATAAAATTTTCTAGTGGACAAAAATATAATTGAGATAGTTGAAAGAGCGCTGTCGTGGGTGCCCTCAAATGATTAATGTGATTTGGGGTACTTAGGTGCAGCAGAGTGGCTGACCAAGGTCGTCTCTCAAAGGAGGAAGTGAATTAAAACAATTTTTAGAGGTATTATAGAAGTAAAATAAAAGAGAATAAAAACACTACTTGAAAGGATGGGGGTGGTTGTTTATAGTTTATGAATCTAGAAGAAGTTTTCTGGAAGAAGATTGCATTTTTTTTTGTTTTTAATTTTGAAATGAAGTTTGAATTAGAATGACACAACAAGAAGATGTTTTTTTAGAAATCTATTTTAAAAGGCGTAATCGATCTAACTCTACCTCTTCAATCATTTATTAATCATTATCATTTAAATTAATATTCACTTAATTATGATCCCTTAATTTGTTAAATCCCGAACCCTACGAGAATTAACTTTACCACGAAGATTGAAGTGAATTTTAACCTTAGGATAACTTCGGAACATGCAATCGCGACACCCTGCTTTGATTGATGCTCTAAAATTAGCTTATGGTCAGTGGTAAATTAAGGCACATAACCACTCTGGAAATGAGGATTAATTGAGTTTAGGGATTATATTTGAACTCTACAAATTGATCCCATGTGGTTTTGAATTACCGGTTAAGGTTGCGCTCTCACAGTTCACACAATTCCCGACCTCGCGTGTTTTGTGTTAACTATTCAATTGCTTGCTTAGTTTCATTTAAATTAAAAACTCAATTAATAGATCATAATATGTGAATTACAGTATCTCATTGATTCAAAATAAATAAATGAATAAGGATAGAGGTCGATCGATTACTAAAAATAACTACTCTTCCATGGGTGGTGTAGTCATCGTGGAGACGTTTTGCATAAGCAACGGATTGAAAGGGTAGAACCCAATCTTGTCTCCACTCTTGATTCCAACCCAATTAAGAAGATTAAGATAAGAAAAATAGGTATGAACACAGAATATTATTTGAAGAAAAATTCAAGAAACAAACATGAAAGAAAAGAAATACAAAGAAGAGGTGAGAGAGGAGAGCCTTTTTGGAAGAGAGGTTTTCACAAATGATTACTTCCTCCAAGAGTTGTGAGGGGATCCCAAGAGACACCCTTTCGGCCACACCTTCCCAAAGCCTCTACCAGCCCTCTAAAGGAGTTAAAACCCCCTTTAAATAGAGTTTGTGAGGGCTAGGGATACATAACTTTTTAAGTGTGAAATGAAAATCTCGGCTAAATATTTTATTCCAACTTGTACCGACAATTTGACCTCTAAAACGAGTGAATTGACCGGCCTTCCAGAAGGATGATTTGTGCCACATCATGTCCCCGAGCTTGCCTCAACATTTGGGCTCAATAAAAGCCCGTATGTAGAGGATGTGGCCCAAATACAGAACCTTCTCCATTATGGCGAGCCCAGCCCAACTTTGATTTCATGGCCCAATTTCAACAACCAAATGAACTCTTTAGCTCTAGTGTCCTGAATAAAAGTTGTAGATAATTAAGTTAGGACCACTGTTAAAAAATTTCAAATTCAAATAATAAATATAAAAATATTTATATTCGAAATACTACAGTGCACTATTAAGGGTAAAACTGGAATTTTCACCAAATTTTCAAATGAATGATCAAATCCCAAATATTTTATAAATAAACATGTTTAACACAATGTGAGGAAATTATATCATTTATTATCAATAAAATATTCAATAAAATAGTGTTTTATCAATAGTGTTGAATGTTTTCCAAGATTTGGGATAGGTAGCTGCATCCATTCTTATTTAGGATCTAGTTGTAGAACCTAAAAGGATGAAACTATATAACATACTCTGATGTTTCTTCAGAAGAAACCACCTAACAATGCTCATAATTTTCTTTAGTAGAAACCACCTTCATTCTAAGGCTCAAATGACCCTTAATATGTATAGGTTTGGTTAAAAAAGATTGATCTTATTTTTGAGTTCTTAGAGATACCTGATTTGATAAAAGTGAAGTGTGCTACCTTAAAGCTAGAAGGGGCTAGTAGGATATAGCGGTATTTGATTTTAATAGTGAAGAAACATGAAATAAACAGAGAGGAAATAATTTATAATTATTTTCTTAGGGAATTTATATCCAAAACCTATGGTGTAGGAAAAGTCCATATAGTTTCTCAACCTACAGTAGGGTAATATGAAAGTGAATCAGTATGTGAACCATTTTTTTAAACATGTGCAGTTTTCCCCTAAAGTGTTGATGAATGAGAAGATTAAGGCACATATATTGGAGATGGGTCTTCAACCAGACATTCAATATTAGGTGTTCATGATGAAACTCAAATCTTATATATATGTGTTGGATAGTGAATTAATGGATGATATTGACCTAGATATCATTTCAGGGTTAACAGAAGCACCACTTATTTCCATGGGTAGTTCTATTAGTTACTTTAAAGGAAAGAGAAAGTGTGATGAGTCCCACTGTTGTTTTAGATAATAGACTTTATCTAAAACTCATGCAGTGTCTGGAAGAGGCCCATTGACTTTCTTCTAAAGTGGAAAGGTCAAGAATTCAAAATAGGTTTTCATATAGGCACCAAGATTCATGGTATGTGTGGTCATTTAGGCCACTTCTAGAAGTTCTTCCATTTCTTTTATACCATATGCAATGGCATGATATCACTAGGACCGAAAGGTACTACATTGCAGTTAGATGATTTAATAACTAAGGTGTTACAACTGCAGGAATCCAAAAAGAAGCTTCTTCACGTAGTAGAGGATTCCCTAGAGGAAGATGATGTGGGTATAGTGAAAGTGAGAGGTACCATCACCATAAAATTATCTTTAGTGACTAATTTATTTGATATTAGTTAATCCCATTTGGTCATATTAACACATATTGTCAAATTTATAAATCTTCTTACGAAGCTTATGTCATATGTGATGAATATTACTATTCCCATCAGAATGAAGAGAGAGAAGGGTATTTTATGTCTATATTTCATTTTCTCTCAATTAAAGTTTTAGCTTCCCTCTAATTTTTTGATTCTTGACATGAAACCTCTTAACATAATTTTTAGTACAGATTGAATGAATTATCATAAGTCCCAGATTTACTTTTATCATTGGAAAGTTTCTTTTAATATTCCTGATGAGGAGTTTCATGTTTTTTAGAGTGAATGAGACACAAGTTCAAGTATATATATAACTTATTTTCCAGATTTTGGATAGGTAATATCTAGATTTTATTTTTCTAATTAAAGTGGGAATATTTTAGTGATGATCTCTCTATAAATTTCATTGAGTTTCCCAATGTATTTCTATATGATTTTTCTAGTCTATCACTAGAACAGGAGGTGGATTTTTCCATTGATTTGGTAATTAGTAACCAAACAGTGTCCATCCCTTATTAACATTTAGCACCATATGAATTGAAATAGTTGAAATTTATTTGGATTATTTGATTGAAAAATATTTATACACCTGAGTGTGTCACCTTCAGTAGTGCCAGTGATTTTTGTAAATAGTACTGATGGAACACTTCACCATTGTGTTTATTTATAAAAAATCAATTGAGTTATGGTAAAGAACAAGTAATTATTTCCATGTATTGATGATTGGTTTGACTAGTTAAAAGTTGTGATGTTTTTCTCAAATATTGATCTTCATTCAGGTTACCACCAATTATGAATTAAAGAATCTGACATCCAAAAGACCACCTTCTGATGTAGGTATGGACATTAAAAGTATATTTTCATACCGTTTTTTCTAACCAATTATTCTACTATTTTTATGAAATTATTGAACAATATATTCCATGAGTACCTAGATTTGTTCATGGTGGTGTTTATGAATGATATATTGGTTTACACTAAGTTTATGGAGGACCATATGTTTTATTTGAGAGTAGTTCTGGAAATCTTGAGAGATCAAAAACTTTATGCCATTATAATAAAATATGTTTTTTTGGATTTAAGAAGTGAAGTTCTTAGGAAAAGTGGTCTTAGAACATGGTATTCTAGTCGATCTAGAGAACGTGAAGTTTTTTTGTACACTAGAGAAATCATGCAATGTTTTTAGGATTTGATTTTGTTTAGGTTTATTAGGGTGTTAAAATTGGTTTATTAAGATTTATTGAAACTTAATTTTTCAATGAGCTCTCTCACCCATAAGAGATTGAAGTTCATGTCAGATGTTAAATTTTAGATTTATTTTGTTTTGTTGAAGTGCTATTTGACTTCTGCACTCGTTTCGACTCTTCTAGAGTTTGGGAAGTTCTTTGTGGTATTTTGTGATGCATTCGGTTCAGGTTTGTGTTGTGTTCTTATGCAGGGTGATCATGTGATAGACTATAGTTCCAGATATCTTATGTCACACAAAAAGAACTATTCGACCCTTGATCTCGATCTTGCTTCCATGATGCACACTCATAAGAGTTAGAATAATTACCTTTTTGTAGAATTTTTTACCATTTATTCCAAACACAAATTAATGAGTTATATCTTCACATAAAAATACATGAACCTTTGGTATAGAGGATTGGTGGAGTACCAGTAATCTTTTGATTTTGAAACTCCCTACACCCCTGGTAAAGTGAATGTAGTTTTTAATTCTTTATGTTGGAAACTTATGACCTAGTCTGTGAATTAATCCTTATAAGAGTATATTTTGATGGCTATATTTTCATAGTTTAATTTGGGAGTTGGGTATGATGTGACAAAGATTGTATTGGAAAGAATTTAGTTAACATACTATCTTCTCGAGATGATTCATCATGAGTAGAATCATTAGTATGAATTCCAGGGGATTAGGGACTCTCTTTATGGTGGGGAGACCATTGGTGAGTGTAAATTCTTCTATTAGGGTGTAATATGTTTTCAGAACTAGTATGTTGAAACTTTTCCAGTGAGAAAAGTCATGATGGTGTATTTACACATTTTATAGTTGGTGGTGAAACTTAGTATAATGAAGCTGTTCTATGATATATGATGATGGTTATTGGGTCTTGGTATAATATGATAAAATTTTTGATCTTTTTTCTCACTATTATACTTATTAATAGGTCAAGGCTGAAAACCAAAACCATTGGTTTTTCTTCATCCCCTTCTCATGCCGACATGGAAGTGGGAGGTGATTTATGTGGATTTCTTGGCTGAGTTTCCATGTACATATTGAGGGAGGAATTTGAAATGGGTGTGTTTGATTGGATGACCAAATTGTCTCAATTTATTCCCTTTTATGATATAACCAATGTCAAGGATTTGGTAAGTATTTATGTGAAAGAGATTTTCAAATTTCATGGAGTTACATATGTTATAGTCTCTGATAGTGATCCCCATTTTACTTCTTGTCTTTGGAGAGTCCTCAAGGAGGTGATGAGATCCTAGGTTCTTTTGAGCATGTCACATCATCTATAGAAAGATGGTTAGACCAAATGCGCTATATAGATTCTTAAGGATATGCCTCATACTTGTATTCTTGACTTTGGTGGAACCTAGGATGACCATTTTGGAAGATTGAGTGTACCTAACATAATAGTTACAAGTATTCAATTGTAAAATCTCTTTTTAAGGCCTTTTATGGCCAACCTTGTAGAAATCCTCTCCATTGGTCAAATATTGATGAAGCTTCCTTGGTTGGACAAAGTTTGGTCCAAGAGAAAATGATAAAGAATATATTGATTCATTAGAAAGCGGTGAAAACACAAATCTTGTATAAACCCTATACGGATCATCAACGTAGGATTTTGGATTTTTCAGTTGGTGACCATGTGTTTTGGAGAATTTAACCTCATTTGGGTCAATGAGAACATGGAAAATAAAGAAATCTGGAAACAATATTTGTGGGTTCTTTTGAAATAGTTGAATGGGTTGGAAATACAGATTAATAGATAGACTTTCCATTATAGTTTACATCAATCCACAATGTGTTTCATGTATCATAGCTCAAGAAGTATCATTTCCACCCTTACCGTGACTTGAGTTGGGAAGATCTTGGTATTGAACCTAATTTATCACTGATTGAGTGTCTAGTTAAGATTGTTGATTATGAAACAAAGGTTATTCCTAATAAGACTATACATTTGGTTCATGTGAAATGGAATCATAATTTTTATTTACATGAGACTTGGGAGTGTGAGGCACTAATGAGATTGTAGTGGAATCATTATTTTGATATAGATTCTTCTTTACGTGCTTTCCAAGGACAAAAACAATTTATGGTGTGGAGGTTGTAACACCTCATTACCCACTTTAAGGTACTTCATGACCCTTGATTTGATCATACTATGATTGAAACATGTTATGGGGAGTGTTTGTTAATTTTTTGAATTTTTTTTGTTGTTTTTGGGACTGTGAACAGTTAATGTAAGGTTAGGGAAAACCATGCAGTTTGGACCAACAAATAGTGTAACCTATTTAGAGGGTTTAGATGGTGGAATGTGGTTGGCGCATGGTTAGTACTAACCATGAGGCCTCACCCTCTAAACCATGCGCCCTTATACTATGGGAGTTTTCATGGTTGATATATAGTTACGTTAATCATACATCCATAACATTCGTCACTTTTAGAATCCCAATAAAGGTGCATGGTTTTTGGTGCTTTGTTTTTTTGACTTTATTACACATTACATCACTATAGATTTATTTTTTTATGCCAATTATTTTATATAAAATGTTCATTTAAGCATGTTTTTGACATATCTTCCTTCTATGGATCAAAAATCATATTTTTATTTGAAAATTTATAATGAATTTTCATTCCTTGTTGTATTTAAACTTAACTAATAAATGGCTTAATTTTTATAGAATTGATTATGGAATAATTGGAGAGACCCTACTGGGATTCTTACCAATCACCTAACCTTAGACATCGATCATTTGTAGAGTATGTTATTCTAGGTTTAGGAAAAGGGAAATATCTACTTGGAGGTGTGGGTGTGCTTGATTAATGGATCCTAAAGTGATGTAAAAAACTTTGGGAGCTATGATATGTTCATTTCTTGGAGTCCCTAATATCTCATCTCAATAGATGTCATGTCTCCTTTTTGGATGATGTTTATTTTTGGATATTTATTTATCTATTTTTGTTACCTTTTCTCCTTGAGGAGTGTTTGACATACCAATTTTGTTTTATTTTATCTCACATTATTGTATATTTATTATTTTTTATTATGGAAAAATGATTCTCTATTACTCTTATTTGATGCTAGTTTACTATTTCCAAACTTTGGGGATCATGAACTCCCTCCAACATATGTCAGGACCATCTTGGGTATCATTGTACTAGGGTTTTTGGGCTGGTTTGAGATAGAGGAAGAGTGTGTTTCTATTACATTAAGATAAAATATCACACCATTATGTTCATTATGGAATGAAATTAGATGAAGAGGGTACTATAGATTAATGTATGACCACACTATATAAAAGAAGAACCATTATGTGGTGTCGATGAAATAAGAAGATGGAGATATATTCTCCATGATGGAATTAAATGGGTGTTATTCTCATCACTAAGATGATTTTATAATATATGTCACGCCATGAATACATAATCCATTATTTTACCATGAAAATAAAAAATGAAGTCACACTATGAGAAATTCTATCACACCATTAATTCTACAATACATGTTCTCATGTAGTCCTAGTGTTTGATTTGTAATAAAGTATTTGAGGAATATTTAAAGGAAATTACCCATGATAATCTAGTAATAAGAAAAGGTTTAGATTAGTTATATGTCTAATATGATGAATTATTTATTATTATAAATCATTTATTTAAGTTCAAAAGGCTATGAATAAAGGAGTTATGATGGACATATCCTTGTCAATTATGGATGATTTTACTCAATAGGATGAGCCAATAATCGTGGATCGATTTCAATTACCTTAAATTAAAATGGGATTACATATTCAAGAAAGAAAACTAATATCCATAAAGATGACGAGTATATTAAAATGAATAATGTAGAGCAAGAAAAATGATATTTGATACTATTATAGTCTAATATATTTTTTGATTCAAAGAAGACAAGTATAACTGAGATGATACTGCATTGATTTATTGATATGGTGTGTCAAAGAGAGAGAGATCCAAAACTGCTATGATATTAGATATTATATTTTCCAAAGATTAAAGAGTTACAACATACCTGTTAAAATATAATCCCTATTTCTTGGAGAAGAAAATGAATAAGAGAGGTTGACCTTGCTTCTAATATTAATCATACATGCCAATGAAGCTATAGAAAACACCATTATCCCTTAATATTACTACACATTTATTAAGTAGATCATATGTATTCTATTCAGTAGATAATGAAATATTTACTATCGATCTACACTAAATGGGTCATGCAAAATCTTATATTTTGTAAGGATAGTCTTGTTCGATGATATATCATGGAAAAAACACCTCAGTACTTTCATTATACCTTGTTAGTTATAGAAATATGTGGTTAATGATATAACCCTGAATGAGTTCACTTTTGATAATAAAAGTGGACCTATATATGAGTGGGATAAAAACTACCATACACTGAGGAAATAGTGTAACACCCCAATATTTTTAGAATTTATTTTATTTAAGTAATATATTCATTAGTATGTGGAATATAAAAAATCAATATTTAAGAAAATTATGATATACTATAAACATATTATTATTTAAATATAACCTTTATAGCTTAGAAATTAAATTTATGTTATGAATTAGAATAAACACACTATGAAAAATATGTATAAAGGTTTTATATTGTGAAAATTCATTGAATGGTGCATAATAAATAATTACTCAATTATTAGTAAAGTCATTTTATGCTCCAAAAATATGTTTTCTTCCAAAATGGGTTTTATTTAATGAAAATTTTAATTAAATTCTAAAATTTTTAGAAATTATATTTGATAAAATTGATATTACTTTTCAAATCATCATATAAATATTAACTTAGGATGAATTTTTGGAATTTTTTTAATTTTCTTTAATTTTTTTGGTGAATAGTAGAAAATATAATTTTTTATGAAAAATATCTGTTCTTTTTATTTATTTAAAAATATAGAAAATATTTTTTATTTTTTTTAAATTTAATTTTTTCCATTTTATTACTATAAATTGAATAAATTTCATTTTTATCAGTATTACACTTTTTATAAAATCATTTTTATACTTAAGAAGGAATTTTTCTAGAAGACAGGTTTCCTCATATTTTATGGGTTTGCTTTTAAAATAATTTAATCCACTCAGAGAAATTTAATTTTATAAAATGTAAAAAATATTTAAAAATATGATTTCAATATTTATTAATGAGGCCACATTAATTTTTGGTCATTATTAATAGTAACTTTGGAAAATAAGTTAGTTACAATGGTAAGAGTTAAAACATATTAACAAGGATAAAAATAAAATGATAAGGGTAAAAATGAAATACAAAAATACCTAATCCCTATTTATGGTACTATTTTGACCATATATCATATAATATTCAAATATGAGTCGTTTTTGGGCCATTTTACTTGAGTAAAATATTATTATATTTTAATATTTTAAATTGTTTTAAATGTGTCCTCTCCCTTACATGTAAAAGGACACCACCTCTCATGTATTCTCCACACTTCAAGAGCCTATAATGTAAGAAAATTCCAACTAATATACTTTTATATTACCCCTCCCAATATTATATAGGTATTGTATTGGTCATAATACCTTCCAATTAATTATTTAGATAAAAAATTAAGTAAATGGTTTGAAAAAGGCGTATTGTTTTTAATCAAGTGTTTTTTTATTTTCTAGTTTAACTCCATAAAACCTATAATAACCATTGTGAAATAATAAAATCCATATATCTCATATAATTTAATTTTATTAGGTTTATTTTATATCACTATTTCATCTATATATCCATCTAATAAAAAATAAAAACATCTTTCGTGCATATGTGCAGACTACCGGCTCACGAAGATGATATATTTAATTTTTCATTATCGAATGATATGTATGGTAATTATAATGGATAAAAATGAAATAATTTTATATAGATGATATAAAGTTTAATATTTAATTATATATATATATATTCAATTTTTTTACCGTTGAAAAATAAAAGAAAACATCAGTCATGCATACGTGCAGACTAAGGCCTCACGAATTAATGTATTTTACTTTTCATATCTTCCTAACAAAGAAAATTATATATATGTGAATTTAAATAAACAATTTTATATTTTTGATATAATTATTAATAATGAAATATAAAATAATACATACATTGTTTCCATCATGTTTTTTTCAAATGAAAAGTTTACTAATGCATATGTACGGACTACCATCACCATGTTGTAATAGAATTATTTTTTCATAACCACATTTCATGGTTGGTTATAAAAGTATTAATATAATAAAATTATAATTATAAATTAATTAATATTGTTGAATTGATATAGCAATGATCCATTTTATCATTGTAAACCTACAAAATTCATTCTGGACTTATTAACCAAACATCCTCAAAACTTCTCAAGTAAACATAATAAATTAAGTGATTAAGTAATAAATGGTAATAAGTGAAATAAAAAAGGAATAATAAAAAGAAAAATTAATATGAATTTTTTTTAAGAAGGTAAATAATTTATAAAAATGTATTATTTTGAATGTTAAACAACTTATGTGATGAGTCATACTTGAGGTAAGGTATTTCATGTCTATGTTCCCTTTCTTAAAGGCTTAAAGCTATTTTCACCACATGTTTTATTTTTTTGTGATGTATAAACATACTTAGGGATTTATTATAGAATCATATTATAAAAATTAATGTTTTTAAAAATAAATTCAATGTTTCTTCCTTTAATGTTTGATTGGTTCAAAAGGTATCATGTCATAAGGAATATTATATCTTAAAACATAGTTTTAATATTTTTAATGATTTTTTTAATATTTTTCTTAAATTTTCAAATTATTTTATGGATGTTTAAATATTTAATGAAATCAATTAAATAGGTCATTTTATGACTCCTATATATTTCATAAAAAGACCATATAGAGGTATCTTCTTACATAAATCATATTGAATATTTGACTTTATTTATAAAGTAAAAAAGGAATGTTTTTAACATTTAAAACATCAATGTATTTTTCCAATATTAAAATGGTTATTTTATATTTTTATTCCATTAAAATCTTCAAAATTTTCATAAAATAAAACCCCTTATTACCATTATTTTAGGTATTTTAGTTTTGAAAATGGAGTTTTAAATTAAAGGGATATATTAATATCCAAAAATGTTTTACTTATGTCTTAAAAAGTATATTTTTATTCATTTGATGATGGAAATGAAATATTTTATGTGTTTTTTGTATGTTATTGTTCTTCGAAATTGATTATGTTAAGGGTGATCCTGATATAACTGTCCAATGCATTGGGTAATGATTATTTTCCCTAGAGAATTATGATTAATGTAACTAATTATGTCATTCAACATATACAGGTTATTATAAGGGTTCTTGTAAGGGTTCCATGAATATGATTTACTAACAAAATTTACATAACTTTATATTTCTTATAAATTAATTCTCTTCAAAATCATTTGATTTCATAGGTTAATATAATCACTATATATATAAAGGAATAATAATGAACTTTAAGGCTAAAAGTTATGTTTTTTATGAAAATATTTTTCATGGGTTGTCATTTTTTCTATGAGATCCTCATGATTATGATTTTTATATTATGATTTATTTTAAATTATATATGAAAAACATTGGGCAGTAAATCTAATTTTGTGTTTATGTAAATGATTATTTGATCCCAAGGTTTATTATGTTAAATGAAAACATTATTATAGTATCACATGGTTTTAATGGAATACAGGTCTTTAATTATTTTATATCCCTTATTGAGATTTATCTTTATCATCCCATATTTTAAAATGTTTTTAATAGGTTTTAAGAATTATTAGGAATAATTGTGAGTCAATTTGAAAATCATGATAATTGTTCATGAAAAGTAAACATGATTCCTTTTTAAAATTAATGTATTATTAAAAAAATACACAATGTGTAAGTGTAAACTTTGAAATGTTTAGGTTAGTTATATAAGAGTTATAACCTCAATTATTTGGAACTATAAAAAAAATATCCTCAAAATATAAGAAAGTGAAACCCCTGTTATTAATCATTTAAATATGGGGTTTTATGGTATGTGTACTTTTATATTATCATCAATATTGGTGAAAAAACTTGATAATATATATTGGTATCCCCCATTTTATTACTTTTATTCTTTAATACAATCATTAAAACCAAAAAATGAGAAAAGGGGGAGAGATCCATTCATTAAATAAGTGCAAAGATAATTATGGTAAAAGGTTTTACTTAGAAAAATGTCACAAATACTAATTCACCTCCCCATTCAGTGTGGGACATATCCCAAGTGTTATTAATAGTTGGTATTAGAGTATTAGGTTCCATTAATGATTTTATTTCCATAAATTAAATTATTTAAGGATTTGAGTTTTAAATCTATATTTCATGAGGCTTTATAAAGTATGAATTTTAAGAATTAAATGAGTTCATTATCAAATAAACCATGGATTTTATACCTTATTTTACATTAATAAATTAAAAGGAAAGGAAATAAAAAAATTATAAATTAATTATAAAAATAAATAAAAAAACAATTACTCTCTAATAGTTTAATGTATCTAAAGTTGATTATAAATATATTATTTCTATTGATAAAATTTATCACAAATATACTTGTGCTGAGAAGGCAGAGCACTTATACAAAGGGGATAAGAAGTCAATTTCCCCATTTTATAATCATGAAGAAGATAAATATATTATAGCGGAATATGAACTAGTGGTTGAAACTACTACCAAAGATATGGAAAATAAATTAATCTCAAAAAGTTCAATGAATTCATGAAAATTAGTGGTAGTTGAAATATTTTTCAACAAATATCCTAAATAAGTAACAATCACTAGTGGGTAAGTTCAAATATGTAATTATTTAAAGGATTAGTAAAATAGCGCATTAAAGGAATTTTTTCTTAACTTTTACACAAAATTAGTCAGTTTTAAACGATTGGATGAAAAGATCACTCAGCATGAGTAAGACTCATAATGTTTAAAACAAACCTTGGAACAAAGAGTATTAACATGTGGAAATCTTTCCAAATTGGTAGAAGCCATAAATTTAATGAATCAAGATATTTAATAAAGTTGATCTTGATTTGAGAAGGAGTATCTTTATACAGTTAATGAGTTAGAGAAACCAAGAAAGGGCTTGAGGAAATTATCAATGAGTTAGAATAAGTAATTTCTTTAAAGGATTCCAAATCAAGGATAAAAAATATTATTAATGAGAATGATATATCTTTATAATAAAATAACGATACACATGAAAAAAAATTATAATATTGAAAATACTTCAAAGATAGATTTATATAAATAGAGTATGAAGAAAATATAATCAATATGAAGTTTCTTTAATTTTTTATTAAACCTAAAAACATAGAAGTGGAAAATGATGAGTCTTGACAATAAAATTAATATATAATTGTTTCAAAACATACTTCAAGGAGTAGTATTATAAAAAAGGCCTCTATTTCATAGGGAAAATATATTGATATCATATAATAATATATCTCTAGATATTTTAATGAACATGGAAACATCCACTGTAAATAAATATTTCATACTAATTGTGGATACATGTACATTAGAGGTTAAAAAACAATTTATAAAAATGGATAAGGGACTCACATTATATATGTGGACAATACAAGAAAGTGTGACAAAATTTTTTCTCTAATAGAATCTTAATGAGTTCAGATAAAGGTACAAAAATATTAAACTGAAAAGGTTTTCGAAAATAATGTTAAAAAACTGTAAAATATTTTTTGGATATAACTAGTTATAAAATGTTCAGACATAAGTCACATGATAGCTAGAATATCATGTAAAATCATGAAAGAAACATTAATCATATATCAAAGTTGTCCAGGACTAATATGAATAAAATTACCTAAAATAATGATCAAATTCTATTTATAATTTTTTTTTGGAAGATTGGGGAACTTCTATGGAAAATGCAATGAGAATGGTCATTGTGTAAATGAATGCTTTGAAATATTAACCATGTTTATATTAATGGAACATTAATAAATAAGTAATGATATTAATAAGTTATAAAATTAGATATGTGATTTATCCTTGTGTAATAAATAGAAGAATAATTATTTTTAAAATAAATATCAGGAATTCTTAAAAGGATTATAAACCTAAGAGAAATATTTGTATCTATTATAAAAGTAGGAAAATTATTGACTATTGAAAAAAACCCACGAGTTTTAGAATTTATAGATGTATTCTAATTAAAAATACAGAATAAATAAAATAATGAAATATGAGTATTAGTTTTATGGATGAAATTACTGAGAAATAAAGTGGATATTTTGTGAAAGATGAGCATATTTATAATTAATATTTTATGATTTTGATAGATCAATTGGATAAATAAATACAAATGGATAAGGAATAAGGTAAGGTAAGTGATATAGGTAAATCAATAGTTCCACATGAAAAAATAAAATATCATGAGAGGTTGTGAAGAGGTGATTATCCATAAAATCACGAAAATCTATCTGAAAGGTGTAAAAAGGATAGATATATTTAAATGGATTTCTTAATAATGATTCTAGTCTGTGTGAAACAAACTAATGATGTTGAATCTTACACCTAGAGTTGCATGTTATAAGAGGATTCATGATTACATGGAGATATCACATAAGGATATTGTTGTAAAAGGAATGAAACCAATGTTATCCATGTTTTTTATTTGAAATTATAAGAGAGAAATCCTCAATATTTCACCCAAACATAGATCTTGAAATATAAGTGTATTAGAGTTATGAAACAATTATTAAAATTTTCTCTCTCATTATATAGAAAAGTAGTTCCTCCTTATTCACATATATTAGGGTTTCTATTTTTATGAAGAGAATTGAAATAATTTTATCCGTTCGAGGAGAGAACTAAATAATTGAGAAAGAGAGCCTAATTATTCCAAATTTGATAGAAGTTACCATAAAATAAGTGATCTAAAATTTGATTTCATGAAGTATTTTTTAGGAACAAAGTCCTACCATGATAAAATAAAGATTGATTTTATCCCTTTTGGGGGAGAATCATTAGATAAATTACCTGAAACTACTATTTTATTTCGATTTAGAAATATATAACTGTGCTTCAAATGTATCATTAGAGTGGTATGTGCAGAAATTACTATATCTCTATCTTATAAGTACGAATTCTAAAGCTAAGGGGGATAATTTGAATTGATCAATGAAATAAATGTGGGATTTTTATAAGTTTTGGGATAGTTTATAATACTAAACCTTCCATCTCTATTTTATGTTTTTAACGTACGTGTTAATACGAGTGAATAAATTTTGGTTGAATACTTCATGAATATATTAAACTATTGAATCAGAATGAAAATGAATGTGAATATACTATAAGAAAATAATTTGAGTTGGTATCATATTCCATTACATTATGACAAACTTTTCTTTATAGACTATATCCTATGGTTTTCAACATCAATCTTGGATCATGTAGAGTTTTAGTATAAAAAATGATGGAACTTTGATTTAAGTGAATTGATACCACCATTAATAAAAGTTCATTTAATTAATTGTTAATAAGAGGGATAGAGAAGAAATTTGAAAAATAAACATTGATAAGCATTTTAAATGTTAGTATTGAAAAAATGAAAAGGGTATGATTGTTGAACCCACTTTTTTATTTTTTCAATTCATTTTCATTGAGAATGAAGATAATTTGTCATTATGTTAATATATATTGATGAATATAATACTGATTGAGTTATGTACCTAATACATATTATCTATAAGAAATTATTTGAGTGAATTAGAGAATAACTTGTATTATGGTGTTGGAATATGTAACTGAGATTCTATCAAAATATATTTGATAAATAATATTTAATTGAATAATATATAAAATCACGATACAACTAAAGTATTTTTATGTATAATTAGAATGGAAAAAGTTTTGATTTTTACATTATTAATGTAGTTCTTAGATATGAATTTAACCAAAAAATAATGATGAAGATACTTGGATGTTCATTAGAAAATATGTTAAAAAGATTTGAGAACCATGGTATAAATTTAAGTAATCAAGTAGATTAAGTTAATTTCCCAAGAATGGCATCTTTATCAATTGATCTACAAAAAAAGTATAAGATGAGGAGAACCACATTGAATCTTGGAAATGAACTGTAACTATGGAGAAGAAATTAAAGTAAGTTGTTTCTATTTAATATGGGTTGTTGCATCTAATTGATTAATTTATATACAATAATAAATAGAAAAGTGTTTTAGTTTCTATAAACACTTTATGACGATTTTTTCATTATTAATGTTTAGAAAAGGTTATTGAAGATAATATGAATGATTCTTATTAGATGTAACATTCTAGCCTGATGATACCTTGATAGTTTCCAGGATTAGTAAGTTGTGAGACATTATAACCACTCCCCTATATTCTAGATTCCCTCAAATAGAGTCAATAAACTAATATATATACAGGGAGTACCTTTGGTTGAATCATAGAAAAATAAAAAATGAAAAAAAACTAAAAAATATCCCTAAAATTGCATCAAAGTTGAAAAATCAGTAAGAATATTTCAAAAAAAAAATAACTTTCATCATATAAACTCATGCTCATGTGAGAATAAAAAATTGATCACCCACTAGGCTGATCATACATAAAAATAGATAAAAAAATTAAAAATAAACATAGACCTTACAATCATCCCCAAGCCATACCTCATCAATGTATCCAAACCAGTCATCATTATTTAGTATATTCAACTACACATCAAGTGTTTTAAACTAAAATATAATAAAAAGTATACACATAAATCAAGGTTCACATGAAGGGTATGATAAATACATATTATTAGGGTACCATAATGTTCCCCTTGTTAATTACATCATATATGTTTATGCATGTCAAGAATAAAAATGAAACAAAAGCATGTCAGATATAACTTTCGTACCATTATAGTATGAATCCGTTGGCATCAAGTCATTGTGTTCATACTAGGAAACCATGAAACCTAATCACACCAGCTTTTATGTAATGAAATAATCCCATTATCTCGTCTACTCATGTCCGATTCTAATCTCGTACCCAAAGACCATGGTTAAGAATTGTCCAAAATGATAACCCATACCTGAAGAATCAAGATAGGAATCATCCAAAACATAAAACCACCACCATATGGAATATGGTTTGGTATTACATCCAAATCGTGACTCTCTACCTTAACAATCAAGATAAGTTCCCTCTTCCATTGCTCGCATCATTCCAAAACCCTAGCATCACACTAGGGGCGGACCACTATCACAACACAGGCCTACTCTAGAAAAGGTCCAATATGAAGACCCTAACCTCTAAAGGAACGATAAACATCATATAAATAAGGGATCTATAACTTCCATGATAGTGTAGACACAACTATCTCAGTCATGGGGAAACTAAGATACATGATATTGTCTCTCACTATGGGAATATCTTATCACACGTTCATAGTCAATCACACACATGTAATCTCAAACAAGGTTGAAACACATCACACAATATCACCAGATCACTGCCTGGGTGCTAGTAACTCAGACATAGCCCTGTATCCAACTATATATTGTCCCACTCATTAGGTCATCCACTAGGGTTATTTTTACCTATAATGGTATCTACTCAATGATTCCATTATGCACCCATAAACCATTGGTGAAACCACAACCCACATGGTCCCTTGACCTAGACCTTTGACACCTAGTCAAAAATCATCAAACCCTCATCACTTCTGGTCCCACTACTTAGAGACCATCTCAATATATCTCACTCCAATCCCATCAGAAACCTAATTCCATGTCCTAAATAAATTCAACAACCCCTAAAAAGTTCCTGGAAAAGTCTCGATGACTTTCTTATATTGTGGAAAGCCTGGGAATTTGAAATGAGTTTTCACTAAGGCACCTAATATATGTTGTTCCTATAGATTCTTGGGTCACTTGAAGATTTATATATATTCTATACTCTAAATAGTGGCATGTGATCATCAAATCCAAAAAATAATTTAGTGAAATTATAATCTTAAACATCCAAGGGGTTCCAGCCATAAGCATCTAGAATAAAGCTTCTTCGTGCTTCGAAAGAGTCTCTAGAGGAAAATGATATAAGTGTAATGACTGTGAGAGGTACCATCACTATATCTTCATCTTTAGTGACTTCTTTATTGGATAATGGTGAATCTTATTGGTTTATATCTACATGTATTGTGAACCTACTAAATCTTCATACAAATATATTAGCTTATTTGATGGACATTACTACACCCCTCATAATAAAGACAGAGTAGTTTCTTCGTTGTCCAACTTATGTCTTCTATTTATCGGAGATTGATATTATTTTTTATTTTTTGGTTCTTGACATGAAAACTATGGATTTTATTTTTTGGATGGATTGAATAATTTATAAAAATTCCCAAATTAATTTTTATCTTTGAAGGGTCTCCTTTAATACACATTATAGAGTGTTCCATGAATTTCAGGGATAATGAGACCTAAGGTCAAGTAGAGTTGGAACTTTTTATCTAGATTTGGGGAAAGTAGTATCAGCGTTTCATTTAGATATTGAGCTGGAATCCTTGAGTGATGATCTACCATCAGTTTTAATTGAGTTTCCCAATGTTTTTTGTAACGCCCCGACCCCAGTTACCCAGATTCAGTGCATTATTTTAATACATTGACATGATTACAAGGAATCAATTTTCGAAGGACCCATCGGTTTGGCAGTCTTGGAAAATAGATTATATACATGAATGTTACATTAAACTTCATAACATAAAAAATATCATAAATAATCCTTTATGAATTCCATTATTCCATTGGATTAACCCTACATATCAATCACAATACACTTCTTGGAATCCAGGAAAAAATAAAACATAGAAATGGGTGAGCTCAGATGCTCGGTAAAGATAACAATACAGCAGAAACTTTCATAAATAAGCATAAACATTTTAGGCAATGTATAACTAAAAAAAAGCCTTTTAAACATGAACTTCAGCATAATATGGAAAAAATAAAATGATGTAATTCCATCTAATTATTCACATGGATATTGTACTATTTGAATAATCACATGCAATATCACTAACCACTTTTATACTGATGGAATGCATAATGCCAGACTATCATAACCACATAGTCAAGGCCTTATGCCAAGACTACAAATAATATTTTGTCAAGGCCTTGTGCCAAGATACTAGTTTGTCTCATGAGACCTACCGATGCATCGAGAAGTTATATTGGTCTCCACCCATCACTTATTAAGTCCAATGCATTCCTCATATGAACAGGTTTAAACATAACATAAACATTCATATTAAAACTATCATAAAAAATGTCAATACTTTCTCCATAAACCATGAATGGTATAAAAATAACACAACCATATTCAATCATATCACAAAACCCTCAATACAATATGGAAGTTCTGTATTATAATAAATCAACTTCAAATAAGCTTAAAATCAATCAAAGGATGTTGACATAGATGAAATCAAAACTATTTGAGAAAAATATCTCTTTTTTTGAAATCATTTAAAAGTAAAATAATTATAAAAGAAAAAATTTACTTTGAAAATATTATTATAATCTTTTAAGGGAAGATTCTGTGATTTTATAATGGCGGAAAATATCTGCACCCTCCATATAAGTTAAAAAAGACATTCTTACCTTAATTTTGTCAAAAAGGTTAAAAATGATCTTATTTGGAAAACGATAGAAAGATTCCTTTCAAACCATTTTATAAAAAGTCAAAAAAGGGTATAAATGACTTTAACCCATAGTCTAGTAAATAGTAAAAATGTTTTGAAATACATTTTTAAGAAACATGGATGTGGATGATAAAGAGTTCTCAGTAGATAATTACGTATAAACAACCTCAGATAATGAAGAGATTGTGAAATAAATACTTACAAATTTGGTAACTTACAAAACATACACCCCATGAAAGAGGTATCATACAATGAATATGTAAATACACATAAATTAAAGTTTATTACACAAATAATACAATTATGGGAAGTACATACACCACAAAAAAGGTAATAGTGGCAATATGGCATGAATCTCACAAGAATAAGGAGTGAGATGAAAACCCCTTACCTTGCACTTTCCTTTAGTCGAGGGTACGTTTAACATCCTGTATGAAGATCGTAGTATGTTATTAAATTATACCAGAACCATATTAATATTTATGATATCATATATTATTCATTTATGACTTTATACTACCCATTTAGTAATAATTTCCATGTTAAATTAACATTCTGAGTAATAATCGCTTTCTTTATCGTATGTGTTTTAACTTGTTACTCTTGATTGTATCACTTTGATCATGATTTAAATACTTCCAGAATATGAAAAATGATTTATATATCATATATATTTAAAATATAAATATGTATAATAGAAATATATATGAAATGGAAAACACCGTTTATGGAGACGGTAGTCTATACATACGCATAAACGTCGTTCTCATTTCCATAACGTATTGAACGGAACTAAGTGAATAAAATATATGTAAGTACATATGTATATGTAAATATTTATATCTCCAGTATAATTATTATGTCATATATTAAAAACATATTAGTAATATATATTTTTATAATCGTCGATGAATGGTGAATGAAGAAATGAATCTCATCGCGTCGTGGAGACGGTAATCTATACGTACGCACGAGTGACAATATCATTTCCTTAAAAGTGTGGAATTGGATGGTATATTAATTTTACAGAGACATTATCATGTTATTTTCATTATTTATATACATATTACTCATCATTATATCCATCCAAATAACATAGTGTTGAATAACAAATTACACCACGACGTGGAGACGGTAAGCCGTACGTACGCACGCATGGTGACATTATCATTTATAAGATGGATAGAATAATGAATATAGTTGTGAAATATTTATAATAACATCATGGTATATATAATATACTGGAGTTATTATTTTAGGATAGAAATAAAAAATAAAAAAGAAGTGGAAGAAGAAAGGAACTTGAAAGAGGGTGGTGAAAACATTACCTCTTCTTCGGGTTCTTCCTTTTGATTTGATCAAAAGGGCTCCATAGGTTGGATTTATGATCAAACTAAGGCCTCTGGGTTGAATTTATGGAAGTTGAGAGAATATTAGGGCAGTTTTTGGCCAAACCAAAAGGCTTTGAAGATGTGAATTAGAGAGATGGGGGAGTGCCTTTTTATAAGAGGGGTGAGGGGCTTCTTAGGAAAAACTTAAAATATTATTTTATAATAAATATATATTCGGTTTATAATGGTTCCAAAGTGACTTATTTCTAGGAAAAGGTGGGGATGGGTCGAAATCCTTTCAACCAATAGATTTTATACAGTTTTGGGTCACTATATTAACCTTATCATTTATATTTAACTCTTAGTTAAATAGTTTGACAT
Source organism: Viscum album (assembly GCA_963277665.1). Taxonomy (NCBI): domain Eukaryota; kingdom Viridiplantae; phylum Streptophyta; class Magnoliopsida; order Santalales; family Viscaceae; genus Viscum; species Viscum album. Next base: position 83,174,861 of record OY728140.1, on the reverse strand, counting down.
TTACCATGTCTCTTTGTATTTTTATATTATATAGTTAATAAAATTACTATAAACATCCAAGACACCCCAAGTGGTTCATTAATGATACTAATATCATTATATAAGTCCTTTGGCCAAACCTTATATTTTTAGGAATATTATATCAATTTATAATATAATATTTATTTTTGAAAATCCTTTATGTCAATTTTGACACTATTTAATAATTGATTTTTGTTAAAGTCTTAAAAACTTTATAAATTCTAAAACAATTTATTTAAGAAACCCTAACCTGTAATAGTAACCTATAAAATTCGTGGATGTCATAAAAACTTTGAAATTATATTTATTTTTATATTTATGATACCATATATTTGATTCTTTTATTAATAAGGTAATTATTTCATCATCATTGTGTCATAAATAAATTTAATTATTTAAGGTATAAAAATTATAAATAAAATAAAATTATTTAGGAAGTCTTTTTATATTTCTAATTAATATTTATAGTCAAATTTATCTTATTTATAACCCTATATTAAAAATGGTTTAGTTAATAAACTTTGAATTTAACACTTTTAACTCTTCTTTAAATTAAATAAAAATAAATGTCCTAATCTAATAAAAGTGGACCTAAATGGTCATATTTTATTCCTAAGGTTGTTTTTGGTCGAATTAAACTTATCCAATAGAATTAGGACATGTTTTAGGGTAATAATAATATCATTTTTACCCTTAATTACCCTATTTACTTTTTACCATGGTAAATAAAAGTAAAAAGTTACTATTCACCCAAAAAAATTATCTTATTAAACCATATTTTACTCCTTTATATTAACCATGTCTCTAGGATTTTTGAAATTCAACTCACAGAAGCGGTAAAATTAAGTTTTATGTGAATTTACAAATTCTTCTAGGAGGTGGGTAAAACACGGTGAAAAGTTCAATAAAATTTTTATATATCTAAAGTTATTATAAATTGACTCTAATAAATTACATTGAACTTATATAAGTATTATGTATCTATTTTGACCTAAAATTAATTTAAATAAAATAAATAATTATTTAAATAAAAAAATCAGTTTTAAATTATAACTCAGTGTTTTTCACTATTCATCAAAAATTAAAAGTTTTCAGAAAAATACCAAATATTTACCCTAAGCTAATTTTAATATTATGAATTAAATAATGAAGTATATTTTTCCAAATTCAAACCATAGAAGTTGCATTTATTAGTTTAAAATTAATTCCCGCTGTCAAAACCAAAAGACGTATTTTTAAGAAATAATAACTATCCGAAGTTTGACACTTGTTTATGTCCAATTTCAAAGTGAAATTACTTACAATGACCATTATTGGATTAAATGGTAAAAATATAATCTATTTATACTTCCAAACCATTAAAATGTATAATTTAACACTATGAATTATTTTTATTAAAAAAGATGTTTTCTTTTAAAATATAGTATTTTTCACTATTCACCCAAATATGAAAGTTATCAGAAAAACACCAAAACTTTACTGAAACAAAATTCTTCTATCCCGATTCTAAATAAGAGGTTTATTTTGTAAAATTGAATATATAAAAGTTTCAAATATTGGATTTAAAAAGGCTTCGCCATTAAAAGGCGGTAAAATTTAATTTTTTGAATAATACTTCTTTTATCCGAAAAAAATGAATTTGTTCTTAAATTATGTCTAAGAAACTCATAATATGGATTCTAAAATTATAAGTATTACATAAAGTTAAAAATTTAGTTAATACTATTCATAACCGCTTTTGAACGTCTAGTTTGGTAAGTGGTGGTTCGCTTGAACTCGGTGTGGCGTGTAGTGCATGTTATTGAATTACTTTGAAGAAATAACACACTATGAAATATTGGGGTGTTAAATTCTCCCCTAATTCAATAAATTGTGTCCTTGAAATTTGAAATTGTTCTTCAAAAATAAAATGTTGAAAATAGAAACCACCTTTGTGGAAAACCCACATCGGAAATTGGGTTAATAAAATTTAGTCTTAACAAGAGGGAAAGAGAAATTAAAGGGTCACCACCAAATTATGATCTTGATTAGGAGAACATTAGTGGAAATTAGAGACACATAATTGGAGGGAAAACGTTAATATTTATAGGGAGTGATTAAGGTCATCAATCACAAACAAGTGTAAAATTGAGGGCCTTAAAGCCATCAATCTATGATGATTTAAAATATCATCGGTTAAAAATAAGGTATTAAGGTAACACATTTTTCGTTTTATGATTCCTTCCCTAAAGTTTACGAATATAATAAGAAAAAAAATATATATACCTGACAATTATAGTTTCATCCTTCAACTAATTCCTACCAAAAGTTCATATTTCATTCCAAAATATTTCAAAAATATTTGATTTATCCTAATCGTATAGGGTTCCAAAATAATGAATTTATAATTCAATTTTCAAATATTAAAAAAAACTACATTATACAAACCAGGACATCACGTAGGCCAGTGGTAGGTGATACACCCTTGTCGCCCTTCGATTGCGGGTTCCAGTCTCACGACCTTGCCAGACGCGACGGGTTGCCGCCCGGCCTCCGGGTTGTCCTTTTTATGGAAATCCAAAAATAATCTCAAACTAAACTTATCCAAAATACTTCTGTCCAAACTCATAGTCCAAAATCTATAGGGAAGATAAACACAATGAAGATATTTTTTTCTACGGAATAACATGTGAACACCTTCATCATTTATTGTTTTAAAATACACCAACATCCTAAATTACCATAAAACCTTATTGATTACATTCATGCTCCATTATTCATTATAGAGAACTGGATATACTTATTCTATCCAAAAATGTTGTAAACTCAAACAATGATGGAATATACAAATCATTAATCAGTTTCAAGGTAGTCAAGAATATCCAATATAATTTATCCAAATCAATCATGTATTATTCAAAAATCACTACCTCAGTATCAGAACCATGTTATGGTTTATATTTATCTCAACCATATATTTTCCAAAAATTTAACCTCCTATTGAGTCACTTTTCTTGGTTCCACACAATCTCAAGTCCTTAATGAAATAGTACTATAGTACAATCCTTATATATTCCATAATTATTATAACCAGTACATCGTTGATACAACACTCAAATGACATAATTATTTAATAACAACATAAGAACTCTAATCATTCCTCCTCATAGGTGGTAGTATCATAACATGATTATTATCCAATAGAATCATTTGGGTCATACTCTGATGATTTGAACATTGGTTTGCATAGTGTCCCAAATCCTTGAAGATGAAACATTGTACATTTGAAACCTTTTTCTCACCCTTGCAGTCACGTACTTGGTGTCCTTCTCCTCTACACTTATAACAAACTACCATTCCCTTCAGGAAAGTTCCAGGGTGTTTCTTCTCACAGTTATCACATATGGGAAACTTATTCTTTTCCATCTTCCTTTTATCCATCTTTCTCTCTTCCATCCTTTTCTTCTCTTGCTTCCCTTCAAAGCCATAGGACTCAGAGAATTATTTTTAGTTATCTTATTAACACATGATACTATTTCTTCATATGTTGATAATACATGGGAGACTATTTTCCTTATTAATGTTGGATTAATACCATGAAAGATATGATCGTTATTACTCTTTGGATCATACATAATTCTAGAGTTCACATTCCTTCAACTGGGCACCATTTCTATACAATGGCATAAACTAGGTCAGTTTATGAATTGCAATGAATAATTCCAAACTTGTAAAATACCTAACATAAATTGAACAGTTTATGGATATAATACATAAAAATATTTTCTTTGAGGAGGCATATACTCGTAGATCCTTTATAATGATTTGTAAAGAAAATGAGAATTATCCTAAGCATATCCCTCGGGAGTGTCATAACCAAGAGTGCAGCAAGGCCCATTATCGTGCACCAGTTCCCATTCGAGTCTAGCTCAAAGCGGTGTTTTCGGATTTTACCCCTAGGTACATCTTTTCCAGAGCTGCCTCCAACTACTCGTATCCAGACAGGGATGTATTTACTTGGAAAAATCACAAAATCTCTACATTACCAAAATTCTAGGAATTTATTCTATACTAATCCTCAAAGTTTATCTGATGTCTTTGTGCTCTAATCAGAGTTTATCTAAATCTAGCTTCCAATGTTATTACTAAACTTACTCTGATACCAACTGTAATACCCCGACCCCAGTTACCCAGAGTCAGTGCATTATTTTAATACATTGGCATGATTACAAGGAATCAAGTCCCAAATGACAGATCAGTTTAGCAGTCTTGGAAAATAGATTAAATACATTAATGTTAAATTACACATTATAACATACAAAACAACATAAATAATCCTTTATGAATGCCATTAGTCCCTTGTCTTAACCCTGCATATAAATCACAATACATTTCATGGAATCGTGGGAAAAATAAAACATAGAAAGGGGTGAGCTCAGATGCTCAGTAAGGATAACAATACAACAGAAACTTTCATAAATAAGCATAAACATTTAAGGTAATGTATAACAAAAACAAAATCCTTTTAAACATGAACTTAAGCATATTATGGAAAAAATAAAATGAAGTAATTCCATCTACTTATTCACATGGATATTCTACTAGTCGAATAATCACATGCAATATCACTAACCAATTTCACAATGATGGAATGTATAATTCCAGACTATCATAACCATATAGTCAAGGCATTGTGCCAAGAATATAAATAAGATTTTTTCAAGGCCTTGTTCCAAGACACTAGTTTGTCTCATGAGACCTACCGATGCATCTAGGAGCTATAGCGGGCTCCACCCGTCACTTATTAAGTCCAATTCATTCCTCATATGAACAGGTTTATACATAACATAAATATTCATATTAAAACAATCATACAAAATGTAAATACTTTCTCCATAAACCATGAATGGTATAAAAATAACACATCCACAGTCAATCATATCAAAAAACCCTCAATACAATATGGATGTTTTGTATCATAATAAATCAACTTCAAATAAGCTTAAAATCCATCAAAGGATGCTTATATAGATGAAATCAAAACTATTTTAGAGAAATATCTCTTTTTTTGAAATAATTTAAAAGTCACATAATTATAAAATAAAACATCTACTTTGAAAATATTCTTATAAGATTTTAAGGGAAGCTTCTGCGATTTTATAACAGTAGAAAATAGCCGCACCCACTGTATAAGTTAAAAAAGAAATTCTCACCTTAATTTTGTTGAAAAGGTTAAAAAGGACCTTGTTTGGAAAACGATGGAAATATTCCTTTCAAAAAATTTTATAAAAAGTTAAAAAAGGTTATAAATTACTTTAACCCATAGTCTAGTAAATAGTAAAAATGTTTTTAAATACATTTTTAAGAAACATGGATGTGGATGAAAAAGAGGTCCCAGTAGATAATTACGTATAAACAACCTCTGATAATGAAGAGATTGTGAAATAAACCCTTACCAATTTGGTAACTTAGGAAACATACACCCCATGAAATAGGTGTCATAAAATGTATATGTATATACACATAAATTAAAGTGTATTACACAAAGAATACAATTATGGTCAGTACATACACCACACAAAAGTTAATAGTGTAAATATGGCATGAATCTCACATGAATAAGGAGTGAGATAAAAACCCATTTCCTTGCAATTTCTTTTAGTTGAGGGTACGTTTAACATCCTGTATAAAGACCGTAGTATGTTATTAAATTATAACAGAAACATATTAATATTTATGATATCATACATTATTCATTTATGACTTTATACTACCCATTTAATAATAATTTCCATGTTAAATTAACATTCTGAGTAATAATCGCTTTCTTTATCGTACGTGTTTTAAATTGTTACTCTTGATTGTATCAATTAGATCATGATTTAAATACATACAGAATATAAAACATGATTTATATATCATATATATTTAGAATATATATATGTATAATAGACATATATATGAAATGGAAAACACCGTTTATGGAGACGGTAGTCTGTACATACGCATAAACGTCGTTTTCATTTTCATAACGTATTGAACGGAACTAAGTGAATAAAATATAAGTAAGTACATATATATATATATATATAAATATTTATATCTCCAGTAGAATTATTATGTCATATATTACAAACATATTAGTAATATATATTTTTATAATCGTCGATGAACGGTGAATGAGGAAATGAATCTCATCACGTCGTGGAGATGGTAATCCGTACGTACACACAAGAGACAATATCATTTCCATAAAGGTGTGGAATTAGATGGTATATTAATTTTAAAGAGACATTATCATGTTATTTTCATTATTTATATACATATTACTCATTATTATATCCATCCAAATAACATAGTGTTGAATAACAAATTACACCACGGCCTGAAGACGGTAAGCCGTATGTACGCACACATGGTTCCATTATCATTCTTAAGATGGATATAATAATGAATATAGTTGTGAAATATTTATAATAACATCACAGTATATATAAGATACTGGAGTTATTATTTTAGAATGGAAATAACAAATAAAGAAGAAGTTGAAGAAGAAAGGAACTTGAAAGAGGGTGGTGAAAACATTAACTCTTCTTCGGGTTCTTCCTTTTGATTTGATCAAAAGGGCTCCTTGGGTTGGATTTATGATCCAAATAAGGCCTCTAGGTTAAAGTGATGGAATTTTATAGAATATTTGGGTAGGGTTTGGCCGATCCAAAAGGCTTTGAAGATGTGAATTAGAGAGAAGAGGGAGTGCCCTTTTATAACAGGGGTGAGGGGAATCTTAGGAAAAACTTAAATTATGATTTTATAATAAATTTATATTCGGTTTATAATGGCTCCAAAGTGACTTATTTAGGGGATAAGGTGGGTAATGGTCGAAATCCTTTAAACCAATATATTTTATATAGGTTTGTGTCACTATATTAACCTTATCATTTATATTTAACTCTTAGTTAAATAGTTTGACATTTACCATGTCTCTTTGTATTTTTATATTATATAGTTAATAAACTTACTATAAACTTCCAAGAGACCCCCAAATGGTTAATTAATAATACAAATATAATTATATAAGTCCTTTGGCCGAACCGTAGATTTTTAGGAATATTATATCAATTTATAATATAATATTTCTTTTAAAAACTCCTTTATGTCAATTTTGACACTATTTAATAATGTATTTTTTTTAAAGTCTTAACAACTTTATTAATTAGAAAACAATTTATTTAAGAAACCCTACCATGTCATAGTAACCTATAAAATTCTCGTATGCCATAAAAACTTTGAAATTATAGTTATTTTAATATTTATAATACCATTTATTTGATTCTTTCATTAATAAGGTAATTACTACATCATCATTGTGTCATAAATAAATTTAATTATTTAATGTATAAAAATTATAAATAAAATACCATGATGTAGGAAATATTTTTATCTTTCTAATTAATATTTATAGTTGAATTTATCTTATGTATAACCCTATATTAAAAATGGTTTAGTTAATAAACATTGAATTTAACACTTTTAACTCTTATTTAAATCAAATAATAATAAATTTCCTCATCTAATCCAAGTGGACCTAAATGGTCATATTTTATTTATAAGGTTGTTTTTGGTCGAATTAAACTTATCCAATATAATTAGTACATGTTTTAGGGTAATAATAATATCATTTTTACCCTTAATTACCCTTTTTACTTTTAACCATGGTAAATAAAAGTAAAAAGTTACTATTCACCAAAAATTATTTTTATCTTATTGAACCAAATTTTACTCCTTGATATTAACCGTGACTCTTTGTTTTTTTAAATTTAACTCACATAAGTGGTCAAATTATGTTTTATGTGAATTTACAAATTCTTCTATGAGGTGGGTAAAAGACGGTTAAAAGTTCAATAAAATTATTATATATCTAAAATTATTATAATATGACTCTAATGAATTCCATTGAAATTATATAGGTATTATTTATCTATTTTTACCTAAAATAAATTTAAATTAAATAAATAATTATTTAAATAATAAAATCGGTTTTAAACTATAACTCAGTGTTTTTCACTATTCATCAAAAATTAAAAGTTTTCAGAAAAATACAAAAAATTTACCCTAAGATAATTTTGATATTATGAATTCAAAAATGAATTCTATTTTACCAAATTAAAAACATATAAGTTGTATTTATTAATTTAAAATTAATTTTTTCTGTCAAAACCAAAAGGCGTATTTTTAAGAAATAATAACTATCAAAAGTTTGACACTTGTTTATGTCCAATTTCAAAGTTAACATACTTACAACGACCATAATTGGATTAAATGTTAAAAATATAATCTATTTATAATTCCAAACCATTAAAATATATAATTTAACACTATAAATTATTCTGATTAAAAAAGTTGTTTTTAGTTAAAATATAGTATTTTTCACTATTCACCCAAATATGAAAGTTATCAGAAAAACACCAAAAATTTATTGAAACTAAATTATTCTATCCAGATTCTAAAGAAGAAGTTTATTTTGTAAAATTTTATATAAACAAGTTTCAAATATTGGATTTAAAAAGGCTTCCCCATTAATAGGCGGTAAAATTGCATTTTTGGAAAAATTCTTCTTTTACCTGAAAAAAATGAATTTGTTCTTACATTATGTATAAGAAACTCATAATATGGATTATAAAATTATAATGATTATATAAAGTTCAAAATTTAGTTAATACTATTCATAACCGCTTTTGAACGACTAGTTTGGTAAGTGGTGGTTCGCTTGAACTCGGTGTTGCGTGTAGTGAAAGTTATTGAATTAATTTGAAGAAATAATGTACTATGAAATCTTGGGGTGTTAAATTTTTTCTTTCTAACTTCTATATTATTCCACTGATAAGGGAGGTATAGTTTTATGTTTATTTAGTTCCTATTGATTAACCTATGTCGTTCTCTTCTTACCACATTGAACTAGATAAAATGAAATATTTTAAGACTCATTTGGGTGATATTTTAGAGAAAGGATTTATATTCCCAAGTGTATCACCTTGGGAGGTGCATAATATATTTACAAATAAAGATGATGGAATACATGAACTATGTGTTGATTACTAAAAAATCAACTATGTTACACTAAAGAACATGTATCCATTGCTACGGTTTGATGATCTTCTTGACCAGTTGAAAGGGGGGAAGTGGTTCATGAATATTGATCATCGATATGGTTGTCACCAGTTGGGAATAAAAAAATCTAAAATTTAGAAAACCACCATTCAGAGGTGATATAAGTATTATGAGTACCTTATCATTCCATTTGGTCTAACCAACCGTCCTATAGTCTTTATGTATTTGATAAAAAGGATATTTCATGTGTATCATGATATATTCATCGTGGTCCTTGTGGATTACATCCCAGTTTACTCTATGTATGAGGAGGATCATGTAAATCATTTGAGATAAGTTTTGGAATTATTGACAGGTCACCAACTTTATTCCAATGTTTCAAAATGTATTTTATGGATTCAGGAAGTGAATTCATTGGGAAACATTGTCTTAGAATGTAGTATTTCAGTTGATCCTGAAAAGGTGAAAGTTTTTATGAAACTGGATCAACTGTTTAATGATTTTGATATTCAAAGATTTTTGTGTTTAGAAGGATATTTTCACCAGTTTATAAATGTTTTCTCACAATTATATTCTATGATGATCACTCTAACTCAGAAGGGATTGAAGTTTGTTTTGGATGAAAAATTTATTAGTTATTTTGTTGATCGGAAACATCTTTTGACTTCTGTATCGATGTTGACTCTTCCAGAGGCTGGTCATTAATATGTGGTATTCTATGAAACATTAGGTTTGGGTTTGGGTTGTGTTCCTTGGAAGAGTGATCACGTTATTGCCTATGGATCTCGGTAGATTTGTCCACATGAGAAGAATTATTTAACCCCTGAACTTGAACTTGCTGTGATGATACATGCAATTAAGAGTTGGTTGAATTACCTTTTTAGAGAAAGGTTTTCTATGTATTCCTACCACAATATATTTAGTTGTATCAACTTTCAAAAACATTTCATTCCATACCAAAGGCATTGGGTGGTGTACCAGCAATCCTTTTATTTTGACATCACCTACACACAAGATAAATGGAATGTCATTGTTGATTTGTTGAGTAGGAAAATTCTGAACTAGGCTATCAAATAATCATCAGAATTGTGGAAATGGACAGATCTCTTTGAATAGTTTCATTTAAGACCCTTGAAAACCGAAGCATAGTTTGTCTTGTCTTTTGTTTAGTTTATATTTCTTCTAGAGATTATTATTCATGAAAAGTATCTTCATGATGAGTTCCATAGCATTATAATATTTCTTTATGGTTGGGAGATCATTTCGGAGTGGTCGTTCTCCATGATTGTTGTTCTATGTTTTCAGAATCATTTTGTTGTGCTTATAGCCATGAGAAAATATATGATGGGGGATTAGCATAATTTCTACTGGCATGTGAACTTTGCAACCTCAAATATGTTTTATGATATATGACATCGATTTTGGTGGACATGTATTAGATGAGACATTATTGAATTTGTCCCTCTTTGTTTTACTTTCCAAAAGTTAAAGACCAAGCACTAGAGGCCTTCGGGTTTTCTTCAGCCACTTCCAGTTCCAAAATGGAAGTAGGTTTAGATTTATATGGACTTTTTGGTTGGGTTTCCACGTACCCAAATAAAGAATAATGTGATATGGGTTGTGATCGATAGGCTGAACAAATTAGACCACTTTATACCATTTCATAATAAAACCAAATTTAAGGAGTTGTAAAATTTCTATGTGAAATAGGTTGTTTATTTGAATGGAGTTCCATCTACTATAGTCTTTTATAGGGATCCCCATTTTACTTTTTTACATTTGGAGAGACCTTTAGGAAGCATTGGGTTCTTTGGTTCATTTGATTATGACATACCAACCACAGATGGATGGACATACATAGAGGGATATATAGATTCTTAAGTATATGCTTTGTGCCTACGTCCAAGAATTTTGTGGAGATTAGGATGACCATTTGAGACTCATATAGTTTTCTTATAACAATAGTTACCCATCATCTACAAAAAGTGGATTATTTTGAGGCCTTTTATGGTAGTCCATGTAAATCATTGTTGTGTTGGTCGGAGATCGGTGAATGTTCCATGGTTGGACCAAGCATGGTTCAAGAGATGATAATGAATATATAGTTGAATATTCATGGTATTTGGATGGAAAAAATCTAATATAAATGTTATAATGATCATCAACATAGAACATTGAAGTTTTTAGTTAGTGACTAGGTGTTCTTGAATGATTCAACATGTTTGGGTCATTGATGGATTGAGAGTAAAGGGAATATTTCTGTGTATTTTGTGGAACCCTTTGAGGTTATTGAGTAGGTGAGAAAAGTGTCTTACTATTTAAAACATAAGCCATAGTTTATATCGATACATAACATGTACCATGTATTTCATATGCAGAAATATATTTCAGATCCATATCATGTTCTAAGTTAGAGTGATATTGATGCTGAGCCTGGTTTATCCATGACTGGGAATCCAGTCAGTGTTATTTATTATGAGTAAAAGGCACTTAGTTGGGGGAAGATATGTTTGGTTTGAGTGATATTGAATAATGGTTCTGAATTGCATGAGTCTTGGGAGTGTGAGGAACTGATGAGAGAGTAGTGGACTCATCTTTTTGATATGGGAACACCTTGACTTGTTTTTTTGGGGAAAATGTTTCTATGGTGGGGAGGTTGTAACATCATGTTTCAATTTTTACGTACTCCTTGACCCACCATTTTATCATTCATTGGTTTGGGTTTTTATTAGGGTTCTTCGGGTGCTTTTTTTGATTTTTTAAAAGTTTCTGGTCTATGCACAGTTGGTGCACAGTTTTCTTAAACCCTGCACCCAACTAGTGAAAAAAATGAAAACATGGGTAGTTTATGTTTTCACAGCTGGCACAAAATTTGACAAACCATGTTCCCACCAAGTAGAAACTATTGACCCTAGTGGAAGGGTGCAAAGTTTGTCTAACCATGCAACCCTTTCTAGCTAACAGTGCCAATGTTATTTTTTTGAAAATTATTTAAAAAATACATAAACCCATATTTTATCACATGCTTGCCCCCAAATCCTCAAAACTCTTAATACTAGGTCTTTGAGGCTTTCAAGAACCCATTTTGGATCCTCCAAACCAATTACTCGGTGGATCAAAGCATGGAAAATCCCATTCGACCCCTCTGTAATAAGTGATTATTCTCCCATTTCTTCTCTTTTGTTCTCTCTTTATTTAGTCCTTAGAGAGTGTTATATTACATTGTTTTTTATGGATCTAAAATACTTTGATTTAAATATTGATTCTAGGTTTGTGTTTGAGATATCCATTTCCACAATTCTTCATTGGAAAACCCTATTGTGGGTGTTGTGTTGCGTGAATTCTGTGATTAATGGTAGGTGGTTCCACTAAAATTTTCCATTTAATAAACCCTTTTCTTTCTTGATTTGATATTAATTACTTTTTATTGAATCAGGAAAAAAGAAATTCAATGAGAACTGGAATCTAAATTTATTTTTTTAAAAATCCCAATTCCAATGAAATTGAATTTGGGTGTGTGATTTGAAATTGATAGAAATTTTTTAAATTGATTTATAAATTTATTATTGAAAAAATAGCTTGAATCAAATTATTTAAAACTTAATATTGGTTTTATTTGGAAAATATTTGAAATTATGAAAAAATTGTGTTTTGGTTTAGAAATTTATTTGGAATATCAAAATTAGAAATTGGGAATTTAGTTAAAAATGATGTTTTAATTTGAAATGTAATGAATTTCCTGTTATTGATAGATTTATTGAGCACATGAGATCCTAGATAGTTAGTGGGTTATTTGGGACAATCACGCTAGGATAGTAATTCCATAGAATTATATTGATGATAAAAACTCTAAAAAACCTAGTTAAGTGGGTCTTATCCAAAATCTAATATTGATGATCCCTATTCAGACTGAGCCTGAATGGTGTGTGTACACATTACCATGATCACTGATATGAGAGTGTGAGGATCCTATGAGCAGGAACTATCTTACCATAGAGAAGATTACCATATTTCTTGTTGTGATTACTTTTATATATATACCATTGATTGTGAAACCAATTTATTAATTCTAGTTGATATATATATATATATATATATATTATATACAATTCTTATTAAGCCTATTTGAAATATTTTCCAACAATTGAAATGAAAATAATGTTTTTTTAAATATATAATTTTATCTCCATGTAGTATTTTCTTTAAAAGTTGGAAATAATGATTTGGTTTATTTATTTATTTCATATTATTATGGAAAACTTGGTGAGATCCTACTGGACTTTTTAACACACACCATACCTTTTTCTTCAGAAATTTTTATATTTTTTTCTACCAAGTCCGATCAACAGGAAAGGGACTCTGGGAGGAGGTGGTTATTCTTGATCCATTGGATTGGAACATTGGTATTCTTGGAATGTTTATCTAGTCAAATTTTTTATTATTTTGATTATTTACTATTTGGATTTTTTATATACGTTTTTGGTTTTTGTTAATTTCTCCATGAAGTGTTTTGAGCATACTGATATGTATCTTTATCTTCTGCTGTATTTTTAGAAAATTCATTCCCACTTTAATATAGCATAATTCTTACTACTAGTATCCAAACTATGGGTATTGAGAATTCCCATTGCCCTATGTCAGTGCCTCCTTGGGTATCATGTTACCAGGGTATCCGAGTTTGTTTGTGACATAAACAAATCACATCGGTTCACTATGTGGTAGTCCGCTATATACACAAATAATGGTTTTGTTTCCCATTTGATAGAAGATGAGATAGATATAGGTTATGAATTTAACATAATAAAATATATGTATATAAAATATACAAGTTATATTATGTAATAATTATTTAATAATATTTTATGGACTTAAAAGAAAAAAAATGAAAATGCTTGGTTAAGAACTATACCTATACTTTGGAAAAACTATTAAAGTTTTCACCAAAAGATTTATTAGGTTTTCTTTATGATAAAAAGGGTATATAGATAATTTATAGGTTTTTTAGTAAGGTATTTGGGTAGGAATTTTCTGAAACAAATTGTTCTTGATGTGTGAAGAAAAGAGAAGAATATTTTCTATTTTATAAGAGAGGGGAAGAACAATCTAGGAATTCATTAAAATATTAAATTAATATCAATTAATTTTCCTATTTAAAAATAATCAAAATTTATAATGTTATAAAATAATATGAGGGTGATTAGAAATAATCTTATCTAATAAAAGTTATTCAATTTTAGGTGATTTTTTCACTCTTATCTTTTGGTTTCAATTTGCTTTAACCGTTTTTAACAATTACCATGGTATTAAAGTTTTTAATATTTAGTGGTTAATAAAGTTTCTATAAAATAAGAACAGACCCATAAATGGAGCATGGATGATATTATATACAATATCAAATTTATTAGGCTAAATATATGTCTTTTATAAAATTGAAATTATTTAATAAAACATTATTTATCATAAAATATCATTGATGTTAATTTTGACACTGTTCATTTAATTGGACATTAGAAACATTAAAAAACAAGGGATTAAATTAAATACCTTTTAAAATTCCATAAAATATATATATTGATATAAAAAATGTTTTTAACATAATAATTTATTCAAAATTTATTAATTTTATAATTTTTAAAATCATTTATTTTCTTTTCTTTTTTATTAAATAATTATCTTATCAACATTGCGTAAGACTTTAAGGTAATTATTTCATAAAAAATATAAATTAGAATGTTAAAAAAATTATTTATCTTTTAAATAACCTTTTATAACCTAAAATAAATTCTTTTTATCCCTATGTACAAAATTTAAATATAATAAAACAAATAAAATGAATTTGTTTTTCTATTTATTAGATAAAGTATTATAATGTTTATAATCGTAAAAATATGGAAAAAGGTCTTATATTATAATTTTGGATGATTATGGTTGAAATAAACTCATAAAATAAAATTAAGGAATGTTTTAGGGTTACTCTTTAATCTTTATAAAATTATTTTTCCCCTAATTAACCCATTTTACCATCACTGTGATAATAAATATTTATTACAATTACTATTCATAATGACAAAATCTAAAAAAAATATTTAAAAAAATTATTCATCAATATTATAGCTATGGAATAAAATTTCAATGATTCAAAACCCAAATGATTCAGGATTAAATTTAAAATTAAACTGAAAAAATGCGATGAAAAACTGTTTTTCAAAAAAATCTGTTTTTAAAGATAAATATATTTTTATACCAAATTAAATTATAAATTAATTAAAAACTCTGTAATTGGATCATTTTTAATCAAAGGGAACTATTTTATTAAATAATCAATAAAATAATTTTTCTCTATAAATACTTTAAAAGAAAATATGATTTTCAATAAAAATCTATATTTTTTTACTATTCACTGAAAAATCAAATATTTTAGAAAAATATCAAAACTTCAATCTAATATAAATTTGAAATGGTGATTTAAAAATTATATCATTTTCATCAAATAATATTTCTAAAACATAATGAAATTAATTATAATATGTTCCCATAAAAAGTGATAAAAATCGTTTTGGAAGGAAACATATTTTTGAAGAATAAAATGACTTTTTGAAATTTGATTTATTATTTACTAAGAATTAATAAATATATTTAAATTAAGTGTGAACTATATATATATATTTAATGAATTATTTAATATAATTCATACCCTACAATTTAATGGATAGTTTATAACTATCACATTTAAATAATAATCTTCCATGGTTTGTTTTGGATCGGTGTTGCATATATTCTATAATATCAAACATTTTAATCTTTTTAAAATATATAGGTGTTACATGTTTGGGAAAATATATTTCAACAACCCCCAAAGAACCCATATTGACAGGGACAAATAATTTGGGGAGTAAACAAAATACCAATTATCACGACCCCTCCCCTCAAATTGTATCCCTTCTAGGCCAACAATGGGAGAAGAGAGATAATGACACCCATGTCCTGCCTCCAGTAGGTCCTGAGTTGGCGACTAGCACTGAGGGTATATTACACACATAGATGTGAGGTATTACCCTCTAAGAGAACACATGCTAAAGAGAGAGATAATATATACACCAACCAAATCCTACTCAGACATTAATATAATAGAAACCCAAGTGCACATATATAATTTCATGCAAGAAGTACTACAACTGAAAGGGAAAACTGAAATTACCAAATGAAAGTAAAATGATAGTGACCAAAAATCCCAAAAAACTCCTGCAAAACCCCAAGATATAGTAACCGATCTAATCTCTATCCTTCTCCATCTAACTTGAATAAGTGTTTATATAATTTATGGAGAGTGTAACAGTATACTCAGTAGGATCCTCCCCAATGTCTCTCATGAAAAAGTAAGGAAAGTATGCCAAATCACAAGGAACAACAATTGATACTAACTCACCGCCTAAACAGGTATACTAAATTCACACCCTCACCATGGCTACTATCACCATGTACCCCATACAAGAGTATATTATATAATAAATATTATCAAGGGTACCCCACTACCAATTCCCCACTAGTTTTCTGCTTTTCCTTAATGTCGTACGTGCTAAGCATCTATCTCCAAAAAGGCTAGCCCGAAGACACATGGGATAAGCACCACAACATACACCTCATGAAACACACCACCACATCCATATAACCAAAAGTAACTTGGTAGTTAATGGGAGCCACCAAAACTCACATAACATGTATCATACATCTGGTATTATACCTTAATCCATTACAGCCCATACACTGAATAAGGATCCTCATGCCATTACAAACTATACACATTACACCTATAATAGTACATAGGAATCTATACCCATAATATATGTGTTTGAAATCAAAGAAATCCATTTCGTCCCACTAAATAAATATATGGGGAAAACTAACTATCATGCATACCATTACAGGTAACTACCAAGAGAAGAGTTCAAGGTCAAAGGGGGTAGTCAGCCATCTATCCTCCCACCGAGATGTTGGGAAAAGCCCCACAGGGATCAGAATCTCTAGGGTGTCAGTTTCCCTAACCAACAGGGTAGAGTATCTTGTAGAAAACATAAAAATTATAGGATATAATATATATCACAACCAAAAAAATGAAAAAACCTAGTCTCAAACTCAAATATATCTCATATCTCTTGAATTATCATCTTCCACTACTAAAACTAGATATTCTTTTATCACACAACCATTTAATGAGAAATATTAAGTTACTTATACCTTTTTATCAGTTGAAATTTACATTAATTAATTATTTAACCATTAATTGACCATTATCAATTTCCACATTAAATTTCATTAGCATCCCAACCAATTTCCATGCCCTCCAGGTATAAGCAAATTGAGCCCATAGTTTCTCAAAAATACAACCTCAGATCTGTATACCAGCAAGCTCCAACCTCATGGGTTAAAAATTCATTTATTAAAAACTTTATCACTTTCCATATTTCCATATATATATATATATATATATTTCTATGTATTCTAGGAAAATATTCTATGATACCAAAAATAAAGGGCTCAACAACGTGAGTAGATAAACTACCCATCGAGTATTTTCCACCTATAACAGGAGTGTAGACTCAACCGTCCTTGAGTAGTTAAATATAGAAAGCACGTGGAATACACCACACTTCTTTGCCTCTTTTGAATGGAGGGTAAGAAAGACCATCTATCTCAAGCAATGGGGAATGTAAAGTAGTTAAAAAACAATAGATTCAACAAGAATCCAACTTTCATATCAATAGGTAAGCCAGCCCATGTGGCATGGGGGAGTTGGTCAGTGGTGGTGGTGTCTTGACCCCAAGGATCCGGGTTTGAGTCCTCGCAAGGGAACACAAACTCTATGCATTTATCACCTATCGTGGGCCCCTCTACCCTGTGTGGAATTGGTGTGGAATCCTGGGTGTCGTTACACCTAGGACTACGGCTAAGGGAGTATATAAAGGCGCTCAATGGTGGGTGATGACCCACCTATACCGTGTAACCCCTTGGGCCTAAAAACCCAGTGTACATTTTCCACTTTGGTGGTGGTGCAGTGGTGAAAGAGAGTGGCACATCCAAACCATTCTTTGGGAGGTTTAGGGTTCAAATCCTTGGAGTCTGCTTTCGGGGCGATCCTCTCCCCCGGGATCCACCCGCTTTACTGGGTCACCCGGTCTCTTCTGGGTGGGAAAAATGAGGTGTGGCCCAATCACTGAAGGAGTGCTTTACAGACCATCCCTACTGGTCCATCACCCTCCGGGATGATCTTCCCTCTCGGTTGTCAATGACTCCTTCCCCAGCTGGGGCACTACCTCAGGGGAGTGACCTCTTCATGGAGGAGGGGGTTTCCATGTGTGGAGGGTTCGAAAAGGCCACACAGGGGAATTCCCTTTAAAAAGAGAATAGGTAAGCCAAGATTCAACCCATTGAATCACCTCTAGTGTCCTCCCCAACAACCACATGAATAAATAGATGCATCTTGCCACTATAGACATAACATTATAACACAACAGCTAGGCCTCCCAACCCCACATACCACAAAAACCATATAGGATCAGTCATCCCAGGATCACGACACATCTAGGTATCCTTTCCACCACAACCACAAGACTCATATCCAGAGCACATCAGAAGAAGTAGGAACAAGCATATCAATGAGCTCTTGGACCCAAATAAAGGCATTAAGACATTACAAAAAATGATCTGTCAGGACTCCAAAGTATAAGGCACATTGAATTTTACAGAAAGTAGGTACCTCAAACCCCATAAGGCATTACATTTATCAAAAAATGAGTTCTTTATTCCATATTGAATTAACTGATTCATTATTCATAGATTCTAACTATAGGAAACCTAAGCAATAAGCTATCAGAAGCTATCACAATTAATTAACCAATTAATTTGACATGAATTTTTAAATTTTATTAGGAAGCATCAAGATGATTTAGGCTCATAAAACAATTCCATTAAAAATGAATAACCATATCAATTCTATTATCATTAATTTATAACAACAAAATCAACAACCAGATTCATTTAAACATGCCTCTTTAAGCATTTATCCAAACAATCAACAAAGAATTCTGGATCTGTGTTCTTTTCCAATTTACATAAAAAATAAAAATGATTAATAAGAAAATAATAGATATCACACTATCTATAAAATCATGAGGAAAACTGTTATCATGGTATAAATAAACAACATACAATCGATACCAATTCTTTAATCCGGTTCAAATATTTATTATGTCAATTTCATTGTGATCCAAAGGGATAAATAATGATATCTCTACAATTTCATGTAAATAAATATAGAAGAAAAGAATACCCTACCTTAAAACGTTTTCAACATTCTTTGTATTAGAATGGGACAATAAAATGGATCATTATCACCTCTCCTACAATGCCTACATCCACCCGAGGACGTCGTGACACAACCGAATCAACAAACACCCAAGAAAGCTCCATTAGAAACATGGAGATCACATTTCATCAGATGGAAAAGAGAAATAGGAGAAACTAGATTGAGAAAACCAAAATAATAGAGTTAGAACATACCTTATATCTAATATGGATTGACACTTCCAGGTTTTACCAAAACAGGGGGTGCACATACATCAGGAAAATTCCAATGGGAAACTATCCAAGGATTACAGTTCAATCGCAAGACTCCTATGAAAGTGAGAACTATGGTTATCCTATACCGAGAAAGAACAAGGTGTAATTAATTAAGGGAATAACCCATGATATAGAAGTATTAGATATGAGTCTCGAAAAATATGAAACGGTTTTGAGTTTCCATTAAATCCGGATCTCAACAAACCCACATGGTTTGACCAAGTAAAGGTACCTAAAACCTTCAGAAAATTTAGATAGGAGTAATGGAGTTTGAATCAGACAGAAATAACTTAAACAATGTTTTTAATGTATTTTACGTCAAAGAAAACATCAAAGGGGAAAACTATAAAAAATTCTATGCACTGTTCACAACCTACCATTGGAAATTGGAAAGTTCGCAAAGTGTTGGAAATGTCTCACTGTTGGGTGAGTCACCACTCGGATTCATCGGGAGATGAACTACTAGTGGATGAGATACCACTAGATGAATCACCATTATTAGTCATTGGTGGGAAAGTCACCATTTCTAAGTCATTATTGGCAAGCTACCCAATGAGAGTCACCGTTAGATGGGCAAGTCACCATTAGAAGACTCACCATTGGACGATTCATCATTGGAAAGATATGTAAGAACTTGAATCTTCATTTCAGGTATTGATCTTGATTTTGAGTTGTTTTTGAGGAAAAGGGATGAAAATGGGATTTCCTAATTACACACCGTGTACCTCTAAGTGCACACCGTGTACATAGATTGCCATGTACAGTCATGTGATGGCCGTTTAATGGCTGAGTACATGGTTGTTTGGTGACCTGACAGACCGCTTAAGTCGGTGGCTGATTAAGGCTACTACACATCGTGTACATTTAAATAACATGCTATGTGGTTTTATTTTTAGTTGGTATATTGGAGAGGGGTTGTGTCTAATGTCCATAAACATCTTTTTCTCTTTATGGTTCATATAGGAGAGTGAAAAAATGACTGAATAACTTAGAAACTCTCCCAATTCTCCATATGAGCTCTGATTGAGATGCCTTTGGGTGCATTGGAATACCATCAGTGAGTTCTCAAAACCCTTATAGCCTTTATTCATAATTATTCCTCTCTCCTGAGATATTTAAGGTTGGTCTTTTTCACCTTTTTTAGAGTTACACTATTCTAGGCCAATTCATGGGCCAATGTACAAGTATATAGACCGTACAATATCGAGGTAGGTGGTATGTTCCTTTCGCTGATGGTCTTTGGATTATATATGCTAAAAGTGTCACATACCCATGTTTGGGGTATTGTGTGTTTTGGAATTAATCCTTGTTTATTACTTGTTATTATTTGGTTGACTGATAATGGGTAGTTACATATATGTAAGGTTAATACCTTGTTTATGGGTCACCTCATGGGTGTGTTTCCCTAGATTGATTGTTATGGCCATTTGGTCTAGGATACCTATTAGGATTTCCTTGTTTTCCATGCCTTGGTTGACTATGATGGAGTTTGATTGATTATTTGAAATGCATGAGATATGCTTGTGAATGATTATCCATGTAGTATTTTCAGATTACATGATCTGGTTTGATATTATATGCGCAATGTTTTTACACAAGGCCATGAAAGCCTTGGTGTAGATGATTTACCCAGGGGTATTGACTATGAGAACTACCCACGAGGTCATTTATAATTACACTATGCTATACTGAGCCAGGGGTATTGACTCTGAGAGCTACTCATGTGGGTATTTATAATTTATTGATGCCATGTTGTCCTAGGTGTATTGACCCTGAGAGTAGCCCATGTGGTCATTTGTAAATGATTAGTGTTACGTTAGACCAAAGGGGTTGGACCTTAAGAGCTTCCCAGAGGGTTGATATTTATGTAATTGGTGATGTGTTAAACAGAAAGGGGTAGACTATGAGAGAATTCCCAGAGGGTTGTTTATGAATTATTTAATGATTGTGACGAGTCTTCCAAGTGAAAGCACAAGTTGGGAATCAGTCTTACTTGTTTGTTTCGATGGTCTCCAAAGTCATCTATTTTTTTAATATTACACAGGGGGATATAGATCGTAGGCTAGATCCTAAGATTACATGATTCAAATGATGAATAAGAAATGTAAATGAATGTAATTGAAAATTATAGGATTGATTACTTTTGAGCACTTCCTATTTTATGGCGTCATATCTATATATTACAAGATATATATGTATATATTCACTAACAGTTAGGCAAATATCTTTTGGTAGTTGCCTACAAGGATTCGTCTCAAACCCTGTTTGGGTCATTTTGTTTACCCAAGTAGATTATATGATTGTAGGTGTAGATAAGGGCACACACCATTCTTCATCAGGTACTTTATTATTGTTGGAACTAGAGAGAATGGGACCAAGATGAGGCTTGTGATGCTTCTAGAGTTAGTTGTTTCTTTTTTTTACTTTGGTTTCTGTATTTCTTTCCATCATTGTGACTTGTTTGGATGTTTTCTTAAATACATATTCCATGAATCATATTCATATATTGTGACTTCTACTGGATTTAATTTTAGTCTTCCACTGTTTATTTATGTTTGGTATTATTTCTTCCACTATTGTTTAGTATTTTTTCCACTATGTATACTCTATAAATGAGGGAATAGTTTCCCCATTATCATTCCTTTTCCCTTATTACTATTCTTCTACCTCTAGTTTTTGTGAAAATGTGCTCGAGTTCATGCGACCAATCGGGAGTTCATGTATTTGGAGAAGGGAACTCTTTCAGGGATAGATTATTCTTCTCTCTTTACAGAGATTCATCACTTCACACCTATTTGGGAGGTGAGGAGTTATAACTAGCTAGGAAATTGTAGGATGGTCTCAAGTACGACATCCAATTGAAATTGAATGTTTTTAGGTTGAATTTGTTGATTGTTACAATAAACCAGGCGCTGATTACCGAGCGCAATATGATGGTGTTTGGAGGTGTGAGCCCGAGTGGTTTAGCATCCCGAGTTAATAATAATTCCACCAATAATAGGAAGTGACATAGGGAGCTTACACATGGTGGTACTTCTAATATAATATATGTTTTTTTAGGTTTCTAGGTGGTGTGATACTAGTGCGTAAGGAGTGGGCATATGAGACTGCAATGGCTGAGAGACGCAGTTGAGTGCCGATCTTGCGGCAAGATGGGTCATATTTAACATTTCTTTAGGGTGTTCTCACCAGGAGTGAGTGAGGGGAGGCGGGGGGGGGGGGGGGGGGGGGTTTATGACTAAAACTTTAGGAGCAAGACCAGTTGTTTCTCCTTATGTAGGAAACTGGAGTTTCTTAGGCCATTCAGGATGAGGATGTGGTCGTGGTCATGGTAGCCAGAGGATTGGTTTTCAACGATAGTAGGGTGGATCAACTCAGGATATCCAAGTAGGGTCATATGTCTATGGTATAGTTCAGACATTTGCGACGGAGTAGACCCAGTAGGAGAAGAATCCCAAACCCTCTATGGTTAGAGGTACAATTCTAGTTACCTCTGTTTTATCTTCTGTTCTTTTCAATATTGGGAATTCCCATAGTTTTATATCTATTTTTGTTTTGTGAAGAGCCTTGGTCTCTGCATATTTACTTATTATGTTTTTATGAAACTGGACACTCTGTTGGGGATTAGGAAAACTATTGTACATTAGTGTAGGAGTGACCTCTTGATGTTGGTGGGTGTCACTTCTTATGAGTCCTCTATGTCTTAGAGATTATATGATTTGATGTCATTATCGGAATGGACTGGTTAGTCTCATTTCAGGCCATTGTTGACCACTATCTATGCAAGGTGAGTTTCATATCACCAGAGGGTGGATCTTTTCTACAAAAGGGTAAATGAGATGTCCAGGTGAGTAGATATGGACCCGAGCATCACGGGTTGGGAGTAATTATATCCAAGATTTCTACTTTATATCTGGATGACTAGGAGACTTCAAAGATAGACTTTACTTTAGTAATGGATTGTTTCAGAGATGTCTTTCAAAATGACTTTTTTGGTTTTCTTCCAGAGTGATAGGTGGATTTCTCTATTGATCATGTTTCAGGAGTGGAACCTGTGTCCATTCATCCTTATAGGATGGATACCCCAGAGTTACAGGAGCTCAAGAAGCAGTTAGAGGAGTTGCAGGAAAAGGGTTTCATCTGAACTAGTACTTCTCCTTGGGGTTCACCAGTACTTTTTGCAAAGAAGGTGGATGATATCCCTAGAAATTGTGTGGATTATCGGAAGCTGAACCAGTTGAAGTTCAAGAACCGATATCCCTCACTAAGGATAGATGATCTCTTTGATCATCTTTGAGGATCCCAGGTGTTCTCAAAGATTGACTTGAGATCTGGTTATCATCAGTTGCATGTTATACCTCCAAATATACCTCTTAAAACATTTCAGAGAAGGTATGGTCTATATGAGTATTTGGTTATGCCGTTCGTTCTCACGAATGCATCAGCAGTTTTCATGGAACTGATGAACCAAGTGTTCCATCCTTAACTTGGATTCTTTTGTGGAAGTATTCATGGATGATATCTTGGTGTACTCTCACACTCAACATGACCATTCCACCCATCTTGAGATTGTATTGATTACACTGAGAGAGCATCATTTATATTCTATGTTCTAAAAGTTCATCTTTTGGATGGACCAAATTCATTTCATGGGTCATGTTATCTCTAAGAGAGGAGTATCAGTAGACTAAGAAAGGGTGAAAGCTATCATTTCATGGGATCTTCCAAAGAACGACTTGGCGGTATGGAGTTTTAGGGGATGGATGGTTACTACATGCACTTTATTCAAGACTTTTCATACATAGTAGCACCACTAAAGGGCCTAACCATGAAGGGTGTGAAGTACTTGTGGACAGATTCCTACGATTCGGGCTTTGTGGAGCTAAAAATGAGATTGACATCATCTCCTATACCGATTTTTTCCAAATCTTGGAAAATGTTAGATTGTTTACTACGATGCATCAGGTATTAGGATGGTAGTATTAATTATGTAGGGGGAAGGATTTTTTGTATATGGGTCTCTAATGTTGAGGCCACATGATACGAATTACCCGACACAGAATCCCGAGTTAGCTACAGTTGTTCATGCTTTACATTGTTAGAGAAATTATCTTTTGGGAGAGCATTTTTGGGTTTACATTGACCACGAAAGTCACAAGTATATCTTTACTCAGTGAGATATAAATTTGGGACAGTGAAGGTGGGTTGAGTACCTTCAGTCTTCTGACTCTGAGATTGCCTATACTCCTGGGAAAGGCAACACAGTGGCTGATGCGCTGAGAAGGAGGACTTAGATACAGGAAATCTAAGAGGCCTTTAGTGAGTGGAAGATTATGGATATGTTCTCTAAGATATATTTGAGGGTGAAAAAATAGGGTAATACGTTTATTTATTCTATAGCTGTTACCTCTACTATATCGGATCGAGTTCGAATAAAGAAGTTATCAGATTCTGAAGGCCTAGTCCTATAGGAGAGTGTGTTAGGAGAGGACCTTACTCCTAGGTGTACCATAGGTGAGGATAAGTTTTTTCATTTTTATGTATGATTATGGGTGTAATTAGACATGTACAAGGAGATTCTATGAGACTTTCATGCCTAAGTATTGGAAGTTCATCCTGGTGTCACCAAGATGTATCAATATCTACATCATCAGTATTGGTAGCCATGCATAAAGATGGATCTAGATGGTTTTTTATGTGAGGTTCAACCTGTCAGTAGGTGAAGAAAGAGCATCAGCGATCAGAAGGGATTTTACAATAGTTACCCATTCCCGAGTGGAAGTGGAATGATGTCGTGATGAATTTCATGATGGGTTTACCAAGGTTTCCTTGAGGAAATGATGTTGTATGGGTTATTGTTGACAGACTCATGAAGGTTTCACATTTCCTTCCAATCAAGGAAACCATTAGTGTTGATGATCATGGAATTTTATACATATGAGAGATAGTACATTTTCATTGGGCTTCATACTCTATAATTTCAGAAAGAGTCGCCTGGTTTAATTATCATGTATGACATGGACTAGAGAGGGAATTAGGTACACAAGTGCTTCTGAGTACAACTTACCATCCCTAGATAGATGTCCAGTCCAAGCACATGATTCAGGTTTTAGAGAACATTCTTTGAGCATTCATCTTGGATTTTAGGGGCTCTTGGGAGAGACACATACCCATGGTGGAGTTTTTCTACAATAATAATTTTCAGGAAATGATTCAGATGGAACCATATAAGGATATTTATGTTAGTCCATGTCGATCAACCCTATGTTGGCTGGAGGTAGGAGAGGAAGCTATAATGGGACCTTTTCTTGTCTAGGAGACCACTGAGTAGGTGGAATTTATTCATAAGAGAATGTTTACTACAAAATCTCGCCAAAAATCTTATGATGATCGACGAAGATGACCTCCGGAGTTCATGGACATAGATCACGTTTTCTATGTGTCACACTGAGGTTAGGACATAAGAGGATGAAGAGACAAGGGAAGCTTTCACTGAGATACATCGGGATGTTTGTGGTTTTGTACAGAGTCTAGCCAATTTTCGATTGGTTTCAGTTACCACAGAGGTACCGATATATGCATGATGTATTTCATGTTTTTAAGCTACGACGTAACTTTTCAGATGCCTCCCATGTTTTTAAACCTGAGGAGGTTGAGTTGGAGGTGGATGCATCCTTAGAGGAGCACCTTATTTGGATTTCGGATCATAACACAAAGGTTCTCCATGGCTGGTATGTTCCTTTGGTATGAGTTCTATGGTATCACGGGTGCGTACATGAAGAGACTTGGGAGAGGGAGGCCGACATACGATCACAGTGACCAGAGTTGTTTGAAGTTTGTTCTTCACCACCCTTGGAAGGGTAATTTGGGGTCAACTTTCTTTAAGGGGGGAAGTTTTTAAGAATATAGATCTTCATTTCAGGTATGGATTTTGATTTTGGGTTATTTTTGAGGAAAAAGAAAAAAATAGGATTTCCTAAGTACACACCATGTACTTATAAGTACATTACCTGTACCTATCTTGCTGCGTACAACCACGTGCTAACCATGTAACGGCCTAGTACATGGATTTGTGGTGACCTGATAGACCGCTTAAGTCGGGGACCAGTTAAGGAGACTAAATGACATGTAAATTTA
Organism: Viscum album; assembly: GCA_963277665.1. Classification (NCBI taxonomy): domain Eukaryota; kingdom Viridiplantae; phylum Streptophyta; class Magnoliopsida; order Santalales; family Viscaceae; genus Viscum; species Viscum album. The sequence goes on along the minus strand of OY728140.1, from coordinate 83,147,999 downwards.
AAGAACACACTATGTAGTTTTATTTTTATTTGATATATCAGAGAGTAATCACGTATTATGTCCGTAAACATATTATTCTCCCCATTGTTCATACAAGAGAGTGGAAGAATGACCGAAGAACTTCGAACCACTCCTGATTCTGTATCCGAGCTCTGATTGAGACACTGTCGGGGGGCATTGGAATCCCACTGGGGAGTTCTCTAAACCCCTAGAACCTTTCTTCCTTATTCTTCCTCTATCACGAGTTATTCAAGATTGGTCATTTTTCATCTTTTTGTAGATCTACGCCATTCTAGGATGATTCAATGGCCGATGTTCAAATATATCGATTATACGATATCTAAGTAGGTGGTTTGTGCCTTTCATTGTTCGTCTTTGGATTATATATGTTAAAAGTTCTATATACCCATGTTTGGGGTATTGCGTGTTTTGGAATTAAACCGTGTTTATTACCTATTATGGTTTGGATGACTAATAAAGGGTTTTTTATATATGTAAGGTAAGATACCTTGTTTATGGACACCCCATGGGTGCGTTTCTAATAATTGATTGTTATGGTCGTTTGGTCTAGAATTATAATTAGTCTTGGCTTGTTTACCATTCCTTGGTTGATTAGGATGGAGTTTGATTGATTATATGAAATGAATGAGATATGGTTTTGAATGATTATCCATGTAGTAGTTTCAGATTACATGAGATTCTTTGATATTATATGAACACTATTTTTACATAAGACCATGAGAGCCTTGGTGTCGATGATTGACCTATGGGTATTGACTGTGAGAACTACCCAGGAGGTCATTTTATGACTACCTTATTCCATGTTGAACTAGGGGTATTGACCATGAGTGCTAACTAGGATGTCATTTATAATTTATTAATTCCATGTTGACCTAGGGGTATTGATCGTGAGAGTTGCCCATGTAGTCATTTGTAAATGATTAGTGCTATGTTAGACCACAGGGGTTAGACCCTGAAAGGTTCCGAGAGGGTCAATATTTAATGAATTGGTTCTAAGTTAAAGTAAAGAGGTTAGACCGTCAGATCATTCCTATAGGGTTGTTTATGAATGAATGAATGATTATGATGAGTCTTACAAGAAAAAGAAAAATCTTGGACTCAGTCTTACTTGTTCTTTTAGATGGTCTCCCGAGACATCTGTTTTGTTACTATTACATAAGGGGATATAGATCATAAGATAGATCCTAAGATTACATGATTCAAAGTGTGAATAATAAATGTAAATTAATGTAATTAAAAACCATACGATAGTTTACTTTTGAGTACTTTCTAGTTTATTTCTTCATTTCTGTATATTACCTGATATATATATATATAGTGATAATTAGGCATAGATCTTTTGGTAGTTGCTTACTGGGATTCGTCTCACACCCTATTTGGGTCACATTTTTGACCCAAGAAGATTATATGATTGTAGGTGTAGATAATGGAAAGCGCCTTTCTTCATCAGGTTCTTGATTGTTGTTGGAGCTGGAGAGAATGAGACCATGGTGATGCTTAAAATGCTACTAGAGTTAATTTTTTCTTTTGTACTTTGGTTTCTGTGTTGCTCTACAACATTGTGACTTGTTTGGATATTTTTAGAGATAAATATTCCTTGCATCATATTTATATATTGTGACTCATGTTGGATTTACTCTCAGTATTCCACTATTTATTTCCTTTTGGTATTACTGCTTCTGCTATTGTTTACTATTTTTTCCATTGTGTATACTCTACCAATGTAGGCATAGTTTCTCCATTACCAGACATTGTCACTCAATGCTAGATGGAAGCCTCTGGTGTTTGGATAAATGAGCTTGAGGTCATGTGGCCAACTTGGTACTAGGCACCTTTGGGTGACAACCAGATCTGGGATGTTACAAGCTACCGGTGCAAGTCACCATTTGATGAGCTACCCGTGGGAGTCACCATTGTACGAGATACTAGTATGAGTCATTGTTGGATGACTCACCATTGGATGAGTCACCATTGGCGAGTCACCATTGGTGAGTCACCCTTGAGAGATAGCAGTTCAATTCACCATTGGTGAGCTACTAGTGTGAGTCACCATTCTGACTCACCACTGCAACTCACCATCAGTACTATCCTTCATGACCTACCATTGGAGAAACTGTAAATTTGAAAAAATATTGAAATAAGTCAAATTGACCTCCCAGAACAACTCTAACACTAGATTTCAATAATGGAATGGATTGGTGAGGTATGGACCATTACATCATATACCTCTAAAACTATCCCTACCATCAAGAATCCAAAAAAAAAACCCAAAGAGGAAACAAAAAAGGGGTTGTCTAAACAGTCACCCTGTGAGTTACCTCTCAAGTATCTCACCACCATAGGAGCTCAACTGCTTAAAAAACAACGTGATACCACGATACAACCACAACTATCTCCTAAAAACTCTCTCAGAGGAGATGAATATCAAAATAGAGAAATCCAAAACAAACAATAAGATTAATCCATATCCTAAACATAAAGGGTATATAATAGCCAAATGAACAACATTACAAGAGAGGAGATAAAAATAAAATAGCTCAGGGTATTAAGCACGTATCTAAGAATCAGATTCCCATGTACTCTCCTCCACACCACTATGCCACAACAACACATAAAATAAGGGGATAACACACCTACTCAACACCTTATCCTTGCGGTCCTGGATCTCTACAAGGAGTTCCTCAAAGGTCTCATTAACATCCACATCGATCTCACCCCAATCGATGAGGTGAGAATCTTCATGAAGATAATGATGGATCCACAACACATGGAAAGCATTATGTATCCAGTTTATCTATAGGGTAAGTGCTACCCGATATTCCTTGAATCCAACATGATACAACACTTCAAAAGGCCCAAAAAACTGGGGTGAAAGATTATTCCCATGACCAAAACTTCATTGACCATGATGGGGAGTCACCTTCAGAAACATGTGATCCTCAAAGGAACAAGAATCCTTCCCTGAAAAAACACCTAGTTTTGTTCATCCTCTGACCAACCATCTGGGGCCTCACCATAAAAAAACTCAGTCTCTTCAGAACTCCACCTCAAGATCCCCATATTTGGACTCTTCTACCTGCTAGACTAGAGATGATTGAACCATTATCTGAAAAAGACAACCTCTACCCCCAACTTCTCCCATATCCAAATATAATGCAAAAATTTCTTCCATCACTTTCCAGGAATCACATGATTCATTTACTACATCACTAAATGACTTCTTGATCTGTGTAATAGCGACAACATTCCCATTTTCAAGTGTATAAAAAATTTTAATTTCATAATCCTATAAGAACTCCATCCACCAATGCTGTCTAAAGTTCAAGTCATGCTCTGAGAAGATATAACTCAAGCTCAGATGATCAGTGAAGACCACAAAATTCTCACCAATGAGGTCATGTCTCCATAACTTAAAGTAAAACACCACTAACACAAAATCTAAATCTTGGGTGTAATAGTTACGTTCATGGGGATGCAACTGCCAAACCCATAAGAAATGAACAATATTTTCTACATCAGGAAAATAGCCTAACCCCAAATGTGAAGAATCATAGAAAACCTAAAAATGAACTCCTTATATTGGTAGATAAATAAACATGGAACTAAACAACTCCTACATCAGATAATCAAAAGATTCATGAAACTGATCAGTGCACATGAATGCCTGATTATTTCTGGTCATTGTTGTCAGAGGAGTCGCACCCCAGGAGAAATAAACTACAAACTTCCTTTAATATCCTACAAGAAAAAAAAATATTCTAACCTATGCCACTATCTTGGGGGATTCCCAAGACAAAACTGATTCTATCTTTGATGGATTGATGACTACTCCTTGTTGAGACACAACATGCCCCAAGAAACAGACTTCCCGGGCCCAAAACTCACACTTCGAAAACTTCCCAAACAACTGTTGTCAGTGGAGAACTCCAAAAAATGGAACACAAATGCTCTATATGATCCTCCATAGATTCAGAGTACACAAGGATGGAATTGATTAAAACCACCAAAAACATATATAGGAACTCACGAAACATTGTGTTAATTAACCCTATGTATACAACCGGATCATTTGTCACACCGAACGACATCACAAAAAAATTATAATTCCCATTATGACAATGGAATGAATTATTCAAGATGTCCTCATTCCTCACATGCTTCTAATGATATTCAAATAGAAAATAGATCTTTGATAACTAACTTTCACCCTTTATTTGATAAAATAAATCATTAATCTATAGAATAGGATATCGGTTCTTCACTATCACTCGGTTCAAGTGACGATAATTGATACACAACCGAAAACTGCTGTCAGCCTTCTTCACGAACAAAACTGGTGTACCCCATGGTGACATGCTTGGTAGAACAAAACTGCACTACAACAAACTATTGAGTTGTATATATAGCTCTTGAAACTTTAAAGGTTCCATCCTATACAGAGGCATGAAGATAGGATGCATGCCTAACTGTAGCATGATCCCGAACTCGATCTCTTGTCAAATAGGTAACACTATAACCTCTTATGGAAATACATAAGGGTACTCTTCCCTTACCCTAGGAAATGATGACTACTGAACCTCTTACAAACTCAACATTAGCTCATTCATCAAGGATGATAAGGATGTAACTTGCCTCTGACCCATCTGAGGGTCTCGCTCACCAACAAACATTGCTGGCTCTCCATCAGCATTGAGAACCAAAACTTCCTCCTAAATCAATCTATGATAGCCTGAACCAAATACAACCAATCCATTTCATGGATGAAATCATATGTTAGTATCCGTATACATAGAAAATCTCCCCAAGAGCGGTGCTACTCGAGCACTAGATCATAGTCTCTAAATACTAGAAATAATTCATCTCATCCGCCAACTTGAGTAGTCAATGCCTAGGGAACTGGAAACCTCTCTACCTAATGCCCCAAGGCATAGACAAGGGAAAGTGAAATGAACGAGGGTGTCTCTCCTAAATCAAACAAGTATTCACCCAACTAGAAAATAATCAAAGGGTACCTCTAATGTTGTCTGGATCGCATGGAATTAGTAATTATAATGCATGAAGTTGATCGTGAACTACTACACGACATCTATAACCCATATGAAAATCACCACCATAGATGTGATCTACTCTCTGAGGATGGGAAGCATCCTGGTGATATCCCCTATCTACCCCATCTTCTCTACAATGATCCCAAGCTGGTGTAACCCACTACTGCTGCCTCTACTAGAACTGCCTCAATGGAGGAACCTAGAGTGGAACACCTAGCACCTATTGAATATTTAGAATGGTAAAACACTCATTCTGCTGATGACCTCGGTCTCCACAAAAAACAAGCACTTGGTTCCTTTGTATATGCCTGAGAGCTGTGGCTCCCGGAGAAATTATTCATTGAGTGTTGGGACCTACCCCCTATCCGAATATAAATTCTTCTACCTTAAAATTTGAGAACCCCAGACCATAGATATTATTTGCGAGGAATCCGGATGAATTACCTCTCATGATGATCCAGTTCTAGCTAAGGTCCTCTCGACGACCACTATCCTCACCAACACCTTGATATATGTCTTCAGTATAAACAGAGTGACCTAACACTGAATATCTAGTTACAAAGACCCCTTGAAATGACTCACCCTAGCCTCATCATCTGAAAACAAGTCTGAAGAATATTGCAGTAGGTTCTTGAAATGGATCCCGAAATACCACACACTGGAGCTCCCCTACAAAAGGGTAAGAATCTATTGGAGACTAGATGCCTTCGCGGTCGAAGAAAGAAACTCAGCTCTAAACTACTCTTAGAACTCTCCTAAGAGACTGCCAAATCCACATGATCCACAAGGATTAAGAACCACCACTGCCTCATATCCCCATGAAGAATTATCACAACCCACAATACATAGTTATCATTTTTAGCATAGAATGATATGAAATCTATCTAAATCTCGTCTAACCATACTTTAGCGACTTCATCTGAAACGGAGCCCTCATACTTCTATAGACTATGGTGCTAAAATTCTCAGGGTGTCCTCCTCTAAGTGTCATCATCGTCAACCTCTACTCTACAATAATATGCTAGAAAAATATATTGAATGTCTTCTGCACGAACCAGACGAGGACTCCAAAATGGATCCATACCCACAAAAGAAAATATGATTAGAGCTCATAAACCTTAAATATTGAATACTTTAACATTAATTAATTATTTTATTTTATTCACTTTTATGTCAACCTATCCCAAGGTATTCCCATTAAAACATAGGTTAAAAGAAGAATTATGCATGATAATTTCCTAGGCATCTACCCAGCAACAAATATCACCTCATTTATTCGTCACTGAAAACATAAAAGTCCACACATCAGATCACAAGGGGACCTAAATAATGGTTTCTAAGCCAATATCCAGTGTTCAAAACACTTACTGAACTTGACTGAAACCACTTACTTACCAAACCACAAAAAATCACCTATGACTAACTCCAAACTCCATCCTATCCCTCTACCAAACCTCTGACACCAATATATCACAACCCCCTCCCCTCAATGTGTACCCCTTCAAGGATGAAAATGGGAGAAGAGAGATAATGACACCCTAGTCCTACCACCAGTAGGCCCCGGGTTGGCCACTAGCACTGAGGGTATAGTAAACACATAGATGGGATGCATTAAACTATAAGAGAACACATACTAAAGAGACAGATAAGATAAACACCAACCAAATCCTTCTCATAATACAATATAAAATAAACCCAAGTGAACATATTTAATGTGATTCAAGAAATACTATAACTAAAAAGGAAAATTATAAGTACCAAAAGAAAGTAAAATGACAACAGCCATGAAGCTCGAACATCTCCTGAAAATCCCCAAGATAGTAGAAACTAGCCTGATCTCCAAACTACTCCAACTAACCTGAAAATAGTTTATATAATATAGTGTGAGTACAGTAGTATACTCAGTAGGATCCTCCCTGCAGCCTCTCACGCAAAAGTAGGTAAAACATTCCAAACACAGTGAACAATAAGTGAAACTAACTCATCACCTAAATAGGTATACGATGTTCCTAGAATCACCATGGATACTCTCATCAAGTATAAAATACATGGGTATATTATATAATAAAAAATATCAAGGGTACCCCACTACCACTTCCCCACTAGTTTTCAACTTTTCTCCAATATCACACATCCTGAGAATCTCTCTCCAAAATTGCTATCCCAAAGACATCCAAGAGAAGCACCACAACATGCACCTCATGCAACAAACCAACACATACACATAACTAAAAGTAACCTGGTAGTTTCTTGAGAGCCATAATAACTCACATAACGTGTATCATGCGTTGGGTATTATTCATCAATCCATTACAACCCATACACCAAGTAAGGATCCTCAAACCATCACAACCAATACATGTTAAACCCATAATAGTCCATAAGAAACTATATCCATAATAAATTTGTTAGAAATAACCACAATACATTGAATCCCTATACACACATATATGGGGAAAACTTATCACCATTCATACCAGCACAAGTAACTAACAAGAGAAGAGTGCAGGTTTAAATGGGGTAGTCAGCCATCCATCCTCCCACTGAGATGTTGGGGAAAACACCCCTCAGGGATCAGAATCCCTGGGGTGTGAGTTTCCCTAACCAATAGGGTGGATTATCATGTTTAAAACACAAAAAAGTAAAGGATATAATATATCTCACCATCACACTATAGAAAAAACCTAGTCTAAGCCTCAACTACAGCTAACATCACTCAAACAGTTGGATTCCACTGCTAAAACTAGATATCCTATAAGAACAAAACCATTTAAAGAGATGCATTAAGTTACCTATACCTTTTTATCCATTTAAATTTATGTTAATTAATTATCTAACCATTAATTAACCATTATTAATTTCTAAATTACACTACATTAGCATCACAACTATGTTCCATGACCTCCTAGCATAAGCAAACTGATTCCATGGTTTCTCTAAAACATTGCCTCAACACAGTATCCCAGAAATCTCCAACCCCATGGGTTAAACATTCATTTATTAACATCATTATCACTTTCCATATTTATAAATCTATATTTTTCTAGGTATTCTAGGAATAAATTCTAAGCTACCAAACACAAGGAGCTCAACATGGTGTGTATACAAACTACTCTTCGAGTGTTTTCCACCTATAACAGGGGCATAAAACCATCCATCCTTGAGAATATAAACACAAAAAACATGTGGCATACCACATATGTATTTTACTATTTTGAAAGGAGGGTAAGAATTACAATTTTCCTTAGGTAGTGGGGATAGTAAAGAAGATAAAAAACTATAGATTCAACAAGCATCCAAATTTCATATGAATGGGTAATCCCAAATTCAGCCCATTACATCCCCTCTGGTGTCCTCCCCAACACCCAAATGCATAAACTAATTCACCTCTGCACTCTAGGCATCAAATGATGCAACAGCCACTCGGCCTCCCTACCCCATATACCACAACAACCATCCATGATCGACCATCCTAGGATCATGTCACATTTGAGCCTCCCTGCCCCATAATGACAAGTCTCATATCCAAAGAACATTAGAAGAAATAAGAACAAACATAGAAATGGGTTCTTGTCCCAAATTAATGGTATTTATCCTTTACACACAACAATCACTCATATCCCAAAATCATAAGGCACTTGTCCTTTACAAGAAAGCAGGTTACATAGACCCCATAAGGAATTACATTTATCAAACAAAAAGTTCTTTATTACATCTTGAATTAACCGATTCATTATTCATAGATTATAACTATGAGAAGCCTATGAAACAAGATAACATTGTAACGACCCAAAGTTTCATTAATGGAAAATCCCTCTTGATCCAGTTAAATGTATCTTAATGCAAAATATTTTTATAAGATGTTAACTTATTTGGTTTTATGTTAAGAATTTTGGCCGTTGCTAATATAGTCGTTGAACAGTGATCACATGATTAGTATAAATATAGGGCTTTAACAAATCCAATTTACTCAGACAAAAGAAACAATGACCTCATCTAGTAGAATTTCTCCGTACGAAGCCCATTTTTCAGAGCTCGGAAAAGAGGTGGTGTCCTTGGGCTTCACTCTTGACCAAGCCCAAGCTAAGCTTCACCATGTCAATCTCGAATGGGGCCGTCCACAGGAAAAATGGAAGTTGATAGAGATTACCACTCGTGCAATGTTAGCTGGGCCACTCCAAGAGTCTGTCATCATTACATACCTTACCCTTAGGTCTTATGCGGCTGTTTTAAGGGATTATGTAATGAATCGCTAGTACTATGATCATGTATATTATTTTTGTATGTAATAATTAATATACCTCCTTGTTATTTTTGAGACATTGTAAATAAATTTTAATGTATAAATAGTGTTTTTAATTATTATTTAATTAAGAAATCTATTTTATTAAATTAATGGATTTTTGAATTAAATATTATTTTAATAAAATATTATTTTAATTATTAAATTAATTTTTATTAAATATAAATTATCTTATAATTTTATGAATGCAATTATAATTTTTATTAAGGTTTGAAAGCCATTTCTGTCAAAACCTGTGAATTTTCGATAAATGTCGGTTTTTATTTTAAAAGTGAAAATTAAAATATTTAGAAAATTATTTAGATAAAATAAATGTTATTTCTGGAATCAGGACATCGAAATTATCCAATGGTGAATTTTTTATAATTTTATGAGACAATCAAATATTTGGGTAAAAATTAAATACCGTTTAAATATATAATGTGTTTTATGACATAATAATGACCCAATAGTTATGTAATAGAATACTATAATCTTTATTTTCGGCCATTATATGTTTTACCATTAATATAATGTGATTTTTGGGTTTGTTTTACTTACTTTTCAAAGCATTAATGGACCCCTCAAGACTTATTAAACACCTTGTCTTTTTAAATTAATTTCCATGGGAGTGTGACTCACCTCCACATAAGAAACCATAATATTTTAAGAAGTTAGGACTTTGAACTTATAAAATATTTTTTCCTCTTCCCTTTACCAAAAACCATGGGAAAAAACCATTGGATGGTTTGTGGTTTGGATTAATTTAATGTAAGGGGACCCAAACCTAAATAATAAATAATTCCCTCACCTTTCCAATATAAACCCACCCAATCTCCCACTTCATCCTCACTCAAAGCCTTTGGAGTTCGTCAAAACTCTTCCCTACTCTCCCTATAATCCTCCCAAGGTTCCCCAAGCTCCCAAGAAGCCTCTCACAAGCCTCTCTCAAGCCTTTGGAAGCACACTTCCAAGTAAGGGTTTTTTCTTCCTTTCTCATTTTTGTCCAATTTTCTTTAAATTGTTTTTCCCTTTTAATTTCAATTATTAATTTTGGGGTATGGTTTAACACCTCCATCATACATCCCTATTTATGTTTTAATGATGGGAGACCCATTTCTCTCTCATTAAATGCCTCCCATGTACACCCGTTACTATGCTGAAATTCCGAAAGGAACTTCTCTCTCTTCTTTTACATTGAAGCAATACTTTTGTATCATGAATCTAAATTCCATTAAACTTGTTTGGATATGTATCTATATGACCCCCTTACTTTCCATTCCATTTAAATATGATAAGACACCATTTCTCTCTCATCAAACCATTTTTATGAATTCTTATGTCATGTCGTTACGCTGCCGAAATCGCACTGATTTTCTAAGCCAATGCCATTGTGTAGTGGATACCATGCCCATTTCTCCATCAAGGGTATTCAACTTTATGCACATTTATTTATTGTTTATAATGTTTAATGTATGAATTCCACATTTCTTTATCATGGAATAAATGATTATGTTTTATGAATCCATGTTTTATGGTCCATGTGGCACACTTATGGATGAAATGAAATGTTTAAGAAGGGTGAACCCTTATAGCGCTCCAATGCGTTGGGTAAAGTATAGTATCATGATATGTCATGTGCAATGTGTGTTGACTCATTCTAATTCAAGTGCAACGAGGGTTTACTCGTGCTTTATGTGCAATGATGATTTACTCATGCTCCATGTGTAATGAGCCTTGGCTCATGCTAATTCCATGTTAAGTGTTGTGGCCACATTTCCATGTTATGATTATCATGCTTTATCATGCCTTTATGTTCATGTTTCTCTTGTGCCCTATTGATATTCCTAATGTCTAACATGTATTGTACTCCTCATGTTATTCCATGTGTATTCCCTTACTGGGATTTATAGCTCACCCTTTTCTTATGCATGTCCTCAGGTTATCCCATGCAATGCTAAGTACGAGGGAATGTAGTGGTAATGTAAAGGAAGTTTTCAATAAAGATGTTGTATTTCATGTTTTAATTTTTTATGTAATTATACTAAGCCCCAAGGACACTAAAACTGTCAATATTTTTTGTTGTATCAAGTGAAGTTTTATGTAATAAATAATGTTTAAGTTTGTAATAAAAGAAGGGTTGTCATAGTTGGTATCATAGGATAGGTTTAGTTATTTTTGGGATTAGGAAACCCTAGTAAAGCCTTAGATACAAGACTATGTATAATAAAAACATCCCTAAGTTTTGGTAAGTACTGAGTAAGTGGTTTATCAAACAAATACATCTCTGTCTGGATACGAGCAGGTAGAGGCGGCTCTGGCATAGATGTATCGTAGGGGTAAAACCTGAAAACACCGCTTTGAGCTAGACTTGAACGAGAACTGGTGCAAGAAAACGGGCCTTACTGCACTCTTGGTTACGACACTCCCGAGGGATATGTTTTGATAAATTCACAAGCTTAGTATGAACCCTTATTAAGGTAATTAAAAAAAAGTCCCCTACGAATATATATTAGAATGTAGATCATGAAAAGACTAGATTGAAGCCTATAGACTCATGAGTAAGGAAATAAAAGTTTATTTATAAGTCATATACTTTTGTCTTTGGATTAACCTTTATGTGTTACCCCTAACTTTCCTTTTATTCCAGACAATGGCCGGTAATGGTAGGACTCGGGCTAACAATCGTTGTGAAGATTAGTGTGATGACTGTACTAATGAGATGCCAAATCCAATGGGACTGGGAATCGCGAACTTTGTCACGCTTCTCTCTCAGCTAACTCAAGTTTTGAATAGAAACATGGGTCAAGAGGAATGTTCAACCCCTCCTAAGAAAGAACAATTCACTATCGAGAGCTTCATGAGACAAAGGCCTCCTAATTTTAGTGGATCATCCGATCCCATGATCGCTGAACAATGGATCAACTCCATTGCAAATATCTTCTCCATCCTTCAATGTTATGAACAAGAGAAGGTTCTCCTGGCTGCTTATCGTATGGAGGGTGAATCTGATCAATAGTGGACGTTGATCAAAAATACGAAGCCTGAGGAGGAGATCGAGGCGTTGGAATGGAAGGATTTACGAATGATGTTTTTTGATAAATATTTTCCGCGCACCCTCCGTCTTAAGATGGAGAGGGACCTCCTTTCCCTCAAGAAAAAAGATGAATAATTTGTTGGAGTGTACGAGGAAAACTTCACAAGGCTTTCACGATATGCTTTCGGCTTTGTCGTTACCCACGAATGCAAAGTTGACCGCTTCTTTGGTGGGATGAAGCCTAGCCTACAGAGAGAATTAGCGATCCGTGACTTCGATAGGTATGAGGGGATTGTCCGATGTTCCCTCAAGGTCGAAATGGAGATCATCAAATCACAGGGGTATCATGGGGACAAGAAGCGTAAGGTGGTCTTCAATGCTGATGGTCCGATGGATAAATCCAATGGTGCTAAGAAGATCCATCACCCCACTTGCCAAAAGTGTAGAAATAATAACCCTAGAAATTGCCTTAAGGGGATGAGAAAATGCTTCAGGTGTGGAAGAGAAGGGAACCTAGCTGTTAACTGTCAACAAGAAAGACCCATGGCTGCGACAGAGGAGAGGAACACTCTGTTCGAAACTCAACACGTTGTTCAATGCTACAAATGCAAAGAACCGGGTCATTTTGCAAATCAGTTCCCTAATCCAAGGGTTTTCGGAGACAACCAACAACCTCCAAGGCAGCATGGAAGTGCTTTTTCCATCACTTCTACCGAAGTGAACCCCGATAATGAAGTGGTTACATGTATGATAGTTATTCATTCAATAATAGTGAATGTAATTTTTGATTCATTTTCTACGCATTCTTTTATATCTCTAATGTTTAGTAGGACAATCCCAGAACCACCACAAATCATGGAAGTAAAGATGTCGATGAGTATGGAAAATGGGGAAATCATTGCATACCATGAATATAAGTCCACCTCGGTTATAATCTGTGGATTGAATTTCTTGTAGAACCTCTTAATACTCCCTCTGGTGAATTTTAAGCAATTCTTGGCATGAATTTGATTTACTTATATAGAGCCAACATAAATTGTCGAGAGAGGGAAATCAAACTCCATATGGAGAATCGACCCCCGATTCTTTACAAGTGTCAGGAGGAAGATGAATCTCCTTTGGCTCCATCATCTGAAGCATGGATATTACTGCCTTATGAGAACGCGTATCTGGCTCAGATGATTGAGTCCAAGGAAGAAACCATCCTTGAAGAAATGCCTATTGTGAGGGAATTCGCTGAAGTGTTTCCTGAGGAAATTCCTAACTTTCCTCTTAGAAGAGATGTTGAGTTCCCAATTGAACTTATACGTAGGGTGCTACCAATATCCAAGACTCCATATAGAATGGATGTTGGTGAGATTGAAGAGCTGAAGAAACAACTATAGGAGAATCTGGATAAAGGGTTTATACACCCAAGTGCTTCATCTTGGGGTGCACCAGTCCTCTTCATCAAGAAGAAGGATGGGTCAATGCCTCTTTGAATCGATTATTGTGAACATAAAAAAATCACAATAAAGAAAAAGTATCCTCTCCCAAGAATTGATTACTTGTTTGATCAGCTGCGTGGAGCACAATACTTCTCCAAGGTGGATTTGTGGTCGGAATATTATCAAGTAAGGGTGAAGAAGGAAGATGTCCTTAAGACTACTTTTCGTACAAGATACGGACACTATGAATTCATAGTAATGCATTTCGGACTCACCAATGCTCCAGAAATATTCATGGAATTGATGAATAGAGTCTTTAGAGATTACCATTACAAATTTGTGATAGTCTTTATAGATGATATTCTAATATACTCCAAAACCAAGGAGGATCATGAGGAGCATTTAAAAACTGTACTAGAGACTTTGAAAAAGGAGAAGCTCTATGCAATGTACAACAAGTGTGAGTTCTGGTTGAAGGAGGTCTCATTCATGGGCCATATCATCACAAGCAATGGGATATCAGTGGATCCCTCCAAAACAGATGCAATTGAGGGTTGACCAAGGCCAATATCGGTAACAGATATCCGTAGCTTCTTGGGGTTAGCAGGATATTATCAACGATTTGTGAGGAATTTCTCACGATTTTCCAACCCTCTTACCAAGATAACTCGAAAGGGAGTAAAGTTTTCTTGGAGGGATTAATGCGAAGAAAGCTTCAAGGAGTTGAAAAGGAGGCTTATCACTGCGCCCGTTCTCACTTTACCCACAAGTGGGGAACTTTTTGTGGTATTCAGTGATGCTTAGAAGAAGATATTAGGCTATGTGGTGATGTAGAATGATAAAGTGATATCCTATGCCTCAAGTCAGTTGAAAATCCATGAGTGAAACTATCCAACGAATGATCTGGCGTTGGCGGCTGTGATCTTTTCCTTGAAAATCTGGCGACATTATCTATATGGAGAGAAATGTGAGTTATATACTGACCACAAGAGTCTTAAATATATATTCACACAGAAAGAGACTAATATGCTCCATAGAAGATAGATATAGCTCATCAAGGATTATGACAGTTCAATACATTACCACCCTGGGAAAGAGAACAAGGTGGTAGATGCCCTAAGTAGAAAGGATCCAGTGATTCTATAAATGATGAGAATTGAGAAGGATTAAATCTTCTTATACTTGATAAATATGGAAATGGGAATCATAGAGAAGGGAACATCATCAATCCTTTCACAAATTATTTCTCAACCGTCTCTTCTGGAAAAGTTAAAGGATGCTCAAAAGGATGATGTGGGAATTCTAGAAAAAGTGGAAGCTATCAAAAAGGGGAAATCCTCAGAGTTTAATGATAATGAAGAAGGAAGTGTGCGGTTTGGGAAAAGACTATGTGTTCCATCAATTCCAGAGCTGAAGAAGGAAATTTTTTATGACGCACATAGTTCGAATATCTCTATTCACCTAGGTAGAACAAAGATGTATCGATATCTCCGAGAAAACTTTTGGTGGGATAATATAAAGAAGGAGATCGCTAAATATATATCAAAGTGCCTGGTGTGTCAGAAAGTGAAGGTAGAGAGGTAGAAGTATAAGGGGATGGTGCAACCATTTCCCATACCAGAATGGAAATGGGAGAACATCACCATGGAATTTGTCACTGGACTTCCGAGGACATCCAAAGGCAACAATGCAATCTGGGTTGTTGTGGATCATCTTACAAAGACTGCACACTTCTTTGATATTCGGGAGTATTTCTCATTGAATCAACTGGCGTAGATATATATCAGGGAAGTGGTAAGGTTGCATGGAGTAACACTATCTATTGTGTCTAACTGAGATCCAAGATTCATCTCTAAGTTTTGGAAGAGTCTTCAACATGCTCTTAATATTGAACCGAACTTCAGTACGACCTATCATCCTCAAAATGATGGCCAATCCGAGCGGACTATCCAAACTCCTGAGGAAATGTTGAGAGCATGCTCAATGGACTTTAAAGGAGGATGGGATAAACATCTTCCTCTGGTTGAGTTCTCTTCTAACAATAGTTTCCACTCAAGCATCCACATGGCACCATATTAAGCACTATATGGGAAAAGGTGAAGAACACCGACATGTTGGGACAAGGTCGGTGAACGTAAGCTGATTGGAATATAAATGTTCGAGGAAATGGTGGAGAATGTGAAAACAATTCAGCAACATATCAAGGCAGCCCAGAGTTGACAGAAGAGTAATGCAGATAATCATCGACGAGACCTTGAGTTTAAAGTTGGAGAAATGGTTTTTCTATGCATATCTCCATGGAAGAAGGTCATGAGGTTTGGAATGAAAGGGAAGTTAAGTCCAAGGTACATCAGCCCCTTAGAGATTCTTGATTGTGTTGGGGTTGTGGCCTATCGACTAGCACTTCCACCTACTATGGCCAAAGTACATGATGTCTTTCGTGTATCCCTCTTAATAAAGTACATACCGGACCCTTCACATGTACTCTCTTCTAAGGTGGTACAATTGGAAGATAATATTTCTTATGAGTAGCAACCAGTGAAGATCTTAGATCATAGAGAAAAAGTTCTACGAAATAAGACGATTCCCCTTGTCAAGGTGTTGTGGAGAAAACACAAGTTTGAAGAAGCGACTTGGGAATCAGAGGATATGATGAAGATGAGTTACCCACATTTGTTTTAGTGTGGGAAAAGGAAAATTTTGCGGGCGGAATTTCATAAGGGGGGAATATTGCAACGACCCAAGGTTTCATTAATGGAAAATCACTCTTGATTCAGTTAAATGTCTCTTTATGAAAAATATTTTTATAAGATGTCAACTTTATTGGTTTTATGTTAAGAATTTTGACCGTTGCTAATATAGTCGTTGAACACTGATCACATGATTAGTATAAATATAGGGCTTTAACAAATCCAATTTACTCAGACAAAAGAAGCGATGGCCTCATCCAGTAGAATTGCTCCGTACGAAGCCCATTTGTCAGAGCTCAGAAAAGAGGTTGTGTCCTTGGGCTTCACTCTTGAATAAGCCCAAGCTGAGCTTCACCATGTCAAGCTCAAACAGGACCATCTACGGGAAAAATGGAAGTTGATAGAGATTACGACTCAAGTAATGTTAGCTGAGCCACCCCAAGAGCCAGTCACCATCGCACACCTTACCCTTAGGTCTTATGCAGCTGTTTTAAGGGGTTATGTAACAAATCTCTAGTACTATGTTTATGTATATTATTTTTTTATATAATAATGAATATACCCCCTTGTCATTTTTGAGACATTGTAAATAATTTTTAAAGTACAAATAGTGTTTTTAATTATTATTTAATTAAGAAATATATTTTATTAAATTAATGGATTTTTGAATTAAATATTATTTTAATAAAATATTATTTTAATTATTAAATTATTTTTTATTAAATATAAATTATCTTATAATTTTATGAATGTAATTATAATTTTTATTAAGGTTTGAAAGCCATTTCTGTCAAAACCTGTGAATTTTCGATAAATGTCGGTTTTTATTTTAAAAGTGAAAATTAACATATTTATAAAATTATTTAGATAAAATAAATGTTATTTCTGGAATCAGGACGTCGAAATTATCCAACGGTAAATTTTTCATAATTTTCCGAGACAGCCAAAGTTTTGGGTAAAAATTAAATACCGTTTAAATATATAATGTGTTTTATGACATCATAATGACCCAATAGTGATGTAATAAAATACTATAATCTTTATGTTCGTCCAATATATGTTTTACCATTAAAATAATGTGATTTTGGGTTTGTTTTACTTACTTTTCAAAGCATTAATGGACCCCTCAAGACTTATTGAACACCTTGTTTTTTTAAATTAATTTCCATGGGAGTGTGACTCACCTCCACATAAGCAACCCTAGTATTTTAAGAAGTTCTGACATTGGCCTTATAAAATATTTTTTTCATCTTCCCTTTTCCAAAAACCATGGGCAAAAACCATGGTATTGTTTTTGGTTTGGATTAATTTAATGTAAGGGGACCCAAACCTAAATAATAAAGAATTCCCTCACCTTTCCTATATAAACCCACCCAAGCTCCCACTTCCTCCTCACTCAAAGCCTTTGGAGTTCGTCAAAACTATGCCCTACTATCTCTAGAATCCTCCCAAGGTTCCCCAAGATCCAAAGAAGCCTCTTACAAGCCTCTCTCTAGCCTTTGGAAGCACACTTCCAAGTAAGGGTTTTTTCTTCCTTTCTCATTTTGACCAATTTTCCTTAAGTTGTTTTTCCCATTTAATTTCAATTATGAATGTTGTGGTATGGTTTTTCACCTCTATAATACTTCCCTATTTATGTTTTAATGATGGGATACCACTTTCTCTCTCATTAAATGCCTCCCATGTACACCCGTTACTATGCCGAAATTCCGAAGCGAACTTCTCTATCTTCTTTTACATTCAAGAAATAATTTTGTATCATGAATATAAATTCCATTACAATTGTTTGTAAATGTATCTATATGACCCCCTTACTGTAAATTTCATTTAAATGTGATTATACACCCTTTCTCTCTCATCAAACCATTTTTATGAATACTTATTTCATGCCGTTACGCTGCCGAAATCGCCCCGATTTTCTAAGCCAATGCCATTGTGTAGTTGATACCATGCCCATTTCTCCATCAAGGGTATTCACCTTTATGCACATTTACTTATTGTTTATAAATTTTCATGTATTAATTCCACATTTCTTTATCATGGAATAAATGATTATGTTTTATGAATCCATGTGGCACACTGATAAAACACTATTTTATTGAATATTTTATTGATAATAAAAGATATAATTTCCTCACATTGTGTTAAACATGTTTATTTATAAAATATTTGGGATTTGATCATTCATTTGAAAATTTGGTGAAAATTCCAGTTTTACCCTTAATAGTGCACTGTAGTATTTCGAAGATAAATATTTTTATATTTATTATTGGAATTTGAAATTTTGTAACAGTGTTCCTAACTTAAGTATATACAACTTTTATTCAGGACACTAGAGCTAAAGAGTTCATTTGGTTGTTGAAATTGGGCCATGAAGTCAAAGTTGGGCTGGGCTCGCCAGAATGGAGAAGGTTCTGTATTTGGGCCATATCCTCTACATACGGGCTTTGATTGAGCCCAAATTTTGAGGCAAGCTCGGGGACATGATGTGGCACAAATCATCCCTCTGGAAGGCTGGTCAATTCACGCGTTTTGAAGGTCATATTGGCGGTGAAAGTTGGAATAAAATATTTAGCCGAGATTTTCATTTCACACTTAAAAAGTTATGTATCTCTAGCCCTCACAAACTCTATTTAAAGGGGGTTTTAACTCTTTGAGAGGGATGGTGGAGGCTTTGGGAAGGTGTGGCAGAAAGGGTGTCTCTTGGGAGCCCCTCACAACTCTTGGAAGAAGTAAGCCTTTGTGCAAACCTCTCTTCCAAAAAGGCTCTCCTCTCTCACCTCTTCTTTGTATTTCTTTTCTTTCATGTTTGTTTCTTGAATTTTTCTTCAAATAATATTCTGTGTTCATCCCTCTTCTTCTTATCTTAATCTTCTTAATTGGGTTGGAATCAAGAGTGGAGACAAGATTGGGTTCTACCCTTTCAATCCGTTGCTTATGCAAAACGTCTCCACGATGACTACACCACCCATGGAAGAGTAGTTCTTTTTAGTAATCGATCAACCTCTATCCTTCTTCATTCATTTATTTTGAATCAATGAGATACTGTAATTCACATATTATGATCTATTAATTGAGTTTTTAATTTAAATTAAACTAATCAAGCAATTGAATAGTTAACACAAAACACGCGAGGTCGGGAATTGTGTGAACTGTGAGAGCGCAACCTTAACCGGTAATTCAAAACCACATGGGATCAATTTGTAGAGTTCAAATATAATCCCTAAACTCAATTAATCCTTATTTCCAGAGTGGTTATATGCCTTAATTTACCACTGACCATAAGCTAATTTTAGAGCATCAATCAAAGCAGGGTGTCGCGATTGCATGTTCCGAAGTTATCCTAAGGTTAAAATTCACTTCAATCTTCGTGGTAAAGTTAATTCTCATAGGGTTCGGGATTTAAAAAATTAAGGGATAATAATTAAGTGAATATTAATTTAAATGATAATGATTAATAAATGATTGAAGAGGTAGATTTAGATCGATTACGCCTTTTAAAATAGATTTCTAAAAAAAACATCTTCTTGTTGTGTCATTCTAATCGAAACTTCATTTCAAAATTAAAAACAAAAAAAAATGCAATCTTCTTCCAGAAAACTTCTTCTAGATTCATAAACTATAAACAACCACCCCCATCCTTTCAAGTAGTGTTTTTATTCTCTTTTATTTTACTTCTATAATACCTCTAAAAATTGTTTTAATTCACTTCCTCTTTTGAGAGACGACCTTGGTCAGCCACTCTGCTGCACCTAAGTACCCCAAATCACATTAATCATTTGAGGGCGCCCACGACAGCACTCTTTCAAATTGGCGCCATTGCCGGGGAGGCAAGTAATTATTTCAACCAATTAGAGGTATTTATTTTATTTTACATTTTAATTCTCTTCCTCTCTTCTTTCTTCCGTCTTTACCCAATCTGTTTTTTTTCTTCTTCTTCTTTTATCTCTTTCTACTTCTTTTTGGACCATCAACTCAAACTTCTAATTTTTATTTTACTATGGTCCACATTCCTTCTTTTCATCTTTCATTGATTGATGACACGAACTAATCCCGAAGATCTCTTAGATCTTGACCCTGAGATTGAACGTAGCCTTAGGGCACGAATCAGACATTCTCAGTCTACGGGAAGTTTCAACATTCAACCAGTTGGAGAATTACTCCAATATCAGAACATTGAAATTGGAAGCAATTCAATTTCAACCATAAAACAAGAAACAATGGCTGGAAACAATGGAAATGAACTTAATAGAACCATTCGAGAATTGGCTGCACCTGATATTAACTATCAACCAAATTGTATTTCATACCCAAATCTCGAATCGGACTTTGAATTGAAATCTGGATTAATTCACCTTCTTCCAAAGTTTCATGGCTTATCTGGTGAGGATCCCAACAAACACCTTATGGAATTTAATGTGGTTTGCTCAACTTTAAAACCAAGAAATGTTTCTGAAGATCAAATTAAATTAAGAGCATTCCCATTCTCACTTGATGGAGCTGCGAAAGATTGGATGTATTATTTACAACCTGAAGATGTAACTTGTTGGAACAATTTGAAACGTCTTTTCTTGCAGAGATTTTTTCCAGCATCAAGGACCACATCCATTCGAAAGGAGATATCAGGGATCAAGCAAGCACAAGGGGAGTCAATGTATGAGTACTGGGAGCGATTCAAGAAGTTGTGTGCAAGCTGCCCACATCACCAAATCAGTGAGCAACTCCTCATCCAATACTTCTACGAAGGACTCACACCCATGGAGAGGAGCATGGTGGATGCTGCAGCTGGAGGAGCATTGGTGGACAAGACACCAGTAGCTGCACGAGAATTGATCGACAAAATGGCCCAAAACTCTCAACAATTCGGTGATAGAGGTACACCACATGTTCGAGGAGTACATCAAGTAAGTCCTTCTTCTCTTGAATGTCATTTGATTGATACTAAGTTAGAAGAATTGAAAACTATGGTGAGGCAGATTGCATTGGATCAAAAGACATCCCAACCCCCTCCTTCAAGGCCTTGTGGTATTTGCACTGAGACAAGCCACCCAACTGACTGTTGCCCACAACTCCAAGAAACAGAAGATTGTGCAGCAGTGTTCCCTGGGAGACCATTTCAGCAGCAACAACAACAACCATATCCCCAAAAGAAGTTTGATCCAACATACAACCAAGGGTGGAAAGATCTAGCAGAAATGAGGTATGGCTCTGGACAACAACAAAGGCCCCCTTTTCAACCAAACTTCCAGCAGCCTCCACCTTACCAACAGGGTTTCCAACAACCCCAAAGGAGATTCGAAGCTCAAACATCAACGAGTCAGCAAAAAGGGAATATCCAACACAAGGTAGACTCTAACACTGATGATCTTTTGAAACAAATTGTTCTTAATCAACAGAATGAGCTGAAGAGTCAAGGTTCGGAGCTGAGAGAGTTGAAGACTCAAATGAGTCAGATTGCCACCGCCCTCCATGAACTTGTGAGTAAGAATTCTGGAAATCTACCTTCCCAACCCACTCCAAATCCAAAGGGGAATGTTAGTGCCATCACATTGAGAAGTGGGAAGCAAATGAACGATACATCTGCACCTACCATTCCACCGGGATTCACCTCAACTTCAGAGAATCCGCATTCCATACCAACTGATGAACAATCCAAGGAGAAAGATAAAGGTAAGAAAAAGATTGATGATGTTCCTCCTAAACCCCTTCCTTTTCCAAACAGGGTTGTTCAAACCAAGAAGATGGCTAAAGAAGCAATGCAAAAGGAGGTTTTGGACACATTCAAGCGTGTGGAGATCAACATTCCTCTACTTGAAGCCATTAACCAAATCCCAAGGTATGCCAAATTCTTAAAAGAACTCTGCACCAATCGAAGAGGGCTCAAGGGAAATGAGAGGATAAACCTTGGAAGGAATGTCTCAGCACTCATTTCACCAAATCTAGTAATGCCAACAAAGTGAAAGGATCCTGGGACATTCACCATCCCATGTACCATAGGGGAGTTGCACTTCTATGATGCTCTTTGTGATTTAGGAGCTTCAATAAATGTGATGCCTCACTCTGTATTCTCTTCCTTGCAGGTTGGTGAGTTGAAGCCGACAAGAGTAGTGGTGCAATTGGCGAATGGAGCTACGGCATATCCAGCGGGAGTTCTTGAGGATGTACTTGTTCGGGTAAGAGACATGATCTTTCCAGCGGATTTCTATGTTCTTAACATGGAGGATGATCAGGTAAGTTCTCAGGCCCCCATTATCTTAGGTAGACCCTTCCTCAAAACTACAAAAACTATCATAAATGTCAATGAGGTTACACTTTCCATGGAGTTTGGAGATGAAGTTGTGATATTTAATGTTATGGATTCCATGAAGTACCCCTCAGAGGACCATTCTGCTTTTGTTATCTCCCATTTTGAACCACCAAGTAAAAACATCATGGAATTGGATTGTCCTATGCTTAGGGAGATTATGAGTATCGGTTCTGGTTTAATGACTAAGAGAACTTCCACACCTGTTTCTAATGAACAAGACTCTCTAAGATTTGATTTTGATGTGGATTCATATTCTGATTTTGATCATGTTCACTCTGATTATGAAATGGCTGTTGAGTATGCTGATGGATTTGATGCTTTATTCTATGATTTTGATGATGTCTATTCTGATACTGATTCTCTTTGTGCACATATTTTAGTTCCTTCAATGTCTCCATCCATACTACACCCTCCTTCATTAGAACTCAAGCCATTGCCACCAAATCTGAAATACTCATACTTGTTGAGTGGTGAGAGATTACATGTTATAATTGCTAACAATCTCCCTTTTGAACATGAAGAAAGGATTTTGAATATTTTGAGGGAGAAAATCAGGGAGATTGGGTGGACCTTGGCTGACATATCAGGTATTAGCCCCTCCATTTGCATGCATAGGATTCTCTTGGAGGATGGGGCTAAACCGGTGAGACAACCACAAAGGAGACTCAATCCCACCCTCCTGAAAGTTGTTAAAAAGGAAGTTGAGAAATTGCTCGAGGCAGGTATAATCTTTCCCATTTCAGATTCACAGTGGGTAAGTCCAATTCAGGTTGTGCCTAAGAAAACTGGTTTTACTGTTGTTAAACACGAGAAAGATGATTTAGTTCCAATGAGGGTGCAAAACAGTTGGCGTGTGTGTATTGATTATAGGAAACTAAATCAGACCACTCGCAAGGACCATTTCCCCCTCCCATTTATTGATCAAATGCTCGAGAGACTAGCTGGTAAAACACACTATTGTTTCTTGGATGGATTTTCTGGATATTTTCAGGTTCCTATAGCTCCAGAGGATCAGGAGAAGACTACATTAACCTGTCCCTTTGGCACATTTGCCTACCGGAGGATGCCATTTGGACTTTGCAACGCCCCAGGTACCTTCCAGATATGTATGGTGAGTATTTTTTTCTGATTTTATTGAGACCTGCATGGAGGTATTTATGGATGATTTTACAGTGTATGGGTCTTCATTTGATGAATATCTAAGTAGTTTGGGAAATGTGTTGAATTGTTGTATTGAGAAGAATCTGGTCCTGAACTTTGAAAAGTGTCATTTTATGGTAGAGCATGGCATTGTCTTAGGGCATGTGGTGTCAAAACATGGGATAGAGGTTGATAGATCTAAGGTAGAAATTATTTCATCCTTACCCTATCCTTCATGTGTGCGTGATGTTAGATCTTTCCTAGGGCATGCAGGATTTTATCGGCGCTTCATCAAAGATTTTAGTAAGATCGCTCTTCCTATGTCACGATTACTTCAAAAAGAATCTGATTTTGTGTTTGATGATTCTTGTAGGACTTCCTTTGATGAGCTAAAGAAGTGTCTGACCACTCCACCTATCATACAGCCCCCACGGTGGGACCTTCCATTTGAGCTTATGTGTGACGCCTCCAACTTCGCGGTTGGAGCTGTCTTATCTCAGAGGGTGGAAGGACGTTCACATGTGATCGCCTATGCATCAAGGACACTGGATTCAGCCCAATCAAATTACACAACCACAGAAAAAGAGTTTCTTGCTGTCATATTTGCTTTAGATAAATTCCGTTCATATTTATTGGGCTCTAAAGTAGTTGTTTTTTCTGACCATGCAGCTTTGAGGTACCTCCTAAAGAAGCCATATGCAAAGCCACGACTTATCCGTTGGATGCTCCTTCTTCAAGAGTTTGACCTTGAGATAAAGGACAAGAAGGGGTCAAAGAATTTGGTGGCAGACCACATGAGTAGGCTTACTCACACACTAGAGGGTGACACCTTGGACCAGGTACCACTTCGGGACACTTTCCCCGATGAGCATCTCTATACCATCTCAGGTAAGCATCCTTGGTATGCTGATTTAGTTAATTACATTGTTGGCTCTGAAATCCCAGTAAATTTGAAGAAACATCAAGTCCAAAAATTAAAGAGTGAGTCAGGATTTTATGTTTGGGATGATCCATACTTATGGCGCATGTGTAGTGACCAAGTCATTAGGAGGTGTGTTCCCGATCATGAGTTTGAGTCTGTTTTGCATTTATGTCATACACTTGCATGTGGTGGACACTTTGGACCCCAACGGACAGCTAGGAAAGTTTTGGACTCTGGATTATATTGGCCTAGATTATTCCATGATGCCCATGTGTTTTGTAAGTCATGCTCTCGTTGCCAACACACTGGGAACATTTCTAGGAGACATGAGATGCCCCAACAACCCATACTATTTTGTGAGATTTTTGATGTATGGGGCATTGACTTTATGGGTCCTTTTCCTAGTTCATTTGGATTTTTGTACATTTTGGTTGCTGTTGATTATGTGAGTAAATGGGTGGAGGCCAAGGCCACCAGGACTGACGATTCTCATGTTGTTGTGAACTTTGTCAAAGCACAAATTTTTTGCAGGTTCGGAGTACCAAAGGCCATCATCAGTGACCAAGGGACACACTTTTGCAATAGGAATTTTGCTTCCCTCCTTCGAAAGTATGGGGTGACACACAAAACATCAACACCATACCACCCCCAAACAAATGGCCAGGCTGAGGTTTCAAATCGTGAGTTGAAACAAATCTTGGAGAAAACCGTGCAGCCAAATAGGAAGGATTGGAGCAAGCGCTTGGATGATGCATTGTGGGCTTATAGAACAGCATACAAGACCCCCATTGGTATGTCCCCATTTCGGATTGTTTTTGGGAAAGCATGTCATCTCCCCGTGGAAGTCGAGCATCGGGCATGTTGGGCTATAAAGAAATGTAACATGGATTTGGCCGAAGCTGGAATTCAAAGGAAGTTGCAAATTCAAGAGCTTGAGGAGATTCGATTGTCATCATATGAGAACTCAAGGCTCTACAAGGAAAGATC
Organism: Viscum album; assembly: GCA_963277665.1. Classification (NCBI taxonomy): domain Eukaryota; kingdom Viridiplantae; phylum Streptophyta; class Magnoliopsida; order Santalales; family Viscaceae; genus Viscum; species Viscum album. The sequence continues at coordinate 83,122,138 of OY728140.1, read as the reverse complement.
AAAAGCAGCTCATGACAAAATGATCCAACAAAGGGAGTTTCATGTTGGAGAGAAAGTCCTTCTCTATAGTTCACGACTGAAGTTGATTCCTGGTAAGTTGCGTTCCAGATGGTTAGGCCCTTATATTGTGTCTAATGTTTTTCCTTATGGTGCAGTGGAGATCACACAAGAGGACACTGGAAGGAGATTTACAGTCAATGGGCAACGTTTGAAGAGATACATTGAGGGACATCCTACTGATGCAGTGGATTTTATCACACTGCATGACCCCATCATCACTTGATCACATCAGGCTGTTCCTAACCCTTTCACTTTTATATTATTTGTCCTATTTAAAAATTCTGAATTTCATGTGCATATATCATCTCACGGGTTAACATTGAGGACAATTCAATATTTTAAGTGTGGGGGAGGAAACCTTTTAGTTTAGTAATTTCAATTGTTTTCCTGTTAAAAAAAAACCAAAAAAAAAATTGTGTGTTTTTCAAAATTTGTGTGTTTATTTTACAATTTTCTGTGTGTTTTTGAAACTTTTGAGCTGAAATGATTCTCATAACCATTTTTAAATCCATATCAATAAGTGAAACAATTTACCCCTTGAAACTAAGCTTAAATTAATGCTGAAATGACTTTGTTTCAAGTTCAAATATTTAGTAATTTCATGCAAAGTACGCTGAATTTTGAATCCCATGCCAATCTCACTGTCTTTATATTTGAAATCACTTTCCTGTGAGGCTTCTAAACCATTATTTTCATATTCTTTACATTCACCTCACTTCTTGAGAGAACCAAACCATACTTGATTTAACCAGAATTTGATCTATTCCTGTCAAAACTTGAGGGTTTGAGGTACTTGTGTTTAAATGATTGAGGCATTTGTTTGGTATTAAAACCCCTATTTCAAAGAATCATTTTTTATAATGGCCTACCTTGAATATTTAATTCTTGTATCCCTTAGAAGCCATGCACATCCTGTTAGGTTAAGCCACATTACAAGCCAATTTTCCCTATCCAACCAACTCTTGAAGTGAAATTGCATAATCTGCTTGAGCTTAAGTGTGGGGGAAGTTGTCTTGGGTTTTGCCACCACATTTTGTGATACTTTGGGTGGAAAATTAAATTCTGAAGAGATGTGTTTTCTGCTAAAGAAAGTCATTATATTGAAAGCTGTGCCTTTTCTGGAGCTTTCATGACAAGTGAAGCTGTGCCTTTTTCTGGAGCTTCTAATTGAGGTGGAAAGCTGTGCCCATATGGAGCTTTCAAGAAAATCATGTTTGAGAAGATTGACATTTTTTATGATGAAATGATGAATGGTGTAAACCTTTCATGACTTTTCATGATGATGGAGCTGAATTGATACTATGGGGATTGAAGAAAAGACCATATTTAAGTGAAAATCAGATTAATGCAATTTTTCTTCAAAAGAGTCAAGCCCTCCTCATTCAGCCTCAGAGTTTTTCACATCTTAATCCTACCAACCGAAAGCCACAGAACAACCCTGAAAAGTCCTCATGATAAACATATGTCCTTGACTCACATCGGGTAGCGATGTAGGAATCTATCAAGCCTATGGTGACCCTTGTATGAGTTTGGATGAGAAAGACATTGCAAAAAAATTGATATTTGAGTGATGAGAGAAAATTCAAGCGAGGTAAGTGTTTTGTGCATTGGAGGATAAATGAAGTGGAAATATATTGAATGATATAAATGGAGAACTTGAAATAAAGTTTTTTATGAGGCATGATATCTTTTTTATTCTTGGTGTGAAATTGATTGATCTTAAAGATATGTGTTTTAAAATTGGTTTTGATTTGATATTGATGTTTACTTGATATGAGGTTTTGCCCAGGTGTGCAAAAGGGTAAGTGTGGGGGAGTTGATAAAACACTATTTTATTGAATATTTTATTGATAATAAATGATATAATTTCCTCACATTGTGTTAAACATGTTTATTTATAAAATATTTGGGATTTGATCATTCATTTGAAAATTTGGTGAAAATTCCAGTTTTACCCTTAATAGTGCACTGTAGTATTTCGAAGATAAATATTTTTATATTTATTATTTGAATTTAAAATTTTGTAACCGTGTTCCTAACTTAATTATCTACAACGTTTATTCAGGACACTAGAGATAAAGAGTTCAGTTGGTTGTTGAAATGGGGCCATGAAGTCAAAGTTGGGCTGGGCTCTCCAGAATGGAGAAGGTTCTGTATTTGGGCCATATCCTCTACATACGGGCTTGGATTGAGCCCAAAATTTGAGTCAAGCTCGGGGACATGATGTGGCACAAAGCATCCTTCTGGAAGGCCGGTCAAGGCACGCGTTTTGGAGGTCAAATTGGCGGTGAAAGTTGGAATAAAATATTTAGTCGAGATTTTCATTTCACACTTAAAACGTTATGTATCCCTAGCCCTCACAAACTCTATTTAAAGGGGGTTTTAACTCTTTGAGAGGTCTGGTGGAGGCTTTTGGAAGGTGTTTCCGAAAGGGTGTCTCTTGGGAGCCCCTCACAACTCTTGGAAGAAGTAAGCCTTTGTGCAAACCTCTCTTCCAAAAAGGCTCTCCTCTCTCACCTCTTCTTTGTATTTCTTTTCTTTCATGTTTGTTTCTTGATTTTTTCATCAAATAATATTCTGTGTTCATCCCTCTTCTTCTTATATTAATCTTCTTAATTGGGTTGGAATCAAGAGTGGAGACAAGATTGGGTTCTACCCTTTCAATCCGTTGCTTATGCAAAACGTCTCCATGATGACTACACCACCCATGGAAGAGTAGTTCTTTTTAGTAATCGATCAACCTCTATCCTTCTTCATTCATTTATTTTGAATCAATGAGATACTGTAATTCACATATTATGATCTATTAATTGAGTTTTTAATTTAAATTAAACTAAGCAAGCAATTGAATAGTTAACAAAAAACACGCGAGGTCGGGAATTGTGTGAACTGTGAGAGCGCAACCTTAACCGGTAATTCAAAACCACATGGGATCAATTTGTAGAGTTCAAATATAATCCCTAAACTCAATTAATCCTCATTTCCAGAGTGGTTATGTGCCTTAATTAACCACTGACCATAAGCTAATTTTAGAGCATCAATCAAAGCAGGGTGTCGCGATTGCATGTTCCGAAGTTATCCTAAGGTTAAAATTCACTTCAATCTTCGTGGTAAAGTTAATTCTCGTAGGGTTCGGGATTTAACAAATTAAGGGATCATAATTAAGTGAATATTAATTTAAATGATAATGATTAATAAATGATTGAAGAGGTAGAGTTAGATCGATTACGCCTTTTAAAATAGATTTCTAAAAAAAACATCTTCTTGTTGTGTCATTCTAATCGAAACTTCATTTCAAAATTAAAAACAAAAAAAATGCAATCTTCTTCCAGCAAACTTCTTCTAGATTCATAAACTATAAATAACCACCCCCATCCTTTCAAGTAGTGTTTTTATTCTCTTTTATTTTACTTCTATAATACCTCTAAAAATTGTTTTAATTCACTTCCTCCTTTGAGAGACGACCTTGGTCAGCCACTCTGCTGCACCTAAGTACCCCAAATCACATTAATCATTTGAGGGCACCCACGACAGTGCTCTTTCACACACTTATGCATGAAATGACATGTTTAAGAAGGGTGCACCCTTATAACACTCCAATGCATTGGGTAAAGTATAGTATCATGATACGTCATATGCAATGAGTGTTTAATCATGCTAATTCAAGTGCAACGAGGGTTTACTCATGCTTTATGTGCAATGAGGATTTACTCATGCTCCATGTGAAATGAGCCTTGGCTCATGCTAATTCCATGTTAAGTGTTGTGGCCACATTTCTATGTTATGATTATCATTCTTTATCATGAATTTATGTTCATGTTTCTCTTGTGCTATATTGATATGCCTAATGTCTAACATGTATTGTACTCCTCATGTTATTACATGTGTATTCCCTTACTGGGCTTTATAGCTCACCATTTTCTTATGCATGTCCTCAGGTTATCCCATGAAATGCTAAGTATGAGGGAATGTAGTGGTCATGTAAAGAAAGTTTTCAATAAAGATGTTGTATTTCATTTTTTAAGTTTTTATTTAATGATCCTAAGCCCCAAAGACACTAAACCTCTCGATCCTCTTTATTCTATCAAGTGATGTTTTATGTAATAAATCATGTTTATGTTTGTAATAAAAGCAGGGTTGTCATAAACATAAGATATCACAATTAATTAACCAATTAATTTGACATGCCTTTAATAATTTTATCAACAAGAATAAACATGATTCAATTTAATCAACCAATTACATTAAACATTCATAATTTCATCAATTTTATTATCATCAATTCACAACAATAATAAACATATTCTTTTAAACATGCCTCTTTAACCATTTATAAAAATAATAAAAAATTAATATTGAATTTAAATTATTTACAAATTTCCATCAAGAACAACATGCTTGAAAAGAAAAGGGTAGATATCTCACTTTCTAGAAAATCAAGAGGCAAACAGTTATCAGGGTATAAAGAAACAACATACGATTAATACCAATTCTTTAACCAAGTTGAAATATTTATTATGAAAATTTTATTATGATCCAAAGTGCTAAATCATGATATCACTACAAATGAATGTATATAAATATAGAATAAATGAATCCCCTACATCAAAAGGTTTGAAAAGTTCTTTTCACAAGAATATGCCAACATAATAGATCACGATCACCTCTCCCACAATTACTGCATCCACCCGAGGATGCTTTGACACAACCACATCAACCAACACCTAAGAAAGATACATTAGAAACATGGAGATCACATACAATCACCTGGAAAGGGGAAAAAGAGGAAACAAATCGAGGAACCTAGAATAAAGAAGGTAGGACACAACATATATCAAAGATGGATCGACACTTCTTGGTTTCACCAAAACAGGGGGTGCACATGCAGTAGGAAAACTCCAAGGGAAAAATATCCAAGGATAGTAGTTAGATTTCACGACTCCTATGGGAGGAATAAGTATGGGAATCCTATACCATGTAAAATCATGAAGGAATGAATGAATTTAAGGCCCCAGACTTAGAATGATTAGACCCGAGAATCACTGAATATGAAATAGTTTTGAATTTCCATTAAAGATGGATCTCAAAAAAACTATGTGGTTTGACCAAGTAAAGGAACCTTGAACCTTAGGAGAATTTAGATCGGAATTATGGGCCTTAAATCAGCCTTAAATCCTTTAAAACAAAGCTTTGAATGCATTTTATATCAATTAAAACATCAAAGGGGTAAAACTGTAAGAAGTTGTAAGCACTATTCACAACCTACCATTGGAAACTGGAAATTTTGCGAAGTGTTGGAAATGTATCACCATTGGGTGAGTCACCATTGCGAGTCACTATTTGGTGAGATACTGGTTGATGAATCACCATCGCGAGTCACCAATTAGTGAGTCTTTGTTGGAGAGTCACCATTACGAACTACCAGTGCGAGTCACTATTGGATGAGCTACCGGTGCGAGTCACCATTGGATGAGCTACCGATGAGAGTTATAATGGGACGAGTCACCCTTGGGAGCTATCAGTGTGAGTCACCATTGGAGAGGTACTTGTGTGAGTCACCATTGGCGAGTTATCTGTGTGAGTCACAATTGGATAGACTATCGATGAGAGTCACAATTGGCGAGCTACCAGTACGAGTCACCATTCTGACTCACCACTATGAATCACCGTTGTGACTCACCGTCGGGGATCACTATCCAGACTCTCCATCGTTAACTACCATCATTGACCTACCATTAGATAGAATAGAAATTTTAAAAACTATTGAAATGAGTCACCTTGACCTCCCAGAACACCTCAAACAACAGATTTCATTAAAGGAATGGACCAGAGAGTTACAGACCATTACACCAATTCACTCTATCAATAAGGAATAATTCCTGAGGGTGTAGCACCAAGGGAGTTATAAATTTTCATGAATAAAGAAAGTTGTAGTTGAGTTAAATTATGAATTCTAGGGATCAAATACTAGGGTTAGTGGAATATAACATTTGGATAAGTTTGAATATATATTTTAAATGAATATTACACTATAATACTACTAGAATTTGTGGAAATTAAATTGAGGATAACCAGTGAGTATATTTGAAACATTAGTTCTATAATTCATTGATTATATTAATCTTCCATGATGTGTACCCTATTTTGGATGAAATACATTATTAATTATTCTCCCAATATAGGTAAGTTCATTTAGAGTTGGAATATTGATGGGGATTCCAAAACCAGATTCCTAATGTGAGATATAAAGATTTTGGGTGATTATCAAGTAGTGTTCTAACACTCTTAGGGATACGATGCCATGCACTTTAAATATCTAAAGGGTGTCCCAATATAAGTGGAGTGGAATAGCGTACAATGTGATTTCTTACAAAAAATAAGTGGAAACCCCACCAAAGTTCATGTAAATGAAGTTTGATCTCACCTTAGGGGTGACTGATGTGATCCTTGAAGCTGTATAGCTTATGGTCATATAGATCAGAATAAAGCTGGAGACAACCTATCTTGCTATAGTAACAAAAATAAAATGGTATTGTATATTTCCTATGGGAGGAAGGAAAATAGATTAATGTAATAATGTGTTGATTATGGGACATTCATTTTAAGTTCATGTATACAGGACCAAGATCATATGTTTTAATTTCATTCAAAGAGGATGAAATATTCCAGTTTAGCGACAATAAATATTGAACAGCCTATTGAAGATTCAATTCATCTCAGTTCTAGGTGGGAAAGGTAACCTAGTGGTAAACCAAATTTCAAGATGATAAGGGTGATATAAGAAATTTTTGGATGGGCCAATGATGTGATATTTAGACTTCAACATAGATCCCATTGATTAGGAATCAACCAACATGTTGTTTTGTGAAGGGTGTGGTAGATGAAAAACATTAAAGGAGTGTAATAGTAGGTATAACACCCTAATATTTTATTATATATTTTTATTTAATTAAATAATATTTTGAGTATCTTATTTCACATGCAACATTGAACTAAAACAAATTATGTTACACAATCTAAATATAAAATTATAAGTAATAAATATAACATTTATAACATAGTTTTAATTTAGAGACTATAAATAGTGGATAATTAATTATGAAATATATTAATAAATATTGATAATATTTACCTTTAATACTAATTCATTGATAAAATTTAGTTAGTATATCTTAGATACAACACAATATCATTTTATTCTTAGACATGTATTTTTTATAAATGTTTTTTACGCATAATGAATTTTCATTACAAAATACTTAATATACTATTTTTAAATATTGATATAATATATTTGATATGAATAATACATTAATAATATTTTAATTAGTAACAGATAATAAATATGAATAAAAAATGGATAATATTTTGAAAAGTATTTTCATTTGAAAATAGTTATTCATTATAATTTTTTATTTTAATTAAAAGTTAAATTCTCAAATTTAAAAATTTTAATATGAGAAAATGAATTATTTATTTAATTCATAACAACAATAATATCTTAGGATTAATTTTTGTGACTTTTGTTAAATGATTGATTTATAAGAGAATAATTAAAAGTATAGTTTTTAATAATATCATAACATTTATAACTATATAATGAGGTAAGTATAACTTAAAAATATCTAAAACGTTGTTCATTTAGAAAAAAAATTTAGGAGTAAAATAATTCATTTAAAAAATAAATGGTTGAATTTATAAAAATTATGTTTTACATTTTGAAATCTTAAGTAGTCTTTTGTCCTAATAAAAACATGGTTTTTATCTTTCTATTTTAATTATGTTTTTAAGGTGGATTTCAGTTTGGTCTTTTATTGAAATTCAAATAAACCTTATTTTTATAATGGCACAAAATTTAATTTAATGGAACAAAAATACATTTATATTTTTTTTCTAATTTTTTTGATTCCTAAAAATATACTTCTTCTAAAAATTATTTTTTCATGTAATGTGTGTTTATATTAAAATTACTTTTTCTATCCCTTATATATTTTATTTGGTGAAATTGTGTCAATATTTTAAATTATTATTTCTATATTAGTTAATAAGGGTCTTTTCATTTTTAGTAATAAAATTAACTACATGGGTTAAAAAACATAGTTACCATTATAAAGGTAAATTATTATAAAAAGAGTAAAAAAATGGAAAAGAGCTAAAAAAGGTTAAAATAATTCATCTAAATGATTGGTTGAGGTGTGGATAGACCAAAATATATATCCTATCAATTATTTTCAACTTTTTAATAAAATTTACATGTGAAACATGAATTCATTTTAAATTTAGAGGTTATATTAAAAAAAATTCCATTCCCTTCACTTATAAAGGGGGCCTTCCACCACACCTTTAAAGATAAACTAAAAAATATATTTCCTCCGGAATCCATATCCATTTAAAATAATTCAAAATCCTTTTAAACACACATAATTATCTAGTCAAAATAAGTTTTCTGAAGTCCTCTTCTAGAATAACACTTTAAGAGAATGTTTAAATTCTCATCTTAAATATTAACCACCCTCTAATATTTTTTCTTATATATATTTGTCATCCAAACATATAAATCAAATTAAATCATGATGAAATCATTATTATTTATATACTAATATGTTTTTTAATTTATGGAATAAGCATTACCTATCTTTCACCCTTTATCCTTAGAAGAATGAAAAATTTGTCATACATACATGCAGACTACCACTTCAATGAATGTCGTGTTTTATTTTTCATCACTACATTGCATGGATATTTAAACAATGTATTTAATTTACTAATATGATATATATATATATCATAATTATTATTTTCTAAAATATAATCAATTTCCCCCCATTCTCTTTTTATGGAAATTGAAAACATCATCTATGTGTTTGTGCGGACTAATGCTACCAGAAAGTGACATATTTCATTATAAATTTCTATAGTATTTTATTATTTATCTAAATAAAATAATATATGATTAAAAACTATTAAAAACCAAATAATATCATTATTATTCTATAATAATGATATTATGATAAAAGTATAACTTTGTTACCCATACTCACCAAACTATTATAGTATGTTCTTATTTGTTTTTATTTATCCACATATATGAACAATGATATAAATTTAAATAATAGATGGATATTGAAATATATATATTGGTTTTATTATAAAATAATGATAAAATATTTTTTTTAAGTTTATATAAGTATTTTTCTAATATTTTAATTATTATTAATATAACAACTTTCTCTCATTTTTTTTTTTCAAAATAATCTTATCACCGATCCCACCAACACAGATCATAAACAAAGCACTAATAGAATGAATTTATAAAAATATAATTTTTTTAAAAAATATTACTAGTACCTTTAATTATATAGGAATGATGAACTTGTGTCTTTGAGAATAAATATAAACATCATTCTTACAAAACCTGTTCAATGAAAATAAAAGTAATAACATTTGATGACGAAAATATACTACAAATATCTAATAAATATATAAAAAATGAATATAATTGAATAGGATAAACAATAATATAAATTAATATGTTTTTGAAATTGGTTATTATGATATTTATGTTTATTATATAAGTTATTTAGTAACTTTCATTAAATATGATAATTAAGGTAAGGGGATCCTCATCTCAATTTCCATCCATTTATTCTTATTCCATATTCAACAATTTTTAAATATGTTTTGGTGTTTATAATACCCATGTATATCTTTTTATTAGGATTTTCATGAAATTTTAGGGAATTAAAGATCTATAGCATGTTCTAATTTTCATGTATTTTTATTTAAAGGTTAACAAAGAGAAAGATCCTTATTTTCAATATCATTCTGAAATCATGATTAATTATGATTGATAATCTATATATAAAATTTGTATGATATTTCTCTCAAAAAAACATCAATTTTATACTCATATAGTTATTATTTAGGTTTTAAAATCTTCCCCTCTATCATTTCCCTTTATAATTAATTAACATAATTTGATGCTTCAAAGTGAAACTGAAACCATGTCTTCTTTTCAATCGAAAATCTTACTCCTCTATATCCAAATTAATTTTATAGATGTAATTATCCATGATTAAATAATAAATTAATTTCATTTTATACTATTTTAATTTCCTAAAAAATAATTTAAAATCAAGTTTTAACATTTTCCGCAAGTATCATTTTGATAAAATAATACCCTTTTAATATTTTCCATGTAAACACATTCTTTCATCATTATAAGCACTCTTTGATACAAAGCATAATTTTCATGTTTAAAAAATTATTTAAAAATGATTTTATATATTAATGATTTTGAAAAGAAAAAAAATACTATTAAATTTTTTAAAACTATACATTTATTTAGAAAATAATTTTTTATTTTAAAAAAAGAAATTTCTCAGGGATCCAATATTGAAGATTCTTCTTAAATTTAAAATTTTATCAAAAATTTTGACAATAATTTTTATATTACACTGTGTATTTTTTAAGGAATAGTTATTGGGATTTTTTTTCAAAATAATTATTTTTAATTCTCCTTATTTTAATTTCTCTAAATTGATCTTTTCTAAAATTACACTTAAATTCTTTTTTTATGATCATGTTACGAAATTATTTCTAAAGATTATGTTATGTTTCATTTCTATTTTAATCATTAACTCAAAAATATTTTTCTCTTATAGAGTTATGTCTTTTGAATAACCTTATAAATGAATTTATGAAATAATATATTTGGTTGATTTAATTTTTGTATCAAATAATATACTTTTCATATAATATTATTTGATAACATTTAGAAATAATATGAAAGGAATTTTCATTCCATGGGTTTTATTAACATGATGAATGGTGTGCATCTTATGGAAAACATATGTATGGATATTGAGGGGTTGGGTCCTATATCTTCCTTAAATTCCTTGGTTTATGTTTTATACCTCATTAATTGGTTGTAAACCCAATATAGATATGGTATAAGAGTTTTTATCCTAATACAAAGAGGTTACATGAGTTGTTAGCCTAAGTTAAAGATGGTACATGAGTTTTTAGGTAAAGAACATGAGGGTTACAAGTTTGTTAGACCTATCCCCATTGGGTACACTGGTTTTTAGGACAATCCCACTATATTTTGAGAATCATACAGTGATAACTGTTATGCTATGTTATAGAAATAAGGTAGTGATTACTACTCCACCATGTTATGGGAAATTAGTAGTGATTATTTCTCCACTATTTTATGATTTCTATCTATGTCTTTTCCTACAATCACATTTTTATATCATAATCATGTTTTTTGGTTAATTTATTATGTTTTGATCATATCTTAGATTTATATCACATGAAAAATATTTTTTTGGGTATGATCTCTTAATTTTATGTTCTTGAATTTTGATTATGTTATCATGCCCATATAATTATCTTATTCTCACTTATGATCATAAATTTTCATCTCTTATGTTTACCCTTATTTGGTATCTACTCATCCATCTTTCATGTTTAAATTCCATAGGATATGAAGATGAGTATAACTTAAGAGGAGTATAGAATGGAGTTTAAAGTTGTTTGAACATGGATAAATGTTCACAAGTATAATAAAAATTCCTCTTATATAGATGACAATCAATGAAACTAAATCTTATACTCTTGGGAATGTGTGATTATGATGATATGTAATGTTTAACTTATAGAATTTATATAAAATAAATATATGATTATATTTTATTGACTATGTTTTTATCAATTATTATGAAGAAAGAATGTGTTTTTAGAATTGGACCCATGAGTGAGGGTTATGGGATTCTCAGTTTGTATTAGAGTAAAGTCTACTTATTTTTTAGTATTAGTTTATTTTTTAAGGATTTGGTCTATAAGAGATAAGCATAAATATAGGAAATTTTTTCAATGTTTGGTAATGTATAAAGTTTCTGAATCTCTATAAATGATATCCCTATCAAAATACAAACAAGTTGGTACCATATCAATAATATATATACATAAGGGTAATAACCCTGAAAAGGATGGTTGGGTATTAAACCATTCATCACCTGGTGAATGAAAAATAGTCTTAACTGCACACTTGGTTTGACCCTCATAGGGGATATTATCTGGGGATTAGAACTCTATTTATGAACTATTGTGAAGGATTTGAATTCAATGATGTAAAATATAACAAGTGAGGTTAGAAAAAAATATAATATTATATCCATCGACAAACTATGTTTATACTGAATGAATTAATGTTTTATCAAATTATATCATATATAAAATCAAATTATCATAGGTCGAAGTGAATTTTTAATTACATAAGAAATATTGGTATTAAGTTTTCATATTAATTTGATCATTTAATATGTTATTATTGGATATTATCATAACCATTTTGGTTTTAGTATTTGATTAAAAACAAGATCATGAAAATTATGCTATGAAATGTATGTCCCATAGATCTTATAAAGAAGAATATTTTGGACAAATATTTTCCTAGTATTACAAGGAATAGTAAAGTGAATATCTCATGATAAATTATATATTGATCCATAAAAATCTTTTAAACACCCATATATATTTTTATAAATATTTGATTATTAAAATTGTGAGGAAAAAATTTATATAATTGGGGGAGAATGAAACACCCCAATATTTTCGTATATATTTTCATTTAATAAAATACCATATTGAGTATCTTGTTTCACATGAAACACCACACTAAAACAAATTATGATATATTTTATCAATATAAAAACATAATATTAAATATAACCATTAAAATTTATCTATTTAGATAGATATTATAAATAGAGGTATCCACATTATAAAATAAACATATAATGAAAAAATTTCACTTTAATTACTAATTATTTGATACAATTCAATTATCATATATGAATAAATAATAATATCATTTTATGCTTAAAAATGTATTTTTTCGAAACATTTCTTTTTATGTGCAATGTAATTTTACTCTAAAAAACTAAATATATTATTTTTAAATGATGATAAAATATATTTGATATGAATAATATATTAAAAATAATTTAATTAGTAACTTGATAGGAAATAATAATAATTACATTCAATATTTTGAAAAGTAATTTTACTATACAAAATTTCATCATTATATTGTATTAATTTAATTAATGGTTAAAATTTAAAATTTAATAATTTAAAATAAAAAAAATAAACTTATTTTTGGGATTCAAAATAATTATATTATCATAAGATGATGTTTTTTGAATTTTCTTAAATTAATGATTTTTAGTTGAATAGTGACAAATTCATTTTTTTAGTAATACTATTATGTTTATGACTATATAATAAGGAAATTATAACATTAAAACTTATAAAAAATTATTTATGTGTAAAAGATATTTAAGGATTAAAATTATGAATTTATATAAAACTCATGTTTTACATTTTGAAAACATAAGTAATCTTTTATAAGAATAAAAATGATTTTTCATCTTTCTTTATTAATTTTGTTTTCCAAAGCTGAAAATATGTTTCGAATTGATTTTAAAGACACATTACCATTATTAATTCAATAATAAACTTATTAATGTCATTTAAATCACTAACATTGGTAATTGTATCATAAAAATTATTTTTATACATAAAAATAAACTTTTTTTAAAAATATTTTTTTCATGTAATGTTTGTTAATATTATAAATAATTTTTATCACCCCTATAAATTTTATTTAATAAAATATGTCTCATTTTTTATTTTTTTTCAAATAAATTTCTAAGTTTATTTTCATTTTTACTCATAAAAATTAGTTCATGAGATTTAAAACATAGTTACCACTGTAAAGGTAAATTAATATAAGCAGAGTGTAACCAAGTGTAAAGAAGATAAAAAATGTTAAAAAAATGTCTAAAAATTAGTTTTTGGGGTGTTTCATAACCAAATAATTTATTCTATCAACTATTTTCCAATTTTTAATCCACTTTTAATGAGAATCATGTGTTCCATTTCTATTATGGGGTAATATTTATAAAAATTACCTTCCCTTCACTTATAGAAAGGTCCTTACAAAACCCCAAAAAGCTATGATTTTGTTTTGATTTCATCTTGAAAACCTAACTATTTTACTTACCAATTTTGAATCCACTTTCAATGTGAAACATGTGTTCCATTTATATTAAGGGGTTATATTTATAAAAATTTCATTCTTTACTTATAAAAAGGTTCTTCCAAAACCCCACAAAACCATGAAATAATTTTAATTTCATCTTGAAAACCAAACTATTTTACTTACCATAGAATTATATTCCACTTTTCTAAGCCTCTAGTCAAAATAAGTGGGACTAAGTTCTCTCTTACCAAGTGGTACTTCAGGAGAAATTTCAAATTCTATACCTAAGTACCAATCACTATAAGATATTTTTATATATCTATATTTATCCTCAAAACCTATATTACCCATTAAAAATTATAACATCAATTCTCTTTATATACAGATATGTTTCAGGTTTATGGAATAAACTATACCTACCTTTCAAAATTTTTCATTAGATGAATGAAAATTTAGTCATGTGTAGTGCTTACCACCATCTTCATTAATGACACATTTTATTTTTCATCACCACCATGCATGGATGGTTAAAAAGTTATTTAATGTAATAATATTTTATATATATATCATCATTATGATTATATAGAAGATAAAATATTTCCTACCCTTATCCCATTATATGGAAAATTAAAACATCATTATTTCGGGTCGGTCTCGAAACGCCCAATGGTTCCGTATCCGATGTCGCGTGGACCAGCTTTCCAAAGGGAGGCGTTCACCAGATGGTCTGACCAGCAATGCTTAAGAACTCACATTGGTCTATAGGATGGGAAGTCGGGCTCATCGCACCCTTTTGGGGGGAATTATTGCCTGTTCCGGGACTCTCTTATAGATTTAAGACGTATTCATATGTTCGCGAATCTTTGGTTTATACCCAAGCATAGTATCCATGGATTTCTCCTGGTTGGAAATGGTCAGCTGAACGCAGGGTTTCGGAATCATTTGTGCCCAAGGTTTACCGTCCCTCATTGGATTAATGACCCTGAGGAGTCGGAACTCATTTAGGCGGCACTAGGAGTGGCATGGTGAACTGATGTGAAGATAGTCGGATCGACCGGTTGTTGGGCTTGAACCTCATGGAGGCTTCCTATGTACCATGCCTAGGGGACATGGATCAAAGTCCACATAGTTTGAAAGGGGAGCGTCGGAGAACCGACATGAAGGTGGACCCGGGGGTCCGTTGGTGATCGGTCTTGAACCTCATGGAGGATTCCTACGTATCCATGTGGTAGGGAATCAAAGTCCTCGTAGTTCACATTGGATTGGGACTTACTTTCTGAGGCATCCCAGAATGATGGATTGGGGCTTACACTCAAAGGAGGCCCAGGGCGATGGATTGGGGATTACACTCTGAGGAGGCCCATAAGAGGATGTAATGGTCGATGCTTACTCTAAGCCCACGTGAGTCATGCTCTGTGTCAGAAACAAGAGGCAGTAGGGACCAGAGGATCACGTCGCGAAAGGTGCGTCCGTGAGAAGTGGAGTGGGGATTACGCATGAGGGTGGCCCATAATGTTGGGGCTTAATCCTAGTTGGATGCCCAGGTGTGACAAAGTGCAGCGGGAGAGGGAAATGGGGTGCTCTTGTGCCCATATCCTCTCCTATAGTGCATGAGGGATTCCTTCTGATGGGTATTTTACTACCCACGATAAGCCCTTAACAAGTGGAGGGGAAGAAAGGGGACTCCCGAGCTCAGAATCCACATTACCGTGGGAATGTGAACCCAGGATTGCTTCGAAAATCTACTCAAGGGTTGGGGAAACCCCTTCGCCTCTACTTATCATGGGTATGTGAACTCAAATGGCGCACTGGTGCGCCTGAGGGTTACACCACATGGATCCGGTGGCTCTGGTGGAGGCCTCAGCTCGTGGCCAATGAGTAGACCAATGAGGAGGTTGCAAAGGATCAGGCTAGATTGAAATTGGAAGGATTTCATCTGGCTCGGGGAATGGGAAATCCGAAGGTTTTGGAAGGCCACACAGGGGTATGGGTGTTGGCGCCCTTCACGTAGGGAAGTGCTATGTGGCTGGAGAGGTTGTCCGCGAACCAGGGTGGTCCGCGGACTGATGGGCATCCCGCGAACCAAGGTGGTTCGCGGCTCCAGGTTCGATCCGCGAACTAGGGTGGTCTGTAGAGGGTTCCATGAAGGCAGCGACGGCCAAGGGCGGCACCGGTCGAAGGCTCGTCATTCGAGGCTTCACCCGTGTAGGAGGGTGTGACACGTGCATATCGTGGGGTGTGGCAAAAACAATTATTTACTAAGTTAAAATATAGTATAGTAGTTAACCTAAGTTGTCTCCAGAGAGGAGTGCACAACAATCATGTTTGTCACTTTGTATTTGAATTTGTTTGGTTTTGAAAACAATGAAACAAAACTAAGGAAAACAATAATGTATAATATTTAAAAAAAATTGATAAATAATGTGATTAAAAATAGTGATAATTATTTGGTGATCAGTTCGAGGTTGGTTTTCCAATTGTAATGTTATCATAGTTCTTATTTATTCATTCCTTTTTTATTAAATCGATTAAAATGAGATTTCACTATTGCTTACTCTCACTTAATTGTTTAATGATGTTGGGGAGATTAAACATTACTAAAATCTTAGTTTGGTCTAATCTCTATCCTTTTGTGAAAGAGTTGTAGAGAATACCCTCAATTGATTAAGTCAATTCCCAATCATTTTTTTGTTAATCCCAAACAATCTTGAATATTCATTACAAATCTCACACGTACTAACGATCTCCAAGTACTTCACCACTATGTTCTGATATATTCCATCGTATATAGACTAGAACCTTGTGAAGGATACAATTATCATTAAACAAATCAATAATAACAACAGAATAGAAAATCAAATACAATCGCACAAGATAATATAAGTTGTCATTACAATTGAAACCAACTTCATAATAGAGAAAACATTTTATAAAATTAAGCGCATGAACTCATACATTACAAAATGGAAAACCTAACCTTCCCCAATCACTCATAAGATTTACCCCACCATTGTAAGAGTAATTTAGTAGAACTAGGAAGATGAATACATTACAAAACTAAAAAGAACAAAAGAAAGAAACAAAATAACCAAAAGTTTCTCCTCCAGAATATGTCCACCAGAAGTTCAGCTTCATTTCTCCCACCATATGATCGAATCAGGCTAATGTAACTTCTTATAGGAGGTAAGGAATGGTGTTTTCCATCCACCTCCAATGTTTTAATACATTTGGAGCTGTGTGGAAGTAGTTATGGCCGATTTCGTAGACTTGACTTATTCTGGCCGCCAATCAATATTCCACCAACCCAACTTTGACCGGTTTAAGGTCGGCCTTAATGAACTCATTTATCCATGAAATTTTATGTGAAGCTTCCTCGTCAAGTTTTATTTCTGACCCATCTATAATAACTTCATTTGGTGGTTGGTTGGCTGAGATATGATTCTTTTAATGAGTCATGGTCCATTCTGCCGGCCAGAATAAATGTTCACATTGACCGAATTATTTTGGGTTGTTGGAGTTCAAATTGGCTTTTGTTCCTGATGACTTATATGTATCCCACGAATCATAACATCCTACAAAAAAGGAATAATGTAAATTGGATTAAAATGTAGGAGTTATGCTCAAAATACAGTGGACACATAAAACTGTTAAATGTCCAGAATTAACCCCTTTTCACATTTAAGCTCAAAACTCACCAAAATTCATAAAATGATGCAAATAAGCTCAAATTGATTCATGGTAAGGGATTTAATCATTTAAAAACATATAATTAATTATGAAAATATTATCACTATCAATTCCCCCACACTTAGAACTTGGACTCCTGGACAAGTAAACATCGATATTAAATCAAAGCAAATTTTAAAACACATATCCTTGAGATACAACAATTTATCACCAAGAAACAAAAGATATCATGCCTCATCAACAACCATTATTCCAAGTTCCCAATTCAGTTCAAAATATATTTCCTCTTCATTTATTCTCTCACTTACACAAAACACTTACCTAACATGCATTTTTTCTCATCACACAAATATCAGTTTTCAACAATGTCTTTCTCATCCAATACTCATGCAAGGGTCACCATAGGCTTGATAAATTCCTACATCTCCACCCAATTTGAGTCAAGGACATATGTTTATCATGGGTACTTTATAGGGTTGTTCTTTGGCTTTAGGTTGGTAGGATTTAGATGTGAAAAATTATAAGGCTGAATAAGGAGGGGTTAGCTCTTTTTGAAGAAAAATTGCATTATTCTAATTTTTACTCAAGTATGGTCTCCCCCTAACTCCCCTTAGTATTAAATCAACTTCATTAGCATGAAAATTAAGTGAAATTTCACACCATTCATCATTTGAGCAGCAACAGTTTCAATCATCTCAGTCATTATTTTTCTTGAAAGCTCCATATATGCCCAACTTTCTTTTTTTCATTAGAAGCTCCAGAAAGGCACAACTTCTTTTACATGAAAGCTCCATATAAGGCAAAAATTCCAAAAGAATGATTTTTTTCAGTAGTATATTCTTCTGTTCAACATTTTATTTTCCACCCAAAGTATCACCATGTGAGGCATCACAGTACAAGACAGCTTCCCCCACACTTAAGTTCAACTAGATTATGCAATTTCACTTTAAGAGCAGGTTGGATAGAGAAAATTGGCTTGTAATGTGGCTAACCTAGCAAGATGATCATGGATTATATGAGATAAAAGGATTAAATATACAAGTTGGGCTATTATAAAAAGTATTATATTTAAAAAGGGGCTTTAAAATCAAATAAATGCCTCAATCATTTAAAACACATGTACCTCAAACCCTCAAGTTTTGATAGGAATAAATAAAATTCGGGTTAAATCAAGCATGGTATGGTTCTCTCAAGAAGTGAGGTAAAAGAAAAGGATATGAAAATTAGGTTCAGAAGCCTCATGGGAAAGTGATTTCAAATATAAAGATAGTGAATTATGGCATGAGATTCAAAAATAAGAGTACTTTTTATGAAAGTTCCAAATATTTGAACTTGAAACAAAGTCATTTACAGCCTTCATTTAAGATTAGTTTCATGGTATAAATTGTTTCACTCATTGAAATGGGTTTTAGAAATTTCTGACGATAATCATTTTAGCTCAAAAGTTTCAAAAACACACAAAAATTTGAAAAACACACTTTAAAAAAAAATAGAAACAAAACAAACAATTGAAATTCCTAAACTACAAAGGTTCCCTCCCCCACACTTAAATGATGCAGTATCTATAATGCATTAAAATTTATTTAACATGTAAGAATATTTTGAATTGAATCATACCAATAAATAAAGTGTAAAGGAAAGGTACAACCTGACTCATTATCAATGCAACGTTGAGTTAAGCTCCTAAGTGTTACACACACAAAAAACCTACAAACAATGGTAGATAACAAAACACAAAAAATTTATTGAAAGTAAAGAAAATAGAAATATAATGAGAATTTAAGGATAGATCTTGGTTTAATCCCCCAAGTGGGCCCTGGGTTTTGACTGCCTCCAAATGGGTAGTTTCAGTTGGTTATCCTCAATCCGATGGTGGGTGAAGTTTCTTTAATATAAACCAGTAGAACTTCTTTTTTTTCATCTTGAACATCTTCCTTTTTGTTGTGGACTACATGGATATAGTACACCAAATCCACCCTAATGAAAATTATATTAAACTTTCATGGTGGGGGTAGGACAAAGAATGAGTCCTCTTATTTATTGGATTCCACTTTCACAACTTCTTCTTCATTATCCAGTGGTTCTTCAAGGTATGCTGCATCAAAAGAATAATAAAATGGAAAATCAGAGATTAATTCAATTTGAATAAAATTAAAACATGATGAATCAAAATCAAACTCTTCCCTTTCAAATTAATCATCTTGGGTATCTTTTTCCTCATGGAAATCCACTTTTGTCTCTTCTTGAAATTCCTCTAATAAGTGTTCATCTAGTTCAAGGAGCTCCATATGTTCTTCTTCAGGTGTATCTTTTTATTTTTCCTCATCCACTAAGGAAATACATTTGTCATCCAAACCTAAAAATTTCATTCAAGGGAAGGTGATACTCAATTCATATTCTATATAATTAGAATGAAAAGTGTTAAGAAAAATATTATCTCCCTTAAGTAGCTTGACTTCAATTGCATCTTCAGTATGAGGTTTCTCTTGTATTTGAATTTCACAATATAGAGGTAGGTAGTCAGGCTCCTCCATATTTTTTTCCACCGCTTTGGTGGTGTCTTTCTTCATTGGTTCTTAATCTTCTACTTTGTAAGGAATATGTGGATCAATTAGTTCTTCACACTCATTCCAGAACTCATCTAGATCTTTTTTCTCTCCCACATGTATCTCAATAGGTAATTCTTCCTTCTTGTCCTCCTCGGGTTCATTCATTGGTTCTGGTTTTTCCATCATTGCACGGACACATTCAAATGAAAGTTCTACTTTGTTCTCTAGTTTTGATATGTCATTTTTATGTTCTTGAATCTGAACTATATCATAACAAGACTCATATACTTTTTCTAAATGTGGGTAGTTGTTACATGAATTAAAGAAATAATCATTTGAAAACATCATGTAAAAATATTTTTTATGTATTTTTTTAATTTTGAAAAGTGTCGGATATTTTTTATTAGATTGTGGCACTACCTCCCCGGCAACGGCGCTGAGTTTTGACACGTTCCTATAGTGGGGTGTGGCAAAATCAATTATTTACTAAGTTAAATTATAGTATAGTAGTTAACCTAAGTTGTCTCCAAAGAGGAGCGCACAACAATCATGTTTGTCACTTTGTATTTGAATTTGTTTGGTTTTGAAAACAATGAAACAAAACTAAAGAAAGAAATAATGTATAATATATAAAACAAATTGAAAAATAATGTGATTAAAAATAGTGATAAGTATTGTGTGATCAGTTCGGGGTTGGTTTTACAATTGTAATGTTATCATAGTTCTTATTCATTCATTCCTTTTTATTAAATCGATTAAAATGAGATTTCACAATTTCTTACTCTCACTTATTTGTATAATGATGTTGGAGAGATTAAAAATTACTAAAATATTAGTTTGGTCTAATATCTATCCTTTTGTGAAAGAGTTTTTGAGAATACCCTCAATTGATTAAGGAAATTCCCAATCGGGTCTTGTTAATCACAAACAATCTTGAATATTCAGTACAAATCTCACACGTACTAACGATCGCCAAGTACTTCACCACTATGTTCTGATCTATTCCATCATATATAGACCAGAAAATAGTGAGGGATAAAATTATCATTAAACAAATCAATAATAACAAAAGAATATAAAATCAAATACAATCGCACAAGATAATATAAGCTGTCTTTACAATTGAAACCAACTTCATAATAGAGAAAACATTTTATAACATTAAGTGGATGAACTCATACACTAAAAAATAGAAAACCTAACCTTCCCCAATCAATCATAAGATTTACCCCACCATGTTAAGGGTAATTGAGTATAAGTGGGAAGATGAATACATTACAAAACTAAAAAGAACAAAAGAAAGAAAAGAAACAACCAAAAGTTTCTCCTCCAGAATCTTTCCACCAGAAGTTCAGCTTCCGTTCTCACACCATCCGATCGAATCAAGATGATGTCCCTTCTTATAGGAGTTGAGTAATGGAGTTTTACATCCACCCCCGAAGTTTTAATGCATTTGGAGCTGTGTGGAAGTAGTTATGGCCGATTTAGTAGACTTGACTTATTCTGGACGCCAATCACTATTCCACCAACCCAAATTTGACCGGTTTAAGGTAGGCCTTAATGAAATAATTTCTACATTAAATTTTATGGGAATCTTCTTCATCAAGTTTTCTTTCTGACCCAGCTGGAATAACTCCATTTGGTGGTCGGTGGGCAGAGATATGATTCTTTTAATTATTCATTGTCCATTCTACCGGCCAGAATAAATGTTCACATTGACCGAATTATTTTGGGTTGTTGGACATCGAATTGTATTTTGTTCCTGAATACTTATATGTATCCCACAAATCATCACATCCTAAATAAAAAGGAATCAGGTGAAATGGATTACAAATTTATGAGTTATGCTCGAAATACAGAGGACACATAAAACTATTAAATGTCCAGAATTAACCACTTTTCACATTTAATCTCAAAACTCACCAAAAGTCATAAACTGATGCAAATAAGCTCAAATTGATTCATGGGAAGGGATTTAATCATTTAAAAACATATAATTAATTATGAAAATATTATCACTGTCAAGGTGTTACGCGGTGTGGTGGATCAGAAAAGAGGCATAAACTCCCTGGTCCGCTAGGAGTACATCCGCGGAGGGACCCTGGTTTGCAGTTTTCTCTTCTTTATTATTTTAAGTTCACGTTTCACCAAGTTATTATGAGTTTTTTTGTTCCTTATTAGTTCATTCTTAGGTTCATACCTGCTCTGGTTCACGAACTGGAACATCCGAAATCCTAAGACTTCCTTCGAAATCCTTCCACCCAAATCTGACCGATCTCCTCTCCGTCCTCTTCCCTTTCTATCTTCTTCAATAATCTTTTATAGAGTGGGGAAAAGAATTTATCTATGTTCATGAGGCACCTTTTTCGGAGTCTGATGATAGAAAACCCGGTTCACGGATGACTTGGTCAATCCGTAATTCACGGTGTATTAAACACTCCTCCATGAACCATACTCGGGGAGTGCTTCGCGGTCGCGGAGGGTTCCGCCTCCATTTCGCAAAAGACAGCGGAGGCGGTTCGGGCTGGATGACGCAACTCATGGTTGTGGTAGTCCAGAATGGTGAACCGGGTTGGCGCCTGTCCCGCCTCGCGACCACGTAGGATCTCTCTCTCCATCTCGCGAACGACGATGGCCCGCGGAGGAGGGATGCTTCGCGGAACTGGCCTTGCGTCATTAAAATTAGACCGGTCCATGAACCGGTTCCTCCTTCGCCATCCTTGAGTATTTTCCACATTTTCCCAATCCTTTTGAGAGGAAATTCGGCAGAATATCCCTTGTGTTAAAGTGTATCATCATTCTCCTTTGCGGATTTTTTTCAGGACCCTACAAATTCTCCCATCGAAATGGGGTCCGATTGGAACGAAGAGGAGGCTATTCCGATGCAGAGTGGTCCTGAAACTTGGGTAGTTCACAGGAGAGAGGTGGACCTGGTAGGGGACCACACCTATAAATATGGGGGTCCCTTCATTTGTCCTTTATCGGATTATTCACGAAATGAGAGCTTTATTGCGTGTGGGTGCTTATTCCTTTGTGAAAGGCTTCGTCCGCGAACCTGCTGCTACTTCCGCGAACCATTTATCGTTCGCGTCGTTCCTCATCCGTGGATCAACATCCCAACCGCGAACTAACACTTTTAATTAATTAAAAAGTAAGTCATGACGGGCTGCATAGGAACTCACTTCATGGTTTTTGTGCTCCGTGGTTTCGATGCTCCGCGGTTTCGATTCTCCGCGGTTTCGATGCTCCACGGTTTCGATGTTCCGTGGACTAAAATCTTATGAACTTTAAAAGTTTCTAAGTATTCCGAACTTAACAACTCAAATTCGGGATTGGAATTCCATGAATCAACCTGGTCCGCGGTTTCCTGGCCAACGCTCTGTGGGCCAGGGTTTCATGGACTACTTTCGCGAAGGGCTGGTTCGTGGGATACTGTCATCACGAACCATCCTTAGAGGCCTCGTCGCGGACTTTTCTATGAAGGCTCCTCAACTGATCCTCAGCCATATATTTGGTATTTTTGTCCGAATTTTTTTTTATTTCGGAGTAACCGCTTGTTATCTCTCGTCGTGCAGGTAGAAAATATGGTTCCCCCTCGTTCTGCACCGAGTCCTGCTGTAGAGCCTCTTTCAATTGGTTTAGGGAGACGTTTAGCTATGATTCATAGAGCAGAGAAAATCCAAGAGGACCCTAGTCGGTCCATCATTCCTGACGATGGTGTCTTGAAAGACATGCTCCCTCCTGAGCTCCTGGATTATCCACTATCAATTCGGCTTCTGCTTTAGGGATTAAGTCTTCAAGACGATGTCCCTATTCCCCCCACTTTCTCAAGTATTCCTTCTTCTTTCTTGGAAGCTTCGTCCAAGTGCATTCAAGTGAACCTTACCCAATCGGGGGAGATGGTTTATGACTCTAACCAGAAAGACACCTTCATTTTGAGAGGCTCTCTTTGGACCCAAAGTGATTAGCACGCCCAAAACATTTCATAGGAAGTTGTCTTCAGGAGTTACACTTCTATTATCAACCTTGCTCGAGTAGATCCCGATACGGGGTGGATTACTAGGTGGGATCTTCAGTCTGGCGGGATCCTCTCAAATGACTGGGCCTAGGATTTCTGGGTCCATCATCACTTCAGGGAGTCTCCCGAATCACTGGAAGCAGTCAATTTATACTCCACAGTGTGGGCTTCCCAATTTTCTATTTACCCACCATCCTTGATCCTACCAGACCTACTCAGTCGATGGTGTTCAAGAACTAATACTTTACACCTTGCCCATAGTGAATTTGACATTAGTCTGTGGGATATCCATCAATTGATAGGGTTCCCGGTTATTGGTGAAATGTATGATGAATTTCTGCCAGCCCCTGGCGCATGGGACGACGTCGAAGAAGTTCCTTTATTGGCGAGGGATCTCCTAGTTATGGCGGAGCAATCACTGGGTCAGGCCTTACCTGCCCAATCTCTTATTTCCTATAGTACATGGATAGGGTTTTTTCTGAACACCACTGGTCCTGTGCTGAAGATCAAGCGCCCTAGGACTCATCCTTCTAAACAGTCACGAACCTCTCTAGGTTTGTACTGGGCGGTTCTGGAGGCGGGCGACTACCTTTCATGGGGTTATGAGGTGCACCCCAGTGTGCCGCCTATGCTTCGGCTGGTAGGCTTGTTTGCTATGTTCCTGAGCGGGTGGCTATTCCCTTATCGGGATATAAATCTCGGCGTCCGGGCCTACACCCTGATGATGGCAGTTGAGCTAGCAGAGGGCCGCCTGGTGAATTTGGTCGTGCCCACATTGGCTCGTATTTATGAACTGCTGGGTCACATGCAGAAGGGCGAGTCACCCTTCTTTATGAGTGGACCATTTCAATTTTTTTTATGGATGGGTAGCGGATCATTGTCACTATTATGAGTATCGTCACAACACGGTCATCCCGCTTCCTACTTTTCCGCCTACCTTGCTTGATATATCTGGTGTTCTCTTGAAATCCCTCATCCCTGGTGAAGTCCTCAAGATTCTGAGTGAATTCTCCCAATTTTATTTCACTCCCTACCCCACCCTTTCTAGCGTCTTAGTTGACAACTTCCGGGGGAGCCTGGAGGGGCGTTCTTACATAATCTCTTTGCGGGACGGATTTATGTCTGTGCGGATCGACGAGGTTTCTCTATGTGAGTTGTATGTCCCGTAACATTTTTCTCGCCAGTTTGGGTGCATGCAAGTCCAAGTTTCCCTTCCCCATCCTCAGGCTCGAGGACTGCACCCGATCATACTTCATCAATGGTGGCTGATGCTGACGCGGGAGGGATATGACATGAGCATTCCCTTTCCTGTCGTGGGGGCGGCTGCCGGCCTTTCCATGGAGTATACAAAAGCATGGTCAAAACCCAATCCCGATGGGATCCTAGGGAAGGCCATCTGGAAGGTTCCTAAATCAGGAGGTACTATGGCTGTTGCATCCACCACACCTTCCTCATCAGCTCTAAGGGAGGATCGACTGATGGCTCGTCGATCAAAGCGACTCAGGGGATTTTCCTCTCACAGCCTTGAGGTGCCCGAAGTTTAGATGGGTTCATCCTTCTTGGATGTGGATGAGGACGACCCTGTGGTTCCAGGTCCCAGTGAGACAATCCTGGAAGTTCTTCCAGTTGATACCAGGCTTAGAAACTTGATCCGCAAGCCTAAACCGGGGTTAGAGGCTCCAAACTTTCCAGCTTCGGAACCAAATTCTAGCGAGCACATGACTGCGCTGGTTGCAATGCCAGATTTCATTCTCGTGATATCTGGTGAGGATACCAAAGATCCTCGTGTCATGTCATACCACCGGACGGTGCGCAGGTGGGCCTGACCTTGGATTTACGAGATCGTTGCCGAAACTCCTCTAGCTGAGATGGAAACTAAGACCGAAGCTCTTAGACAGCTCTTCCTGGGTTTGGGGTCGGGTGGCTTTGACTATCAGCAGTTCCATTCTATTTCTTTCCATTTTGTCATGGCCCGTGAGGAAGTCTCCACTAGTGAACGCAAACTTTCTTACTTTGCTACCGCTCATTACGGGACCCGAGCCCTGTAGGAAGCCACAGTACAACTCTATCAGCTGATAGCAGAGGAGGTGATCTCTCGAGATCAGGTGGTCGTCCTATCCTCCGAGTTTCATGAATGTGAAGAACGAGAAGTGATGACGAGGAATCTGTTGTCAGCTGTGACTGGTCATCTTGAATCCACTAGAAAAGGGATCAACGATCTCCAAACAATAGTGGAGCGTACTCATCCGGTGTCTGAGGTTGAAGCCAGGCAGAAGGCCGTGTTGGAACAGTCTTGCAACGGCCTCCACCGCACGGTCTCTAGTCTGGTGGATAGAGCAGGTCAGGCTCCTTTATGACTATTAGAGACACTCTTGTACTCTATGTTTTACTTTCCCCTCTCCCTTTTTTTTGTGAGGGAGAGACCCCAGCTTGTGGATGTCATCCCTTTTTGTTCGAATGAAATACAATCTCTTTCAATCAATTTTCGGTGTAAAATTTGATTGTTACTAGAAATTTTTTTGTGTAAATAACAACTCACTGAATTAGAATTAATCATAACTCAGGAAAAAAAATTCTAACTTTTTCCTAGACCATGGGGTCCATCGAGCATAGTTCGACTATTTCTAGGGATTTGTAGAAAATAACTACAATTTTTTTTCTTTTTCTTTTAATTCCCTAATTTTTCTTGGGCTCATTTAGTGTGAACCCAGCGGGTATGGCCTAACATTTTCTTAGGTAACCCTTTTCATGTTTTCGGCCTAACAGGCTTTGTGCCTCTTTCCTTGGGCAGTTTAATGTCCCGCCATCAATACTATCATTACTAATGTTTTAGGTCGAACATCTTTGAACAAATATGGTGGGGCAAGGGTCCCAATGGGATTTGGTTGATTAAAAGATGTCTCGGTTTCCTTTAGACACATTTGGAGGGAGTGTGTTTAAATTTGAATGACATGCATGGCATGTATCAAGGCATGGGAGCCGCGTCGGCATGCAGAGGTGGGAGGATCATTGCCTAAGGAAATCTTCCCTTTGGTAGATAGGCCATGGGCGATCAATACGCAGAGCTTCTGAGGGAATGGTATGAAAAGTCATGAAAATGTGGCCTTAAGTCAAAGACTCTCCATTTCTAATGGCCATAGGACTTCATGAAAGTCCGGATTATGGAAACCACCATGGGTGGCTTGGAGAATTATGAAAACCACCGGGGGTGGCTCGGAAAGGGTATGTGACGTTTGAAAGGTTTTGAGAACATCTGTATCAATCATGAGTGTGGAAGCATGGTTCATGTCTTACGGATTTATCTAGAATAAAGGACGGTTGGGGCTTGGCGCAGTTTAAAGTCATGCAGTTGGGACATCATCTGGAATGGAACGGCTTCTCCCGGTCCTCTGTAATTTTGTCAGAGACATTCTACCATATTTAGGAAGGGTTGTGAAAGAAGTTGGTAAACTGTAACTCAGAGGGTTTCCGAATCCCGGGATAGACATGGGGGCTCAGTGGCCAAGAGGCGTACAAAGAGAAGCATTGCCTATGGAAATCCTGCCTTTGGTAGACGGGCCAGGGGTGATCAATATGCAGAGCCGCTGAGGGCATAGTATGCATAGTCATTCAAATGTGTCCTTAGCCCAATGATTATATTCCTCTGATAGCCAAGCAACTTTAGGGAAGTTGAGATTTGGGACCCCCAGGGGTGGATTATGAGACTCCGGATTTTTCTGAGTATAGAGTATGGTTTATGATGGGAGGGTGTCAGGATATGGGGGAAACATCTAGACCGAACTTCCCAAGAATGGGTGAAGTAATTCCTTTTCATGTAAGTGTGAGATGGTGGCTTTTGCCGGTCTGACCCATGTATTGAAGGATAGAGAAAAGCCTTCATTCCTTACTGAACCCGTGACGGGTTTGACCGTGCATTTTAGCGTCATGCGGTAAAGACAAAGAGCATTATTAAAGGATTCTGTGCAGTTTAACATCATGTAGTCAGGATGAGGGGCATTTTTCTTTCCTTTTCCAATGCTGTACAGTTTAACGTCATGCAACAAGGACGATTGAATGTGTGGTTTAACGTCGTGTGGTAAGGACGAGGATCATTAGTAAACTAGTGAAAATGATTTTTGTTGGAGGAATTACCCTATATGATTAATGCTTGGTCTTTGTAGCCTTACGCCAAGTGTCCAAGATGTGCTCTGTGCCATTTGACGTCATTTGGAAAGGACGTAGTTAAAAAGGCCGATCTTGATTAGAATGTAACTGGGCCTGAGTATCTTGGAATGTACAAGACGTTGAGGGGGGGGGGGTTGATGGTGTAAATCATGGTTCCAGGGCTTCTTGGATCAGGAGAGATGACATGGAGGCTTTGGGGCCGGTAACTGTAAGGAGCTAGGAAGAGTACCACCTGGGAAAATCTTGCCTTTGGTAGACGGGCTAGGGGTTATCAATATGCAGAGCTGCTGAGGGCATGGTATGCATAGTCATGCAAAGGTGTCTTCGGGTCAATGGATTTCTACTTATGATGGCCATGAATGGTTATGAAGATCTGCAATTATCCGGGCCACAAAGTCTGTCATCGGGGAAGGAAATGTCTGAACATGTCGAGCATACTCGGCCCTGGTTGCTGTTAAAGCTTAGAGAGCTCCCTGCACTGATTTTGCCTACGGGGGTGTAACTTTACTCCATGCAGTTTAACGTCATTCAGTAAGGACGAGGTACTCCTAGTTTAGTGGTCATTGATATGGGACCATTGGGTGACTATTACTGCAGTCACTCGAAGGATAACTAGGTCAACATGTTCTGATATACTTGGAACAACGTGGGGGATGATGGTTGTAAACTGCAACTTTGAGTTTTCTAGGATTAGGAGGTGTGGTTTGGGGGCTCTGAGGCCAGTAAGCATACAGATCTAGGAAGAGTACCTCCCAAGGTAACCTTGCCTTTGATGGACGAGCCATGGGATATCATTATGCAGAGCCACTGAGGGAATAGTATGAATAGTCGTATAAAGGTTTCCCCAGGTTGATAACATTCCACTTCCTATGGCCATGAATGATTACGAGAATCCGAAATTGCTCACAGTGCAGAGTTCGGCACGTGGGGATAATGGTGTCCAAGTATACAAGAAACATTTTCACTGTAATTGTCCGTTGAGTCAATGTAGCCGAGTCCCGTCTTGATGTTCGTTGACGTAGGTCACTATGTGAACCAACAGTAGAGACATAGGCTATCCAGGTATGGGTACCTTGGAAAAATTTGGATGTGAAAAGGGGAATGAACTTGTAAACCACTGCTCCACATATTTTTGGATCGGGAGATGTGATACGGGGGCTCTGAGGCCGGTAGGCGTACGGAGCTAAAAAGAGTTTCGCCCGAGGAAATCTTCACTTTGGTAGATGGGCCAGGGGATATCAATATACAGAGCCGCTGAGGGCATGGTATGCATAGTCATGCAAAGGTGTCCACAGGTCGATGAATTTCCACTTCTGATGGACATGAGTGGTTATGAAGATCCATAATTATCCGGGTCGTGGAGTCTGATGTATGGAGAGTATGCATCCAAATGTGCAAGGAGTATCTCCACATCGTATCACCATGGGTCTTGGGTGGGTCGTGATGAAGTCTGTGAATTTTAACATCATGCGGTGAGGATGACGTCCATGCAGTTTAACGGCATGCGGTAAGGATGAGGTATACACCCCGTGCAGGTCTGGTCCGTACACGGGGGAAGGGGGAATTTTTAACATTATTGTCCGTGCGGCAAGGACGCAAAAATACACCCCGTGATGGTCTAGCCCATACATGGGTAAAAGGGATCATTTTTAAATCTTTCTATCCTTGCAGTTTTATGTCGTACGGTAAGGACAAGGAGTACACCCCATGCCAGTATGGTTTGTACATGGGGGGAAAGGGCATTTTTATCTTTTATTTAGGGGATGGGCTAGGATGGGGAACCCTGGCATCACTACGTATCCTATGAGGGCAGGAATCAAGCCACACATAGTTCTCTGAATAAAGTACACCCCGTGCAGGTCCGGTCTATACACGGGAGGAGAGGGGCATTGTTAAAACTTCTTTTCCATGCAGTTTAACGTCATCCGGTGAGGATGAGGGATACACCCCGTGCAGATCTGGTCCGTACATGGGGGGAATAAGTCATTTTTGACTTTTATTTGGGAGTGTCTAGGCCAGGATAGGGGATCCCAGCATCACTACGTATCCTGTGAGAGAAGAAATCAAGCCGTACGTAGTTCTCTAAAATTTGTGCAGTTTAACGTCATGCGGTGAGGACGAGGAATACACCCCGTGTAGTTCTGGTCTCTATACAGGGGGAGGGATATTCTTAACTTTTATTATCCGTGCAGTTTAACGTTGTGTGGTAAGGAAGAAAGCCATACAGTTTAATGTCATGTGGTTAGGACGAGGGGCATTATTAGGTTCCGTTCAGTTTAATGTCGTGCGGTAAGTAATAAATTCATGCAGTTTAACGTCATGTGGTGATGACGTAATCCATACAGTTTAACTTCATGTGGTTAGGATGATGGGAATTATTAGATTCCATGCAGTTTAACATCGTGCGGTAAGGAAGAACTCCATGCAGTTTAACATCATGTGGTGAGGACGTACTCCATGCAGTTTAATGTCATGCAGTGGGGACGTTCTCCATGCAGTTTAACGTCATTCTATGAGGATGTTATCCACTTTCGGATTCTATGAAAAATACATCTTTAGGAATCTCACATTGGTAGGAGCCGTGGTGACTTTCCCATTCATGGAGATCAGGGTATATGCTCTGTTGGAGTAGACCTTGTGTATAACATATGGTCCCTCCCACTTGGGATCTAGCTTTGGAGGCCTCTTGTTGGGTATCATTGGGGTCCGAAGGACCAAAACTGATTCTCCTTCCAAGAAAGACTGAAGATGAACCTTTTTGTTAAAGGCTCATGCGATCCGGTTCTGGTATACCTCCTGATGGTGCAAAGTGTGAAACTGCTTCTCGTCTAGCTGTTCCAATTCACCTAGCTGCTTTTCTGACTGCTCATCATCGGATAATTGATCACAGATGGCAGCACAGAGTGAGGGAATTTGGAGTTCAATGGGAAGGACCGCCTCTGTACCGTACACCAAGGAGTACGGGGTAGCCTGAGTAACGGTGCGGATTGTGGTTCGATAAGCCCACAATGCATGGAGGAGTGTATCTGGCCATGACTTCTTGTATTTTTCCACCATTTTCTATAGAATGTTGGGAAGGGTTTTGTTGAAAGCCTCTATCTGTCCGTTGGCCGCTTCATGGTAGCGGGATGAGTGGTTAGCCTTGATACCATACTCGCGGTATAGTTTCTCCAATTTAGTAGAGCAGAAGTTGGTGCCGTTTTCCGTCAGTATGGTATGAGGGACACCAAATCTGGTGATGATATTGGTCTTAAAAAATCTGACAATATTTCATGCCCCGACATCCTTGAGGGGTATGGATTCTACCCATTTGGAAAAGAAGTCGGTGGCCATGAGGATATACTTCAGCTGTTTGGCCGTGGCGGGAGGATATGGTCCCATGACGTCCATCCCCCAGACGAAAAATGGCTAGGAGTACATGGCTTGATGAAGTAACTCCGGGGGTTGGTGAAAGAAGTTGGAATGAATCTGGCATGAGTGGAATCTCACGGTAAAATGATCGCAGTCTCGTTCCACTGTAGTCCAGTAGTACCCAAGACTTCGAACCTGATGGGAAAGCTTGGTCCCCATTTGAATTGCTCTACATGCTCCGGCATGTACTTCATTCATTATGGTAGCAGTTTCTTCTCCATCAATGCATCTGAAGAGCACTCCATCGAGGCCTCATTTGTAGAGGACCTCTTGCTGACCCGCGCCACCATATAGGACAAAGTTGATTTCCCTTCTCCGTATTTGATCTCGTTCAGCCCTGTCTGTTGGAAGTTCTCCCCGTTGAAGGTAGTTTGCAATGGGGGTCATCCAGCCGGTGGAAAGAGTATATAGCTCAGGGATAGGACTGACTTCGTGGATTTCTTTCGTCTTGGTCTGAAAAAATGATAATACCATTCGACGGTGAGCAATACTGATAACCGTTTCATCCCAGCCTAGGTCAGCTAGGGTTGTGGTCGCGTTGGCTAATGCATCAGCCTGAGCGTTCTGAGACTGAGGAATATAGGTCAATGTTGGTTATGTGGAGAATTCCACCATTAACCCTCGGACATGGTCAAACAGGGGGATAATCTCCTTCTTTTTAATAGCATAGTCACCATTGACTTGCTTGATGACCAGTTCCAAGTCACCTTTTACCTCAAGGTGCTGTACTTGTGCCTGGAGTGCGAGTTCCAGGCCTGCAATGAGAGCTTGATATTCCACTTCATTGTTCATACATCCTTCTGATAGGAGAATGGAATATGGAAAGACTGCCTTTTCTGGGGACACAAGTATTATTCCCAAACCCACTTTGTTGAATCTGGGATCCTCCATCCTCTTCTTGGTTAGGCTTCAGGATGCGTCGTCGAAGTATATTTCCCATGCTGGGAACTCCTCTCGAACCGAGAAGATTTCTTCATCAAGTAGCTCAACATCCGGTGCAGTGGTCCCTATTAAAGGGTGATCTGCAAGAAAGTCTACTAATGCCTTACCCTTGATGGCTTTCTAAGGCACAAACCGGATGTCAAACTGTTGCAGGATGACTGCCCATCAGGATAGGCGTCCGGTTAGCATTGGGCGGTTGAGGATGTACTTGAGCGGGTTACTCCGCGATATCAAATGTAATTCATGATGCTGCAGATAACGTCACAAAAAAAAATTGAACCGCAAAGACCAAGGCGAAACAACTCTTCTCAGTGTTTTAGTATTGAGTTTCATCATCAATCATTGTTCGGATGAGGTAATAGAGAATGTTTTCACTGTCGGCGTCGTTATTTTGTGCGAGGAAGGCTCCCAGTGATCGCTCTAAGGATGTCATGTACAAGATGAGAGGTCTTACTTCAAATGGGGGCATGAGCACTGGTGGGCTTAAGAGGTACTTCTTTAAGTTGTCGAACGCCTCTTGGCAGTCATCCTTCCATCGGTACGTGACCCCCTTCTTCATTAACCTAGTAAAGGGAAAACATTTGTGTGCCAAGTTAGCTATGAACCACCTAATATAGGCTAGGTGTCCTTAGAATCCCCTCAGCTCGGTGATTTTTTGGGGAGGTGGTAATCCAAGGATAGCCTTTGTCTTCTCAGGGTCGACTTCGATGCCACAATGGCGTACGACGAAGCCAATGAATTTCTCTGAGGTAACCCCATAGGCGCATTTCAAGGGGTTCATCTTCAACCTATGCTGTCGGAGTTTGTTGAAGACGGTCTCAAGGTCTGACAGGTAATCCGAGCGCTGTCTGGACTTGACCACCAGGTCATCCATGTAATAATCAATGAATTTCCCTAGGAATGGTTTAAGGATCCAATGCATGACATGCTGATATATGGTGCCAGCATTCTTGAGACCAAATGGAATGACCCTGTAATAGAATACCCCTTGAGGGGCCCTGAAGGAAGTGGATTCATCATCTTCTCAGGACATCCTGATTTGATTATATCCAGAATAGCCATCCATGAAGGATAGATCCTCGTACCCGGCCGTCACATCGATTAATAATTCAGTGATCGAGACCGAGAAATCATCTTTCGGAAAATGCCGATTGAGATCTCTAAAATCAATGCAGACGTAGATTTGTCCGTTATTTTTCATGATAGGGATGATGTTGGCCAACCAAATGGGGTACTGGACCTCCCGAATGAAGCATACTTTAATGAGCTTATCGACATCAGCCTCTATTTTGGCGGCATGTGAGCGATGAATCCTTCCTGCGGCCTGTTTATAGCCCCGGTGGTATTCTGGAAGACCCAGGTGAGGCGTCGCCACTTCAGGATCGAGTCCCAGTATTTCAGTCTAATTCCAGGAAAAAACATCCCATTGTTGCATCAAGAAATAGGTATATACCTCGTGCTCCTTGGGGGACATGGCTTCACTAATGAGAGTAGGCCTCAGATATTCCTCAGTACCTAAGTTTATTTCCCAGAGCTCGTCCAACATGGTGGAGATACCCTCATCAAATGTGGGAGGTGAATCCATGATATATTCCCCCTCTTCTTCTCCCAAGTCCTTATCTTCTTGATCCGAAAAGGAGAGAGCTCCTGATACGGGCTCTTGGGAGTCCGGAGGCAAGGTGTCGTGGGAGTCCTTACTCGAGTATTCATCCCCAGATTGAGGGTTGGCAGAGAGCTCGAAAGGGTCCTTGTCGGCGTGCAATGTTCCACTTTGTCCATTGATGCAGTACTTGATACACTAGTGGTAGGATGAAGGAACAACCATGTATTATGGAGCCATGGCCTTCCCAGCAGAGCATTGAATGCTGTGCTCTGCTGGACCACCAAGAATTCCGTGTGGGCTACTAGGTCACCAAAATGGGTCTTTAGCTTAATTTTTCCTATTGGTTTCTGCTCACTGTTGCATAACCCAACAGAGTTGTGGCTGAGGGAATTATGTGATCCTCACTGTAGCCCAACTTACAGAGTGTCTGTAGGGGGAGGTTAACTCCGGAGCCATTCTCTATAAAGACTTTCCAGATCTCAATACCATTCAATGTTCTGAACACATATAGTGGTCTGATGTGTCCTTGCATGATGGAATATTCATCCTGATCGGTGATGGAAATAAACACATTGCATTCAGCCGGGTCAGTCTCCATCTAGTAAATTTCGGCGGCAGCTACCTCGGCTTGAAACTCATGGGGGATGATCAAAGCTTCTATAAGCACCTCCCTGAGGTCTGATGATAGACTTAGGGCATCGAGGATTGACAGCCTGGCTGGTACCGATGCCAGATGCTTAAGGATATCGTATTTCTACTCCAGCAGCCGACACTTCTCTATTGGCGGGAGAGTTTTAGTGGGAACTTTAGGGGCTGGAGCATTTGACGAGGAGGGACTAGCCACGAGGTCGGATATCTATGGCGTTCCCGCGTTTTGAGGACTTGGCCCGGCCAGTCTGTTTGTGCGCACTAGGCGGCCATACACTTGTTTCTCCTCTAGTGGGTATCACAGAACAACAGGGCCAAAGTGGCTACTTGTGGAGGTGGAGGGGCATTATTTCTCCTGCCGAGTTCGTTTAAGGGCTCTCCCATGGATTTCCGCGATACTAACGGTTTGGGTCGGGGTCCAACCCTAGGGTGGTTTTCGGCCACGGCTGCGCCTCCCCTACTATCCCCTACCTCTGCGATTCCTCCTCCCGGCTCCTCATGCAAGGAACTCGGGTTCGTAACCATACCCTTCGTCAGGGAATGATTCCATAAGATGGATGACGTTAATAGAACCAAATATTGGCTCTTCATCCTCTGACAGGTCAACCTGGTCGGTTGTCCCTTATGGTGCCGTTTGGTGGGTCGGTGCCCGTGGCGCCATATTCGAGGGCATATAATCAGCCAGGGATGGGACTAACTTTGGCCCCATCATGGACTGCTTCTCTTGCAATTGTTTCCTCCTCCTCCGATTAAGCCTAGATGACTGACTCGTGGAGGGTTGTGAGGTCAATACTGTCGGCTCTACGGCTTCAGGGGCTATTGGTGGCAACACCAGCTGCTATAGTTGAGCTCGGAGTATGCCCTGGGCATGGTTGATAGTCTTCCGAGTCATCCAGTTGTCAAATTTCTGTCCCTGCTTGCTGGTGACTTTCAGCCATCCCTCCTCTTTGTCGGAGTTGGTGGTAGAGATACATTACACATGTGCTGGGGGTGGTCCCAGCTCGACCTATCTAGAGTCTACCATCCTCTGCAGGAGGTCTTTGAAGACTAAGTATTCTCGGATACTATGTCCCAACATCCGATGGTAGGGGCATTAATCTGGCCTATCATCGCAACCGACCTCTTAAGGTTTCCTCAGCTCCGGGAGGTGGAGAAAGTGGCAGTTCATGGCGGCAATGAAGTAGCTGCAGACTTGATCGTCTCAGAATGAGTATACTTTTTGTCTTCATTCCTCAAACTAGTTCTGCTTCGATCCTCAATGATCTTCCCATTTAGCTAGAGGTGGCTGCTGATATGCAGGAGGCCCTTAACGATTTGGTGGAGGCCTGAGCGGTGGAGCAGGCACAGGGGTCGGCTTGAGTGTGACAGCGGACACATCATCTCTATGGGCTCTTTTCGTATGAGCCTGTGAGGCTATTCGGGACATCAAATTAGTCCGCTGCAGGGAGTCCTCAATTTTCTGGGAAATGGATAAGAGATGGCAGAAGGCAGTGGTGCACTCCACTGGTATGAGCGGTGTTCGCAGCTCATCTCGAAGATTATTGATGCATATGGCTAGCATCTAATCTTGAGGCATTATCCTGTTCAGGGAACAGTTCAGTCCTCTCTATCTGGTGATGAAATCTAAGACCCTCTCTTTCTCCCTCTGTTTGCAGTTCATGAGATCACTGACCATTGTTTTAGGCAATGTTGAGCTGAAGTGGAACATGAACTGCTTCCGAAGGTCTTCCCAGCTCTTTATTGACTGGGCTGGCAGACTTGTATACCAGACGAAGGTAGATCCTTTCAAGGTCCATACGAAGCATCTGAGTTTTACCGCTTCTTGTTGCTCCGGAGTTCCCATCATAGGGTCGCAATAGGATGTGTATTGCATCAAATGCTATTCTAGATTGCCTAATCCATTGAAGATAGGGAATAAAGGGCTCCCAAAATTGGGTGGAGGCGGTGTGTTGCTCACCCAATCTGGGTAGGGTTTCCGCTATGGATGTATCAGAGCGTGTCGACCTTCCATCGCTTCCAATTGAGTTGTTAGTGCCTCGATGGTGTTGGTGAGACCCTGATTCACATCCTGTTGGGCCCGGTCTTAGGCAGGCGTAGCCCAAGGTAATGCCTGAGGATCCAGATTGGCCGGCACCAGGGGTGCGTGTTCCGTTTATGGAACCTTCGGAGGGTTCATGCGTACTCGCTCTGGTTGCTTCCTGAGTGGAGGGAAGTCTTGGTATTCATCCAAATCTACATTTAGGTATTTGGACGGGCTGGGCGCCTCGTTGGGCGGGAGCCCTGACCGTGTTTCGTTTTCCGGGGAAAACCTTAGTCTTTGAGCTGCACATATTGGGAGTGCATGATGTGGATCCTGCTGGGACGCACTTCCGATAAGGCGGTTCCTATGGAGTAGCTCAGCGTTAAGCCACCTCAATTCTTTCATTTCCTCTTCCTATAGAGCTAATCTCTCTTCGAGCATGAGTGGATCATCTTTGTCGAGAGAAGGAGGCGGGTTAAGGGTAACCAGTCCTTTGTTCATATCCTTGTTGGAAGCTCACAGGGTAGGCGAAGGAGGGTTGGTAGGAAGGACAACCATATTTAGGGAGGCCCTCTAGTTCTGGGTGTGAACACCTGGTGGTTCGTTGTGAGTCATAGCCTGATCGGAACTATCGTCTCCTGATCCCTCCTGATTTGTAGTATCTCTGGTGTCACCCATGGGGTTATCCTCTATGACATTGATAGATGCATATCGCGGGGCGGAGAAGAAGTCATCTTCCAAATGGGAAGAGGATCTACCGTGTCTTCTGCTGGCCTTCCCTTTCATGACACGGGATTTCCTTCGGACTTCTTAACGAAGGGTGACATGGTGGGTTCTTTGGTGCGACCATATGGTGCACCTTCCTCTTGAAGGGGATGATGATTCAAATGACAGGATAGGATGGGAACTTCCTCTTCTGATTGTCATCCCTATATGAGAGAATATTGACTCTCATGGGGGAGGTTGTTATTGAGGGTGTAATAATGCCCCCAGCCCTGAGGGCTGGGGTTGGCTCCGTTCCTTGGACATCAAGTCTCTTACCGGTTTTATTGGTCTTATGGGGGGCATTTATTGTTAAAAATTCTCCCAGCCCTGCAGGTTGGGGTTGACCCTAGATTACGGAAGTGGCTGCGGCTATTGCTACCTACCTGATCTTGCGTGCCCCCATTTGGGGGTGAACTGGGTTTGGTGCCTAGTTCTTCTGTGAATCAATCCTTTCTGGGGAGGCATGAAAAGATCGATGATTGGCCTCTCTTAGGTGAGAGGCCTATTGTATTCTCTCGGTGGCCTGATTCAGGAGTTCATGACTGGCTTGTTCTCGTCAGTCCTGACGCTTCTGGGACTTACTCAAGGCCTGACTCTGCTAGGTGTGTTGCCTTTCCTAAATAGAGAGACAACTCGATTGTCGTCTTGACATGATGACGTTGCAAGACAACATGCCGAATGGGTTCTTCTGGGTGGGGATCAGAGTGAAATGCATAGGTCCATGTTCTCCCCATCCCCTGATATGGACTCCTGTCAGAGCATTACCGATGAGGCGGTGTAGCTGGTGCAGCGCACAGAGGCAGGCTATCTCCATGTTTCCTTTACACCTCTCAGGTCGCTGTTTCCGTGATGAAGGAAGAGCTTCTAGGTCTATGTGACGTAAGAGGTCTCCTATTGTCTTGACGTGGTCTATATATCCGTCGTAGGGTCGGAAGCTTGATTTCAGTCGGCAGAGGGTTGTCCATATATTATGGAGGATTCCATGCACGCATTCTTCTGACAACTCTCTGGGTATGTCGAACTAAGAGGTGGCCGTAGGCCAAAACATAACTGGTATATCATCTCTGGCCAGTCGTTTCTTCAGGTGCAACATATCGGCATACTCCTCTGCTAGTGATTCCTCTACCTAGTCAGCCCAACTGAGATGCTCACTATCAGTGTAGTCAGAGGCAGTGGGACCAGTAGGTGTTGAATTATCATATGGTCGATTCCGGGGTGGTTCAGAAGATGAACGTGGCCCCGAAACATTTCTTGATCTAATAAGGGTGTCTTTGGAGACTAGCTGGGAATCTGACATGCTTGATCCCGTCCATCTGAGTGCCTCGACATACGAGGGATTTTTTGTGCTTGATTCGGCAGGAGGAGGACCTTCCTGTCAATATCATATGTCATCACGGGGAGGAACTCCGCAATGGCGGCCGTAATGGAGAGGACTACCATTACTGCTTGATGCTTCACTGCATAGAAGACTTTTGTAGTGCACACCCTGGGGAGGACCTCCAAGGCGTGTCGCAGCAAGGGGAGGACATTCTGGCTGCGTAGCATCGTTACGGGGAGGACCTTCGCAACAACTTCCATCATGGTGAGGATGACCATCATGGCTTGATGTCCGATGTAAATCCTAGGGAGGACCTTAAGGACACATTGTGACAAGGGGAGGACCTTTCTGTTGCTTGGGGCCAATGTGAGGAGGACCTTCACAATGGAGATCGTGGTGGAAAGGACTACCATCACAGCTGCAGCAATGGAGAGGACTACCATTACTGTTTCTATAGAGATAATATCTGCGGGATACATCCTGGGGAGGGCCTCCAGAATGTACCGCAATGAGGGTATGACCTTCTCGTTGCTTGACGTCTCTACGGGGAGGACCTCCATAATTAGGGTGGAAAGGACTACCACCATGATCTGATGCCTCACTGTGTGGAGTTCTGTTGTAGCGTAACCCCTGGGGAGGACCTTTAAGGTAGGCTATGACAAGGGGAGGACCTTCTTGTCATGATGAGACGTCACTGCGGGGAGGGCCTCCGCAGTTGCGACTATGATAGCGAGGACTACTAACATAATCTGTGGTCCCACTGCATGGAGAGTGTTTGCAGCGTATACCCTGGAGAGGACCTTTAGGGTGGACCGCAGCAAGTGGAGGACCTTCTTGCTACTCAATCTTCTGGCCACGTAGAGGTTTTCCGTGACTCGCATCAAAAGAGGAGCTCTCATGATTGATCATTATATGTCTGCAGGGGAGGCCCCCATGGGTGCTCTTGGAAGGACCTTCAAAGCTGCTGGTAGTGAGATTGCGGGGAGGACCTTCGCAACTGCTACTGCCACTGACACTCCTATAATATAGTAATGGATGGGATGGGTTCTGAGCCTTTGATGTATTCTTAGAGGTATTGGGAACCCTAGCTTCCAGAAGAGTGGAGTCATGATATCCCTCTTTATTTTTTGGCTGCCTTTGGTGCGTTTGGGGAGCTATTTTGCAGGCAGCATGGACCGTCTGCTGTTGACAATAGGCTTCACCTTTGGGTCCCTATCTAATTGGGTCCCGTGATGCTGCCGGGATACGCCAATGAACATATTGACTTTTAGCAGGGATATATGCCTGCTCTGGATCATCCACCGTGATAGAAGGGTGTCCCCTAGTTGGAACGAGTGAAGATGATCGATCTGGTTGCCCTTGCATCATGGAATATGGTCGGTGACTCTCCTGGGTAGAAGAAGGGATGCAGATCTACTCCGAGGCGGCTATCTCATCTCTCAGATCAGTCGCCTAAATTGGGGAGATGGGATCACGGGCCTGAGTCCTTGCTGTTGCTGCTGATACAATTAAATTCTGGCAAGTCTGCAAGATATGATCTAGGATCTATACCTACTCCTCCATCATTTCCAGGATATGTAAAGAGAAATCTTTGGCTAGAACGCGTATGAAGGCTCATTCAGGTATCAGAGTAGGAATATCCTGATCCGGTCCTCTGGTGGTCAGTGGGTACTGACAATTCTTTAGTGTCGGGGCAGG
This sequence comes from Viscum album, assembly GCA_963277665.1. Lineage (NCBI taxonomy): Eukaryota > Viridiplantae > Streptophyta > Magnoliopsida > Santalales > Viscaceae > Viscum > Viscum album. The sequence goes on along the minus strand of OY728140.1, from coordinate 83,081,202 downwards.
TGAACGAATCTTCCCCTGTACCGGGATATGCCGGTTTATCTCTCTATTGGCCGCCACATCGGGATGGCATACTTTACTTGCATCTGCAGGGAGCTGGCCCTGTATATATTGGTTTCCCACTGTATCAAGTCGGTGGCCTTTGTTGGCAGGGAGACATGCCCGCCTATGATTTTCTGCCACATCTGGGTGGTGGGCTTTGTTGATCGCCACCATATCAGGATGACGAGTGTCAGAAGGAATTGCTAGGAGCTGGTCCTACAGGTGCCGGGTCGCCACCACGTCAGGTTGGTGGGCTTCATGACCCTGGGCAGGGAGAGGTGCCTGCCTAGTAAGTGCCGTCCTGTGTGAGCGATGGGATTGATGGAGCTCGGTGGGGATGCGCGCCGACTTGTATGATGCCACCATGTCTGGATGGCGGGCTCGGGAGGAGCGAATAGGTGTAGGTTCATGTTCATGGTACGTCTCTGTGGCTGGGCGGAGGAGCTCCTCCTTAGGGACCGGGGTGATAACGAGTCCCTGATTGTACGTCTGCCACCCTCGTCGGGTGATCTGAGGGGCCGGAGCTTGAAGAGCGTGGGCCTAAATCCTTGGGGAGACATCCTCCTCGGCGTGATGATGTTGAATCGCAGCCTGACCATGATGACGTTTGCCAGAGGGGGCCATGGAGCGGAACCCCCGTTCGGTGGCGATGAAGTACTCAACATCGACCTCACCCGCCTCCCTAAGATAAAGGACGTATGAATTGTCATGTTCCGGGGGTAGACTCCCAAAACGGTTGGAGACAGCAACAGGGGCTGTCTGGATTTGCCTTTGCGGCCACTGCTGGGCAGGCGACCGACAAGTTCTGGCGGATTGGAGGGCGTTCCTGGCCACCTCCACCATTGGGAGAGTACCGTTCACATGGTACTCTCGGATCAGCACATCCGAGACCCAACATTGAAGACGCTGGCTGGGTGATGGGGTCCTCCATAGGTGAGGAAGTACTGTCATTGCGTAGTTGGAAGCACACGCTTGTGGGTTCCTTCAGGACGCCATTGGATCGAATGGAGTTCTGAAGGTAGTACCTGCAAAACATTTTTGCAAATACAAGCAGAAAACCCGTCAAAGCAGCATCTCATGATCCCATGCATAATTATTTTCCTTTCATGGACCTCCTTGTGAGTAAAAGGGGGTATAGGGTGGGATTAAGTTAAATCTGTCATGCTTGGTTAAATATTCACGTCGAGTTCACCATTTTTTTTCAGGTCAGTCTCGAAACTCCCAACAGTTCCGTATCCGATGACGTGTGGACCTGCTTTCCAAAGGCAGGCATTCACCGAATGGTCTGACCAGCGATGCTTAAGAACTCACATTGGTCGAGAGGATGGGAGGTCGGGCTCATTGCACCCTTTTGGGGGAAATTATTTCCTGTTCTGGGACTCCCTTATAGATTTAAGATGTCTTAATATGTTTGCGAATCTTTGGTTTATACCCAAGCATAGTATCCACAGATTTCTCCTGGTTGGCAATGGTCAGCTAAACGCAGGGGTTCAGAATCATTTATGCCCGAGGTTTACCATCCCTCGTTGGATTAATGACCCTGAGGAGTCGGAACTCATTGAGGTGGCACTAGGAGTGGTGCGGTTAACCGATGTGAAGATAGTCTGATCGACTAGTTGTTGGGCTTGAACCTCATGGAGGCTTCCTACGTACCCTGTCTAGGGGACAAGGATCAAAGTCTACGTAGTTCGAAAGGGGAGTGCCGGAGAACTGATGTGAAGGTGGACCCGGGGGTTAGTTGGTGATCGGGCTTGAACCTCATGGAGGATTCCTACATATCCCTTTGGTAGGGAATTAAAGTCCTCGTAGTTCGCATTGTCTTTGGAATTACGCTCTGAGGCAGCCTGGAATGATGGATTGGGGCTTACACTCTGAGGAGGCCCAGGGTGATGGATTGGGGATTACACTCTGAGGAGGCCCATAAGAGGATGTCATTGTTGATGCTTACTCTAAGCCCATGTGATTCATGCTCGGTGTGAGAAACAAGAGGTAGCAGGGACCAGAGGATCACGTCGCGAAAGGTGCATATCTGAGAAGTGGAGTGGGGATTATGCATGAGGGCGGCCCATAATGTCGGGGATTACTCCTAGGTGGATGCCCAGGCGCGACAAAGCACAGCGGGAGAGGTAAAGGGGGTGCTCCTGTGCCCATATCCTCTCCTGCAGTGCATGAGGGCTTCCTTCTGATGGGTATTTTACTACCCCTGAGAAGCCCTTAACAAGTGGAGGGGTAAAAAGGGGACTCCCGAGCTCAGACTCCACAATACCATGGGAATGTGAACCCAGGAATGCTTCAGGAATCTACTCAAAGTTCGGGGAAACCCCTTCGCCTCTACTTACCGTGGGCATGTGAACTCAAATAGTGCGCTGGTGCACCTAAGGGTTACACCACACAGATCCGGTGGCTCTGGTAGAGGCCCCAGCTTGGGGCCGATGAGTAGGCCAATGAGGAGGTTGCGAAGGATCAAGCCGGAATAATTGGAAGGATTTTACTTGGCTCGGGGAATGGGAACTCCAAATGTTTTGGCAGGCCACACAGGGGTATGGGTGGTGGCGCCCTTCGCGTAGGGAAGTGCTACGCAGCTGGAGAGGCCGTCCGCGAACCAGGGTGGTCCACAGACTAATGGGCATCCTGCGAACCAAGGTGGTTTGCGACTCCGGGTTCAATCCACAAGCCAGGGTGGTCTGCGGAGGGTTCCATGCAGGCAGCGGCGGCAAAGGGTGGCGCCGGCCGAAGGCTCGTCGGTTGGGGCTTCACCCACGTAGGACGGTGCTATGTGGTGCGGCGGAACGGAAAAGAGGCATAAATTCCATGGTCCATGGGGAGTACATCCGCGGAGGGACCTTGGTTCATGTTTTTATCTTCTTTGTTATTTTAACTTTGCAGTTCACCAAGTTATTATGTGATTTTTGGTTCCTTATTAGTTCGTTCCCAGGTTCATACCTGCTCTGGTTCACGAACTGGAACTTCCGAAATCCTAAGCCTTCCTTCGAAATCATTCCACCCGAATCTGACCGATCTCCTCTCCGTCCTCTTACTTTTATTTCTTCTTCAATCTCCTTTTATAGAGCGGGGAAAAGAATGTATCTATGGTCATGAGACACCTTTTGCGGAGGCCCATGAACGAAAACCCAGTTCACGGATGACTTGGTCAATCCGTAATTTGCGGGGTATTAAACACTCCTCTGTGAAATAAACTCAGGGAGTGCTTCGCGGCAGCAGAGGGTTCCACCTCCATTTTGCGAACGCCAGCAGAGGCGGTTCGGGCCAGCTGACGCAGTTCGCGGCTGGGGCAGTCCAGAATGGTGAACCGGGTTGGCGCCTGTCCTGCCTCGTGACCACAGAGGATCTCCATCTCCATCTCGCGAACGACGATGGCCCGCAGAGGAGGGATGCTTCGCGGAACCGGTCGTGCGTCCTTAACATTAGACCGGTCTATGGACCGGTTCCTCCTTCACCATCCTTGAGTATTGTCTACATTTTCCCAATCCTTTTGAGGGGAAATTGGGAAGAATCTCCCTTGAGTTAAAGGGGACCATCATTCTCCTTTGCTGATTTTTTTTCAGGACCCTACAATCATCTATATGTATGTGCATACTTCTACCTCCATGAAGTAACATACATTATCTTAAATATATATATATTTTATAATTTATTTAAATATATTTATATCTTATTAAACACATTAATAAATAAAAATATTATCATTATTAGTGTTTAATAATAATATCATGACAAAAGAATCACTTTCTTAACTATACTCATCCATCAATTATAACATGTTCTTATTTGGGTTAGTTTAACCACATAAATGAAAAATGATTTAAATTTATATCATGGGTGACTATAGAAAATTAAATAATGGTATTATTAGATAATAATAATAAAATAATGTTTTTAGGGTTTTATAAGTTCTATATTAATATTTTTGTTGTTATTAATATAATGTCTTACACTACTTAAAAAATTATCAAAATAATTTCCTCACCAATTCTACCTCCATGAATAATAAATAAAAAATTAATGTAATGAATTTATAACTATTTAAATTTAAATAAATCATCTATCCCATGTACCCTTAATTATTTAAGAATTATTAAATTGTATTTAAGAGAATACAGATTGACACCACTGTTAACTATAACTATAACTAACTAACAAATTTTAAAACATTGTTATAGGTAAAAATTATAAAATTTAATAGATATAGATATATTACTAAAATGGGTTATTATGATATTTAAGTTTATTATAGAGTATGATAATGCACTTTGGTGGAATCTTAGAATTACTATTAGGGCATCCTCATCTCAATATTTATGGTTTGATACTTTTTTCCATATCTAACACTTGTTTAATTTTGTGTGGTTTATATACTACCCATAGATGTATATTTATCATTATCTTAATGAAATATAAGTGATTAATATATCCATATCAGGTTTTATAATTCATGGGGTTTTATTTAGAGGTTAGTAAATCTGAAAACATTATATTTCAAAAATCATTCTCAAATCGAGGTTGCTTATGTGTGATAATCCATTGGAAAATTTGTATGATTTTCCCTTTGTAAACCCAAAAATTTTCATCTAATCTAGTTATTATTGATATTTGAAATGAAATTTATCATTTTAATTTCCCATAAAAAATTGTTCACCTAATGTGACACTTCTATTTTAAATCAAACACACATATTCATTTCAGTCGTAATTCTAACTCCTCTATGTCACATTCAATTTTCAAATGTCATTATCCATGATTAAATAATTGATTTTGGTCATATTATATTATCTAAATCAATTAAATATATTTTTAAATGAATTTTTAATTTTGTTATATACATATCATTTTGGAAAAAGAATCCCTTTTTATCATTTTACATGAAAACACATTCTTTCACTTTTTGGAGCATTCTTCGTTTTGAAACTTTATTTTCATGTTTTAAAAAGGTTTTCCAAATTATTTTGATTATTAATTAATTTTAGACGAAAATAAATATATTTTTTATTTTTCAAATTCAAATTTTTTAATTTTTTGTAAAAAATTATTCATGATTATCAAAAAATGCATTTTTCAAGGCTCTATTATTGACGATTATTTTTAAAAGTAATTGTTTTCAAAAAAGTTTTCACCAAGATATTTTGAAATATTTATGTATTTTTAAGTTCTTCATTATTGATTTTGTTTCCAAATAATTGTTTTTAAAATGAATTATTTTAATTTATCAAAAGTGATATTTTTGAAAGTGAGGCATACATTTTTCATTTTATAAAAATGATTAGAAATTATATCTGAAGAATAATTTATGTTTAGTTTCCATTTTAATATTTAAATATAAAATATATAGATCATATGATGTAATTTTTTAAAAACCATATTATAAATCCCATTTTAAAATATGCCTTTTGAGTGATAGAATATTGTGTACCAATCTATGTACTTTTGATAACACCTTATTAGATACCATTTAGAAATTATATGAAATCCATTTTATTTAAATGTGTTTTCATAACATGAAGAATGATTGATATCATATGGAACACATATGTATATATATTTATTGGTTGAGTCCTATACCACCCACCAATTCATTATTTGATGTTTTTTATCTCATCAGCTCAAAGAGGGAACATTATTTGTTAGCCCATTCATAAGAGGGTACATGGTTTGTTTGACCAAACCCAAGAGGTAAGACGAGTTGTTATCCCATACCCAAGAGGGAACATGGTTTTTTCCCTAGAATACTATTAAAATATTTGGAATTAGGAAGTGATTCCTTCTCCACTATGTTATGGGAATCAGGTAGTAATTCCTTCTCCACCATTTTATGGAAAACAATTAGTGATATATTCCAATATTTAAGGATTTATACACCTATGTTTTTCCCAAATTCACCTTTTTTTTCATCATACACATGTTATGTTGGATTATGTCTTATGTTATGAAAACATATTTGATTTATGTATTATGACCCCTGTTTATTTGGGTATGAACACTTATTTTTTTCTTGTAAATTGATTATGTCCTCATACCAAAAAACGTATCATAAGATTATTAATGATCATAAATTATAAAATATTATATTTAATGTTGTTGAGAATATGAGAACACCATTTTTTAATTTTTCTATTCTGCATATTATGAAGATGAGTGTAACACCTAGACCCAAATATCTATGTCTATCTGGAGTGTCACATGACCTCATGCATGACTCCTGAAGTGCAAGAGGCTTCTAAAAAATGATATGGGAATAATTGGAATATTGGGAGACTATTCTATAATTACATATATCCATAAAACACATATACATGGGGAAATGATAATAACATAAAAGACACATAATATGGAATTAAATAAAATAATACCATTTTGTATAAATATGTTATACATAAAAACCAAATAACCAAATTTTTTAGGTCCATCGCTAATGAAAAAATGATACAAGATAACATGAGATTCCAAAATATGAAATCTGAAGTCCACCATAACTCCACCCATATTCCCTTCTCCTCCAGCTCAGTCTCTAGAAATTGGGCCCTTTTCCCTTGACTGAATCCCTGACCATAAATTATACACATGCATCGAGATTCCCATCCATGGTGTGATTATAAATCTAATAGGACACCTCCAATGAATCCTTAAAAAATATGATTCATTTATATATTTTTACTCAATTAATTTATAGAAAATCACTAGTAAATAATCACATACCATGTCATCTTGTGCTAACCTGACTACCACAAACCCCAACCATACCTACTTCTTATCCATGCTATAGGAGAAGTCATATATTGTTTCCATGAATATGAAAACAAAACACATGAACAACATATGTATTATAATATTCCAAAAGGCTATCATGCCTCAAGCCAGGCCTCGTGGTCTTCATACTCACACTAAATATCTCAGGTCAGGTCACATGGTCATCATTCCCCACTACCGGCCTCATGTCAATCCTCAAGGAATTCATTCTATATCATTTTTCATTCACAACCCCACAATAGTTATCACATATCATATTGTACATGTTTTTCTCTCTAAGGTATTGATCAATCTATGAAGGTTCCACCTACCACTTAAATATGAGATAATAGAAGTTTATGTCCCATTAAAATATATATACATACACAATCAATAGAAAAAAATATCTTATGTCGTGAACCCCCCCCCCCACAATCATGTCATATTAAGAGAAGAATGGTAGGAAAAAAATAAACATAGACAAGCATGACATTTAAAGAGAGGTATCACTAGACACACACATGCATAAACAAGTCATAACATATAGTTTTATGATATTGGAATAACATAGTATATATCTTCCAACTTTAATTTTATAAAATCTCAATATCATGGTTCACCACTTAAATCATGCTCACACACCAATGATCCCTAGAACCAACCCAAAATCACTAAATGTGTATTTATGAATGAGTATCCATGAATAGTAACATCATAAGGTATAGGATTGGTTTATAATTCACTAAAAAGATCCAATGTAATAAATTTATCTAGAAAAGTATGAGATTGATCGAGGAAAAAGAATCCTTCCACATTCCATTTCCTAAAAAATCTTGAAGGAATATCCTTAAAGAATTATGGGATTCATTGATACAATAATGACCGTCTAGATATAAGATAATTACCATAGAAAAGAGATAACATATAGTATGAATTATAGGATTGAGTGGGAAAATGATCACTTATTGAATTCCATAAGACCAACATCCCTAGATCCAATGCAATTTCACTTCGGAGGGAAGGAATTAACCATTAACAACCATCTGAGTCCCTAGATTCAAGATACGTAGGTGAAGGAGTAATAATTATTTATTTTAGGGTGTTTCTGTGTAAAAAATCAGAATTTTTAGAATATTTAATACAACTCATGTAGTTTGGTCTCACAATTTATCCAACCTTGCGCTAAATGTGTGAGGCATTATAACTCTTTAAGGAACCTATATAGATTAGACACTTAGTTAGGTAAATTATTTTCATATTGTGATTTTACTTCCATTCCATGTTACATGGTTACCTGTGGAATGATGTAGGGTTAGATATAACTGTGCTCCAATATTTTTCCACCCATTGATTCACTTAATCAAGATGAATTATTACCTAGGGGAATTCACAAGGATTTCCGTAACAATACTCAAACTATTACCCATATAAAAGGATTATAAAATCCACAAAACCACCAAAAGTTACCAGATACTTCACCCAAACAAAGAATAACTCAAAAACAATTTTAAGAAATGTTGAAAATAAGGAACAACATACATGGAAAGTACAATCCCATTAAAATCACCCCTCAAGGACTTCTCATCTTCATTTTGTTGATTTATAGGTTATTCTTGAATACATTTGGCTATTGAAACCACAAATATGATTCATACTACCACAAATATTCTTAAAAACCTATATTCTTCCATAGATCCAAAGAAAAAGGAACCTTTTTTCCCTCATAATAACTTTTCTCTTTGATAAACAATCTATGACGGACATTCCTCGAATAAATACTACAAATATAACTCAAAATATTAATTATCAATCACCTTTGAATGATGTGGATCAAACTCTTTATGATGATACACATATAACATATCACGAATAACTCAATGTCATAGAAGGAGATCCTATCGATAAGCCATCCTACCAATATGTTCTATTATTTTGAGTGATCCCACAAATTTTATTTCTGATTTCAGCTATCTCTAGAATCATTGGTTCCCCAATAAGGGTGACACCCACAATAAACATGGTCACACACAGTGAACTATAATGGTCATCACCATCAGCCTACATAATAATTTTTTCTCCGATAAGCGGTAACCAACAAATTCTTAATTAATTTCACCCTCTCAAAGGTTTCATATATCAAACCCATATTGAGAACCATTAAATCAACTTCATAAGGTTGATATAACAGAGAAAGATAGGGTCAACCATAAATATCCTCAAAATTAGTTTTATAAATTAAAGACAAAAAAAATATTTCTATATGAAAACTATTTCAAGATAGACGGTCATATCAGGCTCCACCAAAGTCTAAAAAACGTTCCGTGAGTATATAGTCTAAACTAGAGATTATATTCTTATACTATCCTATGTCTAAGGGTGATATGTCATACTTAGTTTCATCTGTAACCCCATTTCCTTATTAATGTCTTGAAAAAATCATAATATAAACTAAGTATCTTAATTAAACATGATACTCATAGGAAATCCATGAAGTCACGCTATCTTTTGAACTTACAAGCTACCCAACTCATCCAAGGATTATGTTTCTCAAATGGGAATGAAATTTAAAACATTTATAAGTAGATAAATGAAAACCCATAATATATCTATACCACTTTGTGTCTTGGTAAACCTCATTATAAAGTCAATAACTACCTTATCACACTTCCACAAAGGTACATTAAGAGGATGGAATAAACCAATAGGTCGTTGATGTTTTTATTTGAACCTCTATAATGTGAGGTAATAAGTGGAAAAGTATAATATTTCCCTTTTAATTTCTATCCTCTAGAAAAAAATCACATATCATGATACATCATACTCTATGATGGATGCAACACCCATTTTAAGGAGTGTGTTTACCTCATCAATTTATCTCTTAAAAAGGTAATAAATAACACTATACCATATAAATAAAGAACATAATTCACATATAAGGATCATAAAAAATCAATTTCCTATTTTATCAACCTCTACCACATCACTAGGTATTCTAAATCAGTCTCCTGATTGTCCTTGACCAAATAAAAAAAATTAAAATTTATGTACAAGGCTGTACATCATAAAACCTATTTTTCCATTATTACAACCACATTCTAATTATTCAACAAACAAATAAACTTAAAATATTCTTTTAATTTGAAAGATCTCAACTCATGAATCTTTCTACTAAGAGAATCTACAACAACATTAATTTTTCCATGAGAATATGACATATGAAATTCATAAATATTCTAATAATCACCCCATCATTTACATAGATTTAGGTCCCACTATGAGAAAATATATTATACATTTTTTTAGTCTGTATATAAAACAAATATCACACCAAATAGATAATAGAATTAACATTTCAAGGTATAAAACCCAACAGTTAATTCATGGTAATGAATAGGGTGATTTTTATCATTGTTTTATAGATGGTGGGAACTATAATAAACTTTCTAATTATTATAGATCAATAGAGTCCCCAAAAAAACATTATTTCAATTATAGTGAACTCCATATAATTCCAATGTTCTTGTAGAATCAGAATCAACGAAGATGTCAAGCTTCCATGTAACTCTATGCAGTTAACCTTTCATAGATTTGTCAACTCAATGTTTAGACCCTTTATGGTATATCCATCCATTGGTTCTAAAAGTAGGATAATTCTTGGATGAGAAAACTGTAATAAAATGTTAATACAATGAAACTCAAAACCTCAAACGTGTTCTGGGTCCATGCTCATGATGTGACAACATCCACCTTCTCGAGATCAATAGAAGTCCCTATAATAGAAATATCATTATCATAAAATTGTACCTTTTGGATACAGAAGTGATATTTTAAAATACTATAATAAATCTGATGAAATAAAAGTGTAATTAACAGGATTTACAAATATCAATCCTATAATTTTGAGGTTTGTGGATATACCAAGATGTCATATAAAAACACCACAATGAATAAATTCTGGTATGGGTGAAATTTTTTTATGAAGGCCACGAATACTACAAGAGTATTCATCAACATTAATAGAATCATAAGGTAATTATATAACCCTTATCTTATCTTAATAACCATATTTGGTATATTATCTTTATAACGACCCATACTTTACATACATTGTTAATACTTCAAAATTTAAGCACACTTTTTACAACATACGACAAAACCACAAAGGACCGTATAGGTATAGTGTCTTTAGAAACTGGGAGACATAAACAACTGGTTCATAAATCTTCTACAGTGTCTCCCATTTATTTCATCATATCTAGGGTCCCTTTTAGCATATTCTACTTAATATCCATCTTCCTGACCTGGGGAAAAGAAAACATACAAAAAAGGGTGAGCTCAAATGCTCAGCAAGGGAAAATAAAGGAAATAAAAATCATATCATATCTTTTTGAAAATCATAACCTGCAAAAGAGATCATAATATATTAACATGGAATAAATCATAGAAGTGAAAATGAGATCCCCATAATCATAACATAAAACTTTAAACTTTGTGATATGCACACATAATCATGGAAAATTATTTCTTGTTAGTCATGACTCATTGCCAAGACTATCTTAGCGGACAAAGTCCATTTCTAAACCGAGTTCACTCCTCGTTTCAGTCCTGTATCACTGAACCGAAATAACCTTCCATTCCAGCCATGTCTATCTCATGAGATATAAATCTTTACCCAATGCATTGGAGGGAGATATAGGTCCCACCCATCTTATAATGAATCCTTTCTTATGTGTGCCACATAATCTTAAATCATACATCATCGCATAACACATGTAACAAAAATGGGATTCTTGAAACATCATGACATAATAAAATAAATCATATAAGGTAAATGACTTCATAAAAATAATTCCCTCAAAACATAATCAAATCATTGTAATAATAGGTATAAAAACAGAACCCTATATTATCTTAGATGGAAAATAATTTTGATAAAACATTTGAACTCCATTCTTGAGGAAAATATCCTTTCTTCTTCAAAAACACTTTTCTTTTCTTAACATTTCATACAATTATAAACTAAAAGAAGTTGATTAAAAATAAAATTGAAAACTTATAAAGGAAGATTCTTGGAAATAATGTTTTAAAAATCCATTCTTGCCGTATAAGTTAAAAAAAACATTCTTCGTACTTTTGTCGAAAAAGTCAAAAAGTACCTCGTACGAAAAACGACAAAAGATTCCTTTCATATCCTTTACTAAAAACTCAACGAAGGGTAAAATTGGATTTAAACAATTTTAGGTGGATGGAAATAATATTAAATATTGAGTAAACATGGATGTGGATGATAAAATACACCCCAGTAAATACCAAAGTATAAACAATCTCGGATAAAAATGAGATTGTGATATTTCCCTTACCTTAGGTCCGATATTCTTTGTATGTGTCTGAAGCTCCTGTATAATGGTTTAAATAATGTTATTTACTTATTCCAGAATCATACATATTGATATGATATCATATATGGTCATATTTTTAGCTTCTTATTAGCAATATTTCATTGTTACTTGTTACTCAGGTCTTTATTTCCTTTTGTTCTTATGCGTGTTTTGCCGAATAAATTCTTATTCTTCTTTTAAGGTTATAGATACCTTATATCCAGAATGGTATTATTGTAACATATATCATATTTATTCATTCAATTCATTTATATAATTACTATGTAATGATGATCATGTAGAACGAGTCGCATCACATCGTGGAGACGGTATTCCGTAGGTACGCACGAGTGATGATATCGTTCCTATGATCGTGGAATTGTATTGGAGTATATGTATACTATTTCAGTATCAATATCAATTTATAATAATCATATATAGTTACTCATTACACCATTATACCCATCCTTGTAAGGTGATGGTGGAAAATAGATTACACCATGGCGTGGAGACGGTATTCCGTACGTACGCACGTGCGGTGATTTCATTTTTCCGTAGGATGGATAGAATGTGAATTAGGGTTGTTTCATATTTATAATAACATATCAGTATGTATGTAATACTGATGTTATTACTTTATCATGAAACAACTAAAGAAGAAGAAGTTGAAGAAGAAAGAAATTGAAAAGATCGGTAATGGATATTACCTCTTCTTTGAAACGCCTCTTTGAATCCTCCACTTAGGGAACTAAGATTGGTCTTTGAAGAAGACCAGGACCTCAAGGATTATTCTAGATAAGTGGAGAAGGGATTTTGGCAGGGGTTGGCCGATCTTGAGTGCTCAAATTGGTGTGAGGAGGAGGGGGAGGAGGTGCCCTTTTATAAGGGAGGAGAGGGGCACCTTAGGAATATCTCAAAATATTATTTTATATTAAAGTCAAAATCGGTTTATAATGGTTCCAAAGGGTCTTATTTTGAAGGTAAAGTGGGGATGGGTCGAAAGACTATCAACCAATATTATTTAGACAAGTTTAGATTATTATTTTAACCTTATCAATTAGATTTAACTCTAAGTTAAATAATTTAACTTTTACCGTGACTTTTTGTTTTCTTACACTATATGGTTAATACACTTACTATAACATGCCAAAGTAACCCCAAGTTGTTTATTATTAATATATATATCCTTATCTAAGTTATTTGTCAGAACCTTAGATATTTAGGAATAAAATAACAATAAATAATATAATATTTTATTTAAAAACTATTTTGTGTCAATTTTGACACTATTTGATATATGATTTTTGTGAAAGTCATAACAGAATTATATGTTCGAACCAAGTTGATTAAATCAACACTAATATATCATAGTAACCTAGAAAATTAGTGGAATTCATAAAAAGTCTCAAATTACATTTATTTGATCATTTATAACATCAATTATGTTAACATTTTTTAAAAAGGGTAATTACTGCATCATCGTTGTGTCATAAATAAATTAATTTATTTAAAGTCTAAAAATTATAAATAAAATATCATTATGTAGGAAATCTTTTTAGATTTCTAATGAATGTTTATAGTCTAATTTAGCTTATGTATAACCCCATAGTAAAAATATTTTAGTTATTAAACTTTGATTTTAACTATTTTAACTATTCATTAAATAAAATAATATTAAATGTCATAATCTAATCCAAGTGGACCTAAATGGTCATATTATATTAATAAGGTTGTTTTTGGTCGAATTAAACTTATCCAATAGAATTAGAAAATGTGTTAGGGTAATAGTAATATCATATTTACCCTTAGTTACCCTATTTACTATTAACCGCGGTAAAAAAAGTAAAAAGTTACCAATCACCAAAAAATTATTTTTATCTCATTGAACCACATTTTACTTAATGATATCAACCGTGTCTGTTGTATTTTCTAAATTCCATTCACAAAAGCGGTAAAATTAAGTTTTATGCAAAATTCAGTTTTTAACCTACCACTTAGTGGTTTCACTATTCATCAAAAATTGAAAGTTTTCAGAAAAATACCAAAATTTCACCCTAGGCTAATTTTGATATTCCGAATCCAAAAATAAAGTCCATTTTGAAAAATAAAATTTATAAAATTTCATAAAGTGGTTATTACTATTCATAACGACTAGTTTTAATAATATTTTAATAGCATATCGTTGTTTAGTGAAACTCGGTATTGCGTACGACGCAAGTTATCGAGGAAGGTAGCGATTTCGTGTAAAACAAGCCAAGAAAGTGTTGTGTAGAAAAATATTCCTTTGATGATTTATATAACATAAAAGACTCGGGTGTTAAATTCTACCCCCCTTAAAATGAATTTCGCCCTCGAAATTCGTCACTTTGTAACAAACAGATGAGGATACCTCTCCCTCATCATATCCTCAATCTCCCAAGTAGCTTCTTCTAATTGGTGGTTCCTCCATAAAACTTTCACCAAGCGAGTGGTCTTGTTTCGTAGGACTTTTTCGCTACGATCCAGAATCTCTATCGGCTGTTCTTCATAAGAAAGATCTTGCTCTAGCGGTACAACTTCTGATCTGAGTACATGTGAAGGATCAGGTATGTACTTTCTCAGGAGATATACATGGAACACATCGTGAACTTGAGAGAGATTCGGTGGAAGCGCCAATCGGTAAGCTACCTTCCCAACATGATCCAGTATTTCGAAAGGACCGATATATCTAGGGCTCAACTTCCCCTTCTTTCCAAATATCATAACCCTCTTCTAGGGAGATATTCGTAAGAACACTTTATCACCCACTTCAAACTCTAGGTCTTATCTTCGGTTGTCGGTATAACTTTTCTGTCGACTCTGAGCTGCTCTTATGTGTTGTTGAATAGATCTGACCTTTTTTGCCATTTCATCAACGAGATCAGGTCCTAATAGCTTTCTTTCCCCAACTTCATCCCAACAAGTTGGAGTCCTACATTTCTTTCCATAAAGATCTTCATAAGGAGCCATCTGAATACTGGAGTGAAAGCTATTATTATAAGAAAATTCCAACAAAGGTAGGTTTTGATCCCAAACACCTTTGAAATCCATAGAGAAAGCTCTCAAAATATCTTCTAGAGTTTGAATTGTTCTCTCAGACTGACCGTCTGTCTGAGGATGACAAGCAGTGCTGAAACTCAACTCTGTATCCAGAGTATGCTGAAGACTTCTCCATAACTTCGAGGTAAATCTCGGATCCCAATCAGATATAATAGAAAGTGGCACTCCATTCAATCTTACAACTTCCTTTACATATATCCTGGAAAGCTGATCTAGAGAGAAATCCTCTCTAATAGCAATGAAGTGTGCAGACTTTGTAAGACGATCAACTATGACCCAGATAACATTATTGCCTTTGGATGTTTTAGGAAGTCCTGTGACAAATTCCATAGTGATGTTTTCCCATTTCCATTCGGGTATGGGTAATGGTTGTAACATCCCCTTAGACTTCTGTCTCTCAGATTTAACTTGTTGACAAACCAAGGATCAAGAGACATATTCAGCAACATCTCTTTTCATGCCATCCCACCAGAAGTACTCTTTCAGGTCCCTATACATCTTCGTGCTTCCAGGATGAATAGAGAATGAAGAACTATGAGCCTTATCCAGAAACTCCTTCTTTAATTCGGGGATGGGAGGAACACAAACCCGATTCCTGAACTTTATTATGCCATCACAATCAAGGTTGAATTCAGGAACATTTCTCACCTACTTTTGTAACTCGCACTACTACAACCTGCGCCTTTATCAGCGCTAAAAACCATCATTAACAGCGCTAGAAAAGCGCTGTTAATTCCGGCGTAGATAAAGGGGGGGGGGGGTCCCCTTTATCAGCGCGCGGTGGAGCGCTGATAAAGGTCAACTATATCAGCACTTCTCGGAGCACTGATACAGGTTCCTTTATCAGCTCTCCTTTAGCACTGTTAAAGGTTTCCTTTATCAGCGCTAAAAAAGCGCTGATAAAGGGCCCAACGCCTGCACCTAAAAAACAGTACCTGCACACCTGCACACCAGAATACCTGCACAAAGTAGCACATGCACACCTTCACACCATAGCACCCACACCCAATATTTTGACTGACAACGGTATATACATTTACTTAACATCAAGAATAGAAAAAAATGCATTGCTATATACATTTCAAAAATTGATTTACATGGTTACATTTACAATTATTCAAAAACAGTTATAAACATTCATGTTTCATCCTTTGATATCCGTGATCCACTCTCGATGGTATTTGTTGTCGAACAAAGCATCCGAACTCAAGGAAAAAAAATCACCTATATAAGAAAACAAATATTATGTTAGTAATGCAATAATGAAAGAAATTAAAACAGAATATGAAAGAATACATTAATATGGAAATGTGAAACTAAAATATTAAATTTTAAACTCAAAATTTTTCATTTTCATAACAATGAAAGGGAATAATGTAAAATAAATATGTTTTTGATTGATTTATCTCATTTAATAAATACTGATTCTTTATCTAATGAAAAGCTTTACCGGTCACACCGTGCGTCGGATTGAGGTGCGGTCGATTCGTACGCGTCACAAATGACTCGTGGATCATTGTCCAAAAGTATCAAAACAATCTGAAGGCGTTTGCTCAGTTTGGCGTATGTCATTGGTGTTGTTTTCCAAAGTTTATCTCATTTTCAAACTGATATCAGACACTTTTAGCCATACCGGTCACACCCTGCGTCGGATTGAGGTGCAGTCGATTCGTACGCGTCACAAATGACTCTTGTATCGTTGTCCTAAAGTATCAAAACAATCCGAACACGTTTTCTCGGTTTGGAGTATGTCATTGGTGTTGTTTTCCAAAGTTCATGTCATTTTCAAACTGATATCAGACAATTTTAGCCATACCGGTGACACCGTGCATCATATTGAGGTGCAGTCGATTTGTACGCGTCACAAATAACTCGTGGATCGTTTTCCTAAAGTATCAAAAAAATCCGAAGGCGTTTTCTCGGTTTGGCGTATGTCATTGGTGTTGTTTTCCAAAGTTTCATGTCATTTTCAAACTGATATCAGAAAATTTTAGCCATACCGGTCACACCGTGCGTCGGATTGAGGTGCAGTCGATTCGTACGCGTCAAAAATGACTCGTGGATCATTGTCCTAAAGTATCAAAACAATCCGAACGCGTTTGCTCGGTTTGGCGTATGTCATTGGTGTTGTTTTCCAAAGTTTATCTCATTTTCAAACTGATATCAGACACTTTTAGCCATACCGGTCACACCGTGCGTCGGATTGAGGTGCGGTCAATTCGTACGCGTCACAAATGACTCGTGCATCGTTTTACTAAAGTATCAAAACAATCGGAACGCGTTTTCTCGGTTTGGCGTATGTCATTGGTGTTGTTTTCCAAAGTTCATGTCATTTTCAAACTGATATCAGACAATTTTATCCATACCGGTCACACCGTGTGTCGGATTGAGGTGCGGTCGATTTGTACGCGTCACAAATGACTCGTGGATCATTTTACTAAAGTATCAAAACAATCCGAATGCGTTTTCTAGGTTTGGCGTATGTCATTGGTGTTGTTTTCCAAAGTTCATGTCATTTTCAAACTGATATCAGACAATTTTAGCCATACCGGTCACACCGTGCGTCGGATTGAGGTGCGGTCGATTCGTACGCGTCACAAATGACTCGTGGATCGTTTTCCTAAAGTATCAAAACAATCCGAAGGCATTTGCTCAGTTTGGCATATGTCATTGGTGTTGTTTTCCAAAGTTGATCTCAATTTGAAACTGATATCAGACACTTTTAGCCATACTGGTCACACCGTGCATCGGATTGAGGTGCGGTCGATTCGTACACGTCACAAATGACTCGTGGATCGTTGTCCTAAAGTATCAAAACAATCCGAAGGCGTTTTCTTGGTTTGGCGTATGTCATTGGTGTTGTTTTCCAAAGTTCATCTCATTTTCAAACTGATATCAGACACTTTTAGCCATACCGGTCACACAGTGCGTCGGATTGAGGTGCGGTCGATTTGTACGCGTCGAAAATGACTCGTGTATCATTGTCCTAAAGTATCAAAACAATCAGAACATGTTTGCTCGGTTTGGTGTATGTCATTGGTGTTGTTTTCCAAAGTTCATGTCATTTTCAAACTGATATCAGACAATTTTAGCCATACCGGTCACACCGTGCGTCGGATTGAGGTGCGGTCGATTCGTATGCGTCAAAAATGACTCGTGGATCGTTGTCCTAAAGTATAAAAACAATCCGAAGGCGTTTGCTCGGTTTTCCGTATGTCATTGGTGTTGTTTTCCAAAGATGATCTCAATTTGAAACTGATATCAGACACTTTTAGCCATACCGGTCACACCGTGCGTCGGATTGAGGTGCGGTCGATTTTTACGCGTCACAAATGACACGTGGATCATTGTACTAAAGTATCAAAACAATCCGAAGGCGTTTGATCGGTTTGGCGTATGTCATTGGTGTTGTTTTCCAAAGTTTATCTCAATTTGAAACTGATATCAGACACTTTTAGCCATACCGGTCACACCGTGCGTCGGATTGAGGTGCGGTCGATTTGTATGCATCACAAATGACTCGTGGATCGTTTTCCTAAAGTATCAAAACAATCCAAATGCATTTTCTCGGTTTGGTGTATGTCATTGGTGTTGTTTTCCAAAGTTCATGTCATTTTCAAACTGATATCAGACACTTTTAGCCATACCGGTCACACCGTGCGTCGGATTGAGGTGCGGTCGATTCTTACGCGTCACAAATGACTCGTGGATCGTTTTCCTAAAGTATCAAAACAATCTGAAGGCGTTTTCTTGGTTTGGCATATGTCATTGGTGTTGTTTTCCAATGTTTATCTCATTTTCAAACTGATATCAGACACTTTTAGCCATACCGGTCACACCGTGCGTTGGATTGAGGTGCGGTCGATTTGTACGCGTCAAAAATGACCCGCGGATCGTTGTCCTAAAGTATCAAAACAATCTGTACTCGTTTTCTCGGTTTGGCGTATGTCATTGGTGTTGTTTTCCAAAGTTCATGTCATTTTCAAACTGATATCAGACAATTTTAGCCATACCGGTCACACCGTGCGTCGGATTGAGGTGCGATCGATTCGTACGTGTCACAAATGACTCGTGGATCGTTTTCCTAAAGTATAAAAACAATCCAAATGCGTTTGCTCGGTTTGGCGTATGTCATTGGTGTTGTTTTCCAAATTTTATCTCATTTTCAAACTAAGTAGTAGGAATTCACTAATCTAAGGATATGAAACATAAGAAAGGGAGATCATAGATGATCAATAAGTGTAAAGGGAGATATCAATGACCATATAAAGATAAAATAAGTATTAGGAATTCACCTTCATTGTCCTATTTGTTTACATTATTCGATCAGGTACGCTGCCCATTCGTTTCTAAAGACATTTATATCATCTTCTGAATAGGAGTTTTTGCGACAGTCATAGTAGTACTGAAAAAATATAAATACACAAGGGATTAATAATTATTTTAAATAAAGTAGTAATTATTTTCAAAAATACCTCTTCAGGGATGCTAGTTTTTCCATGAAATACGATCTCTTTCATAAATTTACAAACATAATAACCGCAGTCCTTTTCATTTGTTTATTTCGGACACTGCAGAAACATCGAGAAAAATAAGTAATTTGTTTTGATATGTATTTGGATAGTGAAATATAATTATATATACCCAGATACTTCTCCATTTGTAGATCTTGTGGGCATTGTCGTCCTTACGCCCTGGATTCATTCCAGCCTTTAGACGATATTCATACACCGCCCTATCATAACAAAATCCTCATTAAAAGATAATATAAATTATATAACTAGATATTTAGTTCTAAAATGTTGGATCCAGTGTATTACAAATTGACAATCGCCATCATGTGTGGCCGGTTAGTTGGATATCCATACAGTGAATCCAGAAAATAAATCTTTGGAGTATCCAAATTGACTGCAATGAGCATACAATGTTCCCTAAAAACACAAAAAGAAATAAGTACTGATAGAAATGAAAATATAATTGATATGAATAAAATGTAGAGTTTTACCCTTGCATCTTTGGTATTAAAAAGAGTCTGTCAGTCGTAATTCTTCTTTGAAACGTTCTGAGCAGATTTGACATCAATTCAGCCTGAAAATTAGAATCTATTTCTGTTCATTGTGTAGAAATGGTGTGAGGACTAACGAGTCCAAATTTGTATTCATGGGAAAATCCCTTCAAATGTTTTTCATATATACACCTGTGAAAAATACGAGATGTATTTATCCATAATTATCAAAGTATATCAGCTTCTGTAAAATCAAATCATGAAAACATACCTCATGTATACATTTATAACTGAGGCGCCTAGCCAGTCGTATGCGATGATCTCAAAAACAGCGTCTGCACTAACGAAATCCATTGTTTCCTCTCCGTACATATCTTTTTCACAAACAATTGTATGATTCTTTACGTCTTTCATTTTCGTGTCCACATGAGCTTGCAATGATATTAAATGTGGATATAGAACGGGCGGGGTGAACGTGCTCTCAATAGATCGTTTTGATCGGTTGGTTGATCCAATCTTGGAGCCGATCTTTCATTTTAGCTTCTCCATTTTATCCTTCTGTAATAAGATTCATCAATTCATCCATTTTCTAATTTAATGTTAAAGGTTCTGCTTGAAAAATGAACTGGAAATGAATACCTCCTGCTCGACGTGTTTTTTTACAAGATTCGACGGCCATGCAACGAATGTTCCAATAGCTTTTTCCACCGTATGAATGTCTTCATCGTCATTTGGCATGGGTAGCTCGGTGCTCGGATCATTAGCTATGTTAATTGACACTTTGACATGACCGGTTGGAAGTGGTATGGAGTGTAGCGTGTCATTCTGCATATTGAACACCGTAGCCCTCGCTACAAGGCGATGGGTGGGAGTTGATAGATATAAATCACAGTCATTTTCACCCTGCAGAATATCATTAAATGAAAGGTATCAGTGTCTATGTGATTCACATCTCACAAAACGAATATTATAACATTGATTACCTCGGTTAAGTCAGGTCTTTGAGGGGAATGGATCGCCTCAAAGCTGGTGAGGGGTGGATCTTCTCGCGGGGGTTGTTCTTGAGTTGTTTGTTCTCTTCGCCTCTCCTCCATCAAACTCTTTAGAATCTCTCCCTGAGTTTGGATTAGTTATTCAAGGGTAGATACTCTATCTCTCATTACATGCAATTCTTTAGTTTCTTCATCCTCTTGTTTTTTTTCTTAAAATATGTCTTGGGTGACACCCCAAAACCCACACCTCTAACGCGGCCATACTGTTCTGGCTGTTTCAAGGCCGTTGAAAGTATGACTGCATCCGGTGCGGGTGTTGATGTTTCCTGTGACTATGTCAAATAGAAAATATGAGAAAATAAGTAAGCATCGTTATATAATATTGATTTAAAGCAAAACAAGTTTATATTATGTCATACTTACACATGTTTCCCACACTTTTTGTGTGTTTTCATCTATCAGTTTCCCCTCTTTATTAACACGAGCCTCCTTCCATAGCACATGGCGTGGAATGGAAGTGACTTCAGATTTTGCTTCATCAATCTTCTTATAAACAGAGAAAGATGGTTACAGTGTTGTTTTATGTCACATAAAATTATTACAGTACTTTTAAAATACATACCAATTGTTTTTCAATTGAAGCGTACCCCAACCTTGCTTTACGGTAGGGGTACGCTGGTTTTGCTGCCCGTTCTTTATTTCCATTACTCAGTTGCTATTTCATAAATAAAAACCCATCAATCAATGTGATGAATACAAGCAACGTTACACAACGTGTAACCAAACACAATGTACTTGAAAATTCTTTTCCGCACGACGGTTGCAAAACGCATCCCACGTTCCTTGGGATATCAAGTGTGCATAAAGAGGAGGCGGGTGCGGCTTGATTTTCCCTTCGGCATCTTTCAGATGATTTTTCGTTAAAATGGTGCAAAAGCCTCTATGAATCCTTCCTGCCAGTCTGAAAACATATTCTTTGTGCAAAACATCTACTATAAATGCACTCTGCAAGAGACGATGAAGTGTTAGTCAATATTTCAATATTTTATTTTATTTTAATAAATTAAATAGATGATATCGTAATGTTACCGTAATCTCTTCCCACATTAATGTTTCCAACCCGCTGACAACATGGTGCCACGACTCTACGTCAATCGGCACGCGTTGTCGAGTGACGATTCCAATGTAGCTACTAAACATGGCTTTGTTGGGGTTTACATGTTGGCCTAGCTTATTCCATCCCACCTCAAATTTGATGCCTTTTGCTTTTGCCTTAAGTATTTTTGCTAAAACTGTCAAACTATGACACACCTGTTTTTTTTGTGTCGCTGGGGTTTCATCGCCTACCATTTCCTCAGTTTCTGCATCATCATTATGTTTCTCCGAAACACTAGCTTCGGCACTGACACCAGCTGCAACAGGTTGAGAGACCTGTTGTACGTCAGCAGTGGGACCAGCTGCAACAGGTTGAGAGACCTGTTGTCTCTCACCAGTGGGACCAGCTGCAACAGGTTGAGAGACCTGTTGTACGTCAGTAGTGGGACCAGCTGCAACAGGTTTAGAGACCTGTTGTCTCTCAGCAATGGGACCAGCTGCAACAGGTTGAGAGACGTGTTGTGTCTCGGGATTGGGTGCATCAGCAGGTGAAGAAGTCATTATCTACAGAACTAGTTTAAAATTTAAGTTAGATCACATAAAAGCAGCAGCGAACAGATAATAACATAATGTAACACAATCTATATTACAATGAAAATCAATAACCTGATTATTGAACTCCCTTTTTTTTAAAAGGCTGAAGGGATTTGACCCCTCTAACAACTATCCATATCCCTTCATTGTGGTCTACTCTGACATACAAAACGTCGTCTACATTGAGACCACTGCGAAATGATTGCGAAATCCCAATGAAAGGATCATCTTCTGTTGAATTTTCATCTGACCCTTCAGCTGTTTTGGTCGATAACAGAACAATTGACCAGTTTCGGTTTGCGGGATCGGGAACATAAAATACTTGCACTGCCTGTGATTCCATTATAAATGGTTCATCTTTATCCCCTTCCTTACTGAAATCAACTTTCACAAATCTCAAATCATCTATTTTAACAGCACTCCTGTTATCAACCCACTTGCATTGAAATATCAGAACTTGAAATTCCGTATAATCCAACTCCCATATTTGTTTGATGATGCCAAAGTATGACATATTCACATAAATTGGATTTCTGTCCTTAGCACCGGAAACATGCATCGCTTCAACCACAAGTGTAACCCCACTATTCTGCATGGTACTGTCTTCATCATGTTCATTAGTATAAAATGTATAACCATTAACTACATAAGCATTGTAAGATAATGCATACACACTTGGTCCTCCGGCTAGCCATCGAAGTCGTTCCGAAATAGACTTTGGATTTTCATCTGACTTCTTAAAAATATGATATTGAAACCATCCTATAAACTTTCAATTATGTGTATTTGATATCCATTTTTCAGCCCTTGATGGATTCAATTGCCTAAGAATTTCTTTGTGGATTTCAACATATGGGTCAACGTCCAAACTGTTATGCAAAAAATAAAGGTGGGCCTGCTTCCGATCTGTAATATTGATTGTGACAACCTTTCTCCCAGAAATTCCTTCACCCTCTAACCGCCCAGTGTGACGAGATTTCGATAAGCCACTGCTCTCCACACTAGACAAGTATTCGGTACAGAATTCAACGGCTTCCTCAACAATATATCGCTCTGCAATACAACCCTCTGGCCGACTTTGATTTTTGACATACCCTTTCAAAATCTTCATATACCGTTCAATGGGGTACATCCATCTGTAATTTACAGGACCACATAGTCGAATCTCCCTCACCACGTGGACCATCAAATGAACCATCATATCAAAAAATGAAGGCGGGAAGAAAATTTCTAATTCACATAATATGACGACAATTTCTTTTTCCATAGCTGGCAATTTCGCCGGGTCTATAACTTTTCTGCATATATCTTTGAAGAAGAAACACAGTTTCGTTAATGTATGGCGGAAATTCTTGGGCAAAATGCAATGTAAAGCAATTGGAATGATATTTTGCATCAAAACATGACAGTCATGTGATTTCAGACCTTTTAACTTCAAGTCGCTCATTGACACAAGGTTACTGATATTTTACGAATACCCCTCTGTAACTTTTACGTCATTCAAGAAGTTGCAAAACTGATATCTCTCCTTCCTAGAAAGAGTGTAAGCAGCAGGAGGAAGAAATGTTCGTTTTTCACCCTTTACTGGTGCCAACTCTTCTCGTATTCCCATCTCAACCATGTCCAACCTAGCCTTAATTCCATCTTTTGTTTTGCCAGATGTATTTAGAAACGTGCTGATAACACTATCAAATACATTTTTTTCTACATGCATAACATCAATAAAATGTCTTACATACAGACAATTCTAGTATTGTAATTCAAAAAAAATTGATCTCTTTTTCCAACCGATTTTCGTAAGGTTTTTCGAAGCCGGTTTACCAAAAGTAGTGTCCAAATTTTTAACTTTCTCAAACAATTGATCGCCTGTTAGTGGAGACGGTGTTGTACGTTCTTCTGAACATCCATCGAATGATGTCTTCCAAGAACGGTAATTATGGCGTCGCGGTAGAAATCTGCGATGTCCTAGAAACACGGTTTTCAATGAATGTTTCAACCTAATTGATTGTGTACCTTCTTCGCAAACGGGACAGCCTTGAGTTCCTTTAATGCTATATCCTGACAAATTTCCATACACTGGGAAGTCATTTATCATCCCATACAACATGACTCTCAAAGTGAAATCTTCCTTTCTGTAAGCACCATACAATGTAACACCTGAATCCCACAATAATTTCAAATCTTCGATCAATGGAGCTAAATAAACATCAATATCATTACCCGTTTGTTTTGGTCCTGATATAAGCATAGATAACATGATGTATTTTTGTTTCATGCATAACCACGGTGGTAAGTTATAATTTATCAACATAACCAGCCATGTACTGTGACTGCTGCTTTGAAAACCAAAAGGATTCACTCCATCTGTAGATAACGCAAGACGAAGGTTTCTCGACTCGTTTCCAAATTCAGGATACTCATGATCGATTCACTTCCACTGGGGAGAGTCTTCCAGGTGACGTAGTATCCCATCTTTAATTCTTGTATCTGCATGCCATGTTAATTGTTTTGCAGTCTCCTCACTTCCATATAGGCGTCTAAACCTTGGAATGATTGGAAAGTACCATACAACTTTAGTAGGACTGGATTCATCTTTCTTGTATCTAGAAGAACCACACTTTGGGCATTCTTTAAGTGATTTGTGGTCCTTGTGAAATAGTATACAGTCATTCGGGCAGGCGTGTATTCTTTCAGAGATCATACCCATAGAGCGTAGCATTCGTTTGGCATTGTATGTTCGGCTCGAGAGCTCATTGTCTTCTGGGAGCATGTCATTCAAGAGGGCAAGTAGTTTCGTAAAACTGTCGTCACTCCACCCGTTATCTGCTTTCAAATTATACAGCTTCAGTACGACTGAAAATTTTGTATATTTAGTGCAACCAGCATACAATGGCGTCTTTGCACAACTTTTTAACTTCTCAAACAATTTTGGGCAATCACGAAGTTCATCTTCGAAGGTCCTTGTCATTTTCTCAATATGATCTTCATCATCATTCACATCTGTAATCACATCCTCCATACGGTCATCTTCATTGTTCATGTTTGTAATCATATCAGATGATCCATAAAACGCAGTGTCACCCCAATCACTACCTACATTCGTTGTTTCCCCGTGTTTATTCCAACATGTATAACTTTGATCTATTCCGTGACAGATCAAGTGTTCTTCCAACTCATCTGGACTAATTTGTTTTGAATAACAACAGCGTAAACACGGACAAAGGATTTGAGAAGAGTCACATGCATGATCTATTGCAAACTTGATAAATTCTTTCACGCCTTCTTCATACTCTTTTGTCAACCTATTGGCATTCATCTATTCTTTATTTATATTCATCCTATTTAAAATCCATAGGATAAGTATATAGGTTAAATGAGAAGGAATATGAGTATAATTTAGATAAAAAACAAGATACTTCAAGGAAATAAAGGAATAA
Organism: Viscum album; assembly: GCA_963277665.1. Lineage (NCBI taxonomy): Eukaryota > Viridiplantae > Streptophyta > Magnoliopsida > Santalales > Viscaceae > Viscum > Viscum album. The sequence goes on along the minus strand of OY728140.1, from coordinate 83,054,843 downwards.
ATAAATACCAAAATAAAAAATATATTGGGAACCACTACAATCCCCAAGCCTCACATCAATATGATAACACCGTGCGCCAGTTGAATCACCCATAAAACCTAATCTAGATAAATAAAAAATCAATAGAAACTAAATATAAAGAATAAAATGGTAAGGAAGATGGTGAAATCACTTGAGGCACCTCTCAAACCGCGGTGGAGGAGGAGGCAGCAGAGTCGGCAGAGGAGGAGGAGGAGGAGGCGCCGGTGGAGGAGGAGGATGAGGCAGCGGACTAGGAGGAGGAGGAGGAAGCGCCGGTGGAGGAGGAGGACGAGGCTGCGGTGGAGGAGAAGGAGGAGGAGGAGGAAGCGCCGGTGGAGGAGGAGGAGGAGGAGGAGAGGAGGAGGAGGAGGCGGAGGCAGAGGAGGAGGAGGAGGATGAGGCCGGGTGAGGGGAGGAGGAGCATGAGCAGAGGTGGAGGCGGCGGCTGCGGTGGAGGAGGAGGCAGCGGAGGTAGCGAAGGAGGAGGAGGAGGCCGCGGTGGAGGAGGAGGAGGCCGCGGTGGAGGAGGAGGCACCGGCGTGACCGCGGCGTGACCGCGGCGTGACCGCGGCATGACCGCGGCGTGAACACGGCATGACCGCAGCGTGACCGTGGCGTGACCGCAGCGTGACCGCGGCCTGACCACAGCGTGACCGCGGCGTGACTGCAGCGTGATCGCAGCGTGACCGCAGCGCGCGGAGGAGGAGGAGACGTGGAGGCACCGGCGGCACTGGCGGAGGAGGAGGAGGCATCGGTAGAGGAGGAGGAGGCCGCGGTGGAGGAGGAAGCACCGGAGGCACCGGCGACAGTGCGGAGGTAGGGCGGAGGCAGGGCGGAGGCAGAGAAGGCAGCAGAGGAGGAGGAGGATGAGGCCGGTGGAGGGAAGGAGGAGCAGGAGCAGAGGAGGAGGAGGCGGCCGCAGAGGCACCGACGTGACCGCGACATGACTGCGGCGTGACCGCGGCGTGACCGCAGAGGAGGAGGAGGCCGCGGAGGCACTGGTGGCACCGGCGGAGGAGGAGGAGGCATCGGCGGAGGAGGAGGAGGCCGCGGTGGAGGAGGAGGCACCGGCGGCAGCGCAGAGGCAGGGCGGAGGCAGGGCGGAGGCAGCGGAGGCAGCAGAGGAGGAGGAGGATGAGGCCGGTGGAGGAGGAGGAGGAGGAGCAGGAGAAGAGGAGGAGGCGGAGGCCGCAGCGTAATAGGAGGAGGCGGCGGCCGCGGAGGCATCGGCGTGACCGCGGCGTGACCACGGCATGACCGCGGCGTGACCGCGGCGTGACCGCGGCGTGACCGCAGCGCGTGGAGGAGGAGGAGACGTGGAGGCACTGGCGGCACCGACAGAGGAGGAGGAGGCATCGGTGGAGGAGGAGGAGGCCGCGGCGGAGGAGGAGGCACCGGAGGCACCGACGGCAGCGCAGAGGCATGGCGGAGGCAGGGCGGAGGCAGGGCGGAGGCAACGAAGGCAGCAGAGGAGGAGGAGGATGAGGCCGGTGGAGGGGAGGAGGAGCAGGAGCAGAGGAGGAGACGGTGTCCGCGGCGGAGGAGGAGGAGGAGGCGGAGGCAGCGAAGGAGGAGGAGGAGGCCGCGGTGGAGGAGGAGGAGGCCGCGGTGGAGGAGGAGGCACCGACGGCAACGCAGAGGCAGGGCGGAGGCAGGGTGGAGGCAGCGGAGGCAGCAGAGCTAGCGGAGGCAGCAGAGGAGGAGGAGGATAAGGTCGGTGGAGGAGGAGGAGGAGGAGCAGGAGTAGAGGAGGAGGAGGCGGCCGCAGCGGAGGAGGAGGAGGCGGCGGCCGCAGAGGCACTGGCGTGACCGCGGCGTGACCGCAGCATGACCGTGGCGTGACCGCGGAGTGACCGCGCTGTGACCGCGGCGTGACCACGGCGTGACCGCAACGCGCGGAGGAGGAGGAGACGTGGAGGCACTGGCGGCACCGGCAGCGGAGGAGGAGGCATCGGTGGAGGAGGAGGAGGCCACGGTGGAGGAGGAGGCACCAGAGGCACCAGCGGCAGCGCGGAGGCAGGGCGGAGGCAGGGCGGAGGCAGCGAAGGCAGCGGAGGAGGAGGAGGATGAGGCCGGTGGAGGGGAGGAGGAGCAGGAGCAGAGGAGGAGGCGGAGGCCGCGGAGGAGGAGGAGGAGGAAGCAGAGGCAGCGAAGGAGGAGGAGGAGGCCGCGGTGGAGGAGGAGGAGGCCGCGGTGGAGGAGGAGGCACCGACGGCAACGCAGAGGCAGGGCGGAGGCAGGGCGGAGGCAGCGGAGGCAGCGGAGGCAGTGGAGGAAGCGGAGGCAGCAGAGGCAATGGAGGAGGAGGAGGATGAGGTCGGTGGAGGAGGAGGAGGAGGAGAAGGATCAGAGGAGGAGGAGGCGGCCGCGGCGGAGGAGGAGGAGGCAGTGGCCGCGGAGGCACCGGCGTGACCGCGGCGTGACCGCGGCGTGACCGCGGCGTGACCGCGGCGTGACCGCGGCGTGACGCGGGGTGACCGCGGCGTGACCACGGTGTGACCGCAGCTTGACCGCGGCGTGACGGCGGAGGAGGAGGAGGCCGCGGAGGCACCGGCGGAGGAGGGGGAGGCTGCGGAGGCACCGGCGGCACCGGCGGAGGAGGAGGAGGCATCGGCAGAGGCAGCGGAGGAGGAGGAGGATGAGGCCGGTGGACGAGGAGGAGGAGGAGCAGGAGCAGAGGAGGAGGCGGCGGAGTTTTACTACTCGCTTATTATATTTTTAAGAACGCATGCATAATGTGTTATTTTATAGGTAATGGTACTGGATATGATAGTGTTGGATGGGAAAAGAGAAAACGGGCGAATGCTATGTTTTATGGACAGTGAAATAAAATGGTATTGAAAAAGATCGCACCTTTTAGGATGAGGAAGATACGGTATTTGGACCCCCCATTATACGTCCCACCTACATGTTCACCCACTAAACATCTCCCCCACCTAAACACCCCCACCTAAACACCCCCCCACCCACTACACCCACAACACCTGCACCCCCCACTTCAAATAAAATTGATTCACACAAATCATGATAATTGAAATATAGAACAAAAACAAAAAACAAAGCAAATTACAGGAATAGCATACCGCACAATGGAGGAGGAGGAGGCCGCGGAGGAGGAGGAGGCCGCGGAGGCACCAGCGGAGGAGGAGGAGGAGGAGGAGGAGCAGAGGAGGAGGCGGCGGCCGCGGAGGAGGAGAAGGAGGCGGCGACAGCGGTGCAGACGAGGGCTTCTGCGAGAGCTTCGACGACTACAATATCACGAGGTTATCTCGCAAACACGCTGCAACAAACGTACGAAAACTGAAATTACACCAACAAAGCCTTAAAACAACCCAAACGAGCAACAACGTGAAAGAACCACCTCGATACATTTTCAAAACATCACTTGCGCCATCGAAATTATTTACAAAACCACTTTTAAGACTAAACACGCTTTTGACACTAAGAAAAAGTCAACTACACCACGACACTTTCAAAAACACAACTGCACAAACTATCGATGATGATAAACAGCCCAAAGTGAGTTTTCAAAAAGAAAACGTACACTAACATCACCTAAACATAACACTAACAAATCAAACGCCCAATTAACCAAATCAAAACTAATTTTCGCATCTTGAAAAACAATACACATTTGTTCCAAATTAATTTAATAAGAAAGATTGGCACATAAACAAGAATATTGGCGCAGATGCAAGAAGACGTAAACTAGGGACTCATAAATAGAATAAAATATTGACCTACAATTATACAAACAAAAAAACAATGCAAACCTCACCTCGGCACATAGGTATTCTCAACCAGCAGGGTCTGGGCGGGGTTCACCGGGGCTGCGGGACTCGCAACGGGAGCCCAGGACAACGCCGGCAAGGCGTGGTCTGGCCGGAACGACGCCGGAAGGCCGCGCGCTGGCCAGAACAGTACCAACAGGGCGCAAAAAAGCCTAAACGATGCCAACAGGGTGTGGAAAGTCTGGGATGATTCTCGAAAGGGCGTCACAACACCGGCAGGGGCGGCGCCGGCAAGCGCGGCGCCGACAAGGGTGGCGGTCGGGCTATGTAGGGAGAAGGAGGAGGTGCGGCAGCCGGAATCCGGTGGGAGGGCAGCGACGGAGGCGGCGTCGCACGATGGAGGGAACAAGCTGGGAGGGCGTCTGCTGGGCCGGGGAGCGACAGAGGGCACCGTGATCGCCGAGGGAGCCGCGCAGGGACCGACGACGCGGTGAAGGGGATGCGGGAGCAGCGGGGTCCGGAGGAGGTCGCGCGAGGGAGCGGCGCCGTAGGGGGAGCGGCGCCGGAGGGGGAGCGCGCCAGAGGGGCAGTGCGCCGGAGGGGGAGCGCTTCGGCTGGGCTGCTACGCAGATGAGGGGGGCCACAGGGAGAGAGAAGAAGAGAAGGGGGAGGGGTTTCGGTGGCCGCGGTGGAGGAGAAGGAGGTGGCGACAGCGGCGGCAGCGGCGCAGACGAGGGCTTCCACGAGAGCTTGATTGTGTGCGGGGAGGAGGAAGAGGACCCGCGGGTTTTTAATAAATCTGCGGGACCCTTTATTAGCGCTAGTAAAAAGCACTGATAAAGGGTGTATTTATCAGCGCTAAAATGAAAAGCTCTGATAAATACATCCTTTATCAGCGCTTTTCTAGCGCTGATACAGTGGAAGGCCTTTATCAGCGCTAAAAAAGCACTGATAAGGGTGACCTTTATCAGCGCTTTTGTTAGCGCTGATAAAGGTCCGGCCCTTTATCAGAGCTTTTCCGTTAGCGCTAATAAAGGCAGGCGCATGCCTTGCCCAGTTTTGTGGTAGTGTCGACATCTTCTTTCTGTGCCTCTTTAATCTTCATATGTATAGATGGTTGAACATTCATTTGAGAAAGATAAGATTTTCCCCTTCCATTATAATTCCAAGATCCATCCTTTGTAAATCCATAAATATTGGATCTTTTGTGATCCTCATCATGGATAAACTAGCATGGTCTTGTCGACTTAATGCATCTGCCACCTTGTTTTCTTTCCCAGGGTGGTAATGGATTGAGCAGTCATAATCCTTAATCAGCTCCAACCATATTCTTTGACGCATATTCAGCTCCTTTTGTGTGAAAATATACTTTAAACTTTTATGATTAGTATAAATATCACACCTTTCACCATAAAGGTAACGCCTCCAAATCTTTAATGCAAAGATTACCGCAGCTAACTCCAAATCATGTGTTGGGTAATTTTGCTTATGGATTTTCAACTGTCGTGAGGCATAAGCTATTACCATATCATTTTTCATAAGAACACACCCCAATCCCTTCTTGGATGCATCACTGTAGATCACAAACCTTTCTCCACTACAAGGCAGTGTGAGCACAGGTGCACTGGATAACCTTCTTTTCATCTCCTTGAAATTCTCTTCACATTCCTCTGTCCAAACAAACTTAACTCCTTTCTGAGTCAACTTGGTGAGTGGGTTAGATAATCGTGAAAAATCTTTTACAAAACGTCGATAATATCCTGCCAAACCATGAAAACATCAGATCTCAGTTACTGTTGTTGGTCTCAACCATCTTTCGATAACCTCTATTTTTGCTGGATCCACAGATATCCCCTCTTTTGAGATTATGTGACCCAAAAATGCAACTTTTTGAAGCCAAAATTCACACTTGGTAAATTTGGCATAAAGCTTCTCATTTCTCAGGGTCTTCAATATAATTCTCAATTGATCTTCATGATCTTCATTGCTCTTTGAATAGACAAGAATATCGTCTATAAATACTACCACAAATTGATCAAGATAGTCTCTAAAGACTCTATTCATTAGATCCATGAAGATATCAGGGGCATTAGTAAGACCAAATGGCATCACTATAAATTCATAGTGTCCATACCTTGTACGGAAAGCCGCCTTTGGTATATCCTCCCTTTTGACCCTTAATTGATGATACCCTGAATGAAGATCAATCTTGGAAAAGTATTGAGCTCCGCGTAGTTGGTCAAATAAGTCATCAATGCGTGGGAGAGGATATTTGTTCTTGATAGTGATCTTGTTAAGTTCTCGATAATCAATGCAGAGTCTCATTGATCCATCTTTCTTCTTAACAAATAGAACAGGTGCTCCCCAAGGTGACGCACTAGGGCATATGAATCCCTTATCAAGATTCTCTTGGAGTTGCTTCTTCAATTCCTACAACTCAATTGGGGCCATTCTATAAGGTGTCTTTGAAATAGGCAAAGCACCCGGTATGAGTTCTATTGAAAACTCAACTTCACGATTTGGTGGAAGACCCGGTAATTCCTCCGGAAAGACATCATCAAACTCCCGTACGATGGGTATATTCTTAATCGCGAGTTTCTCACCAAACATTTGAGATAAATAACCTTCATTTAGTGGAATCAATACCCATAAAATGGAAGAAATTTCCACTGGAAGGTTATGTTCATCCTTGCATTGATAGACGATCATAGATTGATCTGGAATATGAAATGTGACTTCCCTTCTTTGGCAATTGATATGAGATCCGTATAAAGAAAGCCAATCCATGCCAAGAATCACATAGAATTCCACTAAAGGAAGGATCACCAGATTTGCAGGAAGCACTTTCCCACAAACTTCGATCAGAGAAGAATTATAAACTTTTGATGCGATTGATGTGCCATTAGGTGTTTTCACAGCTAACTCAACATCTAATTGTTGAGGTAATACGGTGATAACCTTAGAAAATTCTTTAGAAATAAAAGAGTGTGTGGATCCAGAATCTAATAAAACATTTGCTACTTTAGAGTGGATGGTAAGTGTACCTTTCACCACTTCGTTATCGTACTCCACATCGCTGATAGAAATTGCATGTGACTTTCCTTTGTCTTTAGCCTTAAGAGTTTGTTGATGTCGACCATCATCATCAACCCTTGGATTTGGGCATTGATTGGCATAATGCCCCATCTCCTTGCACTTGAAACATTGAAGTGTAGTAGGTTCATTCTGTGTATCCCTTCCTTTGTTTGCATCATTAGACATCTTCTTCCCATTATCGTGGCATTCAAATGCCCGATGACCTTCCCTTCCACATTTGAAACATTTACTTGTCCCTTTAAGACAACTCCCTCCATGTTTATTTCCACACTTTGAGCATAAGGGAAAGCTCATCTTCTTTTCAGTGTGCTCTTTATATTTTCCTTTGAATTCCATTTTCCTCTTCTTATCAAACCCATATGACTGATGGGTTACTCCAATCTCTATCTTGACTTTGAGAGCACATCGAACGATTTCCTCGTAGCTATTGAAGTCCCTTATGGATAACACCCTTCGAAGACTTGGTTTTAAGCCACTAAAGAGTCGATCGATCTTACTCTCAGGTTGGATAATAATACCAGAAGCGTACCTTGCAAGTCTTGTAAAATTTTCTTCATAGGTACCAATAGATTCATCATCCCTTTGCTTCAGCTCAAGAAACTCTTTCTCCATCTTTGTTCGGAGAATACGAGGGAAGTACTTATTGAAAAATAAGTTCTTGAACTCGTCCCATTCCATGGACTCAATTTCATCCCTTTGCCTCATATTCTTAATAAGATTCCACCATTGATCAGTATCTCCTTCCAAACGATACACTGCTAGGATGACTTTATCATGTTCAGAACATTGAAGAACTGAAAATATCTTTTCAGTAGTACTAATCCATTGTTCAGAAACTAATGGATTAGTAGACCCGTTGAAAGAAGTTGGACGCTGCCTCATGAAGGATTCAACAGAATGTTGCTCCTTCCTTTGCTCGTTTGGAAGTCCTGCATGATTCATAGCTTGAGAATGTTGTGTGAGCATGGCTACAAGATTTTTCATTCCAGCTCCCATATCGTTTGGTTGCTCAGGGGGACAATCATTTCATTGCCCATCGCATTCCGCATTAACATGGTTCCTTCGGGTTCCATCCATTGACTAAAACCAAGAAGAATAGTGTGAGCAACAATAATTATAATAGGAAAACCACATAATTCAAGAATAAAATTTTCACGCTTAAGGTCTTATCCTAGTTTATTCATGGCCATTTCTAAAACACTAAGATTGTGTTCTATGCTTAGACTTATCCTTAGGGTTCTTACTAAGGCTTTCACATCCTAGTTTCAAAAGGTTGACTATACCTTTCCTCTGATACCAAATATAATGACCCATACTTTACATACATTGTTAATACTTCAAAATTTAAGCACACTTTTTACAACATACGACAAAACCACAAACGACCATATAGGTATAGTGTCTTTAGAAACTGGGAAACATAAAAAACTCGTTCATAAATCTTCTACAGTGTCTCCCATTTATTTCATCATATCTAGGGTCCCTTTTAGCATATTCTACTTAATATCCATCTTCCTGACCTGGGGGAAGGAAAACATACAAAAAAGGGTGAGCTCAAATGCTCAGCAAGGGAAAATAAAGGAAATAAAAATCATATCATCTCTTTTTGAAAATCATAACCTACAAAAGAGATCATAATATCTTAACATGGAGTAAATCATAGAAGTGAAAATGAGATCCCGATAATCATAACATAAAACTTGAAACTTTGTCGAATGCACACATAATCATGGAAAATCATTTCTTGTTAGTCATGACTCATTTCCAAGACTATCTTAGCGGACAAAGTCCATTTCTGAACCGAGTTCACTCCTCGTTTCAGTCCTGTATCACTGAACCGAAATAACCTTCCATTCCAGCCATGTCTATCTCATGAGATATAAATCTTTACCCAATGCATTGGAGGGAGATATAGGTCCCACCCATCTTATAATGAATCCTTTCTTATGTGTGCCACATAATCATAAATCATACATCATCGCATAACACATGTAACAAAAATGGGATTCTTGAAACATCATGACATCATAAAACAAATCATATAAGGTAAATGACTTCATAAAAATAATTCCCTCAAAACATAATCAAATCATTGTAATAATAGGGATAAAAACAGAACCCTATATTATCTTAGATGGAAAATAATTTTGATAAAACATTTGAACTCCATTCTTGAGGAAAATATCCTTTCTTCTTTAAAAACAATTTTCTTTTCTTAACATGTCATACAATTATAAACTAAAATAAGTTGATTAAAAATAAACTTGAAAACTTATAAAGGCAGATTCTTGGAAATAATGTTTTAAAAATCCATTCTTTCTGTATAAGTTAAAAAAAACAGTCTTCGTACTTTTGTCGGAAAAGTCAAAAAGTACCTCGTACGAAAAACGACAAAAGATTCCTTTCATATCCTTTACTAAAAACTCACCGAAGGGTAAAATTGGATTTAAAAAATTGTAGGTGGATGGAAATAATATTACATATTTAGTAAACATGGATGTGGATGATAAAATACACCCCAGTAAATACCAAAGTATAAACAATCTCGGATAACAATGAGATTGTGATATTTCCCTTACCTTAGGTCCGATTTGCTTTGTATGTGTCCGAAGCTCCTGTATAATGGTTTAAATAATGTTATTGACTTATTCCAGAATCATACATATTGATATGATATCATATATGGTCATATTCTTATCTTCTTATTAGTAATATTTCATTGTTACTTGTTACTCGGGTCTTTATTGCCTTTTGTTCTTATGCGTGTTTTGCCGAATAAATTATTATTCTTATTTTAAGGTTATAGATACCTTATATACAGAATGATATTAGTGTAAGATATATCATATTTATTCATTCAATTCATTTATATAATTACTATGTAATGATGATCAAGTAGAACGAGTCACATCACATCGTGGAGACGGTATTCCGTACGTACGCACGAGTGATGATATCGTTCCTATGATCGTGGAATTGTATTTTAGTATATGAATACTATTTCAGTATCAATATAACTTTATAATAATCATATATAGTTACTCATTACACCATTATACCCATCCTTGTAAGGTGATGGTGGAAAATAGATTACACCACGGCGTGGAGACGGTATTCCATACGTACGCACGCGCGGTGATTTCATTTTTCCGTAGGATGGATAGAAGGTGAATTAGGGTTGTTTCATATTTATAATAACATATCAGTATGTAATTAATACTTATGTTATTACTTTATCATGAAACAACTAAATAAGAAGAAGTTGAAGAAGAAAGAAATTGAAAAGATCGGTAATGGATATTACCTCTTCTTTGAAACGCCTCTTTCAATCCTCCACTTAGAGAACTAAGATTGGTCTTTGAAGAAGACCAGGACCTCTAGTATTATTCTAGGGAAGTGGAGAAGGGATTTTGGCAGGGGTTGGCCGAGCTTGAGTGCTCAAATTGGTGTGAGGAGGAGGGGGAGGAGGTGCCCTTTTATAAGGGAGGAGAGGGGCACCTTAGGAATATCTCAAAATATTATTTTATATTAAAGTGAAAATCGGTTTATAATGGTTCCAAAGGGTCTTATTTCAAAGGTAAAGTGGGGATGGGTCGAAATACTATCAACCAATAGGATTTAGACAAGTTTATGTTATTATTTTAACCTTATCAATTAGATTTAACTCTAAGTTAAATAATTTAACTTTTACCGTGACTTTTTGTTTTCTTACACTATATGGTTAATACACTTACTATAACATGCCAAACGAACCCCAAGTTGTTTATTATTAATATATATATCCTTATCTAAGTCATTTGGCCGAACCATATATTTTGAGGAATAAAATAACAATTAATAATATAATATTTGATTTAAAAACTATTTTGTGTCAATTTTGACACTATTTGATATATGATTTTTGTGAAAGTCATAACAGAATTATATGTTCGAACCAAGTTGATTGAATCAACAATAATATATCATATTAACCTATAAAATTAGTGTAATTCATAAAAAGTCTCAAATTACATTTATTTGAGCATTTATAACGTCAATTATGTTAACATTTCCTAAAAAGGGTAATTACTGCATCATCGTTGTGTCATAAATAAATTACTTTATTTAAAGTATAAAATTTATAAATAAACTATCATTATGTAGGAAATATTTTTATCTTTCTAATGAATATTTATAGTCGAATTTAGCTTATGTATAACCCCATATTAAAAATATTTTAGTTATTAAACATTGATTTTAACTATTTTAACTATTCATTAAATAAAATAATATTAAATGTCATAATCTAATCCAAGTGGACCTAAATGGTCATATTATATTCATAAGGTTGTTTTTGGTCGAATTACACTTATCCAATAGAATTAGAACATGTGTTAGGGTAATAGTAATATCATATTTACCCTTAGTTACCCTATTTACTATTAACCGCGGTAAAAAAAGTAAAAAGTTATTATTCACCAAAAAATTATTTTTATCTCATTGAACCACATTTTACTTACTGATATCAACTGTGTCTGTCGGATTTTCGAAATTCCATTCACAGAAGCGGTAAAATTATGTTTTATGCAAAATTCAGTTTTTAACCTACCACTTAGTGGTTTCACTATTCATCAAAAATTGAAAGTTTTCAGAAAAATACCAAAATTTTACCCTAGGCTAATTTCCATATTCTGAATCCAAAAATGAAGTCCATTTTGAAAAATAAAATTTATAAAATTTCATAATGTGGTTATTACTATTCATAACGGCTAGTTTTAATAATATTTTAATAGCATATCGCTGTTTAGTGAAACTCGGTATTGCATACGACGCATGTTATCGAGGAAGGTCGCTATTTCGTGTAAAACAAGCCAAGCAAGTGTTGTGTAGAAAAATATTCCATTGATGATTTATATAACATAAAAGTCTCGGGTGTTACAATCTTATTTCACCTGATGTAGTTGATAGCCTAATCATAGATTACTATTGGAGAACCATCTGTCTACTCTCAAATAGTGAAACAAATCATTGATCTAAGGAATTGGATACTGATTCCTCGCTATGAAATGATTCAATTTTTTATAAATCCTTGTGTAGTTTTGGGATGATATGCAATTTCATGGAAAAAAGAACAGGAGCACCCCAAGGGGGAGTGATCATCTGAATAAACCCCTTCACCCCATGATATCCATGATGCACCTTCAATCACTTCACCTTATCCAGTGCCATATGATATAGAGGGATCAATAATGGTTTCATACCTAACATGGGTTCTATTTAAAGATTGATTTCTATATGAGGAGGGAGACTTGAAAACTATTATGGGAAAATATTCTAGTAAAGGTTCACCATTGAAAGAAATATGGTTGGATATGTTACCTAATATACTATAAGAACCATACCTACCACCCATGACCTAATGGTCTCAATATTATTGAATTATAGTTTCATTCTACCCACTCCTAGATCCCGTTCTCTAGTAAGTACATGATTATCGTTTTTCAGGGTGGTAATGGTCACCCATCTCTGATAAAAATTAATAAGATATTGGTAATAGGAAATTGATACATACTAACGATCACATAAAAAATGGTCATATCTAAAACTAGTAAATCAAATTGTTTTTTATATCCGTAAACAAATATATGAAATTCCTTAAAACTCTAAGTATACATTATCCTATATCTAAGAGGAGTATTGAGAGATAAAAAATTTGGGAAAATATTTACCATAATTCCTAAAAGAATAAATAATTAAGAAGATATAAAATAATGGGTATCTCAAGTATCAAAAAAGTCAGTATAGAGTATATATGTAATAAAAACAATACCTTTAAATGTTAAAGGAACCTCCCTATCATTAGCTGGAATCTGATCCACTGAGTATGATCTACCAACATTATACCCACACCCTTATCCCCATAATCCCAAGTCCATCTATTCACCAATCCATATAGAGTCTATAACTATTTCTCAATCTCCCCAAATATTCAATAGCCTAACCCTATTATTGTTTCTTAAATCCCTATATGAGGTTTTCTTAGACAAACCCTTGGAGCCTTCATCTTCCCACCATTCCTATAGGACTCCAATCACAATGGTCTCGAAAAAAATTCTAGATACATTCCATTTTACCACACCGATTAAAACATCTCTAGGTATATAATAATAATTTTGGTAGTGTCTAATCTATTCACTATTAAAGAAATAGCGACACATCCTCCCATTGAGGGATCTGAACAAACATTTCTCTAATCTTACTTCCTATCACCACATGAGATAATATCCTAATATATCATCTTTTTATTACTAATTGGGGCAACCCACAACAACACATGAGAGACTAAATTCTAGTCCACTAAGGATAATAGGAATACATGTTACTTTATCGTCTTCTATATCTTTCTCAATTGAAAGGGGTTGGTGAAGAACGTTTGAGTTTTTGGTTAGGTAGAATTTTCCCACCCAGTTCCTCAACTTTGGTTGTAAGCTAATGATAATATTTTGATCTTTATGTTCCTAATTATAATCCAAAAGAAAAGGAAAACATAGAAAATCCATAAAACATATGGAATATTGTGTCACTATCATAATTGAATAATGGAGTTCCATAAACTCTTGGACTCTATCCAACTTTTTCATACTTATGAATAACTCCTTAATAAAGAGATCATTTTAAGTTTCTCAAGATAGACGCTCATTCCTTTCGGCATGCTTCATCATGATACACCATATCATATTGGGTCCTTGATTTATAAATGTGTAAAATTCCACTCACTTCTTATTAGGAGTCTCTACCTGATTGAAAACCCTCTTGATGATCTCAATTATTCATCCATATCCTATGGGATTTTCAATTCCCTACAATTATATGTGATTTTGTAGTTGGAAATCTATATAAAAAACAACTATATTCATCCCACACTTGGGTTTTACTCTGCCTTGAACAAGTATTAGTTGAAATAATCCATTCTTAAGAAGTTATGATTCTTGGAAACCTAGACCAACTACATGATCATACTTAGTTTCATCCTCCAGTATATCCGGATGTGCTATTGTAGTATTTACCATGATAGGAGTATCCTAAACCACTTCTCTATATGGTCATATAAGACATAATTGGGGTGAAATTATCGTAAATTCTATATATATCAAATATAAATGTACCTATGTTCTTGAAAATAAATTCTACCTAAACTTTTAATAGCCACACACATAAAAACCACTCCATAGATAATTTTCCTACGAGTTTACCTTTGACTATAATGCATAACCCCTTAAATTACCTAAAACCCAATCCCAAGTCTCTAGTACCTTCACGTTAGTCAATATCATGTAAATATAATAATATATACCATCATTTGGCTTAAATAATTGAATTTTAACAAAAACACATCAAGAGTCACTAAAGAAATATTATAAATGGAACTTAATGAACAAAAACTCGACCAATAACAAGTAAACATGAACATGGAATGTGAACCATCAATATTACTCATAGATCATGAACTAACTCAAACACCATAAACTATAATTACAAAAAAATTCAAGATCAAAATTAAACTGTAAGTCTACATTCAATAATAAAAATCCCACTTTCCTAGGCAACTCATATGTGTATTATACATGATCTTTTAAGAAACAGGCGGGACAACCCATACCAAGTCTCAATTATACTATACCCATTCTATTAAATTACAAAACAATATAATTGGGAAAAGGGATAATCTCATAGCATTTTGTAACACCCTGAACCAAAGAAGAAGGTCTAGCCAGAGTGTCACATAACCACATACATGCCTCCCCATAAACAGGAGTCTAATGAATTGTGGTGAGGGACTAAATAGAAAGGTCGAGTGACTACGAAATATATAAAGATATACAAAAAATATAAATTGAAAAGTGCTAATAAAATAATATATTTATACAACAGATGAAAATGATATAAAACCATGTTGTATGAATATGTCATACAGGACAACAATATGAACAAATAAATATAAGTTATGTACAAAAAATGATTAAATATAACAAGGGACACCATAACTGGTAACTCAAATTCCACCATATCACCATTTATTTGATATGATCCTTCATCTTATCCACCATAGACTTGACCCTTTCCCATGACTAGATCACTGACCATAAAGTATGCACATGCTTCAAAATACCCAAGGTAAGTTGTGAGTATAAACCCAATAGGACACCACTAATGAGTCTTTAATATTTTTTTGTATTTATATGAAAGTGTATACAATGAAGGGGAAGTAAAATCAAATGTAAACAATCAAATGCTGGGTCATCATGTAGTAAAAATGCTTCCAAAAAGCTCGATCCCACCTACATCAGCTTCATGCAGGAGGAGAAGTCATTTCTAGTTACCATGAATCTTAGAAAAAGACACACTAGTTTAGCATATAACCCAAAATATTCAACAAGTACATCATGCAATCCTTTAAACCATAGGGATATCATACACCACCAACTATGTCAGGTCACACCACAAGGAACTCAGACCCAACTAACAACCTCAGGTCAGGTCTCAAGGCTATCATAGTCTTCCACTAGTCACTCAAGACCCCACAATAGTCATCACACATCATGAAGTACATGTTTTCCAATCTATGGGAT
This sequence comes from Viscum album, assembly GCA_963277665.1. Classification (NCBI taxonomy): domain Eukaryota; kingdom Viridiplantae; phylum Streptophyta; class Magnoliopsida; order Santalales; family Viscaceae; genus Viscum; species Viscum album. The sequence continues at coordinate 83,039,386 of OY728140.1, read as the reverse complement.
TAACTAATCCCAAAATGTTCCACATGCCACTCCATTTGCAGATAGAAAAATTCTATGGGCCATACACTTATATATACATATACAAATAAAAGGAATAAAAGTGATGAACTATACCCACACAAAATAATGTTGTATAAAGAGAGGTCTCAGGGGACACACGCACACACACAAACAAACATAAGAAATCCATATTAAGTGAGGTATCACAGGATACACACACACACAACAATGTGATATCGTAAATTTCTATACAATTTCTATAACATGGTAAGGAACATCCTTCCATAGGAATATCAGAAACCAACATCATTTTTCATCAACAAAATCATTCTTATAACCCAAAAATCACTAGAACCATCCATTAATCAGCAAATGATGATTAAATAAAAAATATACAAGAAAAAGAACATGTAATGGGATTTGATTAGTTTATACCCATCCAAAAAGATCAAACATAATGAAGAAATATTGATGAATATGAGAAAGATCAAGAAAAAACTATCTTTACACCTTCCTTTACCTTAATAATCTAAAAGGAATCAAATTTTATCATGTCAAGAATCTATAATCCATCCATGAACATCTAGATCGAGGGTATTCACCAATGATAAGAGAAAATATATATATAAAGAACAATAAGAACGAGGATAAAAATGATAACTTAACATCAAATCCCTAGGATTTGTGTCTCTTTATCAAATGGAATTACTCCCAAGATGAAATGAATTCACCATGAACATGATTTATTGTCCCTATATCCCAGAGACCTAGGTATAGGTAGATGAATGAGGATTTTTTTGTAGTTTTTAATTCAGAAAATAGTATTTTTTTATATTTAATACCACTCAAATGGTATTCTCACTATATTTACCAACCCATTCAGAAATCATGTTAGGTTCACTACACTATTCGGGCACCTACATAGTTCAACCAAACAGTTTGGTAATCTATGTGACAACCTTGTGTTATTTTATTCCAAGTTATATATCTACCTAGGGAATGTTGTATGGTTATCTCTAATCACAAACAAAATTTTCACCACCCACTGATCCTCTCCAACAAGACAAAAGGTTACCTATGGGAAACTGAACAGTTTCCCCCCAACCATCCTCAAAATATTTACCCCATTAACTGTTTTTAAAACCCTTCGAACCCACATATAAGTTTCTTGAGACTCCAAACAAACAAATGAATTATTAAAAAAAATTATGAATGGCTAAAAACATGGTATAATGTTTTTTTAAATTCAATGGTCGTTATAATGATTATAGCTTAAGAGGTTTATAAAAAGGATTTTAGTGTTTATTATTATATATAAATGTTCTCAATAATCTTAAAATAAGTTTCTTTTAGAGTTATTCCTCAATGGAAATAAACCATCTACTCTTGGGATAATGTAATTATTGGGAGATTCAATTTTTAACATATATAATTGATGTAAAATAAATATATTTCTATCTTGGAATTCCATACTTGGTTTCAAATCCTATGAATAATGATTTTCATTATTTTATTTGACCTAGGAGTGCTGGTTGGGGGCATCGCAGTAGGTAACTAGTGCCACATAATGGGCATCCAATTTAAAAAGGACCAATATATCAGAAAATTTTATTTCATGTGATAGGGATGGTATTATTTAGTTTAAAATCTTAAAATATGTAAATATATCATCTAGTTTAACATCATACAGTGAGGAAGAAAAACCATTCATTTTAAATTCATTCATCAAGGACAGTATTGTTTTTCCTATGACTAATTTTTTTCTGTCTCAATCATGCTAATGAAATGATCAACAAAATATCATAATCCCACAAGAGTCATTATTGACTTGAGGAAAAAATTAAATGGAATATTACTCAAGATATACGAGTGTCCTACACATGGAATGGAATGTTGGGGTTGGAATGAAACATCAACCAATGAGGAGACCTATTAAAATGGGGAAACCAAAAATGTGATTACAATGTAATGGGTCACTATTCCATCATACTAAAATTTATTATATTGTAATGTTAGTGATGTTAAGAAACCACTTCTAGACAAGGTGAGTAGAATAATTAGTAAATCATGAAATCCAGTATCTTAATCATAAATAAAGGGTATTGAAAAAATTCAAAACATGAGTTCTATCCTCATACTATATAAGATGAGGTTATATAAATTATGATAAAATACTAACCATATTTTAAAAATAGGATTCATCATGTTTCTATGGAAATCATTTCATTCAGGACATATACCATGTATTATAGGTGGTAAAAGACTGGGGCATTTTTTCATAACCACAGTAGTACCCATTTGGAAATTAAAATTTAATAGAACAATTGAAACTCTAGATATAATATTTTTTTAGATTGAAAAGGGAATAATGGTAAAGGGGAGGATTGAGTACCCTAGGGATTCACTCTTGTTCATTGATCATATCTACATGGATCACTAGGCCCAATGGAGGGAAAACCCAGGAGAGACATGGGAATGATTTGACCATGATTCATGGGATATAGTTAATCCCTAATGATATATTGTTTAAACTCATATAACTTGGAATAAGTTTAGGGATACCTAAAGTATTTCATATAGCACTTAGTAGAGTAATCATAACATGGATTAGAAATCCCACATGATAATATACATGAACCAAATGGAAAGAATCAAATTGTTTAATGTTATGATGCATAGACCATGGTTCTTAGTTTATGGTCCTAGAACTCAGACTATGGATTATACCTTTTCATGTTCATGGAACTAAGAGTAGGGGGAGTGATGATCTGTATAATAATGGTGGACATGGTGATCCCAATTCACTCTAGAAATCCAAGGATAATTAAGGAACATCCTATATGTGGATGCATAGATAATATGTCTATTATTATTCAACCATAGGAGTATATAATTTAAGTTCATATAAATTTGAAAAAAAACTTAATATTTTGGTTCCACCTTGACTCTAAGGGGGATGAAACCCAATGAAGGGGAATAAAGCACCATATAAAGGTGGATGCAACATTATACATGTGTATTATTCTTAGTTATAAGATCAAATCATCACTACATATCTTATGAAATGACAATAAAGACACATATAGTTTTAATAAGGTTTTGTGGTAGGTGACCAATACTAAAATAGGGGAGTAATCCTCTAAGAATATTAATCTAGAAATGTTATGTAATTTATGCATCATATTGAATGTAGTTATCTATGTAGTTTAATTTAAAAAAATATGGATTGAAGACAATGATGTTTGTATTCTTTTTACAAGAACATATGTCGCACTATTTAATGCCATATAGTGAGAATGGAACAAATTTTTATTTTATTCTTTACAAAGGGGATCAAAGTTTCATATAGTTTAGGGGAAAACAATGGGGACCCATTCAGAAAAGATTATTTTTATACAGAATTGACCTAGGATGCTATATAATTCAATTTCATTTTGGAAGGATTATATTATACACAGTTCATTGTCATTCCTCCTAGAAATTTATGATCTCAATATAATGTTATACAAAGTACATCTTTAGAAATATCGTGTTGGTGGTAGTTGGGATGTGCTCCCCATCCATGGTGATCAATGATTATGAACCATTATAGCAAACCTTGTGAATAATAAAGAGGAATGCCTATTGGGGATATAAACTCAATGATTTATTCATAAGTATCATTGGAATTCATAATGCCAACACCAAATCAACTTGGAGAAAGGAAAAAAGGTAGTCCTTCCTATTTAACACTAGGTCCACTCGATTATGATGAATCATATGATTTTAAAACTCATGAATCCTATTTTTATCAATGGTTTACACTTTGGTTAGTCATACCTAGGATCATTTATCTTGATTGAAATTATCATAGATAGATATTCAGAGTGATAGTCGACAAACCTCAATGGGTAAAAATACTCATAATATATACACCCATATGTACGGATTCACCAGGGTGGAAGTTTGATTCATCGTTCGATATACCTATTCGGAATTGGAGAGATTATACAACTAGTTATTCTTTCCATGACCCATTTTCTTCTAAATATTTTAATAGATCTAGTTTTTACATTCCAGAATCTATCAATTTTAATATACATGATAACAAGAGGTATCATGGGAATAGATATTGTACATAACATATACCATCGTCAGTTTTCCAGATTAGAATTTAATACTATTATTTTTGAAAATAGTGTAAGGAATCCTGAATCAAGGAATGATATCAGTGTTCAGAATCTAAATCTTGTACCAAGTCTTGATCACCTTTGAGGGGGGATGTATTGAATCCACACTAATCAATCTATGGCAATAAGGATGAACTTAATCTTTTGTGTTTTTGGTGGCTGGTATGGACCCATGAGATCAGTTACCAATGTCACAAAAGGAAAATAATACTTTATTTTTTAGAGGATCACTCAAGTATGTTGTATGATTCTGTTTTGAACATAAAATTCATGAAACCTTATGTTGAATTACATGTAGTCATAAAATATATTGGCCCTAAAGTAACCCAACATTTATATTTTGTGGGAGACCTTCAATCTTATTTGATGAGATCTACATTTACTAGCCTAAATCTCCTAGAAAACAAAGGTTATTCCACCACCTTAGTTTAATAAATTAACTATTTTGTTCAATTTTTTTTATTGAGAACTCACTATATTTTGGTTTCATTAAAGAAATGAAATTGGAAGCATATCTGTGGAATTTATCTTTCTCTTCCTTTTTTCTGATAGAATATTTCCATGTTGGAGGCACTCAATGGGAGAATCAAACAATCCATGGTTGCCTCTATTTCAATAGAATTTTGGGGAAGCAATTAGAAAGATATGGAAAATATTTAATTCCCCACCCTGTCATCGTCATCAGGGGTGATGGGGGAAATAACTTTCTATAGTGCCACATGGACGACTGGACCATCCATTTTTGTATCAATAAGATACTTGGTGAAGTTTTTTGGGTATGAAAATGATCATTATGAGACCATGGGACATGATATACCTTCATTTTAGATGGAATATAGAAATCAACTCACCAGAAAACTTAGTAAGGGTAAGAGATATAGTATCTTGATTGTGTTTTTTCATTTGATATGTGTGATGATGATCTCGAAGTTTCCCTTCATGTGAGACTGTGGTAACTTTATCTTGAGGGACTAATAATTAACAATTTTTAGTTCTTGGTATATAGACTCATTTATTTTCATCTCTATAATATGAAAAATCTTTATGAGTTGAAGGGATTTGATGGATTGATAATGATAACTCCAAGTATGAACTTTTTGAGAATAGGGTTATTCATCCCCTTCCTAGTTGGACTTTATGAGTCATCATAAAAAGTAATTTTATAGAATGAAACTTTATATTAGATGGATTTAAAGGCTTCATCATGAAACTATACACCTAGGGAAAACTCCTTTGGGGTTGGGTTTGTGGAATCGAAGTCTTCCAATGTTTTTCCCTTGACAATATTCTAAGGGCTGAACCTGATATCTATAAATTAAAGGATCACTAACCATAGTACTAAGTCTATAGACAACATGGGATGGTTGTGATTTTAGATCAATAGTTAAATATGGGATATTTATTAGACCTCATTATGTTATAAATATTGACACAACATCTACACCACGAATACCAAGGAAAGACAGTTCTTCTCAAAGGGAAAATATTTTTTGAACACCCCAACATGAATAACCTAGTCATTTCCTATGAGATACACGACCTCATTTTCACCTACCTATATTAAATAGGTTACCTACTTGTAGTGATGGTCCACATGGTGAATCTAGGAGACTATACCCTCAGTATTTAAATCCATATATCATAATCATATCAAGAAAAATAATAATCAAATTAATGGATAATGAAGAGATGAATAATAAAAATGCAATAATATATGACATGTCAGGATTATAAGAGTCATAAAAGGTAATAAACAAAGGGCCTACCTATGTGTTAATTTAAACTAGAGTATAAGAAATAATCATAAAAACTAAATGAAGATGCAGAAAAACCACTTCAGTTTCCATTCTATTACCACCTATGAACACTAAGCTCTATATCCTCATCCACTTATCACCAGGGCCTTTCCATTTCTTATATATTAGATCACTAATTTTAAAAAAATTGATATACCTATTTGGATACCAACAAATCATCCTTAAAATATGTGAACATGAATAAGAATTATATTCAATATTAAATTGTAAATTGGTAACCATTCAACAATAAATCACATGATGAGTGATCATGAACTTTCCAAGCCTCCATGAGTCCCATATATACCTGAACTGACATTATGTAAAAATTATGTTCATAATAGAATAAATTATCATGGGATATCCACAAGGCTATCACATATATCTTAGTAGGAACATGTTCAAAAAGCCTTAGGTCGAACCACATGGACATCATTCCTTATCCCCATGTCTAGGTCTATTTTTTTCTTATGCACATGTCATACATGTTTTCCTTCTAAGAGGTAAATAATCCATGATGTTCCACTTTTCACCTACTAAAATAAGAAAAACTCCATAATAAATACATTTACACACAATAGGGTATAACACTTATAGACAAAAACACAATATAGAGGAACGAGTGTTAGAAGTCATACACACATACACATTTAGTCAATATCAACCATGGATCTTAGGGATACACACAAAATTGTGATCATTATAATGGAATAATTGTATACTTGATCCCTAAATGGTAAGGAGAATCCTACCTTAATGATGATGATTCCAATTATCATTATTATCAAGTATCAATACCCATGTCATGCCCGCACACTAACCATATCAAACCTATATGACAAGTATCACTATAACAAACCCCAATTAATCACAAAGGGGGTCCAAGAAAAATATTTAAGAAGGTTTAGAGAAATAGGATTATAATTAATTCAAAATTCCAAATAAAAAACATTGTTAATAATATATCTAGATCTAGTCCTTGGAAAGGTCATAGATACTCAAGATTCAGTGATGATTTATCATCCAACTATGAATAATTTGTTAGATCATAAAGGAATCCATATATCTATCCAACATAGCTTAGATATATGGCCAATTATAGACGGGGAATAAAATTTAGGCTACAATGAATGAATATTAAATTGTTGAAGATGACAAATCGATATAGACTTCAAGTGTTGAAGAGAGGAGAAATAGAGGAAAAATTCACTAAAATGGAGGTCTTAGGGTTATACTGGGAAAATGGGGCTAGTATCAAGAGATATAAATAATAAAAATACATGTTATCATGAAATTAAAGATGAAACCCTACTCACTGTACCATCCCAGAACCAAAATTGGATGATGAATCCACCTGTTTTCAATTGATGGGCCTCCATATTCATGGTGTAATTGGAATAGGTAAAAAACATCTACCTAGGCCATCAGATGGCTGATGGATTCCTAGTAGATATTTTTAGGAACAAGATGATTATGAAGGTGTTTTTTATTCAATTGTTGTCTTTTGTTTTCAAGGTATGTTTTGAAGAAAAAAATCACATCACACTGTTTTGTTGAAACAATTGTTTTTGGATTTTTTTGAAAAGAATCGAACACATGTTTACTGACAATTGAACACATGTATTTAGAATGTTTGATCTCTAGATGAGAATGTGAAGGAAAGTAATAAATTTGGGTGAATGGAAAGTTATGATACTGTCTAATGTAATTGCGAAGATGCCTTTCTGAATTGTATTTCATATAAATCATGAGTTATATTGAGAACTGGTGATGCAAGATTGATAGAAGGAAAGGGGAGTGAATGAGATGCTGCCAATCAGAAAAGAATGGTATTCAGATTTTTTTTCAAAAAAATTAGAAAAGAATTGTATTCATATTGTTTTCAAAATAATCATAAAATAATTGTATTTCTATTTTTTTCAAAACAATAATAAAATAATAATATTCAGATCCAGATGGTAGATAGAAAGAAGTGGTACCAATTGTTTTTGTAAACATTGAGAAAACAATCATATCCAGATTGAAGTGGTGGGGCCGAAATATATTCAAGTGTTTTTTATAGGATAAGTTATTCTATTTTAATACATGGTACTGATAAAAAAGTGGTTCTGATGAAAAGTGGTGTCGGTGAAAGGTGGTTCCTATGAAAAGTGGTGCCGATGGGAAAGGTGATGCTGATAGAAGGTGGGTCCGATCGATGTGGTGGTGATGAAAGAGGTGATCCCAATGGAATATGAGACACCGATATTTTTCAAAACAATTGTATTCATGTAGAAGAAAGGGAAATAGATGGTGTCGATTGAGAATGAATCACATTCAGATTGTTTTGTATCGTATCTGGGAAGATCTTCATTATCAAATTGTTTTGTATCATATCTTGGAAGATTCTTTTTATCGGATTGTTTTGTATCGTATCCAGGAAGGTCATTGTCTTCAAATTGTATTGTATCATATCTGGGCAAATAATTGTTTTCAGATTGTATTATGATCATAACTAGAATGATCTTAACAATAAATGACCGTATTTAGAATGATCGTATTCAAGATGATCATATCTAGACCTTTTGTACTCAGAAAAGATCATGTTTGGGTTGAGATGAAAGTAATGAAATTGAAATTAATGGAAAGTGACAATAAATTCAAATTGAAGTCAGACGATGCTAAATATGATCCACAATTATTTTAAAGTCATGAAGGTCGTCATGATATAAGCACTTGTTTTTGAATGTGATGATGTGTTTTCTCAAGTGGGTCAAGAGATAAGAAAAGAAAGTGGAGATTAATGAATGAATTTTCATGGGGGATCCTTTCATTTAAAAGTGTGATTTTATCTCAAGTGGAGAAGTTCATTTCTTCAAACACATTCAATTAGTATGGTTTCAATCATTGTTTTGAAGAAATCAAAATGAGAGAATCAGTTTCAGATGATCACACCCATGTATTGCTCATAAATTTTAATCATATTGACTTTGGAAATGTAATTCCTGAAAAAAAGAGATGAAGATTGCATAATATTTCTGAAGCATTGAGAAGTGTTGAAAAATTAAAATTGTGTCCCAATATTTCTGGGAGAAATTAAAATTTGAATAAATTTGAGTGAGCAGGAATGAATTTTTGGATTCCTGCCAAAGGTGTCATGGGTCGCCTATAAAAGGATAAGTACATTGTACTTTATTTATGTGTATTATTTACTGCAGAAGAGAGGGATGCTCTAAGTTTTTAGTGAGATAAAATGATACCATTTTGTTTTGTATTGAATATATTCCGATGGGGATTGTATTCAGCTTGGTTTGGCATCAAGCTAAATTAATCAGAATGGGATTTTTGGTACTTGGTATCACTGTATTGAATATTTAGGGATTGAGGAAGTATCATAATAAGTTTCATCATACTCAGCGATTGAAGTGACACTGATTCATTTCCATTTCATTTTATCAGAAAATCAGACTGGGAGTATTGTTTTGTAAGAATCGAACTCCGAGGAATCATTACTGTAGTAGCCAAAACTATTCACATAGGGCCATCGATTTAGGCTTGGAGTAATTAAGTCCTTCGGTCAACCAATGAATTTGGGTCAGTAGGGATTTGGGGCCACCTTTAAGGCCTTCGGGCCAACTTAAGTCTTTCGGGCCACATGTAGTTTCCCTATACAGATTCTACAAAAAAAGAGCAGCCCTAGAGGAGGATTCAGAGCAGGTGCACTCACCAAAGTAGAACCAATGGATTTGGAAGAATAAGAGGGTATGACTACACCATCAGAACCAGCCTATTCTTGCACAGGAAGACTAACCAGATGGCCATGAAAAAGTAGAGAGTTATCATCCTGATGCAGATGTTGGGGAGGGGAAGTTCTTTGTAGTTATAGTCTGGTTAAATTACCTAAGACCCTCAGGTCATGTAACGTTTCCTAAGACTATGGGCCATGTAATCACTATTCTTATAGGCCTTGTACGGGTCCCCCCTCATCCCATGAAAGGGGGGTTATCAGAAATCAATAAAAATGAAGGCCTTCGGGTCATTCGGGCTAAATATAATCCTCAATGATTTCAAAGTCATGAAGCTAGTCATGATACAAACACTTGTTTTTGAATGTGATGATATGTGTTCTCATGTGGGTCAAGTGAAAAGAAAAGAAAGTGGATATTGATGAATGAATTTTCAAAGGGGAGAATTTCATTTAAAGGAGTGATTATATCTCAATTGGATAAGTGAATTTCATCAAACACATTCAATTGGTATGGTATCAAGAATTGTTTTTAAAAAATCAGCAAGAGAGAATCAGTTTTAGATGATCAGACCCTGGTATTTATCCTCAATTGTAATCATATTGAAATTTGAAATGGATTTCTGGAAAAGAAGAGATGATGATTGTAGAAGATTTAAAAATATTTTGATAAGTGTTGGAGAATTCAAAATGTATCCCAATATTTTGGGGGGGAATTAAAAATTCGATAAATTTGAGTGAGAGAGAATGAATTTTTGGATTCCCGCCAAAGGTATCATTGGTTGCCTATAAAAGAAGTACATTGTACTTTATGTCTGTACTGTTCACCATAGAAGAGAGAGAATCTCCAATTTTTCAGTGAGAGAAAGTGATATCGTTTTATTTTGTATTGAATACATTACTATGGGGATTGTATTCACCTTAGTTTGGTATTTGGCTGAATTAATGGGAACAAGATTTTCGGTACTGGGTATCACCATATTGAATATTTCCAGATTGAGAATTTATCATATTGAGTTTCATCGTACTCAGGGATTGAAGTGCTGTCGATTCATTTCCATTGTATTATATCATAAAATTGGACTAAGAGTATTGTTTTGTAAGAATTGGACATGGAGGAATCAGACTCAGAAAAAATCAGACTTTGTGTTTCATAACAAATTCCAGGTGGTTCTGTCCTTTCTTCTACGTAAGGAATTGATGAATTATATTACAATTTGAATAAATTTTTTGAATTGAAAAGAATAATAGGTAACATGAGTTGTGACAAAACAATTGTATTACCCTATTGTGCTAAAAGGATGCACATGCACTAGTTGTATTATTTCATAGTGCTACACAAGTGTAAGAGTACCTCCTACTAGTTGTAATCTATGATTTTGTTTCTTAGTGGATTGTATGGTATCAGATCATTTCCAAACCATACCTGGGACATAACTATTCTTATTGAATAGTGAACCTTGTAAATATTTGTGTTCCTGTGGATGTGTGTTGAGTTTTTTTCAGCAAGGAATTGAAATCTCTAATAGGAGGTAAGGGTTGTTTCAATTGAAAAGAAACATATAAGAAAAAGAGTATCACTGATTCACCCCTCCCTCTCTTAGTGATACATTACTCCGACTAAGAACATTCATCTATCCAGTGGGAAATGAATCATGAAGGTTCTCTGCCACCACCATTGGCTAGTCGATGGCCCACTAACAACTCCATGATACTGGTTATTTCCTCCATCTCCATTGAATCTAATTCCCGACCCTCAAAATCCTCTAATATGTCTAGAAAAAATAATTAATGTATGCTAAATCTTAAATTAATTCACCTTATAAATTTAAGGGTGTCACAAATCTCCCCATATAATGTCTTTTTATCCTTGAGACGTTCCTCGAGTAGTATTTCTCTAACAATATGGGTCATTGATCCCAAATATTGTAATTCAAGCTCCATGTATAATAATGGATCCAAATATAGTAATATTAGAATTGAATAAGTATTACTATCTTCCCCATCAACACCTTGTCACTTTCTTCTATAATTCGTAATGGGAACTCCATAAACGATGTATCTGGTTCAAAATTTGCATCCGTGTAGTCGATCACATGTGCAGGTTTAGGCTTATAGTTAGGAAGATGAGAGACATTGAACATGTTATGCTTACCTAGATATCATGGAGTAAGTTCTAGTTAATAAAAATCTAATCCAATATGCCTGTTGATCACAAAAGGTCACACAAAGCACATTCCGAGTTCCCTTTCCTCTACAAATGAGTATTTCCTTACTGATTTGACACCTTTAAGAAAACTTTGTCATGCAAAATGAACTCCAAAGGCCATATCTTATAATTAGTATATGTTTGTTTTCTACCTTAATTAGTATCTGACCACTTCCTAATCAATGAAACCGTCCCATAGGCCTCCCACACCATACACATCCTAATAATAGCTGCCTCACCCACCTTGTGACACTACAACGATGTGTGATACAATCAACCATGAAGAGACTCAAATGGTTCCATCTAAATCAAAGCCTAGGAAATTTTAGTCTATGATAATTACAATATGTATTAATGATAATACCATAATCCACCAAATTCTAGGATTCATTCACAAAGCATATCCTCTAATATGAATATTGTGCTCTCTAACTATCCATCAGTCTATACATGCTATTCCATACTTAGTTTTAACTGAGACCCCAAATAATTTTATAATAATTTCCAAAACTATGATGTAAAATGTGAAACACTATTTGATACAATAATAGAAGTCACTCCACATAGTCATACAACCTTTTAGATGTAAATCATTCCAAACTGATCAACTGAGTGATTCTCTTGAATCAGCATGAAATGTTCCCCATTTTTCATATAATAATTTGTCACCCCAAAAACATATTTACTTATTTGGGTTCTGGGAAACCCCATTATGAATTCTATCATTAACTTATCCCAATTCTGCATAGGAACAAGAAGTGGCTGAAGCAATCCTCCTGATCGATGATGGTCTACCTTAATCCTCAGATAGGTTAGGCAATGAGAGATAATGCATGTGATGTATCTCTTCATTCTAGACCACCAAAATCTTTATTTTTTATTCGAATACATATTCAATAAAACTGGGTGAACTACACAATGAGAATCATGGGAGTCCCTCATCAACTCTTCCCTCATAGAAGTAGGAACCACAATATTCCCACTGAAAAATATCATAATGTTATTATCCATTAACTAACATGGAACTGGGAAACATAATACCAACCATTCCTACATCAATAATCATTTTTATACTACTCATGGTTGTATTTTATACTATTAACCAATATTGATGTGAGAAAAAGGGAGGAAATGTCATTACCACTCAGTTGTTCGATGCATCCACAAACGAGTCATCCAAAAAGCTCATCAACTACAAGTTCTCCTCTAATGATCATTGTAAAAAAAATCCATCATTTTATTGTTGAGAGAATATATAAAAATAATACATTTCCCTAGTGCATAAGACATTTAAAAAATAATTTTCTATAGATAAAATTCCCAATGAATCTTTCAGAGGTTCAAATATAGTCAATAGAATAATAATAAAAGATCATGTAGTCAGTGTATATGAATAATCTATCACCAATGTGATAATTATTCCAACACAAAAGAGCATGGAAAAAAACAACTAACTCCATATCACACATTGGGTAGTTTCTCTAGTGGGGTGATAAATAAATATAACCATAAGCTACTACCTAATACCACTACCTCAACATGACTCAAAAACTAATAGCCGATGATTCAAAGTAATCCACATATGTAATCCTGGGCTCTATAAATTTATGGATTAGTGTTTTCATCAATATCTTATTCATCTTCAAGAAGGCCTCTTCATAATAATCTCTTCACTAAAACTTTTCCCCTTTCATGGTAATCTCTATGATATGTACTTCTAGATGGGATAATAATTTTATGAATCATTTATAATTGCCATATAAACCAAGGATTTTCCTGATCATAAACACATTTATAAGTTATTCTGAAGACATCATGGCCTCTACATACTCCAAGTCCAAAAAAATTATTACCTCTGAGATTACATTCCCAATAAAACATATCATCAAGATCTATAAGTAAAACTTTGAGATTTTTAGATAGATATGAGGTGATAAATGTTTACTCAAAAAATCTCTAGGAATATAGTATGAATATTTGATTTCTATGAGTATATAAGGATTTAAGAAAAAACACCACAATGAAGGAGTTATATGGATGAAAGATCCTATTCATGAGAGCTATGAACACCATTGGTGCATTTTCTGACATGAAGGGTATGACAATGTACACATACAGTCTGTATATAATAATAAATGGTGTCTTATGAATATCTTCTACTCTAACCCAATGGTGGTGGTATCCTGAATGTAGTTCAACATTGGAGAACCACACGACTCCTCGCAACTGGTTAAAAAATTAATCAATCCTTGGAAATAGGTATATATTCTTCATAGTCACCTAGTTTATCTTTCTTCAATATATACACAACCAAGAACTACCATCCACCTTCTTGATGAACAATATTATACCACCATAGGGAGATGTTTTTGGTCTAATAAATACCTCTACCTTTAAATCCTTGAGCAACACCTTAAGTTCATTCAACTCGAACAATTCCATATGGTATAGAGAAATAAATATATATTGTTCTCTTAATGAAACATAATTAGGTATAGACACAATAATTGAGCTCTAACATTCCATTCAACGATCAAAACAGAATTATCTCCATTTGATGTAGTAAAGGATTTCTTCCTCCTATAGTAGTTGATGTGTTCCTGATAACTAGTAAACTAGTCCATGTAGAAAATCACATCAAAACTAGTCATCTCTAGAATCATTAATTTCCACATATTTTTATAGCCAACAATTACTAATGGAAATTATGAAGATCTCTTGAGATGATCCACTTAATTTTTTAAGGGCGTGTCAATAGATAAAAACACAGAAGGTAAATTGACGGAAAAATAAATCCCAATAAAAATATGAGTAGATATAAATGAATGGGAATCTCCTATATCAAGAAAGGAAGAATATAGTGTAGATGCGATCAAGACTATTACATGAATAGTTAAAGGTAACTCTATACCATCTACTCGAACGTAGTAAACTTCATAAAATATTGCTACCTCAAATCCATAACCCTTAACCTAAGGTGGATAAATCATATGGGTCGATGAAGTATATGGGGGTCCAAATATATTATTGAGGACCCCAACTAGATCTATATCTTTTAGTCCAATCCTTTATAACATACTTGTATATTCTTAACTACAAAAACCTTTTATAGAACTACTAATGATTCCCCATTTTACAACACCGAAGAAACTTTATCTAAGGTTATGGAAAATATTTGTGATAATTAACACTCTTCTCATAGTTGAAACACTAGGGGATTCCTCCTCCCATATAGGGGGCTTAATAAACCCTACTCTACTATATTTTCCTGAAACCTTCATGCTATAACTCATTATTCTACTAGAAAAGGAACCCAATACAACACTGGGAAGTCCACTAG
The DNA here is from genome assembly GCA_963277665.1 of Viscum album. NCBI lineage: Eukaryota > Viridiplantae > Streptophyta > Magnoliopsida > Santalales > Viscaceae > Viscum > Viscum album. Next base: position 83,024,148 of record OY728140.1, on the reverse strand, counting down.
ATGATCCACCAAGAGATGGAAGAATACATATGACTCTATCCTCCTCTAGACCATTCTCGACCATCAAGTCCTTGTAAAGATTCTCAAGATATATCATCATGAAAAAGATTCTCATATAAACCCCCATCTATGGTTAATGAAAAATATTGAATTTATGTGGATTTTGTGTCTCAGCCCCATCTAATCTAGGAGTAAAGAGAATAAGATCTATTAAATGAGAAGGGTAATATAACATTTAAATTGATCCTTTTTAGTCTCCTTTAACTTATAAGAATGATCTAGAAATAACATATCTGGGAGAAACTTATTGAAGAAATTATCTTTGAAGGTCTCCCATACAATACACTCATATCTTCCCAGCTAGTTCATAACACCCCATCACCTCACGGAGGGTCCATAAATCATGAAAGAACCTAGATTTAACTATTGATCCTATGGGCTACCAAGTAGATCAAATATCCCCTTAATGACATCAATCCAGTCCTCAACATCCTATGGGCCTCCAGTTCCTTAGAAGGCTTGGGGATGCTGGAGCTAAAAGTACAATTCATAATAAAGCATCATCCTATGAACTCATATACCTTTAATATTCACTATGATAAGACTCATTTCTATAGAAGTTGCACCACCCGAATTACTAGAGCTGGTACATGATCATTCTTTGCATTACCACCTGTCTATCTGGTGGTGGAATATGAGCATCCTCTCTTGTAGGATAATTTTTACCTTATTATACCAATATTCCATTTAAACATCATTTAGGTGGAATTATCTTTATTCCCAAATGAATTATTACAATGAATATAATAATTTTTATTAGATAACATCATATGTAGTTTATAGGACACAAATGGGTTTTATAAAGGAGACCTATCCTTATACGTTACCCAAAATGATAAAACCTAACCCTCTCAATACTACTCAAAGCCTAAAACTCATTTTAGTAGTTTTATGTAAGTCAAAATCACACACATATATATATATATAAACCATTATAAAGTTCAAGAAATCTAAATTTTAGTATGATATATCCACAAAGAATAAATAAAAGATCAATAAATTTAATCAAATGACTACCTTGAATAAAAAGAAACAATTATATTTTATTTTTGATCCTACATGCCTAATAATGATGCATGAGATAACCTAAATTCCATAAAAGGTAACAATGATACATACTCAGGATCAACAAGAAACCATATAACCACAACTTTAACAATAGTCACATCATGGGTAACTCGAATGTCCATCAAATTAGAGCTAAAAAAAACTTACATGACCCCTATACCTAATTTCCAAGTTGGTTATCTCATTTCTGCATTTCAAAAAATACATCATAAACAATTAGAAGAAAAATTATCCTCTGATACCACTTTGTAACTCCCTAACCCAAATCACCCAGTCTATTCTAGTACGCTACATGACCTCATGCGTGCCTCCCTGTATGAAAGTGGTTTTCAATTACCAGTGATAGTTTGAACTATGAATCAGTGAGAATATACCCTTAAAATCAAAATCCATACATCAAAATCATATGAAGAAAAGAATAATCACATGAAAATATATAGTGTAACTAAATAATAATAATTCTGTAAAAACTAACATGTTAGGTGTCTAAGAGTTATATAAGGTAATAAACCAAGGAGCCCAAATGTAGGAGGTCAAACCAGTGTATATGTAGGAAACATGAAAAATAAATATAGACATTTTGGAATCAATCCATATATCTTCCCCATAACTTCCTTAAAAACATTATCTATTACCAATGATCCTTATCATTGGGTCCTTTCCCTTTCGTGGATACCTAATGAGGAAGTCTATACATGTATCTAGATGATCCTAAAGGTTGTGAGTATAAACACAATAAGAAACCACCAATGCATCCTTAACATAAGTTCACATGCATAATAATTATATACCATAAATGATGTAAATAAAAAATAAATATATAATAAATCAAATATAGATTGATCATGCACTAACCAAACTGTTATGAACCCCATCTCCAACTAATTTGGCTCCATAAATGAAGGAAGAACATAACAGAATTCAAGATAATGGGATAACGATAAGGATACCATATATATCTAATAACAAACATGGAAAACAATCCTTGGGTCATGACACTAGGTCATCATTTATTATTTTTGTCATAGTTAAGGATATAAGGCCCTCATAACACATATCTGTCTTAGGTCTATCCATAAGGCTATCATGCCCCGCAAATATTGTGAGTTAGGCCACTAGGGTTTCATGCCACCACCATATATCTAGGTTCATCATCATGATCAACACATGTTTTACATTATTCCCCTGTAAGGGATAACCAAGCCATCATGTTCCACCTATCACCTGTAACTAAATAAAACCTCTATAGCCTAATAATTCACATGTAATATGGAATATCACATATAATAAAAAATATAACATAATGAGCATGAGTTTCAATATTCAAACACACAAAAACCTATAGTCAATATCAATAATGTTCTTCAAAGATGCATGAACACACACACATGTGGTCATTAACAGGGAAAATATATATACAAGATCCATAAATAGTAAAGAACTTCAAACCTTAACTATACCGATTCTAATCGAAATGATTGTCAGGTGTCTAGGCCTAAGTCACACCCACAAAACAACCAGATCAAACCCACACAACTAGGATCCATAGAACTGATCCCAATTAATCCCAAAAGATTTTATAGAATAATATTTAATTAGGAGAGGGGGACATAGGCTTATAATTGATTCAATTTACCCACTAAAAACCAATAGAAATGTAAGATCTATATATAATCTATAGAAATATATCTACCTCTCTAGATATTTTGTTGAAATATCTACATAAAAAGAATAAATAATTATATCATGATGTAATCCATATATCTTTCCATCATATCTTATATCTATGGAAAATTTTGAAGAAGAATAATATTTATTCTAGAATAAATGAATCTTACATCGTGGAAGAAAATAAATAGATCTAGACTTTGATCACAGAAGATTGGAGAATAAGAGGACCAGATTAATGAAGAGGGAGATAATAGGAGAATATTGAAAAACTTATGGTTTGTAATATAGATATGGATAATAAATAGATTCTTTAGAGTGAAATTATAGGGGATCCCCTAATTGTGATGCTATCTGCGCACCACCAACTAGTCGTTGTTGGCCCTCCGGTTGGACGGTGTACCCAGAAAAGGTGAAACACCTCTTCCTTGGAAACTGGTCCACTGGTGGGACCTACATCAGTGAATATACATTTATACTTCCACCAGTTATCTAGTGGGTCTATTCTAGCTAGCTAGTGGTACATCCGTAGCCCTAACCTGCTAGCTGTTGTCTCTATCTACTTTAGCTCTGATTCTTAGCCCTCAGATACCTCTAATGAATATCCAAAAAAAATTAAGGAATGAAAAATATTAAATTATTTAATCTTCTAATTTAGAGGGTGTCAAAATATGAAAAATTTTAAATCATCATTTGAAGATCCTAATATATAATTTTCTCTTTTAACTTATTCTTATTTAAGTATAGGGGCACCATTGATCATTCTCGGGCTATTACACACAAGACCAAATGTTTCTATATGACATGAGGCATCAAAATTAGAGGAAATAGTTGATACTGTGAAATGTTTTGGAATATAGTTTTGTATTATTCATCTAACTGGTACAAGACACCTTTATTCATCATAAAAGAAAAGGAATTATATGTTCCCTATATACTGGTTATTTTTTTAGATGTAATCCAAATAACTATGTAATCCTCACAACTCTCATAGATTATGTAGTGGGGATATTTAAATTATGACCATAATCAGCTTCAAGATGATATTTAATCATTTATTATAGAAAATAGATTTTTGGGATCTCTTATAGGTGAACATAAATAAACACATCAAGGGGTTCAACTTTCGATTGTGAGCACAGTTCATGATAAAATAATTTCATGATCATTGAGATGGTCCTAGAATTTTAAGAATTTTAAAAAACATATTTGAAATAATCTACCATTTTTATGAGGATATTAAAGATATAATTCATATCCCACTGGCGGGCTTGTCTAGAATTTTTCATTCTAAAGGGAAATGCACAATAACAATCAAATTCCCAAAATGGACCTAAATACAACTTCCTCAAAATCTTCAGGGACCATCAAGATTTAATTTTATCTGGAGTAACCATCCATGAATGAGAGGTCTTGAAAACCATAAGTGTCACAAATCAATAACTATGTGAGAATAAAAAGTTTGTTTTACTATCTGTAGGGGTGGTTGAGGTCTCGAATGTAAATATAGACTCTGATATATATATTCTTCTTCTTGCCTATGATAGTATTTTCTAGAAACTTAAGGTATTGAACCTATTGGATGAATTTTTTGTTGACCATATTATCAAATTTATCCTAAAAAAATTTTCCAATGTGAAGGTTACATAATTTTGAGTTCCCTCTTTAATACAAAATGAAAAATGGGAAAACTAAACAAGTGCTCGGTGACATGGGAATTAAACCATGGAATCTCTATGTATGACCCCACAAATTCATCACAAAGATAATTAAATAACACAATAAATTGAGTTTTTCTCCTTATATTATGAATACATTGATCAATTAAGAACTGTAATAATATTTAGTAATGCGGTTCACTTATATAAGCTCATAGATAGTGGTGGAAAATCCATCATCAATGGAATAAGGGGTAACATAAAAGTTCTCTTTTTTAAAAGCATTGGGAATTTAGTGATGATATTTATCTTTAAACACAATTAGTTTAAATTTTTTATCATCTTATTATATAGGGGTATAATATTTTCAATCAAATTATTATCCTTGAAGTTCCCTAGAGACCATGCTTGTTGAGGCAGTGGATCCTATAGTCTCCAACTATATAGTTTCTCCTTAATAATGAAGAATTGGTAATAAGTTTTATGCATGTTGTTAAATCTGTATTTTCATTGTAATTAGTGGATACACTGAATGTAGGTAATAATATGAATTTTATATAGTATAATGGGAGAGGGTCTCCCCAACTTCAAAACAACTTATCCTTCACTACTGAAAGTACTGAACTTTGTGCACTCATTTATCTGGGGTATGATTAAATACTTACTTAGATCTATGGTTGTTTCTTACATATTATGTGTCAACATAAAATCACCCCTACATGTTTTCCCAAGGCTGTACTGAGGAGGCTTATAAATCATTTGGAGCATTGAAAAACTCAGAAACTTCAATATAGGGAAGCTTTACCTCCACTTTAAATACCCAGAATTTAGGTATTGGGTTTCACATGAGTAAAAGGGGGATGAGTCACCATATAAAACCCCTAATTAATTTTTGGGGGAGTACATGAGGAACATGGTATATAATAATGGGATAAATAGATTTATGTGTAGTCAGGTTCATCCCAATATGGCATTGAATGAAATTTCTTATAAGAAGGACACACATTCTATATAGGATAACAATAACAAAAATAATCCATTATTTAGATATTAAAGAATATCTTTGATTAAATTAATTTACAACCCTATATTTTTGGGTCATATTATTCTATATTGGTTTCTATGTTCCCCTTCCTTTAGAGAATTCTGGTTAGGATGAGATTTATTCCAGATCCAGTGTTGACCAATCACTAGTGGGAATAATTTCCATTAAGCATGCATAAGATAGAAAGAGGGTGTATTAAGAAATATATTAATGAACCCTCATTTACATAAAGAATGATATTATGGCATTATAGTCTTCATTATTATGTTATTTTACATAATATACTTCATTTCCAAATACTTTTGTCTCAAATTCCTAGGGTATCTTTAGGGCCTCAATGAGGGCCTATGAACTACCTTTGATTAGTAGTGTGCATCAATGATCAAAAGACAAGACATGATTCTAGTGAGGTTCTTAGGCACTTCATATTTTCAATTTAGGAGGATGTTCTTGCTTCTAATAGGTCACTCCATGATTGAAAGTTTTGTTTGTTCAGATGACTAAGGAAGAGGTTTTTGATTGGAAATCTAAAAATTCTTCATATGGTTAGATGGTTACAAATAAAAAAATCAATTAACTAAATGGGATATATAGGTTGACTAGAGTATTGTTTTCATGGTAGGATATTCTTTTTTACTATATAAAAATTATTGTCTCCCAGTCTTAGTGACATAAACCGAGTTTTCATGGACAACATCCCCGTTTTTTTACTTTTACAAGGGGGATTACTATATTTATGTAATTTTCTAGTGATGAGAATGTGGTTGATCTCAATGGAATGCTTAATTTTAAGGATCTCCATTTTGGTCCACTAACCCAATGGATTTTATAGAGGTTATCATATTATATTTATAATAGTATTCCTATACTATGACAAGTAATATAAGATCCTCATAACATTAGGCGAATAAAATCCATTAGGTTGTACATAATATTTTTCACTAGAAGAGGATATTTATTATACTTTTTTTGTCAGAACTGATTCCATATAACCTTATAGGACTATGATACATATTAGGACACTAGAGAGGAATAAATGGCCGGGGAGGGTGACTATTGATTCAATCATTACAGAATGTTCTTGTGAGCTTGAGTGATTATCTATTATGCTATACAACCATCAAATATCTAGGATCCTTGGCTGAAGACTTGCTTCCATTCCTCAGAATATTGATCATTTGGGTTAGAGTAAACATACATGATGTGCACAAGATAATCACTCACATTAATTATTCAAAAAATATACTATTCATTGGATCCAAGACTTACATGTAAATAACTCCTGGAAAGCTTTCCCAAGGATTATTTGGTAGGTTAAGTAGTCGGTACATTTCTTTAGCTCAAACTCTAAAGATATGTTGATATTTCTGAGCTTGAAAAATTTCTTCCCGATGATTCATATGAAATATTCATGGACCTACTTTTCCTAGAAGGAGTATACCTCTTTCTTTCGGTCTGTGAAGGGTCTCACTACTTGACTTTAATAGGTACCCTAGATGAAAATTTAAATATATGTTTGTGTCTGATAGGGATTTTTTTATTGGGCTTCCTGAAGCTATATCAAATGAGGGGTGGGACCCTAAACCAAAATGTTTTTTTTCTCTACCAAGATTTCATTTTGGTGAGGGTTGTACTAGATGAGGCCTTTTAATGGTATAATACATGATATTTTCTATAAACAAATATCTCTTAGTATATTCTTGAAATATTTTTGTACACTTTTGGGAGATGAGGGTTAAAATAGATCTTCTTTGTTATTCTCTACACACATCCCCAATTACTATTCCTAGGGAATTTGAAAATAGATGGAGTATGTAAATCCCATAAACTTATTTATGAAGTTTGAAACACATTAACTCTCTCGCTTCTTGGACTTTTAGAGGTCAGTTTCTCTCACCTTGCATAAAGGAGTGTCAAAATAGTAGAGGAACTACATTCATAAATATTTCCAACTAGAGATTGAACCTAGTGCTATATTCCTATACTAGGTAAAATATGTTTATTCCAATATCTTGAGGAATCATCACAGTTTGGATGAACCCCCCTACACTAATGTAACAAGAATCAGGCCACACCAATAGGAAAATAGGTGAGTTTTGTTATCGAGGTCACTTGTAACGTTAAATTTGTTAAAATCTTAAGTTTCTGATGTCTAGAAACATGGGTAAATTGTAAAAAAATTCTAGTTATTCCTTCCCTTATGGATTTACCAAATCTCTCTTCATCTCAATGGAATCTTGAAAAGAATAAATATATCTTTTCAATTTATCAATGGGGGATTCTCTATATGTTTATCACCAAATTTTCCAGCTAAATTGCGAAGTAATGTGATAATGATCAAATAGTGGGAAGTTGTGTTAATCTATTAAAGGAGGATCCATGGGGAATGATGAACTATGTATCAGGTGGGAGGATCTAGTAGCATCAATCATGGTTGATAGAATGAGGACTATCAATATTCAAGGTTATATCGGTAGTGTGATGGGGTCATCTTAAATATCCTATGAATTAGGATGGTATCCTTGGAGGAGCTTTCCATTGATTTTTCAAGTGACCTAGAGTTATTATTGGAGAGTGAAATATAATAATATTTATAAGTTTTATCTATTTATTATTTATTAATAGAGGCCTCAACAACACCATTACTCATATAAAGGTTTTTGTGGCTGGCTGGGGGAGGAAATGCAATCTACTTTTCCAAGGCCCATGACCTCTATTTTCTGACAGTTGTGGACACCTTTAGGAAGGTTTATCTTTTACTTCTTCTCTGATAAATCTGGATCTGGATTACATGCCTCCAAATTTGGATTTTCCCTTGGTTATCTATTGGAATTTTAGTCAGTGTATTCATGGTGTTAGTGGTAAGTGTTATAGAGTTACTATCATTACTGAAAATACATTCTTGAAGTGGTAATCATATATTTAATAGAGGAATGAACTATAACACATTATCCTACCCCGAAAATGTATTTTTCACATGGAGGAATAAATCTTAAATAGTTCTATGTTATACTATGAATATTTATATATACAATTGTTGAAATCATTAGTGATATGAAATATCGTTAAGATGTTGTTCCACTAGAAGTTCTATGAGGTTCACCTCATTTCATTTCTGTTCAAGGGATTGAAGGTATTCAAGGACTCTTGCATAGTACAACTGAAAACCCTATAGGTGGTTGAATATTTTCCTAATATAATATCATAATTTCACTATGTGTTTTTCATTTGGAAATTATAGGATAGGGAAGTGCAGTGTTGAATGATGATAAAACTCTTTTGGAACTTGGACATTAGCTAAGGCAACACACAAGATATCACCTACCACTTTATCTCCATCAATGTGAAAAACCTTCTAGGAAGTGGTTAATTGGGTGGAATATATAAGAGGTAGTGATGAAGGGTTATTTTATTGAAACTGCTCGTATTATTGTTTTATCATCCATGACATCCTTCCATATATTGAAGAGATTTCCTACTAAAGTGATGGAATCTTAGTTAACATTCCCATGCAAGATGACGTGTCTTCATCCTATTATTAATAGATCTCATCCAGTTCCTCTTGATTGAATATATGTTTCTAATTATCTTATATTGATTATAAATATCCTGATTTCCTCCTTCTTCGAATTTATAATTGGATAGAAGATATGTTGACATCGTTATAGGTGGTTGTATGTATGGTCCCATGATGGATCCCTATATATCATTGATGTTCATTTTTGTTGTTGTTAAACTTAAGGATCCTTTGTAGTATGACATTAGGTATGGAAATACTCAATTGAAATGTTCCTACCGCCATTATTTTTTATGGTTGAGGAAAAAGTTCAACATAAGAAAACTTCATAGTCATAGATTCTTAATGATCATGGGGGACCTATTATTGGTTCCCCTATTCTTCCATCGATGATGCCATAAATGTCCCTTAAATGTAATATTATTGGATTCACATGGATCTTTCTCATGGGAATTATATTGGTGTCATTGTGAGTACCTTTATGATGATCAGTATCCCCGCTACCATGGGGACAAAATTTAGGGAAGTGGACTACTTTAGTATAGAGAGGACCTCTATAATGGTTGTTGGTATCATTGAGATGAACATTTGCACACATTTATTAATCATGGGGAGGAACCCCATGATGGTTTTTAGTGGCTCCATAGGTTGGGAGAGTCAAACCGATATTCCTGGGGGGTGTGTGGGTTCTCAATACCTATCTAGAAAGGATTTACCATGTGTAGTTGTTGGGGAGATAAGGGATTTGATGATACATTTTGGAGTATTATTGAATGTATTAGGAGTCATGGAATACCACAAGCATGAGGTTCATGATATCTTGACCAGATAAGGATAAAAAAAGTTTTCTTTACATGTTCATATGCTAGTTGGGTGGCGCTACACTTTCAATGACATCGGGTGGTAGGATCCCTCCTTGACAACCCCTATGTGGTAGCTGGGGAAACTATGACATGAATGTCCCTAACCTCATTGTTTTAGGGGATATTATAATAAATTCTATCTATAGAAAGGATCTTGATGTGGTTTTTAGTGTTTAAAATAAGTGTTTTCCCCCTATGGGACCATTATTGATGATATGTATGATTCCTTATTGCTCATATCTATAAAAGAGGTCATTGATGACCCTATTATCTATGATATTTTATGGGGAAAAGGGGTGAGGGTTCATGGAAGTTATATGAGTATTTTTTTACTACCATGGAATAGGTGTGTTGGAATATTGTACGTCTGCACCTAAGAGAGTTAGTGGCATCTCAATAATTTATCCTTTCCCCATGCCTATTATCCATGGGGGGAAACGTCTCATATGTAATTTTCCAAAGCTTTCATTATGAAGGGTATTTCAATAAAACCATATGTAGTAGTAGCGTATTTTTTATTCAAAAAGGAAAGGACAAGGAAAGGCATCATCCCCTCAGGGGGTTCGGAAATGGTGGAGCCCAAGAGCATCCCCCAGCATTATAGATGCACATTCCGGAGGAAGGGAAAGAAGGGAATCATAAATGATAAAAGGCTCGTCCTGCCTACCCAAGCGAGCAAGGGAGTCCGCCGTAAAGTTCGTCTCCCTCCAACTGTGGTGGATAATCTTCCGTTGAGAAATTCCGATCTTGCATCTCCTGATGAGGTAAGTGAGCTCCCAAGGAACCCCAGTGGTCCCTTTCAAGATCTTCGCAAGGAGTTCCGAATCTGTCTCAATCTCTGACGCTGTCAACTTACCCCGTCTACACACCATCAGACCCGAAGCAAGTGCATGAAGCTCCGCACTCAGAGAGTTTCCCATTCCATAATAACCACTAAAGGCAATGAAAATCGACCCTGATGAATTGCTCAGCACTCCCCCCCTCATAATGCCCCCCATTCAGGATCCATCCAGGTTGACGTTGAAACCCGTAACTGGTGGGCACCATTTATCCCACTGACCAGTGCCCTTTCTCGAAATACAGGGGTGTTTGATCAGATTACTAACTGCAGTTGACGCCGATCCTCCTTTGATCTGAGAAGAAAGCTCGAAAATGAGATCTTTGAGACTAGCATGGAGGAACAATGATGAGCGATTGTCTCCCATCCGAACCTGATTGCAGGCCTCCCAAAGCACCCAACAAATAGCCACAATAATGATCGTTCTAACCGTCTGCTCCTGGCCAGAAGACCCCAGGCCAGAAAACTAGTTCTCCACGTATTCCTGTAAATAATACTCTTTAGTTGTGGACATATAAGGTATTAATGTAAGGTTAACCATTATAATTTATGATTCATTCCACCAGGACCATACATTGGGTCATTCCAAGGATGGAAATGCTCAAATTATCACATTAGCACTTTCCAATGGTGTGTGTAATGTCATAAATGGGGTGATGATGATGGTACCACTTATTAAATTGGGAATATGGTATGTAACACCTCTCCCTATGGTGAGATTATTTCCAAGTCAAGTTCTCCCTAATAGATTTATGATAAAATCCTAAGTCATTGTTTAAACCTCATGTGTCACTTGTATGGGGGGACAAAATGGTCTAATATGAATAATCACTCATCTGTTATGGTATAGAGTTTCATGTCGGACTCTTTTTTTCATCCCGATCCGTGTCGTTATCCTTTAGGAGGAATGGGATTGACCTCATAGGTACTAGGAAGTTTATCCCTTCTGCATTATGAAGGAGGTTCTATAATAAAATTGTCCCAAAAACCGATTGCATGGGGTTAAGTATTTGTGCAATCTGTCCTCTTATGATTTGAATTCCTCTGATGGTCTCTAATGAGTTTATTCATGGATCCAAAAAACACAAAACAACCATGGAATCCATGATTCATGGACCTGACTTCCAAAGGAAAGAGATCATTGGATGAAGATTTGGACATCAACACTTAAGGACTCCATTGGCCGAGAGGATGGATGGTCGGGGTCATCGCACCCTTTTGGGAGGAATTATTGCATATTCTAGGATCTATTATAGATTTAAGTCATGTTCATATGTTTTCGAATCCTAGGTTCATTGCCAAATATTTTATCCGTTAGCTACCCCTGGGTTACAAGATCATCATGGATATATATATATATTATTCTATAAAAGAAATGCTGACTTAGGTCATGAAATAAGGTTCTCTGGAGTTTATCATCATCCCGGAGAGATAGAAGATGCTTCGTTATTGGGATCATACCCATAAGATGGAATTCCTACATATCCTCGTGAGAGGAATCAGAGACCACATAGTTCTGTTAGCTTGGGTCTTGGACCCAGGTGGAGGCCTGTTTGTTGGGGGCATAATTGGGGAAAACCCATTGAGAAGGGAACACCCTTTGATCTTGGACCTTTATTAAGGTTCCCTAGATATCATAATTTGAATAGGAATCCATGTTCTTGTAGTTCAGGATGGGTTGGGGCATATGCATGGAAGCTTCCCATTTGAGGGGGACATGACTGGGTAAACCCTTTCATAAGGGTACCCCTTGTGAGCTTAGGCCTTCAATCAGGCTTCCTATGTATCCTGGTTTCAATTGGAATCAGACTTCTCATTGTTCAGGATGGGTTGGGGCTTACACATGGATAATCCCATTTGAGGGGGACATTAATGGGTGAAACCTTTTGGAAGGATGTCACTTTTAATCTTGGGATTTTATGTAGGCATCCTATGTATTCTGGGTTGAAAAGGAATCAGAGTTATCATAGTTCACGAAGGGTTGGGGATTACGTAGGGAAGCTTCCCATTTGAGGGGAACATGATTGGGTGAACCCTTTTGGAAGGGTACCCCTTTTGAGGTCAGGACTTTAGGTAGGCATCCTACGTACCCTGGTTTGAACAGTAATCACAGTTCTCATAGTTTAGGATGGGTTGGTTGTGTGGATGTTGTAATCATCACATATATTTAAGACCATGTGAGTCATGCTCAACGTGAGAAAACAGAGGGTGTAAGAGATTCAATAAACCACACATATTCTCTCCTGCTAATGGAATAGGTCAGGCCTACAGTGGAAGAAGATGAGTCGATAGTGGGCAAGGGTGAGGGGTGATGAAACATTCAATGTGGGATGACATTGGAGGTCATTTAGCTCAGCTCTCAGAATGTTAGGGACTTACCTCAGTAAGAGTTCCACAAAATGTGTTATGGAAAAGGTGAGGAATGTCACCTATCATCAAAAAGAAAAGCGAGCATGATTCCTTAAACAGATCACCATTCATTATTGAATGGAAAAGAAAGTGATCACCCTTAATTCCTAGAATGGGGAGGTTCACGTCAGTAGCCCAAGGTTGGACTCTAGGTTACCATGGGAATGTAGACTTACTTACATCCCAAGAGTCTGAACCACTATGAGGAAAGCCTTTGTGACTTTTCTTACCATGTGTATGTAGACTCATATGGGCACACCGATGCACCCGATGATATTATCATATGGGTCATGTGGCTTTGGAGGAAGCTTTGGCCTGATACCGGTGGACCGGTTCGTGAAGGATCTATGAAGGACTAGATGGTAATTGAGGGAAAAAATTGAATCCAGAGAGAAATACATAAAAATACAGACCATTTTGCATACTATTTTCTCATGTGGGATGGTGGGATCCCTGCATACCATAGTTCTATGAGGGTAAGGTTCATCCGTGTATCGAAGCAGTATGCGGGCTTGGGTATGGACCACCATATACCAAAGTGGTGTACATTAATGGATGCGGTCCACCATGCTATATTGGGTTTAATTTGCAAACTCATGTAGTATGTGGCACGAGGTTCGATACACATAGTGATGCACTATATAGAGTTCCACATTAAAGGAGGGTCCTAGAACCTATGGTACACGGGGAGTTCATCCGTGAGGAATTATGTGGTTCGTAATGAAACCAATGAGGTTTTTAGTTTAGCTATTATTATCCATTTTCACCATTTTATGGTTATTGGTAGGTTATACCTACATCAATGTGATTCATGGTTTTCACTTCATTGACGATTTGAAACCGAAGTTGGAATCTTATCTAAATAATTTCTTCCAACCTCTAGGGGATCTTCCTTGAGTTCTTCATCCTTCCTCCTTCCCTTCCTCCTATGATCCTTTTAAATAGAATGAAGAAAATCATATCTATGGGAATGAGGCACCATTTGTGGAAGCCCATGAAGACATATATCATCCTATGGAAGACTTAGTCAACTGGGGTTTGCAGAGGTTGTGGTTCATTGTTCATGGTTCACAAAACCCTGCTTGCATGCTTCGTCTGCAAATTGTTGAGTTCACGGGATAGTATGCAGATGGAATCCCCATGCTCAATTTCACATAAAACTTGGTTTATAAATTCCTAGGTTTTCCGTTCATCACCCCATGGCCAGCGCCTCACAGGTCCTTCTACAAACCAATGGTCTGCGGTTCATGGGTTCTGTGAACCTTTCCTGGTGATAGTACGTGGGTCACATTATAATCATGAAAATTTTTATTCCTTAAAGTTTTGAATTATGTTTTCAATTCAATTTTCATCTATTTTCCTTACTGGTCTTGTAGTATTTTTTGATTATTTCTAAAAAGTTCTTATTGGAGTATTTACTTCTCTTTGTGATGTTTTCAAAACCCTAAAAATTCCCCCCATCAGAATCGGGTCCGTTCAGAATGAAGAGGAAGCTATTCTGATGTAGAAGCGACCCTGAACTGAAGTGGTTTGTGGTATAATAGATAGGTCCAGTAAGAGTGGGCCACACCTATTTATTGAGGCCTATGTCATTTTTCATTTACCGTTTATTACAGATAAAAGTGCTCTTGACATTCCCTTGGCTTTTTCTACGTCCATGTACCTCCACCTTTGCAAAACCTGTATTAACGAACGACCTTGTACATGCAACAAACTGCACTCTTCCCAATTTCTTCTGCCTGAGAACAAAATTTTGGGTTTTTTAAACCTTGTTTTGGAATTTAAAACTAAATTTTGGACTTCCTCATAAGATAACGCTATGTGATTTACATGTTCCACACACCGAACGTAAATTGGAAAATTCAAATTTAAGACTTATTAAACTGAAGTTAAAAATATAAATCAGCGCACATTGAATATCAGCATGGTGAGGCCTCATTTCTTGGATTTTTCTTTTTGAGAACCCCTTAGTTTTCTGGCCAATTATCCATGGGCCAGCACCTCGCGGGCCCTCCGCATACTGAGGTTGTATGCGAGATATAGATTCCACATATCAATGTAGTATGTAGGATATGGGTCCCACATACCATCAATATGCGATAAATAGATTCCATGTACCATCTTCCAAAGTAGTATGAAGAGCCCCATGTAGACCCTCTTTTTAATTCATTTGAATTTTTTTTGTGTCCCTTATCCAACAACTTCCTCATAGGATGCCTTTTTTTGGCCTTTTGAATCTTTCTGTGCAGGCTGTAATGGATTTTCCAAAGACCATGAACAATTTTTCCTGGATGAGGGAAACCATGATTGAGGACACTGAGTACCATCTTCGGTCCTACATTTTCCCTGGAGATAGTTTATTAAAAGATCTTCATATTCTAGAGCATCTAGCTTACCCAATATTTATGTAGCTACCGCTATAAGACTTTGGTCTCTCTGATGACATCCATTTTCCTTTGGATGACCATAATACTCACTTAATTCTCTTAGAAGCACCTCAAGGGCATAATCGAGTCGATATTTACTCAATATAAGAAATAATAGCTACTACAAATCAAGATAATATGTTCATACTAGAGGTATTGGTGTCAAATCAGAGCAACTATAGTTGACGCAACACTTTGTTGTGGCTAATCGCCCAGGAGTACCCCTCCACTGTCAATCTTTCCTGAGAAAACCCAAATGATGGGTCGAGCACCAAATCGGGCCTATGAGCTGAGGGATGATTTTATGATGAATGGTCTTGGGAATTCTATTTACATTAGATCTATTTTGAATCCCCCAATTAGTTGGAAATAGTGAACTTGTATCAGGCAGCTTGGGTCTCCCAGTTCATAGTTTTCTCTCCAAGAGAAATCCATCATGAACTGCTGATCCGCTGGAGTCTAAGTACCAAAAATTTCCATTTATTGCATGAAGAGGTGGAGATTGGATTATGGGGTATCTACCAACTTGTAGGACTCCCTATTATTGGAAACATGTATGATGAATTTCTTCTGACAACCACTACTTGGGACAATACCAACCATGTGTCCCCATTCACAAGGAGATTACTGGTCATAGTAGAGGGAGTTCTTGGTCACCCTCTCAAGGATCACTCTCTTAAAACATTTTATGATTTATAGGGTCATTTTTTCAGGTGAACGGGCCTAGACCTAGATCCCTCAACAGTCAAAATCATCCTTCTTGTTAGTCTTAACCAATTCTATGGTCATATTACGCCACCCTCTAAGTAGGATGATATACTCCCTGGGGATATGAGATTTGAACAAAAGTTTCACTTGGTCTAATATTGGTAGTTTTATTTGGCATGTTTTTGAGTAGATGGATCTTACCATCCCATGATATATATATTGGGGTCAAAGTTTGTACTCTGCTGATGGAGGCTACGCTGGCAGAGGGTCAACCAATTAATCTGGCCCCTTATAATCTTTCCCGAATTTAGGAGCTATTTGGGAAGATTCAAGAAGTTAAACCCCCACATCATCTCAGCGGAACGTTCAATTTTTTATGGGTGGATAGAAGAAAATTTACCATGCTATTACTAATAACATACTACAAGGGTTAGACATTCTGAATTTTTCCCCGCACTCCTTAATGTTTTCACAGTTCATCCTATGACTTTATGCGCTAGAGATGTGGTCGGGCTACTGAATGATTCTTCTCGCTTTTATTTTGCATCATACCCAACCCTTTAGGGTTCAATAAGAGGTAATGGAGGTGCCACCATTTCCAGACAATTTGTGTGCCTTCAACATACTGCGCTTCATCCGTCCGTTTAGATAAGGGTAGAATCCCATACTGAAATTATTCCCCAGTTATGGATTATAATGATGCGAGAAGGTGCCACCATGGAGGTTAACATCCATAATATGACGAGATCCACTTTTCTATTACTAGAATATGCCCAAATGTGGGTGGACTATTTCCCCGATGGGGTGCTAGGAAGGCCAATTCGATGGGTCCAAAGTCCTTTTACCATCCTTCACCACACCTATACCTTGACAACCATGCCATCTATACATATTCCTATGTTGGAAACGATGGATACTCCATCTATTCCTGTCCCTGTGGCGAGAAGATGCTCGATCCACTGTCATATGTATCTGAAAGAGGGTTCATCTATGCAGTCTATCTCAGTAGGCAGTGATTAAGAATTATCCCTTCCCATGGATACTGTTCACAACCCTAATGAGGATGGCCCCAGTAGAGTGTCACTGTATATCCTATAAGTTATGGGAAGCCCCCTGTGTCTAGCTCCAGGGGTCGAACCATCCTAGGGGAGGGAGAGCCCTCCTGCTTGGGTAACCTATCTTAGGTTTTTTCCCACTACCATAATGAAGCTTTATGCATATATACCCATTGCAGCAAGAGAAGTCCAAGGCCATGGTGCCACGAAGATGCCTCAGGCGGTGAAAAAACATGCATGGCTTCTGTTATGCCCCCTTTTTTATAGAAACACCTCCCACTAGAATTACTGATGAAACATATAACTTCCAGTTATTATTTACCTAATTGGGATTGGGTTGCTTTGATTAATAGCCTATACACATTCTTATATACTATATTTTCATAGCCTGGGAAAACCTTACCTCTTATGAGGAAAAACCTTCCAGATTCAATTCTTCCAATCATCATGCAACGACCTTCCAAGATTTTTTGGAGGAACTCGATCACCTGATGGCCGGGGAGGTGAAGGCTCATGATTTGATGATTTCCCAAATAGAGAAGTTACAAGAAATCCAGCTTGTGTGGTGAGGTTGAAGGTTCTACTGGACTCCTCATGTTTCAATTATAAAGCTATTTAGAAGAAAGGGTGGGACCTTAAAGACGTCATGGAACACATGTGCCCAATGGTCAAAGATAAGATGGAATAGAGATATACATTAGATCCAACACTTAATGGCTCGCGGCAGTCACTTTCCATTTTTCTGGAAAGGGAGAGCTGAGCCACATTCTAATTTTCCCAAACCGTGATGTACTCACTTTGTTTTGATACTATGAAGAGACCCTGAATTGAGGATGTTCCTCCATTTTTTACTGAACAAAATGGAACTAATCTTTCTTCCAATAATTATTTTCCTTTTCCCTATATTTTCAATTAATCACAATTAACCACATAAACATTATATCAATCAGGTTTTAATCTTATACTATGATTTGAAACCAATAAATAGAAATAATTGAATCATGCTCTAATTTTTTCCAAATTCATGGGACTCAGGGAGCATAGTTCAACTATTACAATGGTTTTATGGAAAACCGCATGAACTTTTGTGTCTTTTCAATTATTACCTAATTTTTTTCTAAGCTTGTTTGTTACAGGCTTATTGAATATAACTTGGCTTTTTCTTAGGCTTCCCTTTGTAGGATTTCAACCTAATAATCTTTATTCCTCTTTTGAGTTTTTGATATCTCAAAATTTATTTTCCTAAATCATACATAGTATAGGTTTAATGAGATATTACTTTACTTCTATACATGGGTTCCCTTTGCATGTTTTCACTCTGGAGAGTATTACATGTTTTTAACTAGTATTTTATAGTCTTTCCAATCAGGATTATTAATAATGTTTTAGGTTGAATAGGTTTGGAAAAAAATTATAGGGAAGGGGCCACGATTTGGGATTCATTAGCTGGGAATGTCCTAATAATATCAGTCATGAATGAGGAATTTTTCTTGACCTAGAATTTGTCAGTTTGGGATGTATATGAGGATTCTGAGCCATTTTAGGCATACATTGGTAGGAGAGGACTCTCCTGGGGATAAATTTTCCTTTGGATGATGGCTGTTTTGTAGGCCACATATGCATAACCACCAGGGCATGATGTTCATAGTCAATTAAAGTTGTTTGCAGGACACTGGCCTTCCATTTCCAATGTCCTAAGAGATTTATAACACTTTATATTTGTTTTGAGGTTGGGGACCATAATGGGTGGCCTATATGGGGGATGATGTATGAAATTAGTAGGGGAATTGGTATCATATTTTAATGGGAAATCACCCCCACATGAATTTTATTTGCGTAAGGGAGTGCTAGAAAATGATACAGTTTAACGTCTTCCACTAAGACACTTGAAACCTTTTATGGGATGTCATTTTTTTCGAACTATGGGAGAGTATGTGATTCACCAGTTCAATTAGAAATTATTTTTATCTCTATTCATTTGAAAGAGGAAAATTATGTAAATCATAATCTAGAGGATTTCTGAATCTAGAGAGTGAGATAGGATATAAATGTCATGCAGGCGTACGAAAACTGGAATGGACTCTCCTGAGGATGAATTTACCTTTGGTTGATGGCTGTTTTGTAGGCGACATATGCATATCCACAAAGGCATGATGTTGATAGTAAAACAAATGTGTTTTCAGTGCACTAACCTTCCATCTCTAATGAACATGAATGATTATGAATATTGGGACCTTTCTAGACACGACGTGGGGATTATGAAAGGAGGTGTACCAAAATATAAAAGGGGGAATTTCATTGGATGAAATTTACAGGGAAAACCAGAAATAAGTGGGGAATTTTTTTTTTCATACACGTATCAACATAACACATATGGATGGGGTATCTTTATTTAATATAAGCATGGAGATACAGAGGTGAATCAGGCCAGGATGTTCTGATATATCCAGGACGTGGGTAGGAAAGAGAATGTAAACCATGTCTTTGAGGGTTATTGAATCAGGAGGGATGTCATGAGGCTTGGGATTTGTTAGGCATACTAAGGCAGGAGAGGACTCTCATGAAGAATAATTTTACTTTGGTTGATGATTTTTTAGGCGATATATGGTGATCTATCAGGGCATGATGTGCAAAGTCAAACAAAGGTGTCCTCAGGACACTGACCTTCCAACTCTAATAACCATGCAGGATTATAGAGATTCAAGGTTACTCAGAGCATAGAGCTTAATGTATGGCCAGAGTGTATCTGGATACATTATAAAGGTTTGGGTTGTGAATCACTCATGGGATCAGGTAATCCCCTACATAGATCGGACTCATATTAAGAGTGATGGATTCATCTCATCTTTGGAGTACCCTATAGTTTAACATTGTAAGGATAGGTAATATTGTTCCTTATAGGAAAGGGAACCACAATATTCCTTTTAGGTCTGTGCTACTAGGACCAAACTCCAGGACTAAGATTCCATGATTTCATGGTGGATCTCATACTACAGTCCCTAAGCTCACGTGGGATATGATCGGTGTGAGAAACAATGGATTAAATGGATTTCAGGTCACCAGTTAAGAATGGACTAACCAATGGTAGGGAGAATTCTATGCTTAGACCAATGCTATGCAGTTTAACGTCATGCAGAAAGGATGAATTCCACACAATTTATCATCACGTGGGGTTAATGTAGGGTAATCTCGACATGAAAGATGAGAAATACAATTTTTCTTAAGAACCCTTGTAGATAAGACTTTTCCAGGTATTCTCTACTTTGAATTAATTTGTTCGTAGAAAATGGGACATTCCAAAACATTATAATGTTGAGTCCAAATCATAGAATTTGGTTTCACCACACATATTACTAGAGGGAAACCATGTTACACATGATTCCTAATGAACATTTCTTACAGAGTTTTTTCCCAAATGTGGGAAGGGAAGGAATTTTGTTTGAGGAGGCCGAGATAAGATGTAACAACCCGAACTTTTTAAAAATATTTATTTCCTAAATTTTTGTGTTATTTTATTTTATACTCAACAAAACTATATCCTTTAATTAATTAAGTTAGTATAATTAAATGACACTGTTGGGTTTCGACACTTTTATGTCCGTTGGACAATATGACGGTTGGAAACTAAATTATTAACATTATAATTATTGTTTATAAATACAAGTGATATTGGTTTATTAATACATAAAGATGATTACATGGCCTCATCCAGTAGACTCGGGCCATATGAAGCCCATCTGTCATAGCTTGGGAAGGAGGTAGCATCACATGGCTTTGCTCTGGACCAAGCCCAAGCCAAACATCAACATGTGAATCTTGAATAGAATCACTTAAGGGAGAAGTTCAAGCTGATAGAAATCACCACTTAGGAAATGTTGTCTGAGCCACCCCAAGATTCTATCACCATAGCACACATTACACTTAGGTCCTATGCAGGTGTTATAAGGGGCTATGTAACGAATCCTTAGTTACTTTCTGTAATCCTTTTGTATAAATAAAATTTTTACTTCTTATTATGGTAAAATCTGTGAATTTAAAATGACCGGATAAATATAGGATTAATTTATAGAAGTTCCATATTATTGATCAATTTTGGAAAAAGGGGTATTTTAAAATATTTTTGTATTCTTTAAATAACTAATAATGTGAATTGATTTTCAAAAAATGGTCTTCTACAGTTGTGTTCAATAAGAAATTTAGAGTCTAATAAGATCAACTTAATTTTTAGTGAATAGTAATGTATGTATAGTAACATACCCATATGAATAGTGAGGAATAGTAAATTGACCAAAAAAATAGAAAATTCACCCATGAATCTATAAATACGTTTTAGACATCTTAAAAGTCAAAAACGATCATAGTTTATGTTTTAGAATTTTTGTTTGTCATAAATATTTTATTTAAAATTTTATAGTTAATTTAATAATATAAAATGAAAATTTATATTCATAAAATTTAATCATAAATTTTTACTTTATTTTTTTATGGTCATACGATAATTTAATGGGACCTTGATTACTTTCTTAAGGTGTTACAAAATGAGTTATAGCTTTAAAGTTGTATTTTTGGAATAAATAAATATTTTATTTAAAAATTAAATTAAAAATATTTATAAAAATATTTTCATAAAATGGAGTTCATTTTTGAATTCAGAGCATCGACATTAGGTTAGGGTGATGTTTTGGGATTTTTCTGAAATAGTTGAAATTTCGGTGAATAGTAAAAATACATTGTTGAGTTTCGAGAGTTTAATGACATCATTAATGATATAATAAGGATGTAATCATTCTATTCGACTTATTAATAGTATTATATCCTATGAGTCATCCCAATTGACCAATACCATTAGAAAACACCATGGGCAAGCCCATGGTTTATCCCATACCACTGATGAGGTGTCCCTTAGAAATTAATAATTTATTCCCTCACTTTTCCTATAAATACCAATCCATTACCTCATTCATTTCATTCCAAAATCCTCATAAATGGAGTCCAAGTAGTTTTAACTCCCATTTAGTCCTTCCAAGGTGCCCTCAAGCCTCCCTTGATCGCGACGTTCAATCTTTCGAAGTTCCTCTTCAAGGTAAATGATCCTTTCACCCTCCCCTTTTAAGTCCTGACTCCCTTTATGTTATGTCTTATAGTTACATTTCATTATGTGGGGGATTGTTACACTCTATCATTACTACTGTCCATTTCATGTCCAAATTATTAGATACCCTTTCCACTCTCATCAAATTATTTTCCGAATCTTTAAGTGACACCGTTAAGCTGCCGAATTTTCGTAAAAGAAATCGCTTCATCTCTTTTCCTCCGAGTTTCATTTTCATCTGGTATTTCCTTAAAATATCCATACCATAATCTTATTTCTTTTTATTCTATACCCATAATTTATTATGAATTATTTACTAGTGGTTTACCCTTGTTCCTTCTCTTTTTAATGTTTTCTAAAATGATGTTATGTATCTGTTATGTTGCAGAATTTTCGTCTCAAAATCTCTCTATTTTTCTCAAGAAATTATCTTATATTATTTATGTGGATACCCAAAGCTATTTCAATTCTATGGGTATTCATCAAGAAATAATATTGATATATTTTATTCTGGAACTGACATACATATAACCCTCACTCCTTTTCATTGGGTTATAAATGACATAATGATCTTATTTTTAATCACTTTTAAAACGTCACGATTTAGAAGTGAAACCCATTAATTTTACTCTCTATGGGTCATTTATGAAATGTATGATTATGATCTAAGTGGATCACATGAAAATTAAGACATATTGAGTGTGCACCCTGATAGTGCTCCAATGCATTGGGTAAATAATTAATCTCTAGAGATGACAAGTTTCACGATACCTTGTTGAATAAACTTGGAAATTTTTATGAGACCTTGGGGATGAACCTTGGTGATATGTTCATGAATGTCTAAATTAAATGTTGTAGCCGCATATTCATGTTATAGTTCATGTTCTTTTCAATATGAAATTCTTCTACATCCATTTCTCATGTCGTTATGTTTTTATCATGTTCTTTGATTTCACAAGTAAAATGATTCCCTTGTTTTCCTTACTGGGCCTTATGCTCACCCTTTCCTTTGATGTATATCTCCATGTTATGAGAAGCAGTAATTGTACTTAGGATGAACCTTTGATGAATCCCTAAAAGTGTATTAGAAGAATTATTTATGTTTTTTTCATGTATTATGTTCCTAATTTCCAAGATACTATATTTTAAAGATCCTCTGTAAGTAAAATGTAAAGAAAAGTTATGTAATAAAAGGCGGGATTCCATTGTTAGTATAAAAGGATAGTTTAGTTATTTATGTAAATTAGGATAGGAAAAATTTCAGAAGAATCCAATAGAAAAGTTTAAATATAGGAAAAATTCCTAGTATTTGGGTGAGTATTGAGTAAGTGGTTTATCATGAAAATACATCCCTGTCTGGATACGAGCATGTAGAGGCGGCTCTGGCACAAAGGTACCTAGGAGTGAAAACTCCGACAAGGAGTTTCGGGCTTGACCTGAGGTATCTTGGAACATGAAAACAGGCCTTGATTCACTCTTTGTTATGACACTCCCAGGGGATTTGTTTGGTTAATCATAAGCTTTTTATGAATCATTATAAAGTATTTATAGAGAAATGTAACTGTTTAAGGAAGTTTTAAGACATAAAATCATTTATAGTTAAAAGATTAATAAATGAAATAAGTATCTCACTAAGGTTTTATTCATTTAAAAAATGGTGGGAAATAAAAGCAACTGTGCAAAGGGTGATCGCAATGGACCATGTGCTGACAACCCTCTGATGGAAGCCAGAATGGAAACTTTCATGAAAATGGTGAACCAACTGAATCAATATGGGAAATAACATGAATCAAGCTGAGAGACCAATCTCACCATGAAGGAAAAATCTTTCTGTTGAATCCTTTATGCGTCAACGACCGCCAACCTTTAGTGGATCGATAGAACCATTGATTACTGAGTAGTGGATCAGCTCTATCGAGAAGATCTTTTTTTTCTCCACTGTTCAGAGCAAGAGAAGGTCACCCTGGATATCTATTGCTTAGAAAGAGAAGATGATCAATGGTGGGAGCTGATTAAAAACATGAGGAAAAGAGTGGAGGTTGAAGCTATAGAGTCGGAAGAGTTCAGAGGGATCTTATTCAGTATGTATTTCCCTCATTCCATGAGAACAGGAATGGAGAAGGAGTTTCTCGAGCTGAAGCAGAAGCAAAATGAATCTGTGGGAAGCTACAAAATGAACATCACAAGGCTTTCATGTTACACATCTAGCTTTTTCATGGATCCAAATGGTAAGTTTTATAGATTCTTCAGTGGACTGAGACCTCATTTATGGAAGAATCTATCCAAACAAGACTATGATATCTACGAGGAGATCGTTTGGAATGCGATGAAAGTCAAGATAGAGTTTGGTGAGATGAAGTGGTCTCATAAATAAAATGAAAAGAAGAGATCGATGAAGCCTAGTTTAGGGAGGAACATTGATCAAGGAATAGGAGGCATGAAAGTGAAACGTCCCACGTGTAATAAATATGGGAAGAAGAATTCGGGGAACTACCTGCTCAGGAGTAAGAAATTCTACAAGTGTGGAAGAGATGTCCTTCTGGAGAAAAATTTCCATATTGAGGAGAAAACTCAACTTCAAAACACTAACAACAAGGGGAAGATGGTGTAGGATCTACCTGATGTATAGTGCTTTAAGTGTAGACAACTTGGGAACTTTTCCAATCGCTATCCAAATATGAGGGTAGTAGAGGGGAACCACCATTAGCCTCAGCAAAGGCCAAGGTAAAACGGTCATTCTTTTGCTATCATGATAGCTAAAGTTAAAGCTCCGAATGATGTGGTAACAAGTACTCTTGTTGTTATATCAAATCTATCAAGTACTTTGTTTGATACTGGTTATACACATTCCTTTATTTCCTCCATGTTTTCAATGAATTTAGAGTCAACCCCCGACTTTCTAAAAGTAGAGTTATCAGTCAAGACTCCTGGTGGGATTATCTAATCATCATCAGTATTTATAAACTCTAGTATTTTCTTTAGTGAGCACAATCTTATCGTAAATCTAGTATTCATTCCCATGCTGTAATTTGACATTACACTAGGGTTGGACTGGCTCTGAAAGTATAATGCTAAGATCAAATGCAGAAGCATGGAAATGTGAGCAGTCTTGAATGGAGAACCTATAGTTATCTTCCAAGGAGAGATATCTCGACCTAATATTTGTCTATAAGAACATCCTATATCCATTTTTATGGAGATGATCAGCGAAGAATAAGAAGGAAATGAGAGTTTTTTGATAGAAAATGTCCCCATTGTCCTGGAATACGTTGATATATTTCCTGAGGATTTTCCTAGACCTCCCCTAGAAAGAGAGGTAGAGTTCTCTATTGAACTCGTAACTGGATCTCATCCAATATCAAAGACCCCATATAGGATGGAAAATGTGGATCTGGAAGAATTAATGAAACAAATCCAAGATATTTTTAATATGGGGTTTATCCGACCGAGTGTGTCTCCTTGGGGAGCACCTGTTCTCTTTGTGAAGAAGAAGGATGGATCAATGCAGGTATGGATTGATTATAGAGAACTGAATGGGATCACAGTAAAGATACCCTCTTCCAAGAATTGATGAATGATTTGACCAACTTCGTGGGACTCAATTCTTCTCTAAGATTGACCTTCTATCTTGTTATCATTAATTGAGGGTGAAGAAAGAAGATATTCCAAAACCTGCCTTCCAATCAAGATATGAGAATTATGAGTTTGTTGTTATGCCATTTGTAATGAATAGTGAACTTTCTATTTTTATGGATTTGATGAATAGAGTCTTTAAGGAATACCTTGATAACTTTTTGGTAGTTTTTATTGATGATATTATGATATATTCCAAAATTTGAGAGGAGCATGAGGATCATCTAAGGGTTATTTTGAAAACTCTATGGAAGGAGAGGCTTTTTGGGAAGTTCATAAAATGTGAATTCTTGTTACAACAAGTTTCTTTCTTGAGGAACATTGTTACCAATGAAGGAATCACATTTGACCCTACAAAGACAGAAGTTGCAGAGGAGTGGCCTCATCCTACAACAATAACTGAGATTCATAGTTTCCTTGGACTAGCGAGATATTATAGGAGGTTTGTGAAAAACTTTTCATGACTTTATAATTTATTAACCAAGTTAACTCAAAAAGGGGTCAAGTTCATCTAGAAAAAGGAGTGTGAGGAAAGTTTCTAAGAGCTAAAGAAGAGATTGGTTACTGCACCCGTGTTAACTCTTCCCTTAAGTGAAAAACATTCGTTATTTTTAGAGATGAATCTCTGAAAGGGATTGGGTGCATCCTCTTGAAAAATGACAAATTAATTGATTATGCATCTTGACAGCTGAAGAATCATGAGCAGAACTATCGTACAGATGATCTGGAGCTAGCTGCGGTTGTTTTTTCTCTGAAGATATGGAGGCACTATATTTATGGGTAGAAATGTGATATATACACAAACCATCAAATTTTTAAGTATATTTTCACACTAAAGGAATTGAACATGAGAAAAAGGAGATGGTTTGAACTTCTTAAAGAATATGACTGTTCAATTCATTATCATCCCGGAAGAGAAAACAAAGTCGCTGATGATTTAAGTAGAAAAGCCCCAGTTGTTCTTTCCATATTTAGGATTCAAAAAGATCCTTCGATCAATGACCTAGTAAAACTGGACATGTGAATTATAAGGGAAGGGACATCATCAACCCTAACCAAAATTATTTCTCAACCATCATTACTAGAAAAGATCATGAAAGCTCAGAAAGAAGATCCATTGTTATAGAAGAAGTTTGAGGCTGTAAAGGATGAAATGTTTCCCGAGTTCAATAATGGTCAAGAAGGTGTATTGAAATTTCATACAAGACTACGTGTTCCATCTATTTCAGAAATAAAGAATGAGCTGATGGATGAATCTCATAGCTCTACTTTCTCTATACATACAGGGAGCAAAAAAATGTATAGGGACCTTCATGATCATTATTAGTGGGATAATATGAAAATAGAGATTGATTACTACACTTCAAGATGCATGGTATGCCATCAAGTGAAGGCAGAGCGACAACTACTTAAAGGGGTATTAAAACCACTACCCATACCAGCATGGAAGTGGGACAATATCACTATGGACTTCGTCACTGGTCTCCCAAGAACTTCCAAAGGAAACAATTCGATATGGGTTACTGTGGACCATCTCAACAAGGCTTCCTATTTTATCTCCATTCGAGAATATTTCTCTCTTGATCAACTTGCCAGGATTTATGTGAAGGAAGTGGTAAGGCTGCATGGAGTTCCACTTTCTATCGTATCTGATCGTGATCCAAAGTTCACATCAAAATTATGGAGAAGTTTTCAATATGTTCTAAGCACCAAATTGAATTTGAGTACATCCTATCACACCCAAACTGATGTCCAATCTGAAAGAACTATTCAAACACTTAAGTATATGCTGAGAACATGCTCAATGGAATTTAAAGGTGGATGAGATCAAAATCTCCCTTTAGTTGAGTTCTCTTACAACAACAACTTCCACTCGAGCACTCAAATGGAAATCTATGAAGCTCTATATGTGAAGCGATGTAGAACTCCTACTTATTGGGATGAAGCTGGTGAGAGAAATTTTCTTGGGCCTAATCTTGTGCAAGAGATGACAGAAAAAGTCCATGCCATCTAGCAACACATTAAGGCTGCATAGAGTCGGCAGAAGATCTATGCCAACAATTGTCAAAGGGACTTAGAGTTTTTTGTTGGTGACAAAGTAATTATTTGAATATTACCTTGGAAGAGAGTCATGAGGTTTGGGAAGAAAGGGAAGCTCGACCCTAGGTACATTGGCCCCTATGATATCCTTGATCGCATGGGAGCAGTGGCATATCGGATTGCCCTTCCTCCAAGTCTAGAACACGCTCATGATGTATTCCATGTATCCATCTTGAAGAAGTACATACCTGACCCTTCACATGTACTAAATCCATAGGTGGTACAATTGGAACATGACCTCTCTTATGAGGATCAGCCAGGGGAGATTGAATCGTAGAGACAGGGTTCTACACAACAAGACTACTCACCTTGTTAAGGGGTTGTGGAGGAACCACAAATGTGAGGAAGCCACGTGAGAACCAGAGGATTCAATGAGGCAGAAGTACCCACACCTTTTCTCTTCGTACGGTACGAGTTTAAATTTCATGGAAAACATTTCTTATGTGGGGAAGAATGTAACGACCTAATTTTTTTAATAATATTTATTTTCTAAATTTGTGTGATATTTTATTTTATAGTCAACAAAACTATATCCTTTAATTAATGAAGTGATTATAATTAAATGAGACTGTTGTGTTTCGATTGTTATATGGCCATTGGTCAATATGACCATTGGAAAATAAATTGTCAATGTTAAAATTATTGTTTATAAATACAAGTGATCTTGGTTAATCAATACAGAAAGAGGAGTCCATGGTCTCATCCAGTAGACTCGGGCCATATGAAGCCCATCTGTCAGAGCTTGGGAAGGAGGTATCATCACTGGGCATTTCTCTTGACCAAGACCAAGCCAAACTTCAACATGTGAAACTTGAATGGAATGAATTATGGGAGAAGTTCAAGATGATAGAAATTACCACTCAGGCAATGTTGTCTAATCCACCCCAAGATTCAATCACCATAGCACACGTTACACTTAGGTCCTATGTAGGTGTTATAACAGGCTATGTAACAATGCCTTAGTTACTTTCTATAATACTTTTGTATAAATAAAATTTTTACTTCTTATTATGGTGAAAGTTTTGTATTTAAAATGTGAAAAAAATATAGGATGAATTTATAGAAGTTCCATATTATTGATGAATTTTGGAAAAACGGTTATTTTAAAATATTTTTGTGTTTTTTAAATAATTAATAATGTGAATTGATTTTTTAAAAATGGTGTTCTATAGTTGTGTTCTATAGAAAATTTAGAGTCTAATAAGATCAACTTAATTTTTAGTGAATAGTTATGTATGAATAGTAACATACCCGTATGAATAGTAATGAATAATAATGAAAAGTAAATTGACCGTAAAAATAGAAACATCACCCACGATTGTATAAATATATTTGAGACATCTTAAAAGTGAATAAATGATCATAGATTATGTTTTGGTATTTTTTTATGTCATAAATATTTTATTTAAAATTTTATAATTAATTTAATAATTTAAAATAAAAATTTATTTTCATAAAATTTAATCATAAATTGTTACTTTATTTTCTTATGGTTATACTATAATTTTATGAGACCTTGATTACTTTCGTAAGGTGTTACAAGATGAGTTATAGTTTTAAAGTTGATTTTTTGGAATAAATAATGATTTTATTTAAAAAATATATTAAAAATATTTAGAAAATTATTTTCATAAAATGGATTTCATTATTTAATTCAGAGCATCCATATTAGGTTAGGGTGAATTTGTGGGATTTTTCTAAAATAAATGAATTTTCAGTGAATAGTAAAAATACAGTTTTGAGTTTAGGGTGTTTAATGAAATCATTAATGATGTAATAATGATGTAATAATTCTGGTCGACTTAGGAATAGTAATATATACTATTAGGTGTCCCAAGTTTTCAATACCATGGGAAAATACCATGGGAAAGCCCATGGTTTAACCAATACCACCAATGAGGTGTCCCTTGGAAATTACTAATTTATTCCCTCACTTTTCCTACAAATACCAATCCATTCCTTCATTAATTTCTTTCCAAAATACTCCTCAACAAATTTATTTCCTTTTTACCTCACAAGGAGTCCTCCCAGGGTTCCCTCAAGCCTCCCAAGATCCCGACCTTCAGGCTTTCGAAGTTACTCTTCTAGGTAAGGGATCCTTTCACCCTCCTCTTTTAAGTCATGGCTTCTTTTATGTTTTGTCTTTCAGTTTAATTTTATTATGTGGGTTATTGTTATTCAATATCTTTACTACTTTCCATTTCATGTCCAAATTATGATATACCCTTTTTTCTCTCATCAAATGATTTTCGGAACCATTTAAGTGACACTGTTAGGCTGCCGAATTATCGTAAAAGAAATCACATGTTCTCTTTTCCTTCGAGTTTCAATTTAATATAGTATTTCCTTCAAATATCCATACCATGATCTTATTTTTTTATTATTTAACCATAATATATTATGAATTATTATTTATTGGTTTACCCTTGTTGTCTCTCTTTTTAATGTTTTCTAAAATGATGTTATGTAGCTGTTATGCTGCAAAATTTTCATCTCAAAATTTCTCTGTTTTTCTCAAGAAATTCTCTAGTATTATTTATGTGGATATCCAAACCTATTTCATTTCATGGGTATTCATCAAGACATAATATTGATATATTTGATTCTGTAATTTACATAAATTTAACCATCACTCCCTTTTTATGGGTTATAAATGACAAAATGATCTTATTTTTAAGCACTTTCAAAACGTCACGATTTAGAAGTGAAACCCATTAATTTTACTCTATATGGGTTATTTATGAAATTTATGATTATGATCTAATTGGATCACATGAAAATGAAGACATATTGAGGGTGTTCCCTGATAGCGCTCTAATGCATTTGGTAAATAATTAATCTATAGAGATGACAAGTTTCACGATATCCTGGTGAATAACCACAGTAAATTTTATGACACCTTGGGGATGAACCTTGGGGATATGTTCATGAATGTATAAATGAAATATTGTATCCAAATATTCATGTTATGGTTCAATTTCTTTTCATTATTAAATGTCTCTACATCCATTGGTCATGTCTTTATGTTTTTATCAATTTCATTGATTTCACAAGTAAACTGATTCCCTTATTTTCCTTACAGGGCCTTCTGCTCACCATTTCCTTTGATGTATGTCTCTAGGTTATTATAAGTAGTAATTTTACTTAGGGTGAACCTGTGATCAAGCCTTACAAGTTTTTTAGAAGAATGTTTTTTTTATTTTTTATGTATTATGTTATTGATTTCCAAGATTCTAGACTTTAAAGATCCTATGTATGTAAACTGTAAAGAAAAGTTATGTAATAAAAAGGTAGGATTCCATAGAAGATAAGGATAAAATCATTTTCATTGAGTGGTGTAGTTTAATGTTGTGCAGCTAGTACAATTTTTGCCTTGTAGTTTAGCGTTGTGTAGTAAGGACGTCAGCAACACCTTTTACCGTTGTGTTGTGGAGACAAATTGTCACAAAGACCGTAAATAGATTTAAGTCAAACCATAAATATATTACAGTCAATTGTAGTCAGGATATTCTGGAATTCATTAGATATGAACGATGATTGAAGGTGTAAACTATAGTCCTGGGGGGTTGGATCAGGAGGAATTACACGGGGCTTGAAATCCATTGGGTGTACGAAAATAGGAAAGAGCTCTACTGGGGACAAATTTTCTTTTGATTGACGGTCATTTTGTAAGAAACTTATGTAGAGCCACTGGGGAATGATATCAATAGTCAAACAAAGGTGTATGTTGGACACAATCTTTTTATACCCGATGGCCATGAATTTTTATAGAGATCCAAGCTTTCCTGGAGTATGGAGTTTGAAAAATGGGAAAGATGTGCCTGAGAACATAAGAAATATCTATACCAGGATTAGAAGTGAACTAATGAATCCTCTACATAGCTATGACTCATATATAGAAGAAACATTATTCTTTGACTCCTTCTAAGTGTTATAATTTAGACTTGGCATTTCTGTCATCTCTTTGAATTTATTTTTCAGGAAATTGGGGGCATGTTTGGGAGCTCGTAATGATGAGAATCGGGCCGCACATGACTCTTGAGGAACCATGAAGTTTAATGTCTTGTGGTTAGGACCTTTCATGGATTCCCAGGTGCAAGTTTTACCTAAACATAAGGGAAGGGGATTTTTGGGGTGGCTGGACTGCGATAGAGGATCCAAGTGTCACTAAGTTTCATGCAAGGAAAAGAATCAAGCCATAGGTAGTTTTAAATTTTCCATATAGAGGTATGGACAACTGTTTCCCTCGGAATCCAGGGATGACCGCCTTGATGGGAGGTTCAAACATTCCGATCGGTTTCTAATGGGTTTGTTCGTTGAAATGGAGACATCCAATGATTCCACATCCATTCGGACCTACTTTCCAAAGGTAGGTGCTCATTAGTTTGTGGACTGATGAGGCTTAGGAATTTTCATTGGTCGAGAGGATAGGAGGTCGGACTCATCACACCTTTTTGAGGGGAATTATTGTCTACTCTGGGACTCTCTTTATAGATTTAAGTTATGTTCGTGAATCCTTATTACATTACCAAGTATAAAATGAGATTTCCTTCAGATCTGACAATCAATGATAAATATGTAGGAAATTTAGAGAATATTTTGTATGTATTCGAGGTTCTTCATCGATAGAGAATCATCTGTACATATTCGAGATTCTTGGTCAATGGTACCCTTGGACACATTTATATAGAAGTCTCTTGGTCATTATGATGACCATGGTGGTTTTAAAGCCACTCAGTGTGGCACTTGAAGTTTATTGTCATTCAGAAGGACATGGATTATTTTAGAGTTGGGATCGAACCCGTAGACGAGCTACCTACGTATCCTTTGTTTAGAAAAAAGGAATAAGAACCCATGTAGTTCGAGTAAGGGAGTATGATGTTTATGATTGATGGCTCAAAGAAGGTCTTCACAATTACTTTTACACTGTACGCTCACCAGAGTCATGCTCGGTGTGAGAAACAAGAGGTATTGGTAAAAATTAGACAACTGTGCCATGAAAGATGCAATCATACGAAATAATGTGGGGATTATGTATGTATGACTACCCAGATAAATGAAGGTTGGGATTTACTTTAGGGAAGAAATCATGGAATAGGGTCCATAAAGGTATATGTGCTTCATGGAGATTTTGAATACTCTAACTTGGGGCTTACTCCTGAAAAGGGGGCCCAAATTAGGAGAAGACTTATGATTGGGTTTTACTCCTAAAAGGAATCCCAGATCAAAGGAAAATTAGGGCTGGTTAAGAGAAATTAAGACTGGGGCTTATTCCTGAAAAGGAGGCCCAGGTTAAGAGATTTGAAAAATTAAGGGACTTGGGGTTTACTCTTGAAGAGGATGCCCATATTTGAGACTGGGGCTTACTCTTGAAAAGGAGGCCCAAGTTAAGGGAATTAAGGTTTGGGGGTTACTCCTGAGGAGGATTCCCAAATTAGGGGACTGGGGCTTACTCCTAAGGAGGATGCCCAGATTTGGGAACTTTAAGAATTGGGGCTTACTCCTAAAGAGGATTCCCAAGTTAAGAATTATGACTAGGACTTACTCCTGAAAAGGAGGATGCCCAAATTAGAGGACTTGGGGCTTACTCCTAAAGAGGATTCCCAAATTAGAGGACTTATGACTGGGGATTATTCCTGAAAAGGAGACCCAGGTTAAGGATTATCTCATCTTAAAGGATGAGGTTTAATTAATGAAATCTCAATCTTTAGTGATATAAAGATGTGTAAATCACTAGGTATTGAGAGATATTCCACAGAATTCCTTTTAGATAAGGAATTCAAATCAAGAAATCATGCCATAAATGGCTTTGAAGAGTGTCTTGAAGATTGAATCTTGAATAGGAAAGGTGAAATGGCTTAAGAGGGGTGAAATGGGCAAGAAGGGCACCCAAAAAGGCAGGGGCACGCAAGTCCTGGCAGGCGCGCAAGTACTGCGTGGGCGCGCAAGTCCTGGTCACGCAGGTATACCTGCACGGAAAATGGTCTACTTGCGCAACGGTTAACCATCAGTGTAATATTTGAGAGACTCTTGATTAAATCCTTTAGAATCCTCTTGAGGTTCTTCGAGAAAAGGGGCGCGCAAGTTCTATTGAAGGATTAAGGCGGCGCGCAAGTGTGGCCTTTTCCCTTAAGGGATGGCCACTCAGGCGCGCAAGTGTTGATGAGTTTCAACACTTAGGCCTTCTTCCCCCTCTTTAGATCTTCCATTCTAGGTAATAAATTACCTTAGAAGTGTTTAGGAAGCTTTGAGAAGAGACTAGGGCGCCGAGAGATGAAATTTGAGTTTTTGGAAAAAAATCCTCCTCGAAATGGGGGGCCCACAGGGTCTATTTATAGGCAGGAGAAGACCCTAGGCGGTTACCACTTAGGTCGCACAAGTCACTTGCACGACCACTAGGCGTCGCACAAGTGGACTTGCACGATAGTGATAGAACTTGCGCGGCACATGTGCTTTTGATCACTTGTTCATGCCTTTGTCGATTTTTGATATTTTCTTTAAAGGATGGATCAATTTGTGCTAATTTATTTCCCTTTACATTCCTTTGGACTCTGTGAAGAAAAAGGAGCATCAACAAAAGTCCCCCCTCAGAGTTGGATCCAAAAGAAATGAGGATGTGACTCTGAGGAAAAAGAAGAAAACAAATGGAAAGGCGACACACAAGTTCTGATGGCACAGAGGGCGGCGCGCAGGGCTTGGCAAGCATAGTTTGATTTTTACTAGGATTAATGTAAATAACCCTACAAACATGAACCTTTTAGTTGCTCAATATTACCTAAATCATACAAAATGTATATTTAGTGAGCTGAGAACTTGACTTTTATTCAGATTTCCTTTGTCTTTTGTGGGCAGTTTAAAGTCATGCACGTCGGACATAAAAAGGCTAATGTTTAAGGTCGAAATAGATTTGACCGAATGAATTAGAAATGACTCAATTCCTTGAAAATTAATCTGAAAACATATTACCATACTCAAGTATGAGGGAAAATATGTAAGCTATGACTTAAGAATATTTGAATCTGAGGAATGATATGAAAAAGATCTAAAAGGCATTAGAAGAAGTAGTTTCCAAGAATGAAGTTACCATTATTTAACAAACCCTTTAGGTGGTTGAATTATGCAGGGCCACCTAAGGGAATTGGCTGCATAGTTAAATAAAAATAGTATCTTTTGGCTAACAAGTCTGTTATGTAGACTGTTTATGCAAGGCCGCCTATGGGCACATGCTGCATAGTCATGCAAAAGAACTCTCAGAAATTTACTTTCCTAGTGCTAAAAGCCAGTGAAAGTTTATAGAGATTCAAATCATCCAAATTATAGAGTTTTCTATATGGAAAGAGGTACTTGAATATGGAGAAGATATTTCCAAACAAGATTATCGAAGAACTGGATGAATATCACTCCTACAAAGGTTTGACCCAAACGTAGGGAAGAAGAATATAAACCATAGACTTGAATACTTTCAGATCATGAAAAACGATATGGTATTAATATGTTAAGGATGGATATTTTTTGTGGATCCCTACATACTGTCATTTAAGACAAATAAGGAAAAAAGAGGCATTCTTCCCAAGAATGAAGTTACCACTATCTGACAAACCTGTTAGGGGGTTGAATTATGCAGGGCCACATAAGGGAATTGGCTGCATAGTCAAATAATAGTATCTTTTGGCTAACAAGTCTGTTATGTAGACTGTTTATGCATGGCCGCCTATGGGCACGTGCTGCATAGTCAGGAAAAAAACTCTCAGAAGTTTGACATTTTTGTGACTAGAAGTCATGAAAAGGGTTATGAGGATCTGAAAATATTTAAGGTTAGGATTATGACACATAAATATGGGTATTGTTCAATGTATATAGAGATACATAGATCAATGCTAACCATAATCATGTTGTGGCTGGGTCCTGAATTGAAATGTTATACTTCACTATGTATCCCATAAGGATGAGAATCAAGCCATACGTATTTCATAAACTACAATGTAATGTCGTGTGGGACAAAAGGATTAGAGATCTATATTTAGGGTCATAGAGCCTGGACCATTGTAAGAAATACACAGTGTGTGTTTTCTTGGGGACTTTTCAGCCAAGGGACTGAAAATGGAATTTGGGGTTAGGCCCAAAGACTTGGGGCTGGATTCGAGGGACACTCGAACGTTCTTACATATCCCATAAGGATGGGAATCAAGCCCACGTAGTTCTAGAAATACCCTTTGTACAAATTTGGTTCGTACATGTGAAGGGTGAAAGGGGACTTTAGTACAATGATGGTTTAACCCAAGATAAAAGGTTTGGGCGTTGCCATGTATGCACGTAGTATTTGAAATGAAACATTATTAAAAAAATCAATGTAAATAATGGTTCCCTCTCAGGTGAGGGTATCAAAGAATATTGTAGTTTATTGTCATACTGGACAAAAGTTTTGTATAGTTTAACGTCGTATAATAAGGAAGAAAGTGAACCAATGTAATGATATTGATTCTAAGGGCGGTTTCACGAATTAACATCGTATGAGATGGAGATGAACCGACGTGAAGAGATTGGTTTTGGTGTTGAACCTTGGTAGATTGCCTACATACCCAGCCTAGAAGGAAAGGATCAAAGTCCGTGTAGTTCAATTAAATAATGAATTAATGATCAAGTTTTTCTTGGGTACAATGACCAAAAAAATGATGTTGGGACTTACACATGGTTAGCGGCCCAGAGAGAGTTTTATGGTTGAGGTTTTCTCTAAGCTCACGTGAGTCATACTCGGTGTGAGAAAAAAGAGGTAAAAACAACCTTAACGATGCATAGTTTAATGTCATGTAGGACATATAAAGGGACTATGCAGTTTAAAGTCTTGCAGTTAGGACTATTGGTGATGCACTGTTTAGTGTCATGTAGCAGAGACAAAATACAGTTTAATGTCATGTAGGACGTATCATAGACTTTCTGTACAGTTTAGCATCATGTAGTTAGGACGATGGGGACAATAGAGTTTAACATCATTTTGGACGAAAGGGGGACTATGCAGTTTAATGTCATGCAGGGATGAAAAAAGAGTACACCATTTAACGTCATGTTTGACGCATTAGGGACTTTTTCACAGTTTAACGTCATGTTGGATGTAAAAGGGACGATACAGTTTAGCGTCATGTTGGACGAAAGTGTGAATAGTTTAAGGTCATATGCATGGACCGTGGATGGTGCAGTTTAATGTCATGCTGGACGGTGGTGCAGTTTAAGGTCATACAGGACCTTTGATGATTATGTAGTTTAACATCTTTTCGGACATAAGGGAATTTTATACAGTTTAGCGTCATGTAGTTAGGACATCACAGTTTAACGTCTTTCTGGACGTAAGGGACTTGAAAATAGTTTAGGGTCATATGCATGCACCGTTGATGATGTAGTTTAAGGTCATATAGGACCTAGTTGCAGTTTAAGGTCATACTGGACCATTTAGGGAACTTTTTCACAGTTTAACGTCGTGTGGGACAAAAGTACAAATAGTTTAAGGTCATATTTATGGACCGTTTCTATATAGTTTAACGTCATATAGCAAGGGAAAAAAAGGTACTTTGCAGTTTATACAATATACTTCTTCAAAAATCTGGCATTAGTTGGAGTAGTGATGAGTTCTCCATCCATTCG
The DNA here is from genome assembly GCA_963277665.1 of Viscum album. Taxonomy (NCBI): domain Eukaryota; kingdom Viridiplantae; phylum Streptophyta; class Magnoliopsida; order Santalales; family Viscaceae; genus Viscum; species Viscum album. The sequence continues at coordinate 82,986,372 of OY728140.1, read as the reverse complement.
GATTAATGAATAAGCTCCATTGGAGTAGAACCTATGTATTGAATAAGGTCCTTCCCATTTTGGCTCAAGCTTGGGAGGTTTCTTTCCTGGTATCATTGGAGTTCTGAGAACTAATACCAATTCTCCCTAAGTTAATGAACCAAGATGAACTTTTTTGTTAAAAGCTCGTGCTATTCGATTCTGATAGACTTCCAAGTGGTGCAAAGTGCACAATTTTTTCTCATCTAACTGTTTCAATTCATTAAATCACTTTTGAGATTGTTCATCTGTAGATGATTGATCACAAATGGAAACTCTGAGCGAGGGTAGTTGAACTTTAATGGGCAAGACAGCTTCCATTACATATACCAATGAATATAGAGTTGACTGAGTTGCAGTGTAGGTAGTAGTCCAATAAGCCCATAAAGCATGAAAGAGTTTATCAGGACATGACCTGTTATCTTTATCCACCATATTTTGCAGTATATTTGAAAGAGTATTGTTAAAGGATTCTATCTGGACGTTGGACACTGCATGATACTGAGATGAATGGTTGGATTTGATGTTGTATTCTTGATAAAACTTCATCACCTCAGATGAACAGAAATTGGTGCCATTGTCTGTCAATATAGAATGAGGGAAACCAAATCTGGTAATGATGTTAGACTTTATGAAGCTAACAATGCATTTAGAACTGACTTCCTTGAGAGGTATTTCCTCTGCCCATTTGGAAAAGAAGTCAGTAGCAGTAAGAATGTACTTAAACTGCTTGGCCGTAGCCGAAGGGTAAGGTCCCACCACATCCATTCCCCATGTGGAAAATGGCCATGAGTATTTAGCTGTATGAAGAAACTCTGGAGGTTGATGAATGAAGTTGGCATGTACTTGGAATGAATGACACTTCTTTGTGAAATCGACACAATCTCGTATCATTGAAGGCCAAAAGTATCCAAGCCTTCGAATCTGATCAGACAGTCTATTCACAGACTGGTGGGCACCACAGACTCCTGCATGCACTTCTTTCATGACATTCATTGTCTCTTCACCATAAATGCATCTGAAGAGAACTCCATAAAAACCACGTTTGTAGAGAATTTTCTCTAGGTTATCTAGGCTATCATAAAGAGTAAAATTAACCACACGTCGCTGGATTTGTTCTTTCTCAGCTCTATTAGGTGGAAGTGTTCCATTTTAAAGGTATTCCCTGATAGGTGACATCCATCCTGTAGTATGACCATACGGTTCAAGAATAGGACATATTTCATTAATTTCCTTTGTTCTGATTCGAACATAAGGTGAAATTGCACGATGGTGGGCAATACTGATAGTTGTCTCGTCCCGATTTGGATCTGCCAGAGCTGTGGCTATATTAGCCAATGCATCAGCTTGAGCATTTTGTGATCTTGGGACATAAGAAAATGTCGGTTCCAAAGGGAATTCCGCCATTAACTCTCTGACGTAATCATACAAAGGGATTAGTTTTTCTTTTCTGATGGCATAATCCCCATTGACTTGTTTGATTACTAGGCCTGAATCACCTTTCACCTTTAAGTGATTCACTTGTGCTTGAAGTGCTAATTCCAAACCTACGATGAGAGCTTGGTATTCTTCTTCATTATTGGTACCACCTTCCCACAATAATAAGGAATAAGGTAACACTACCATTTCTGGAGAAATGAGCACAATTCCTAAGACAACTTTGTTGAATTTAGGATTTTCCATTTTCCTCCCTGTTGGACTTCTGGAAGCACCATCAAAATACATTTCCCATGCCTGAGGACTTTCTTGAATAGAGAAGAATTACTCATCAGAGAGTTCAATATCTGAAGATGTGTCTTCCACTGAAGGGTGTTTAGCTAGGAAATCAGCCAGAGCTTGGCCCTTTATCGCCTTTTGAGACACATACTGAATGTCAAATTGCTGTAAAATAACTTCCCACCTTACCAGACGTCCTGTAAGAATTGGACGACTTAGGATAAATTTGTGCGGGTTATTGCGAGATACCAATTGGATCTCATGATGTTGCAGGTAGTGTCTCAACTTCTCAACTGCAAAGATTAATGCCAATAAGCACTTCTCAATACTTGAATATCGGGTTTCTGCTTCAAGCATGGTTCGACTGAGATAGTAGAGACTGTTTTCATTCCCAGCATCATTCTTTTGAGCAAGAAAGTCACCCAATGATTTCTCTAGAGCTGTCACATAGAGGATAAGTGGTCTTCCTTCAACAGGTGTCATGAGTAACGGTGGACTCAAGAGGTATTTCTTGAGAATATCAAATGCTTCTTGACATTCTTTAGTCCACTGGTAAGTGACTCCCTTCTTCATCAATTTGCTGAAGGGTAAACTTGTGCCTGCTAAATTGGCGATGAAATGCTGAATATAGGCTAAGTGTCCTTGAAGTCCTCTTAATTATTTCACATTTTGAGGAGGTGACATACAAAGGATTGACTTGTACTTTTCATGATCGACTTCAATACCACGATGGCATACAACAAAGCCGAGAAATTTTCCTGAGGTTACCCCAAAAGCACATTTTAATGGGTTCATCTTCAAATTATGTTGTCAAAGCATCCAGAATATGACTTCCAAATCAGCTAAGTGATTATAACGTTGATTGGATTTAACTACCAAATCGTCTACATAACATTCAACAAACTTCCCTAATAAGGGTTTGAAGATACGATGCATGTCACGCTGATAAGTTGCACCTGCATTTTTTAAGCCGAAGGGCATTACCCGGTAGCAAAACACACCCTGAGGGGCTCTGAAGGATGTAGATTCCTCGTCTTCTGGGGCCATTCAGATCTAATTATATCCGGAATATCCATCCATGAAGGAAAGTGCTTCATAGCCAGCTGTTGCATCAATTAGAAGTTCTGTAATCAGAACTGGGAAATCATCCTTAGGACAATGCCGATTAAGATCTCTGAAATCGATGCAAACTCTAATTTGTCTGTTCTTTTTCTTTACAGGGACAATATTAGCCAACCATTTGGGATATTTAACTTCTCTGATGAAGTTAGCTTTGATAATCTTATCCACTTCAGCTTCAATTTTGGAAGCATAAGTTGGGTGTCTTCTTCTCGCGGCTTTCTTAAATCCTCGATGTTCTTCAGGTAAACCCAAATGATGAGTAGCAACATCAGGATCAAGCCCGGGAATTTCTATATAGTTCGAGGAAAATATATCTCTATTTTGTTTTAGAAAAGAAATATATATCTCTTGCTCTTCAAGAGTCATGGTCGCACTGATTAAAGTGGGGCGTGGATCTTCTTTTGTACCCAGATTTATTTCTCTGAGTTCATCCACAGTGGTAGAGATAGCCTCTTCAAATGTTGGAGGATCATCTCTGAGATCTTCCTCTTCTTCTTCATCATGTGTTATTTATTCCATTTCTACTTTCATGGTAGATGATAAAGTAGAATTCTAATGATCTGAAGAGATGTCAAAATTTTCATATCTTGAAGAAGAAGCTTCCATTTCCGACCCGATTGATGATGAAGGGTCTTCTTTGACTAATAAAGAGGAGATGATGGATTGAGAATCGACATAATTTTTCACCTCCGATGTTGCAATAACTTCTTCTAGCCTAATTGTCGAAACATAGACTTGTTGGATTTCAGCAGATGAAATGAAGACGTCACCATTTGTGCTTTCTTCATTGCTTGGTAGATTACCAATTTCTCTCATGTTGTCTAGATCGATTACCGTAATTGACATTATGGTTCTTTCCATAAGAGTATTTTGAGTTGGGTCTATCTTGTCAATTTGACTTATAGGAAACACATAATCTGTACTCACATGTGTAAATGGATTTACTGGAATTTTTTCCAAACCATATGGAGCATTAAATTTGGTAATCTCCTTTGTTATGGATTTCTCCCTTTGCTTCATGTGATAGAATTCCGCCTCAATGTATTGAGACTCACATGTCTTGAACGGGGGCTTATCACCATACAATGTCCCAACTTGACCATAGAAACAATATTTGAGACATTGATGGTATGATGAAGGGATAGACGCATGTTGATGTATCCAGGGTCTTCTAAGAAAGATGTTGAAGGCTGAGTCTTGATCAACAACCATGAAATATGAATTGGATACAAGATCTCCAAACTGAGTTCTAAGTGTAACTTCACCCAGTGGTTCTTGTTCATTTTTATCATATCACTATAGCATCATGGTGGAAGGAGATAAATCAGATTCTGTGAGGCCCAATCGACGAAGTGTACGAATGGGCATGAGGTTGACTCCTGAACCATTTTCAATGAAAGCTCTTAGAACATCCACGCCATTGACCTTTCCAGACAAGTACAATGGTCTAATATGTCCATGCAAAACATCATATTCATCATCATCAGTAAAGGATATTATTGCATGGAATTCTGCAGGATTATTCTCTATGTGATAGACTTCAGCTGCAGCAATTTCAGTTTCAAACTCCTGAGGACTTGACAAAGCCTCGATGAGTGCTTCCCAAAGATCTTTTGACAGATTCAGAGCATCCAGAATTGATAACTTGGCTGGAACTTGGTCCAAGTGTTTCAATATATCATACTTTTGATCCAAAGGTCTGCGTTTCCCAATAGGACTATGTGGTTTAGCAGGTACCTTGGAAGCAAATTCTTTGGAATTTGATGCATCTTGTATTGGGATAGGAGTTGGCAATATTCCTGGTTTTGGAATATTAGACCGATTAGATCCATTTACTTGCTGAGAGGAAGAAGATGGAACCTTCAACTGGTCTTCCAAAATAACTGTGCCAGGACTGAATTTTCTATTGGTAGAAGAAATTTCTTGTTCTTGTTGAGCTCGCTGAAGGGCTCTACCATGAGTTTCTGCTGCGTACACAGTTTTAGCCGGGGTAGAACTGGAATAGTGGCTTTTGAAAGATCCACATCTCCCCCTGTATCCTAAGACCCTAGAACTTCCTCTGATTCCTCTGTTTGATACAAGGAATTTAGGCTCATTTAAATCGAAACTTCGACTGGCATATGGATCTATTAATTTAATAATATTAACAAAACCAAAGATTAACTCTTCGTCTGATGAAGACTCTGCCTGATTAACCTATTTAGGTTGTGCCGTTTGGTGGGGCGGTGCCCGTGGCTTTGAAGTAGATGGCATGAAGTACACCAAAGTCAAAGAAAACTTAGGCTTTGACACATACTCATCTTATTCTGATTCTTTTTCTTTCTTTGAATCATGTCGTTTCTTTGAGGACTTTCCCTATGACGAAGAGGGTTTTTCCACAACATTCATGGCAGAAGACACAATTAGTTTCCTTAATTCTGTTCGAAAAATAGCAAGAGTTCGATTGATTGTCTTTCTGACCATCCAATCATCATACTTCAGTGCATTTTTGCTTTTGACTTCTTGCCATTCACCTTTCTCCTCTGGAACTGTAGCAGTGACACATGCTACCTGGGCTGAGGAGCCTTTCAATGTGACTTGTCCCGAGTCGACCATCTTTTGTAGGAGGTCTTTGAAGACAAAACACTCCTGGATGGGATGCCCCAAAATTTGATGAAAAGGGAAATAATTAGGAAGATATTCATCTCATTTCTTGTTTGGCCTCTTGGGTATTGGAAATTGAACCAAATTGTTTTCCATAGCTGAAATGAAATAACCAGAAACTTGTTCATTTTAGAAAGAGTATGTTTTTCTCTTCAGATACTCAAATTGTTTTCGTATTTTATCTTTTTGATCATCTGGACAAAAAGGCCTTTGTTGTTGGAAATCAGAAGGTGGAGCCCTTCGAGAAGATGAAGGTTTTGATGTAGAAATAGGTACAGGTGCTTGTTTAAGCATAACTCTAGCAGTTTCTGCTTTACCCATTCTCTTTCCTGGAGCTGATGGAATTACACAAGATTTAACTTTAGCCTGTATAAGGAAATCTTCAATCTGCTGAGCGATTGATGTAAGGTCTTGAAACCCTCCTGTGCATTTCACAGGGATTAACAGCGTGCGTAATTCGTCACGCAGATTTTCCACATAGATTGACAACAATTCTTCTTGAGGGAGTTATAAACTCAAGGAATATGTTAATACCTTCCATCGAGTAATGAAATCAGAGACCCTTTCATTCTCCCTTTGCTTACAGTTTGTAAGATAAAAAACTATTGTATTTGGAAAAGTTGAGATGAACTGAAGGTGGAATTTTTTGCGAAGATCCTCAATCCGGTAATTGACCAGGATTGCAAGCTTTTATACCAAAAAAAAGCTGGTCCTTGCAAGGTTCGCACGAAGCACTTGAGTTTCAATTCTTCTTGCTGCTCCGGAGTTCCCATCATAGGATCGCTACAAGACACGTAATGCGTCAAATGTTGTTCAGGATCGCCTGATCCATTGAAAATAGGGAATACAGGGTTCCCAAAACTGGATGGAGGAGAAATTGAATCTACCCATTCAGGGTAAACTTTCTTTTCTGGTTGAACTTTCCCACGCTTCCCTTCCATAGATTCTAACCGAGATGTTAATGACTCAATAGTAGTTATTAACATTTGAGAAACATCCGGTTGAACTTGGACTTGGGTAGGTGCAATGACTGGAGCTTGGACAAATGTGGCGATTGGTGCTGCAACTGATGGTAGCACTGCCAACTTTTGTTTCACTTGACCCGTATGATTAGACCTGTGAGGGTGTAATGATAGAGGAGGATATTCTTGATCCATCTCAGTAGTTGCAACAAATTGATTTGGCTGACTAACTCCAGCATGCTTAAGAAGAAGACTACTCTGAAGTAGTTCTGCATTCATCCTTCTTAATTCCTTAATTTCATCCTCCTGTTGTGCAAACCTCTTATCTAGTGAGAGCGATTGACATTCTCCAGAGGAAGGATATGTAACCTAGTTCTTTCCATTCCCTTTGTTGGATCCTTTTCAGAGAGGGAGAAGTGGGTTACTTGAAGGATTACCTAAGTTCTGAGTAATCCTTTGACTTCATGTACGCACACCATCTTCATTTGTGTCGGTGCGTACATCTTCTTGAGTAGGAACCTCTTCATCTAAGTCCCCTGAGTGAGCCTCATCTGGTGGATCAGCAACAACGGAATTGATGACATTGATTGATGCATAACTCATCACATCCCTTCTATCATCATTTCTTTGATATTGTCTTCTTCCATGTCTTTGATGATACATTGCCTTTTGTTGATTCAATCCCTTAGGAACTTCTTGACAAACCGTAATTTGGAGGGAATATCTTAATAATTTGGCTCTTCATTCATCTTGAGGTTTCTTCCCCAATCGAGAAAAGACCGAATTTCTCTGAGGAGGGGATTGATGATTTGAAAAAGTCCCTAGTCCACTGGACTGGGGCTGTTCCTACTATTCTCGCTCAACTCCCCGAATCCTTTTTGTTGATTCTGAGGGTTGGTTTAAAAGAGTCCCCAGTCTGGCGAGCTAGGGTGGTTCTTGACATGCTATGTCTGAGACTTTCTTGAATGTCCTCCTGATCTTGCGAACCTTAGTCCAGAAATTAGATGGATGCATTAACCTGTATCCGCTTTTATCACCCAGTTCAAAAGACCATTGGATGATTTCCGACACTTCTGTCACTTGGTGAGGTGCTTGCTCCAAATGAGAGGCATGTTCAATATTCTTGTTTGTTTGATGCAAGAGTAATTCGACAACTTGTTCTCTGTATTCTTGATTTTGAGAGGAACTAGTTAAAGCCTGTTCTTGGGCATGATTTTGATTACAAACAAAGTCCATTGACTGTGGCCGGCCATGGGAAATAACATTGCATGAGAACGTTTTCGGTGGGTTTTTCTGACTAGAGAGCACCATGAAATGCAGTTTTCCATGAATACCCCATCCTCTGACACGAATACCAGATGGGGAATTGTAAATTAACTGACGCAATATTCTTAGTGCGCAAAAGCATAAACGTTGAAGGGCTCTTTACTGTTTTTAGCCATCGGATATCGAGAGACTGATAGAGATGCCAAATCAGTCTAATGTTGTAACCCTTCTATTATCATAAGGTGATTTTCATATTCATCATAAGATAATAATTTCTTTTTCAACTGAAAAAGATTTTTCCATATGTTGAGACGAATATCATGAATTTCATCTTCCATCAACATTTCTAGAATATTATACTGAGAGTCATACAGAGGCCAAAACATGACTGGAACTTCACCTTTCACCAGTTGTTTTCTCATGACCAAAATTTCCTCTTTATCATTTGATTAAGATTATTCTACCTGATTTGACCAGAGTTGGTGTTTCCTTGTTACTTCATTGGATTCAAAAGGATTGGTAGAGAAATCATTGATCAAACTATAAGATGCATGACTTAGGGGTGGTTCGGAGAATGAACTACACCTTGGGCTATCTTCTGATTGAGAAAGTATTTCACCTGCTAGCGATGAAGCTTCAGACATGGCTGGTTTCTCATTTTCAAGTGCCTCAAGATAAGAGGGATTTCTCGGCACTACATTGTCCACTGGAGCATTTTCCGGGCAATGTGAATCACTACTGCAGAGAGGACTTTCGCAAAGAAATTCATCATCATGGAGAGGACCACCATAATGGGTTACAACAAAAGATGAGATCTCTTGCTCCTTGGTCTTCTGACCACATAGAGGGTTCCTGTGGCTCTCATCTGAAGATGAAACTTCGAGATCGACCGAATTTTCATGAAGCAAGCCTTCATGAGGAAGTGTCTGTTGAAGACCTTCGGAATTAATGTTCCCACTATTGGGAAATGAAGGAGTAGAATCTTGAATTTCAACAGATAATTGTCTAAGGTCTTTAAGAACTCCAACATCGAGCAAGGCCTTGTTACAGATTGGCTCTTGATCTCCTGACTGTGCTGGGCGGGTCTTTTTCTTAGACGCCTTCTTACTCGCCTTGGAAACCACTTTTTGACGAAAGTGGCTACTCTGAGTAGGTGTATATGCCCGATCAGGAAAGATGGCCTGGTTAGGCTGACGATCTCTACTCAAATCAGGTGTATGTGCCTGACTTGGTTGTCTGTATGATATGGGGGAGTATGCCCCACAACCCTCTTGTACTGGAACAGATGTGTGTGTCTGTTCTGGAGTGAATTATTGATGTGTCAATCCACTGGTAGGGATAGATTTATGTGTCTTTCCCTGAGATTCTGCTGAAGTTGTTATAATATCCTGGCAGACATCCAGAATATGAGCAGAGATTTGCTTCTGCTCTTTCACAATTAATAGAATATGCTTGGTCACTTAAGCTGCCAGAACGAGAATATATGTCCATTCCGGGCTTGGAGCAGGTGTATGTGCCCGCTACTGTCCTCCTTTTTCTGTTAGTGAATCCTGAAAGTACTCATGTGTGGGGGTAGAGAGTTGATTCTACCTCCTATTTATTGTCGGGGCTTACTGACTAACTTCTCCGAATGCTACCAAGCGAGACTGTTGGTAGGCTTGATTAATACTAGCAGGTGTATGTGCCTACTGATTGCACTTCTCCAAACGTGGTTGATGAGATCCATCATATGTAGTCAGACGAGCCTGCTGACTAGCTGATGATGTATAAACAGGTGTATGTTTGTGCCTATAGTACTCCTCCGGAATTGCCTAGTAGGATTGGTGTGATGCTACCAGACGAGTCTTCTGGACAGCGAAATTAAAACGGGCAGGTGTATGTTCCTGCTCGTTGCTTTCCACCAAATTAGGTTGGTGTACTTCTCTAGAGATGGCAGAGATGAGAACCTGATCACTGTTGACCGGATTCTGCCTCTGGTGGTTCGTCTTGCTTGCTCGGGTTCGAGGAACCTGATCTGAATGCCTGGAGTCGGTACCCTCATCATGTTGAGGGTGAACTGCCGCATGAGTCTGGCGGCGATTGTTGGTGGGAGCCCTCAGGAAGGACTCCTGTCTGTTTGAAATAAGGCCCTGAGGGACCTTCTCATTCACCTCCCCAGAATAAGGGAGCGAATGGTGATTACGTTTCGGGGATAACGACCCAAAACAGTTGGAGACAGTATTCAGCATCGCCTGCTTCTTGATCACTGGTCATCGTTGTTCGGATGACCGATGCGAGTTATTTACTTGGAGGGCTTGTCAGGCAGCCTCCAGAGTTGGGATGGTACCATGTTGACGGTACTCCTTAACCAGTGCGTTTGATACCCACCGTTGAAGATGCTGAGTAGGTGATATCATCCTTAGAGCGGACGACGATCCAGTAGGAGTAGCAGCAGTGGCATTTATAGCAGCAGTATTCACAGGTGTGAACTTGAGAGCATCCATTCTAGAAATGCAGAAGATCTTGGAAAAGAGTGCCTGTTTGATATAACAGACGTAATCAAGATAAATTCAGCCACTACATCTTTTGGATGAGCACATATGTAAATTATTTTTTTTGTTGGCCCTCTCATTGAATTTTAAATAGGGGCCTAACAAATGGGTAAACATTATTGTAACTTGGTTAAGGATTCACGTCGGGTTCACCATTTTTGTTTCCCTCGGAATCCAGGGATGACCGCCTTGATGGGAGGTTCAAACATTCTGATCGGTTTCTAACGTGTTTGTTTGTAGAACCGGAAACATCTAATGATTCCACATCCATTCAGACCTACTTTCCAAAGGTAGGTTCTCATTATTTTGTAGACTGTTGAGGCTTAGGAATTTACATTGGTCGAGAGGATGGGAGGTCGGACTCATCACACCTTTTTGAGGGGAATTATTGTCTACTCTGGGACTCTCTTTATATATTTAAGTTATGTTCATGAATCCTTATTACATTACCAAGTATAAAATGAGCTTTTCTTCAGATCTCACAATCAATGATTCAATATGTAGGAAATTTAGAGAATATTTTGTATGTATCCGAGGTTCTTCATCGATAGAGAATCATCTGTATTTATTAGAGATTCATGGTCAATGGTACCCTTCGACACATTTATATAGAAGTATCTTGGTCATTATGATGACCATGCTGGTTTTAAAGCCACTCAGTGGGGCACATGAAGTTTATTGTCATTCAAAATGACATGGATTATTTTAGAGTTGGGATCGAACCCGTAGACGGGCTACCTACGTATCCTTTGTTTAGAAAAAAGGAATCAGAAGCCACATAGTTCGAGTAAGGGAGTATGATGTTTATGATTGATGGCTCAAAGAAGGATTTCAGAATTAATTTTACACTCTAAGCTCACGTGAGTCATGCTCGGTGTGAGAAACAAGAGGTATTGGTAAAAATTAGACAATTGTTCCATGGAAGATGCAATCATAAGAAATAATGTGGGGCTTATGTGTGTATGACTTCCCAGATAAATGAAGTTTAGGATTTACTTTAAGGAAGAAATCCAGGAATAGGGTCCATAAATGTATATGTGCTTCATGGAGATTTTGAATACTCTAACTTGGGGCTTACTCCTGAAAAGGAGTCCCAAATTAGGAGAATAATTATGATTGGGTTTTACTCTTGAAAAGGAATCCCAGATCAAAGGTAAATTAGAACTGGTTAAGAGAAATTAAGACTGGGGCTTATTCCTGAAAAGGAAGCCGAGGTTAAGAGATTTGAAAAATTAAGGGACTTGGGGTTTACTCTTGAAGAGGATTCCCATATTTGAGACTGGGGCTTACTCCTGAAAAGGAGGCCCATGTTAAGGGAATTAAGGTTTGGGGCTTACTCCTGAAGAGGATTCCCAAATTAGGGGACTAGGGCATACTCCTAAGGAGGATGCCCAGATTTGGGAACTTTAAGAATTGGGGCTTACTCTTAAGGAGGATTCCAAAGTTAAGAATTATGACTGAGACTTACTCCTGAAAAGGAGGATACCCAAATTAGAGGACTTGGGGCTTACTCCTAAAGAGGATGCCCAAATTAGAGGACTTATGACTGTGGATTATTCCTGAAAAGGAGACCCAGGTTAAGTATTCTCTCATCTTAAAGGATGAGGTTGAATGAATGAAATCTCAATCTTTAGTGACATAAAGATGTGTAAATCACTAGGTTTTGAGAGATATTCCACAGAATTCCTTTCAGATAAGGAAGTAAAATCAAAAAATCATGCCATAAATGGCTTTGAAGAGTGTCTTGAAGACTGAATCTTGAATAGAAAACGTGGAATGGCTTAAGAGGGGTGAAATGGGAAAGAATGGCACCCAAAAAGGCAGGGGCACACAAGTCCTGGCAGGCGCGCAGGTACTACATGGGCGCGCAAGTCCTTTTCACGCAGGTATGCATGCGCGACACATGCTGTACTTGCGCGATGGTTAACCAGCAGGGTAATACTTGATCAAATCTTGATTAAAGCCTTTAGAATCCTCTTGAGGTTCTTCCAGAAAAGGGGCGCGCAAGTTCTGTTGAAGGAGTAAGGTGGCACACAAGTGTGGCCTTTTCTCTTAAGGGATGGCCACTCAGGCGCACAAGTGTTGATGAGTCTCAATACTTAGGCCTTACTCCCCCTCTTTAGATCTTCTGTTCTAGGTAAGAAATTACCTTAGAAGTGTTTCAGAAGCTTTGAGAAGAGACTAGGGTGTCGGGAGCTCAAATCTGAGTTTCTGGAAAAAATCCTACTTGAAATGGGGGGCCCACATGGTCTATTTATAGGCAGGAGAAGACCCCGGGCGGTTACCACTTAGGTCGCGCAAGTCACTTGTGTGACCACTAGGCGTCGCGCAAGTGGACTTGCGCGACAGTGATAGAACTTGCGCGACACATGTGCTTTTGATCCCTTGTACATGCCTTTGTCAATTTTTTATATTTTCTTTAAAGGATGGATCAATTTGTGCTAAGTCATTTCCCTTTACATTCCTTGGGACTCTGTGACGAAAAAGGAGCGTCAACAACCACATGTAGGGAAATTAGAAGGAATTTTTCTTAAATTAGTGGCTAGGCTCAGATGTTAAATCTGAGCATCACTACCTATCTTACAAGGGTGGGAATCAAGACATATGTAGTTATAAATGTTCTGTAAAAAGGATTGGCCCATGGGTAGGGAAATGAGAGGGAATTTTTATTTAATTGGTGGCTGTGATCAGATGTTAAATATTGGCATCACTACATATCCTTCATTGGTATGAATCATGCCATACATAGTTCTAAATGTTCCCTGTACCAATCTGACTTGGACATAGGAGTAGGGGGATTTTGGTTTCATCCACTATGGGTGTTGGGTCTATCATATTCCTCTATGGTTTGTTTTCATGAGGGATTACTTACCATCGATCCTAAGGTCACAAGAGTTGTAATCGATGTGAGGAACAATGAGTGATGAGAGTTTTTCAAATAGTATGGGGTGATAGAGGACACAATAGAGGAATTTTGTTTCATGTGATGGCTTTCACAGGATCGAGGGTCGAGGCATCACTACATATGACACCGAGGAGTGGGGATAAAGCCGTATGTAGTTCTTTAGAAACCGTTTAGTTTAACGAATTGTGGTAATGATGCACTTCATATAGTTTAATGTCATGCGGTTTGGAAAATTTTGAGCCTATAGCTTATCATCGTGTGATTAGGATGATTTATGCTATGCGGTTTAATGTCTTGCATCTAGTTCGTTTCTCCTCTTCTAAGAGAAGTATTTCTTTATAAAACTTATATTGGTGGGAGCTGTGAGGTGCTGTCCATCCATTGATATCAAGGAATATGCTCCATTAAAGTAGAATTTATATATGGCATTTGGTCCCTTCCATTTTGGATCAAGCTTTGGATATTTCTTCTTGAGTATCATTATGGATCTGAGGAACAACACCATCTCTCCTTCGAGAAAAGATCAAAGGAGAACCTTATTGTTAAAGTCTTGTGCGATCTTATTTTGGTATACTTCTAAATGGTAAAAGGGTGCAAACGTTTCTCATCTAGCTACTCTAACTCATCAAACTATTTATGGGATTCCTCATCCATGGGCATTTGATCACAAAAGGTAATGCAGAGCAATGGAAATTAAACTTCAATGGGTAAAACCACCTCTATCATGTATACTAATGGGTACGGGGTTGCCTACGTGGAAGGGAAGGTCATGGTCTGGTAAGCCCGTAAAGAATTAAGGAGAATGTATGGACACAATTTATTATCCTCGTCCACCATCTTATAGAGTATATTGGACCGAGTCTTGTTGAAAGCCTCTATCTCCCCATTGGTCGCTGTATGGTAGTAAGATGAACAGTTGGCTTTGATTCCATACTCTAGGTATAACTTATCCAAATTATCAAAGAAAAATTTAGTGCTATTTTCCATCAGTATTGTATGAGGGACAAAAAATCTGGTAATGATGTTTGATTTCCCAAAGCAATAAATTCTTTTTTCCCTGACCTCTTTAATAGGCATGGCTTCAGCCCATTTAGAGAAGAATACGGTTATTGTGAGAACTAACTTTAATTTTCTGGTTGTGGTGGGAGGATATGGTCCCACAACATATATCCCCAATGCAAAAAATGGCCAGGAGTATATAGCTGTGTGAAGTTGCTCTGGGGGTTGGTCAATAAAATTGGCATGAACTTTGAAGAAATGGAACTTCTTGGTGAATGTGGCACAATCCTGTATCATAGTGGGACAGTATCATCAAAGCCTTATAATTTTATGGGATAGCTTGGTTATTGATTGGTGTGCTCCACAAGCACTAACATGCACTTCTTTTATGATGGCTTCCATCTCTTCTACATCAATGCACCTGTGAAGGACCCATTCAAGGCCTCCTTTTAAGAGAACCTTTTCCTAGTTTTTGACATTGTACAAGAAAAAATTGTCTACTTGCCTTCGGATATATTCTCTTCCAGTACTATCTGGTGGAATCACCCCCCTACAGAGGTAATTTTCAATGGGAGTCATCTAGCTGGTGGTGTGACTGTAGGGATCAGAAACAGGGACAATATCATAGATTTCCTCTGTATTATTTTAATGAATGGCAATACCATATTGAAGTGGGAAATTATGATGACTATTTGATCCCAGTCTGGATCAACCATGGTTGTTGTTGGGTTTTCCAATTCATCAGTTTTAGAATTTTGTGACGGGGGACATAAGTCAGTGTTGGTTCTAATGGGAATTCTACAATCATCTCTCAGACATGGTTCATCAAAGGTGCCAATAATACTTTCTTAATGGTATATTCACTATTGACCTGCTTGATTACTATCTCCAAATAACCATTTATCTTTAGGAATTTGGCTCATGCATGAAGAACCAGCTCCAGGCCTGCAATGAGGGCATAGTATTCCACTTCATTATTTGTGAACCCCTCTGAATATAGGAAGGATTATAGTAATACAACCTTTTTTGGGGCTATGAGTATAACTCCCTGCCATAATTTATTGATCTTGGGATCCCCCAAACTTCTCACCATCTAGATTCGAGAAGAATCATAAAATCATATTTCCCGTTCCTGGGAACCTTCTTGAATGGATAATACTTCTTCATCTAGACGTTCAGTATCCAATGGAGTCATTTATTCTAAGGGGTTATCTTCCATTTCAGTATGCGTACACCTGGCCTTTGATGGATTTTTGGGGGCATATATCATATGTAAAATTGTTTTGGAATGACATACCATCATTATAGGCATCCAGTTAGTATAGGTAGGATGAGGATATACTTGAGAGATTTGTAGCGAGAGACCAGATGGACCTCGTGGTACTGTAGGGAATGCATAAATTTCTGAACCACAAAGTTCAGGGCTAGGATGTTCTTTTTGATTCTTCAATATTGAGTCTCAGTATCTATCATTGTTCTGTTGAGGTAATAGAGATTGTTCTCTCTACTGGGATCATTCTTCTATGTGAGGAAAGTTCCTAATGACCATTCCATGGTAGTTACATACAAAATGAGTGGTTTTCCATTAGCTAGAAGCATTAAAACCAGTGGATTTGGGAGATATCTTTTGATATTGTAATATTCTTCTTGACAATCATTATCCCACTTATATGCAACCAATTTCTTCATTAACTTAGTGAAAGGTATACACTTACCTACAAGGTTGTCTATGAAGCACCAAATGTAGGCTAGGTTCCCCTGGATACCACTCAATTCACTGAGGTTGTGAGGTGGAGACATTCTATGGATGTATTTTGTCTTCTAAGGGTTGATATAGATGTCGCGATGGCATACGACGATGCTGAGGAATTTCTTGGAGGTAACGCCAAAAGTACACTTTAGGGGATTCATATTTACACTGTGCTGCCACCGTTTATGGAAGATAGTTTCATGATCAATCAGGTGGTTTGAGCACTATCATGATTTAACCCGCATATCATTGACATACCACTCGACGAATTTTCCCAAGAAGGGATTTAAAATGTTATACATGGTGCGCCGACATTTTTCAGAACAAAGGGCATCACCTTATAGTAGATAATTCCTTAGGGGACCTTAAAATTAGTGGATTCTATATATCATTAGGCCATTCAGATCTAGGTATATCAAGAATAGACATCCATGAAAGAGAGGCTGTCATATCCAGTGACCACATTAATAAAAACTTTTGTGATTGGGACTATGAAATCATTTTTCAGGCAGTGCTGATTGAGGTCGCTAAAGTCAATGAAAACTATAATATGTCCATTCATATTTTTGAAAGGGACTATGTTTTCCAGAAAAATCAGATATTGTACTTCCCTAATGAAGTCAGATTTGAGAAGATTGTCATCTTCAGCCTCTATTTTGGTATCATGTGTTGGGTTGGTCCTTCTAGCAGCCTACTTATAGCCACGATGGTTTTTTGGTAGACCGAGATGATGAGTGGAGACCTCAGAATCGAGGCTTGATATTTTTGTGTAGTTCCAAAAAACACATATCGATTCTTCTTTATAAAGGAGGTATATTCCTATTGTTTCTCTAAAAGAATAGCCACACTAATAAGAGTGGGATGCAGCTCATCTTTGGTTCCCAGGTTTATCTGCTTATGTTCATCAATCGTGGTGGAGACACCTTCTTCAAAAGTGAGAGGGAAATTTTTGAGGTATTCTTCTTCTTCTCCTTCACCTCTATCTTCTTAGTCATCTTATTCTAGTTCGGATGGATATTTGATTCTCAAGATGCACTCTCTTTATTAAGAGAGAAATTGCAACTCCGATTTAAGTAAACTGAAATAACTTTTTTTCCCTGACTAACCGTGGGGAATTACATGAAGAGGAATGAATTTCCTTGCTTTCTTTTAGTGACATGACATCACATTCTTCCTTAGTGAGTATGGTGAGAACTGTCTAGGGTCCTGAGGATTAGCTTGGAGAATCTTTGTTTGGTCTTTCCTTGAAATTATAAGAGTAATTGTGATTTTCAGTGTCTTTGGACATAGCGATCATATGTGTAATCATGCAGATGGCTTAGTCCATATCTATTATGGAAACTATGCACTCAACCTAGTTTATAGGAAATGCCTACTCTTTCCCAAGATATTTTAAGGGATCAATGGGATCCATTTCCAATCCATTTGGGGTGGTGATCCAATCAACGTCATCAGCCAAATATTGCTTCTCGTTTGGTTCATAGAACCCTACATCGATGTAATTAGACTCAAAAAATTTAAATTGGGATTTATTGGCATAAAATGTCCCATTTTCCCATAAGAATAATATTTGAAACACTGATGGTATGATGGGGGAATCTCGGTGTGGTGATGCAGCCAGGGCCTCCTTAACATGACGTTGAAGGCCATACTTTTCTGCACTACTAGAAACTCAGAATTAGACATGATGTCACCAAGATAAGTTTGAAACTAGATTCTTCCCAAAAGATTTTTCTCACTTTTTTCATATCCCAGTAGAGTTGTGGTGTATTGTGTCAAACTATCCTCGTCGTAGCCCAACCGACGAAGTGTTCATAGTGGTAGGAGTTTGACTCTAGAGCCATTGTCGATGGATATTCTCTAAACATAACTTCCATTTATCTTTATATAAAACATATAAGGTTTGTTGTTCCCTTGAATGATTGTATCTTAATCCTAATATTTGAAGGACATTACGATAATGCATTCTTCAGTATTGGTCTCTATCTGATATACTTCGAAATCTGCTACTTCAGCCTCAAATTTCTAGGGACTTAGTAAGGCTTCGATTAGTGTCTCCCTATGGTCTTCCAATTGACTTGAGGCATCTAGGATTGATTGAATTTTTAGTGATAAGGCTAGCTACTTCAAAATATCATATTTATACTCTAATTTATAGAACTTCCTAGCACAGGGATTCTCTTTCATGGGTGCTTTAGGGGATTGTGCTTTAGATGTAGATGGTCCGACCTATGTGACAGGAGCGGATGGCGATGTTGTGATTTCTGAGTTTGGATGAATTGGTCTGCCTATATTCCTTGAGAAATCGGGCATCTATTATTCCACCTATGGATACTACAAGATGATTGGGCTCATATTTCTTCTGGAGAGAGCGGATAAACCCTATGGTTCTTATTGTGTCTACTGGAGGGTTCTTTTGTGAGTTTTCACAATATTAACGGTTTGAGTTAAGGCGTGACATGGAATTTGGCTCCTTCCATGATCATGACTTCTAGGAAACCCTCATCCCGTATAACCTCTTCCTCTGGATCTTTGGTTGGATATAAGGAATTCAGGTTCATGGACATAGTCTCCATCATAGTAATGGTCCATTAAGTGAATGACATTAATGGAATGAAATATTAGTTCTTGATCTGAAAATGCCTATGTATGACTTTCTTCTTCAGATGGTCCCATCTAACAGGGCGGTTCTCGTTGTACCATTTGGTGGTGCGTTTCTCATTTTCCCATTTGGTGGGGAGTTTCCCCTAGTTCCATTTTGCGTGGCAGCAACCATTGTCCCATTTGGTAGGGCAGTTCCCATTCCTTCAAGTCTACTAGCATGAAGTCTGAAAGTGTTAAGACCGACTTTAGATTTTGTGCTGACTCATATTATTGCCCTTGATTTCTACCCTTATAGCTATCAGACGACTGTGGGGATGAGGATTATGGTTGTGTTTCATTAGGATCTATTGGTGTCATGGTTGGTTTCTTCAACTGTTCCTAGAGGATTCCATGATCTCAGTTGACTGTTTTCCGAGTCACCCGACTGTCAAATATTTGCTCCTTTTTTAGTGACTATTTGTCATTACTCATACACTATTGGGTCTAATGGAATAATTATATAAATACACACACACACACACATATATATATATTTCATTTACATACTTTCTTTCTATATGACAACAAAAAATGAAAACAACATTCATGCATACATACAACTTACCATCTCTATGAATGGTGTAATCCATTTTTTAATTCATTATGCTATAGATTATTATAAAATACACATACTAGATATACCTATTATTTATATAATGTTCTAAATTCTGGAATCATGATATAAGTTTAAGGATCAATGATATAACAAATTAAGGAACATGCGAAGAAAAAAGCGAATATTACATGAAGTGAAACTTTAACATAGGATTGTTAATAGGAGAGAAATATATGGTCATAATAAAAAATATGGCAATATATACAAGAATATTATTATATAAAATATGTGTAGTAAACTTATATTTATTATTCATGAATCTTGTACAAGTTCCGAGAGAGCCAAGACACAAGGTAAAGGGATTTCATCTCACTTTTAATTTATGTGAGATAAAATCTATGTTCATCACTATTTAATTTTGTGTGATGTATGTACTGCCAATTATTGTATTATATAATTAAATTTATGGGTATTCATATATCCATTTTATGATCCTTCTTTCATGCGATTTTTGTTTCAAAAGTTACCAAATTAGTTAAATAGTTTTGTCTCAATTTTCTTTCTATGAGACTCATGTTTTGTTATGCACCTAAACATATATTTGAGGTGTATATACTTCCATTTTACATGATATATTATTAATTTCAATATTTTTATGATATTTTATTCTTAATTTAATTTACTATTCTTATAAGGAGAATATGATCCAAGGATACCAAGTAATAAGAGTTTATTGATACAATCTCATTGCTTTTCAAGATTATTTATGATTATACTTCCTTTGATGAAATATTATGATCTAACTCTCAAGAATATTCATGAGTTTGCTTTTACTCTATAATATCATGATATATTATTGTATTGGTAACATTTTATACTCTTTGTTACATAATATAATTAAGAATGTGTTTTTATAGAATCCCAAAGTTACCCTCTATTCAGCCCCAAATATATTCATAACCATGTTTTTTGAAAAGGTTTTCCAAGTTATTATAACATCCTAATATAATATCTAAATGATAATTTTACCCTTTTTGTCTTTTAAAAATCTCTTCAATGGAATCTTATTGTATCTTTTGGAACAAGTCATTTATATAAACCTTTTACCATGCAAATTAATGTTCTTTTTACCTTGTAGGGCATGTTTGTATTTACCCGTCATCATCAATTTGAAGCTTCCTTTGAATTTTTAAAAGGTTAATCTTTATTATTTTTTTAAAAAGTAAATTTCAGGGAATATTTTTTTCAAAATAGTTTCTAAATTATTTTATATATATTCATGGAAAACTATTTTCAAGCCTTATTTACATGTTTTGAAAGTGTTTTCAAAGAAATGGGTTTCAAAAAATTTTCAAGATTCTTTTATAAGTTTTCAATAAAAATGATTGTCAAAACGTTTTCAATATTTCATTATATGTTTTCAAAGTATTTTTAATTAAATGTATTTAAAAACTTTTTATAGGTTTCATTAAATGATTTCAATGTTTTTTCAATGAAAAAGGTATTTAAAATGTTTTTAATATTATTTTAAAGGATTTCAAGGAAAATATTTTTCAAAATGATTTCATGGGTTCTTTATAAATTTACAATGGATTTTCTAAGAAAATGATTTTCAAATGGTTTTTTGTATTAAAAATTCTTTTCAAAAAATAAATGATATTGTCCACAAAAAACATTTTTAAAAGTTATTTCATAATTATTTTCCATCTAAGATGAAATCTATTGATGTTATTTATTTATTTCAAGGAAAATGATCTAAAGGTTCTATTCATAGACTTTATGTGAATAGGATATGATTAATTTCATCGTCTTTATGAAAACCCATTTCACCTTTAGGGATTATATGTATAGGGAATACATTTCCCTTTCACGGGTTATGCTTTTAACGAAATGATTATAAAACATGTGTCTTTCTATAAGTTATGATATGTTCTCATTTATATGATACCCATTTTATTTCATCAGTTATGATAGGTCTATTTATGATCTTTTGTTACATGTATGTATGATTTTGTTATGTGATGGGTGGGACCTATATCTCCCTCCAATTCATTGGATAAAGATTTATATCTCATGAGATAAATAGGGCTGGTAGGAGGGGTTACTCATTTCAGTAATATAGGGTTTGAATCAGTGTTCACTAGGTTTAGTAATACATGGATGAAATGAGGATTCACCTGGTTCATCAAATGACTTTTTCCACTATAACAGTCTTGGAAGTGATTCCTTGGATACTATGGAAATAATATTATATTCTTATGTGTTTCCCACAATTCCAAGTCTTTTTCATATGTTATTATTTTATGTCTTATGCACTTTATTTCATATGATTCATGTCTTATAAACTACCAATCATTATTACATGATTTCAGTTATGATCTTTGATATGTAGGGTATGATATTATATTTTCAGGATCATGTTCTCATACCCTTATACTCATGTTTATGGTTACATGTCTTCCTTGTTTTCCCTTACTAATTATTTGAGTTCACCCCTTTTAGGTTTTGTTTTCCCCAGGTTATGTTGATATGTACTATTTATGATATGTCTAAGAAGGTTCTAGTCAAGAAAAATCTAGTGGGAGATTATGTAGCTCTCATATGTACCTAGGTTTATTTTTCCATGTTTCCAGAGGCACTATACTAGTCATGGTCTTTGGGCGTCTGTTTGTATAATGTTTATGTATTCCACAAATGTAATTTAATATCAATGGTTGAAAAGAAAGGGTTTTTAAAGTTGGTATCAGTTATAGGTTGTAGTTAACCTTTGGAAACTAGGATGATAAAATCATAGTGATATCTCTAGGTATATTTATAAGTATATATCGAGGGATGTCTCTAAGGATAAGTATAAGGATGAGTTAATGTTTAGGAAAATGTCGAGGAATTTTGGTAAAGGATTGAGTGAGTGGATTCCAAGAAATAAATCCCTATCTAGATACCAAAAATGGATATATCTCTAACACAAATGTACCTTGGTCTAACATCTTCGACATGATGTTATGAGATTGACTCGGGGCAATTTGGTACATGAAATGGTGTCATAGATAAGTGAATGTGTCATGATTTAGAAATCCTATATGTAATTATTTTCATGGAAAGGTGGTTTTTTCTATGATAATTAATTCTCACACTATGATTCTGGTTTTATTCAATGGAGGGACGTAGAAAAAACTAAATTAATGTTAAATGTTATGGGATATTTTCTGATGAGCAGTGAAGTGGGATGATAACTTCAGTGAATGATGCCGTGATCATGCCTAATCAGTTTTCACATAACATGATTAAAAATGTTTAACTTAACCAACTATCAAAATCACCAAGGAAGAGAAATAAGTATTTCTATGAGTGTTTATGTAATGGAGACCAATTAGGAAAGAATATTCAGTTTTTGTGTGTATCAAGAATGTGTAAAGAATCACCAAAGTGAGTGTATAAGTGGAATAAGAAGTTCATTTGATTGTATAAAATAAGGACTCAAAGAAAGTGACTAAAAGGGAAAAATGAAGAGTTTAATTAAATAAATAGATGATAATTTTTTCCTCCTTATGTATTCATTGAAGGTTATGTATTTTATGTGTGGAGAAAATGGCCATTATGAAACCCAATTTCCCAAGAGGAATGTTCCTGAATCGAATCAATAAGGTGGTGTGAGTTATTGTTACATTGTGGATGATGATGAGACTACAGATAAAATTTGAAAGGAAAGAGGTATTATTGTTAATGGATTAATGATGATGTAATCAAATTATTTATGTATTTGGATTCAAAATTTACAAATGATGAAATATATAAGGATTTTTCTACTTATGTTTTTTTTTCGCTTAGTATTTACTAGTTTATGTTGGACTGGTGAACTGATTTAATGACAAGATGGTATTTTTAATAAGGAATGTAAACCCTTAATATGTTCTTCATGATAAGATAATTTTTTATAGATAAAGATACATGGGATATGATTAGGTAAATTGGATAGTATTGATTACATTGAAACTAAGTAAGGACTTTTTATAGGCTGTTTATGCTACCACTAATGATGTTTACAACATTTTTTATTTAAGGAGTAAATACAATATACTTTGGAATGAGGAAGTATTCACGTTTTTCATAAGGCTTTATGGTAATTTATGTTGTTACCATATTTCAATAGAATATACGATGTGGGTATTCACATGTTTGGAATGTGACAACCAAGATCTATATTGTGATCTATAGGGGAATCAATGTGAATATGATTTTTTGAATCTTTATAATGTTTTTTATTTATCATTTTAGATAAGGGTTATAAGGTTAACCATTCATAAAAAGTTCAAGTTAATATTTGGAGGAAGTATTTTTGCATTGAGTTTGTGTTAAAAACCTTGGTTAAAAGGCTAATCAATGATTAACATTATTTCAAGGATTTATATCTTATTTATTATACTGATGTGGTTTTTAAAAATGTCATCATGTATGTATGGTGACAACCAATCAAGTCTGGAAAGGCTGCAGATCTTGACCCCATGACCAAAGGATGATATGGGTTTCGTACCTACCACTAGCCTATGCGATGTCTTGGTTAATGTATAATTATTATTTTTGAATAAATATTTATGATGAACTGGTAGTGTTTCTTTTTATTTTTATATATTAATTCATGTTTATTTTTTTAAGAGACAAATAGTTATACCTTTTATTCTTTTATGGGACTTAAGATCCATTCAAAGTGTATTTTAGTGATTTATTCAACAAATATAATTTATGGATATTCATTCTATGAGGTAATGAACGTATTAGAAACTATTCAAAGAACATCCCAAGAATGTTTTTTAATGAAATATATCAATAATTACTCAAAGTTGTGAAAGCGATCAAAAACTAATTGATGTCATAATACCTTAATTTCGTTGAGATGATGGGCTTTTAAATCATTACAGATTTATGACTTTGAGGCCCTAGAAATTCCTTTGATAATTAACTTGTTTGTTTTTTATGACCTCAATCACTCTATATAAATATTTACCCCTTTTATTCATGTATAATCTTCACACCTAACCTACATTCTCCAATGTGGAAACCCATTTATATGTTACTTTGGGTAACCGTTACGGTTTAAAATTTCCCCTTTTAAGGGATGTTTCACTATCCATTTTTATATTGTGGTTTTCTACAAATGACACTTTAAAGTATTAGAACATTTATACCCCAGATTAATTTCAGGGGAGAAATTAATTTTAAGGGGTGTATAATTTAACTCTCTAAGATTTTGGTGGAATTTGATTGAATTTATATAATATTTTGTTATTATTCATTTCATGCAACACTGAAAATAACTTTCCACTAAGTAAAACATTATTTTAACATAGTGAAAACTTGGAGTATGTTACAATCACTCCCAACATGGGATACATTACACGAAAAAACAAGGATATTGTACATTACACACAAGATTGACCTTCCTCGATGGCTTGTATAACACACAAGATCAAGTGTTTCTTAACCGTATTATATTATTAAAAATATTACTATAATGGAATATAAACTAGAAATTAATTTTATAGATATGGAATAGTGTTATATAAATTATAAAATTATATGGTTTACAGAAATATAATATGAATTCAAAGCTTACCAATTAATGAATATGAAAAATGATTGAATATAAAGTAAAACATTATTATAGTCACAAAGATTTCTTAACCTAGTAAATTAAATTAATTTAAATTGGAAGTTATATTAATGTAATAAAATTTTTATATAATTAAAAAAATACATTTCATATTCATATAATATATTTTATAGGACTAAGATAAGAACAAACCCAATTTTATGTATGAAAATCTATTTTTTATAAAGGTTGTTTTACCTCCTTTTAATGGTAAACCCATTTTAAATAAAATTTTAGGAAATTTAATAAATTTAATATCTCAAAATAAAATTTATCCTTGTAATCAGAACATAAAAATTAGGTTAGGATAAATTTAGGGTATTTTTATAAAAGGTTTTATCTTCAAATGAATAGTAAAAAATATTGGATTTTATTTCAAAACAACTTTTTCATATTATTTATTGATAAGGATAAATTATATTTTTAAATGGTTTAATAGTTTAGTTATATAATATTTTTACCAATTAATCCAATTTATTTCATTGGAACTAATTTTACATTGAATAATAATAGTTTAAAAATTCTAATGAGGTCAGAATTTTTTTTACCAAAAATATTAGTGAAAGTAATTAAAATTAATTACATCGGTTAAAGGAAAAATTATGTTAATAAAGTACTAAACTGTAAATTTCAGTCCCAACACAACCTATAAACTTTTAAAATACACATTGGTTGTCCATATTTAGAACATATCATCAATTGGATTGACCTTGGTCCATTATTGGATCCAATTGAAACTTGAAAAATGTGGGTGGAATTCTCTTTTCAAATATTTACAATAGTTCCACTCCTCCTCCACTATAAAAGGTCACCACCTCTAACCATTCCTTAAACCTTAAAAAACTTTTATGTTTGGAAAATATATTCCCAAGTATACTCCCAGAAATTATTCCTTAAACCATGATCCCCCTTTTGGTAGAAATCCTCTCAAGGAAGCCTTTTGGCATACACAAAAAGGAGTTACCCGGTCAAGAGGTAATGTTTATGTCAAGCTCCTTTACATTATTTTTCCTCCTCACCATCTCTGCTCTATTTATTCCATTATTGTGTAAAAACAAAATAACATACATATACTAGGTTGTTTTTATGAAAAGTATTAGATATACCCTTACAAACACCTCCATCAAATGGAAATCGAACATACTATTTTTGTGTACAGTGAACTTCTTCCACATAAAAAGATTATTGTTCATATTACATTTACCACCTATCATGGTGCCCATTATGATGGAAAATATATATATATGTCATGTATTTTATTATTTATTGAAGCATAGTTATTTCTTTTATAACACACATATATTTACTTTCCAATTAGTGTTAATATGATAATCTCATTTGAGGAAGTGTGGACTACTTCCCCCTCAAAGCGATGTGATTCGTTTATACGACACATGGAACGTATTAAGGATTGGTATAGTGAAATTATGATATATATGATATATTAATGATATTATAATGATTATACATACAAAAAACACACACAAATACACACATATATATTTCATTTAAATAATTTCTTTCAATACGATAATAAAAAAACGAAAACAACGTTCATACATACATACGACTTACCGTCTCCATGAATTGTGTATTCCATTTAATACTTTATTATGATTAGATTATTATAATATAAAAATACTGGAAATAAATTCCATTCATATGATTTTATACATTCTATAATCATGATATTATTATAAGGATCAACGATATAACAAATTAAGACACAAGCAAAGAAGAAAGAGAATATTACCCAGAGTGAAACATTAACATAAGGTCTTTAAGAAAAGATTAATATAAGGCCAAAATATAACAATATATCATAATATATAAAATAATATTGTTTTTTAAATATTTTTAATAATTTTTTATTTATTATACATGAATATTGTACGAGTACAGATAGAGACAAGACACAAGGTAAGTGTATTTCATCTAACATTTAATTTCAGTGAGATACAAGCAATATCTGCCACTATTTAATTTCGTGTTGTGTATGTACTTACCATGATTGTGTTATACACTTAAATTTATGAGTATTAACATTTCCATTTTATGATCATTATTTCATGGGATTTTTGTTTCAAAAGTTACCAAATTGGTAAAATAGCTTTGTCTCCATTTTCCTTTATTGAGACTCGTGTTTTGTTATGCACCTAAACTTTTATTCAAGGTGTATATACTTATATTTTACATGATATGTCATGAATCTCAATATTTTCATGATATTATATTATTAGTTTAATTTAATTTTCTTACATGGAGAGTATGATCCCAGGATACCAAGCTATATGATATTATTGAGACAATCTAAATACTTTTCGAGATTGTTTATGTTTATGATTTCTTTGATGAAATATTATGATCCGTATATCAAGAATATTCATGAGTTTACTTATCCTTTGTTATTTCATGATATATTCATTTATTGGTAACATTTTCTACTCTTTGTAACATAATATTGATAAAACTTTATTTTTAAGGAAGCCCAAATTTACACTCCCATCGATCAGAAATATATTGAAAACAAATATTTCTAAAAAGGGTTTCCAATAATATTATACCATTCCCTATAATATCTAAAATACATTTTACCCTTTTTTCTTTTACCAATCTCTTCAATGGAATATTCTTATCAATTTCTGAACAAGTCATTTTTCTAACCCTTCTAATGTATAAAAGGAATATTCCTTTTACCTCATACACCATGTACATATTTACCCACTATCATCCCATTGAAGCTTACTTTGTAGTTTTAATAGCATAATATTTAAGAAAATGTTGTTAAAAATTTATTTTTGGGGATTTTTTTACAAAATGGTTTCCAACTTCTTTTATATGTTTTCATGGAAAACTATTTCCAAAATGTATTCAAGGCTTATTTAAAAGTTTTCAAAGAGTTTTCAAAGAAATGGTTTTCAAAACGTTTTCAATCTTCTTTTATAAGTTTCCAAGAAAAATGATTTTCAAAACAGGTTTAATATTTTTTCATAAGTTCTCAAAATATTTTCCAAGAAATGGTTATAAAAAAAATTCAATGTTTTTTAAAAATTTTCAATGTGTTTTCAAGGTAAAAGGTTTTTAAAATGTTTTGAATCTTATTTTATATGTTTTAAAGGGAAAATTATTTAAAAATGATTTATGTATTATTTATAAATATTCAAAGTATTTTATAAGAAAATAATTTCCAAATGGTTTTATATATTAAAAATCCTTTTTGAACATGAAATGATATTTTCGACAAGAAACTTTTTTTAAAAGTTATTTTAAAATTATTTTTCATATAAGATGACATCTATTGATATTACTCATTCTTTCCTAGAAAATGATCTAAAGTTTCCATTCATATCCTATATATGAACGGGTTATTCTTAATGCCATGGTCTTTATGAAACCCATTTATCCTTCATGAATTATATTTTTATGGAATCTGTTTCCCATTCATAGTTTATTATTTTAATGAACTTATTATTAAACCTATCTCATTCTTCAGGTTCTTCTCTGTTTACATGTTTATGATTCCCATTTTATTTCATGAGATATGATATTTCTATTTAGGATCTTGTGGAACAAGTTTGTATCATTTAATTATGTTATGGGTGGGACCTATATATCCCTCTAATGCATTGGATAAAAATTAATATCTCATGAGATAAACTGGTCTAGAATGTGGGTTTACTCAGTTCAATAATATAGGGCTGGAATGAAGGTTCACTCAGTTCAGTAATATAGGGCTATAATGGGTGTTCCCCTGGTTCAATAAAGGAATTTTTCCACTATGATGGTCTTGGAAATTATAACTTATATAATATGGAAATTATATTATATGCTTATGTGTTTTTCGAAATTCCATTTCTTATTCCTATGTTATGCTTTCATGTATTATCCTCTTTATTTCATATGATTAATTTATTATGAACAACCAATATTTATTCCATTATTTTGGTTATGATCTTTGATATATAGTGTAACATACTAGGTAAATAAATAATATTACATTTTCATATTTATTAATATTTGTGAATAAAATATTAATATTACTTTAAATATGATTCTATGTTCGATGGCGTACCCAATACGCAACGAGTTTTTTGAAATCTTACGATGCACACTAATAATATAATAATATTATTTTAAATGGTAGATAACTTCTAGATGTTGGAATAGCGGAAATGACCAGAACTAACTAAAATATGATTATATATGTTTGTGAAATTTATTTACATTATTCAATAAATTTTAGAGGCTTAAAATTCAAATGAATCCAATTTTAAGAATAAATATTCTAATATTCTCTAAAAGGTCGATTAAGCAGCTTTTGATAACGAACATTTTTTTAAATCAATTTTTTTCCCTTTTATATATTATATTTGACAAAATAAAATCCTTCTTTATAATCAAGACATCAAAATTTACTTTTTGTAAATTTTTGGTATTTTTCCGATAAAGTTCATTTTTTTAAAATACTGTTTTTTTATTTTAAAACCTCATTTTAATCTAATTTATTTCTATGGTTAGATTATATTTTTAATTGGTTTTAAAGTGTAATTATAATATATTTTTATCATTTAATCCAATGGTTGTCATTATAATTAATTTCACTTTGAAAATGGACATAAACAAGTGTCAATATTTTGATAGATGTTGTTTTTTAAAAACACGCTATTTGTTTTGACAGCGGGAATTAACTATATAATTTATTAATGAAACTTATATGTTTTGAATTTGGTAATATGGACATCACTTTTGAATTTGTAATATAAAATTTATCTTAGGGAGAATTTTTGGTATTTTTCTGATAATGTTCATTTTTAATGAATAGTGAAAAATACAACATTTTAATTCAAAACTGCATTTTCATCCAATTTATTTATATAGTTATATTGTAATTTTAATTTGTTTTAAGGTATAATTTAATTATGTTTTTTTCATTTAATACAATTTTGGTCATTGTATGTAATTTTAATTTTAAATTGGCTGTAAAAACAAATCAATCTTTTGATAGATTTTACTTTTTAAAAACCCGTCTTTGGTTCTGACAACGAGAATTATTTTTAAATTAATCACTACAATTTCTGTGTTAGAAATTTGGTAGAATGGATTCCATATTTGGAATCATAAGGTCCAAATTATGTAATTAATACTATTTTGTTTTTGAACATTATGAATAGTAACGATGGTAATTATCTTTAATTATCGTGATTAATTAGTAATCGGGTAGTTAAGGGTAATAAAATAATATCTTAATAATATAAAATGACCCCAAAATGTGTTCTAATGCTATTGGTTGTGTCATGGACGACCATGGGATTCCCTGTGCCAACTTAGGGACCCCATGGAATTACTTTTGGGTGATAGTGACATTTTATCCTTTTATTTATAAAGAAAGAAAAATATAACAAAAGTATATAACACCTAAGTAAAACAAATTTAATTTTTTCTAAATAAATGATCTTTTAGACTATAAATATTCATTTGAAAGATAATAATATTTCCTACATCAAGGTATTTGTTTTTATAATTTTTAGACATTAAATAAAAAAATTTATTTATGACACCATGATGATGCTGTGATTACCTCATTAATGAACTATTTAAAAAAAAAACATAAGTTAAAATATAATAGTTACACTTTTCTAAAACCTATTTTATGGGTTGATATTGAACCCTTATCACCTTATCCTCGAAATATATAATTTTGGGACCTTTAAAATCCGAAACGCATTTCATAATAAAGTAACGTTTCATGACCTTTCAAGAGTGCCACTCCTCCCTCTTATAAAAGGCCCCCACCTCTACCCCCTTACCCAAACCTCTCAAGCCCTTGGCTCATCCAAAATCTTCTCATATTTTCTCTACAAATCTCTATATTACTCATAGAAGCCTCACTTTGGGTATAAGTCTTTCCATCGAAGCCTTTGGGCTCAAATCAAAAAGAGTTATCCGATTTGAAGGTAATGTCTTCTCTTATGTTCTTTTGTTTTATTTTTCTTCTCTAACCCCATAAACTCTCTTTATTCCTTCATATTGTAAAGAAACAGTACCTTCAATATACTAGGATGTTTTTATGAGAAGTATTCGGGGTACACTTATACACAACTCCATCTAATGGTTAAAGAACATACTGTTTCTGTGGGTGGTGAATTACAACCTCACAAAACGATGATTGTTCAATATTCATTTAACACCTCTAATGGTGGCCATTAATATGTCACTGTATTTATATATGATATATATATTATGTTTATGTTTTCCTTATGCTTCTGTATTTTTCATTTATTCCATACCTTT
This sequence comes from Viscum album, assembly GCA_963277665.1. Lineage (NCBI taxonomy): Eukaryota > Viridiplantae > Streptophyta > Magnoliopsida > Santalales > Viscaceae > Viscum > Viscum album. The sequence goes on along the minus strand of OY728140.1, from coordinate 82,955,323 downwards.
ATGGTATCTAAAATGGGTAAACATGATAATTTAATTTTATGAAATATAGACTACCGCCCCCTCAAAGTGATTTGAATTGTTAATGCCACATGTGGGATGTATAATGGATGGTGTTAATGATATTATATATGATATTATACTGTAATTATAATGTACATATGTATAATTATGTTTTAATTCCATTAAAGTATGAAATATAAATTAAAGTAACGTTCATGCGTACGTACGGCTTACCGTCTCCATGAACGGTACATTTCATTTCTTATCTCCAAATGTTTTGTAATATTATAATTATATATATATAATGGATATATATGATATATATTACATCTAAATGATGAATATAATTCTGTAATTTTAATATATATATCTCTCATTTAGTTTTAATTCCATTAATATGACAAAGAAATGAAAGTAGCGTTCATGTGTACGTACGACCTACCGTCTCCATGAACGGTGCATTTCATTTTGTAATCTCCAAATGTTATGGAATAGTATAAAATGAATATATAATGGATATATATGATATTTAAATCATTAATACTATTCTGGATATGGTGTACTTATAACTACATGGATAATTCTTTTCAAACAAGTTCATTTTTGACTCATGTACCGAACATCGACCAAAACATCTGATATGAACTCACATAATTAACTAATTATTATAACATTATAATCTGTGATATGAATTGAATAATAAAATTTAAATGAAGTCCTTAATAAATTATAAATTGAACAAAGTTTATTATTCATGAATATAAAGAAACAAACTAGACAAGTTGGACTTGAGGTAAGAGATCCTACCTCTCTCTTTCTTTTCATGTATTCTCCATTATATCATTTATTTTAAGATCCGTGTTCTTATGTTGGGGATGTTCTTTTATATTAATCCTACTGTAATTTTTATGTTCATACGATGAGAGAACCCCTCTTTCTCTCATCAATTCATTTTAATAATTTTTAAGTGGCGCCGTTAGGCTGCTGAATATTTGTAATGGATCCTACGTCTCTCTTTCTTTTCATGTATTCTGATTTATGTCATTTATTTTAAGCACCATGTTCCTATTTTGGGTATGTTCTTTTATATTCATACTACTACCCTTTTTATTTTCATATGATGAGATACCCCATCATTCTCTCATCAATTCATTTAAAGAATTTTTATGTGGCGCCATTAGGCTACCAAATTTTTGTAATGGATCCTACATATCTCTTTCTATTCATATATTCTCCTTTATGTCATTTATTTTAAGCTCCATGTTCTTATGTTGGGGATGTTATTTTTTATTCATCCAACTGTAATTTTTATGTTCATATGATTAGAGACCCCCAATTTCTTCCATCAATTCATTTTACGAATTTTTAAGTGGCGCCGTTAGGCTGCCAAATTTTTGTAAGGGATCCTATATCTCTCTTTATTTTTAAGTACTCTCTTTTTTTCCTTTACTTTAATATCCTTTTTCTTATGTTGTGGGATGTTCTTTTATATTCATCTTACTGTAAATTATATGTTCATATGATTATAGACCATATTTTATCTCATCAATCCATTTTTTTGAAGTTTTAAGTGGCACCGTTAGGCTGTCGAGTTTTCGTAATGGATTTTTCATCTCACTTTTATTCCTGTGAGATTCATGCTACATTTTCCACTATTTCCTTTTTTTATGTTTTTGTACTTCCCATGACTGTATTATTTGTGTAATATAATTTAATGTATGGGTATTTACATATTCATTGTATGATCTTTCTTTCATGGGGTGTACGTTTTGAAAGTTACCCAAATCGGTAAGGGAACCTTTCACCCTCCTCTCTTTAAAAGACATCTTTTTTTAGGTATTTTAATTAACATATTCATATGTTGGGATATGTTCTTATATATCCTAATTTCTGTAAATTTTATGACCAAGTTATGAGATACCCATTTTACCTCTCATCAACTCATTTTCTTAATTTTAAAGTGACGTCGTTAGGCTGTCGAATTTCTGTAAGGGAACTTCTTAACCCAATTTCAATTCTTTGGGTTAAAACTCTCTTTCTTGATTATGTCGTAATATTAATATGGTTGGATGACCCCTGATTGTTTTAAAATTAATATCTTCTTATATTGGGTGTATTTATATTTGTCACACATAATTATGTAATTGAATTATCCTTAATGTAAGGATACCGACTTTCTAAGGGACATCATCTCAATCTCCTTTCATTGAGGCATATTTTGTTTTATACACATCTTTATTTTATACGGTGTATAAACCCTTTTGACTTTTACTTTTATTCAAAATGAATCTTTTCTCTACGAAGGGTTTTACTAAAGGACAAAAAGTATATTTCTTTTTAACGTACGTGGTGGCAACGACCTTTCTGCCGCCTCGAGTATTATTTTATCTTTGGCATCCTTAACAAGCCGTAATGTTTTTAAAAGGAAAATAAATACCATATAATCTTTTATGTATTTTTTCATTGAAAATGGTTTTGATAATGTTTTGATTATATCAATGTGTTGTATTGATATCTTCTGATTGAAATGTGGAAATGTTATATTTCCTTTATGCATGTTTTATGGGATAGGATTATGTTATGGTTCTTGGGGATTGTATATGAATAAAGGTGTTTCCATGATAAACTAAGGGTGGGTGAGACCGAGATAGATCTCCAATGCATTGGGTAATGCAAAGGAGTTAAACGCTCAGGTTTCTACGAAGAGATTTAGGGAATATACTATGATGGGTATTCCAAACGTAACCATGAGGGTTACTCCCTACATAAAAATGTTATAAATGACTCAAGTTACCTTTATGTATTATTATTTCTATGAGTAATACATAAATATTATGATTTCAGAAGGTATGTTATGATTGAAAGTTATTGTTTCATTGATTTGTATTTATTGGTGGGTTAATGTTTCCATTCATTATGTTATAACCCTTACTGAGATTTTTATGCTCATCCCAAGTTTTTGAAATGTTTTTCACAGGTTATAAAGAAGGGTACAAGAAAGGAAGTATTCAAGACGATTTATATCAAGAAAAGAACTCTTGTTTTATTTAAGGTTTTTTTATTGTTGTGAAAAATCGGTTAAAGTCGTAGTGTATTCTTTTCAATATTTTGAGATGTAATAGTTATGCCCTAATTCTCTAAAACTCAAAACCTGAAAAGATACTCAATATGAATTATTCATTTAATTCAAGATTAAGTAATGTTTTAAGGCCGGGTCCTTATATATAAAGTATTAATATATATTTTTAGGATCTTGTTATCACACCATTATACTCATGTTTATGCTTACATGTCTTCCTTGTTTACCCTTACAGAGAATTTTAGATCACCCCATTTATGTTTCCTTTCCCCTAGGTTATAATGATTTTTCCTATGTATGATATGTATAAGAATGGTTCTAGTAAAGAAGAACCATGTGAGAGATGATGTATCTATCATTTTTACTAGGTTTTATGTTTCCTTGTTTCCAAATTCACTATTCTAAGAACGATCTTAGGGAATCTATTTGTATAATGTTTAAGTATTTTTCAAATGTAAGGTAATGTAAATTTTTGAAAAGGGGCGGTCTTTATAATATCCCCTTGGAGTATTTATTCAGGTGGGTAGTATTAGGACCACTCATCATGTACCGACTAAGATTCAGTTAATAACCAATATAACCCTATCATAGTTTTTTAATATTAAGAAATTTCCTGCAACATTCATATCCACATACCAATATCATGATATGGGTTTATTTTCTGGGAAAACAAAACACTTTTTGTTACCACAATTGTTTATTTTCGTCAATACGTAGGCTTATACTAAGGGATCTCACTAATGTTTTCTAATCGTAATCAAACAAATTACTAAAATATCCTCTGATACAACTTAGGAGGTCTGAGCATGACATACATAAATATTAAATCATTTTGGATGAATATTCAACAAATAACACAATTAGACATGCCAATGGACTGCAACGTTTCAATTTATTTAGAGATTAGATACATAATCAATATATTTTATAAAATATGGTAAACATATTCAAAAAAATTATTTATATTGGTAACCTTCTATAAAAATCTCACATAAAACCTTCTTTAAAAACATAGGGATTCAAATCAAAATAATGGATGATCTATCATATTCAGTAAGGGTAAACATGGGAAATATTAATAATAAGAGAGTATTTAATGATTATAAGAGTTTGATAACATAATTAAGTGAATGTTATAAATGTAGAAGACTCATACTAAAAAACCATACATAAACAACTCTAAAATGTATTTATATCTAGAAGCATGATTAATAAAGGTGCCAAAGTAGTAATCATCATCCAAGAGTTATATCATATGAATTTAATATGATAATCATATGAAGACATAATCTTCTTAATATAGATATCTTCAATTATTTTCATACATAATCCTTTGAGTATAGTTTGAAGTAATCATACACACACATCAAAATTTGAACATAACTATTTATAATCATGTGCATGAATAATCTTACGAGGATATAGAGAAGCTATATTACCCACACATCAAAATTTGAACATATATATTAAAAATAAAGTTCTATTTTATCATTATCATATCTTGAGATATCTTTGTTACATTACCAAATTCATTGCAGGTCTATAACGGTACGAACCATCACATAATCATTATATATTCATATGTTTTCCATGATATCATAAAATAATTTCTCATTTCATCAAAGCCTAACCCATGAAAATTAAAATGATATTCATCAATATTTCATCATCATAATTCTTAAAAATCCTGGTAAATAATAAGTCTAGTATAATTATATCATCTCCTTAGTGAAGATTAAAAAAATAGTTATTTTTATAGATGAATATACCATTAAAGATCATTATAACATTTATTTTAGAAAAAATCCTTTTATTTTGAAATCAAATATTTAAAATATAAAAATTTAATGAATATTATATTTTTTTTAAAATAACATTGTAAACATGTAATGGAATATTAAAATTTAACAACATATATGGAAATGGGAAAATCCATTAATAGGTTATATGTTAAAACAAATATTCCAATCAACCCTTTGGAAACAAGTACATCATTAAGAAAATGATAAGATGCTACTTTTTAGACATTTCAATTAAAATTTAAATACAGTTAAAAAATATATTATCAATAATTGAATAATAGTAAAAGATTAATGAAATAATTTGAAATAAAATATGTTTATAGAAGAAAAATATTCCCCACAAAAGGGGAAATAATGTTAACTATTCTTAAAAAACATTTTCTGAATTGTTTTATACAAAATATAATGGAGAATGAATTGAAAAAAAGAAAAAAAGGAGAATAAAATATATATTATTAAATATATGGATCATATAATTTTCGTCAAAGGAATTTTACTATGTGATTTGGGTAGGGGATTATAGTTCCAATTGGCCAATGATATATGAAGTAGTGGGGGAGTGAGTTCACTTTTATAATTGAGGAGGGGTAAATTTTTGTAAATACCCAAATTATTTAAATAATATTAGTTTAATATACCATTTTGATTTTCATAAATTGACAAATTATTTTGGATATGAATTATTGGAAAATATACAATTCCACCACACAAAAAAAACATGTTTAAACAAGTAATTTCTTATCCTTTATGTTTTACTCAATTCTAAATAATTTTTTTGACAACAGTACCAAGTTTTTTTATGCAAGGGAAATTATACTTTAATAAAAAATATAATTACTCTTATATGGTAATTAATTCACACTAATTATATATATTAAATAAAATTTATCAAAAAATATGTTTTTAACACAAGATCATAGAATTCATAAATTATCATTTTAACCTTAATCATAGTAATTAATGATTTCATATTTTTACTAATCATAGTGGTCAAAAATTTAATTTATATTCTTACATAATTTAAATTATTATCATTAAAATTATGATATCCATTTTTCAAAATTCAATTCATCAATGTGGGAAAATTTATTTAAAAATTAAACCCACAAACATGATGACAAAACATGTTTTAATAGAGAAAACATTTCTGATATTTGAAAATATTTTATATCCAAAGATAATAAAAAAATCATTAATATTATGTCAATTATATTAATATAAATATAATTTAACTAATTATATATTAAGTAAACTCTAATATATAATTTATCTTTGTCAATAATTAAAATGAAATGCTTGAATTGAATTAAAATCCAATATTTTATACAATTCATAAAAACAGTAAACATTTAATAAAATTATTAAAAATTAATATAAGATATATTTTAAATTATTATTTCAAAAATTAATTTAATTACATAAAATAAATTTTTTATATGTTTCAAACATTATTATTATTATAAGTGTTTCGAATGGAGACAAAAATGATTTTGATATAAATACAACTTTTAAGCATAAAATTTGATTTATTCCTATATATTATTTACAAAAACATTAATAAAACTATTAAATATTTTGAAATATATATACTTTGAAAATTTCATTAATTCCATTCCTATTATTTTTAATCTAATATTTGAGTTGAAACACCTTTTTTACACAAAAATATTCCTTTAAAAATATATTTAATTAATTTTTCACTGGGTTTTAATATTAATTATTGATTAATTGGTCCCCAAAAGGGAAATTTTATATAAATTTTGAACTCATATATTTTCCTTTTTTATTATATCATATTCTTATAGACCATTTGAGTGTCTAAATGAAAACTATTATACTAAATTCTAATATGTCACGTTTCCTTTAAACATGATGTCACAATCAACACAAAATTGACTCAATGTTGCATATATCCAAAGATAAACATGAGGTTGAGTGTAATGGAAAATATAATAAATATTAAAAATAATTGATAAAAATATTTTACAAGTTCTTCAACTGTTACAATTCCCTCCTTCCCCTGGCTTAGCATCATTCATCCTACTCTTGAATATCTGCTATCCATTCCACCCTTGCTTCTAGTCCTCTTGATCATTTGTCACTTCCTACTCCTCAGGTCTCATCATCCTCTGAACCTAGATACCCTTTCCTCCCTTCCCCTCATGCTACCACTCTGATCCCTCTCAACCCTCTAGGAATTGATCTAAGGTCCATACTATTCTTCAGGGGTTCACTCTATGGCACATCCCATGCCCCTCTTCTGCCTTGATTCCCAAAGATCACCATGTCACTACCACAAGAGCCGAGGGAGGGCTCCTGTATCTCCCTAGATTTCCCACCAACTTCATTTATAGAGGTTTTTCCCTAATTGAAGTGGATACGGGTATCCTGATTTGGGGATGTACAATCGCCAATATTTGTCTTTAAATGATTTGTATATCCATGGGGACTATGTCTTTCGGTAATGTTCTACTCATTTTATATGAACTCATTCTTCCTTGTCTTGGAATTGGAAGAGGATTTTATTATCCACGCATTTTGAAAGGCACTTCATTCTGTGGGACTCTGGGGTTTTAGCATGGTGAGTTTATCCCTAGATGATCACAAGGATAATAAAGTCCTCATGTTGCAGTCTAGATTAGTCTCTCTAGGTTTCCAATTCCCTTTCAGAATTAAGGCTTCCTCTATGTGATCAGTGACTCTATCAAAACATTCGAATGCATTAATGATATGACCAGGATCTGTGATGATACCTCAACGGTTTGCTAATGTGTGGAGATGGATATCTCACACCCCATGCTATAAAATCTCTTTCTCTGGGTGTTTGGATCCATCTTCCTAATCTAGGATATTCTATACCCTTTGAAACCAAGATTCTACTCACAAAGCATTATTTAGGGGCACTCCATGCAGGTGTGAAATCATTTCCATTAAGGTGGGTGCAAACCCCCCTCGAGAGGATGTGTTCATAGACTACCACTACTCACCATCCATTTTCATTAATCTAAAAGAAGCCTAGGTAGTGGATCTGGAATCTTGTGTTAATCCTCCAGAAATCCTCAATGTAGTCCAAGATCTTGATCCTCTTGTTGTGCCTCTATGGGGCGATGGAGAGGAGGCATGTCAGATCTTGGGTCCTTATGTTCCAAGGTGCCCAAACACTTTCCAAGTTAGTTCTTTAATATTTTCTATTTTCAACATACTATATACTCTCAGGGTGAGTATGGTAAAATGATTTCATGGTGTCACATATTTCCCCACTAGAATTAGGGCCTTTCTACCTCCCCCTTAGTTCAACCTCAAAATGCTTCTGAAGCATTTTATTATTTCTACAATGATTCCCCTACTCCAAATGATTCCCATTATGAACGGCTCCCACCGAATCCTATTATGAATTCCATCTAAGTCACTTCCCTAAAGGGATTGAGCTAAAAGGTTGTAAGATTATTTTTTACCCAATGCTTCATGCAAGATATCCGTCTATTCATTGGATTCTCCTACCACTCAGTTGTTCTCTTATTCAAAGGTTCTATATTTTCCCTGAGGTTAAAATATAAGAATCTTTAGGTGATCCCATCCCCCCTCTTTAATAAGGAATCCATTTCTTGAGGTAGTGCTAGAACAATATTCCATCAATTATATACTTGATTATATTGAATGCACACAACATTGATTCCCAATTAAAGATGGACATTTTATTTTTTGAAACCACAAAGGACAAGGAATCCATTATTGTGATCCAATAGCATAGGACACATCATACAAGAATTTTTTAGTTCTCTAGAATGATTATGATTCCAGGATCTATGCATGTAGAGCCATCCATCCATCAAATCTATATTTTCTAGAACATGAACACCAACAGGAATCACATTCAAGACGATGCCCAGTTCATCACCACTAAGGTGATACAAGGTAACCATTCAATATTTTTTTCTATAATATATAAGAGTTTTGACTCAAAAAAGAGATAGAATATATAGAAATATATTAGAATTTTTTATCCGATAAAACATTTATGGGAAGTTGGTGGTGACATTGATGCAGTTTCTGACCTAGATGATAGGAATGGTAGGGGTCTGTTCCCTAGAAAATCCATCCTGGACTTTTTCTTTTTAATGATAGTAAAATGGCTCTATGAAATTGGCTTCTCAAGTGATCAGTAAAATTAGTGTAACACATAATGTGGGAATCACTGTTCATGGTGTCTGATGGACCGATACCTAGCCATACTGAAAGGAATTTCTCAATACTTTGATACCTTTTTGAGTCATCTATTGTGTGGCATATCATATCACCCCCCACATATCATCTACCTATCTTTTGGACAGGATCTCTTGGGTCGGTTTATATTATATCAATTTGGACTAGAATTTTAGAGTATAATGATCTGGTTAGTGATACCTAGATCAAACCCAACCATTGGAAGTCATTGTTAGACATTCATAACAAGATGAGGTGGATCAAGTAGAAGCGTCTTTCATGGTCAAAAGATTTCCCCCTATAGACTTCGACATCGATATCACTATGTAGGACTTGGAATATATTGAGATGAGTTTGGGTGATGACTGGAATGACTAGAATTATGAGGAGCTCTCTTTCAATAAGGAATACCTGTCGGAGAAGATTTTGAAACCAGAACAGCTTTATAGGGAAGGATCAAGGATCATGTGGGTCCAGGAGGGAGATAAGAATACTGCTTTTTTCCATCATATATCACATAGAGTAAATGGATGGTGAATCCAATAATTATGATGGATTATGGTTGCTTTACTGATTATTGGGATATCATGGGAAACATGTCCCTTACATTCATCACATATCTTCTAGCTAGTCTCAAAAATTTCATGTCTAATGTTTACCCAAGGGAGGACAAGTGGCTCTTCGATGTGACCCCTAATTAGTTCTATGACCAGTACAATGATGGTATGGGGGCCATTCCTGATGAGATGGAGATCCATGATGTTATGATGAAACTGATCTAGAAAAGTGCATCCGGACAAGAAGGCTTCCCTGATTCTTTATAGAGGTCCTCTTGGGGTATTGTGAAAGGCGACTTGATTGTTACTAGTCAGGACTTCTTTCAGGGTGGAATCTTATCCGTAGTAGCCTGCTACACCACCATCACTCCCATACCCAATAACTTGAACCATTATTCTATCCTCCAACATCATTTAATTACATTTGGTTATATCCCTTAAAAAATCTTTATAATCCTCATCAACTCTATGATCACTACATACTTATTTAACTGGGTCTCCATGGAACAACATGGGTTTGTTAAGGGATGCTCTATCCAGGGGGCCATTTTGCGGGCTCAAGAGATGATTTGAGACCTCAAATTTAAAACTCAGTGATCAAACATATCCATTAATCTACATATGAACAATGAATACCACCACATCGAGTGGAGTTTCATCAACAGTGTATTTTCATGTATGGTTATGTCTTCTTGTAACATTGATATCATTTTCTTCTATTTCAGATCCTTATGTTTAGAGGTCACATTCATGGGAAAGTTGTATATCATTTTCAAGGATACACTATGCCTATGGGAGGGGATCCTATCTATCCAAGTATCTTTAGTGTCATCCGGTACATACATAACTTCCTCATCCAACTAAACATAAGCAATGGATCAATTTTTCTGTATCATATAAGAATGATATATCCTCCTATTTGTCTCTTAATGTTAACTAGTGATAATATAAACTACATGAACGCTAATAGAAGAGCGATCTGATTCCTGAACAGGGTGCTAGAAGAGTACTTCCATTGGAGCAGCCCAATAATTATCAAGAGAAAGAGTACCATTCTTCTTATGAGTGGTTGTTCTCCCAGTCGTATCTATATTGTTATCCACATACTTGGAATGCATATGGGTATGATTCATATGGATTATCATGGTTCCCCATTATATTTAGGAATGTTGTGTATTAATGACTTATACCCCATCATCAACACGATTAAATATCGGGTTCTCAATTGGAGAGTATGTATATTTCCATTAGAGGAAGGATATCCTTAGTTAACAACGCCCTCTTGGAAACTCTGATTCATTACATATTGCCTATTAATTTCTTTAAAAGAACCATTAAGTACATTAACATGATTATTTTCATCTTTATTTTGGATTTCATATCATATGAAAAATACACTAGGCATCCTGAATAAAGATGAAATGACAAGATAAGGAAGGGGGCATCAATGTATGTAGCCTCATAGACAACCTTATTTGAATGCATGATACGCTAACATGGGATATTCTAGAACAACATACCCTATGGGGTAACACCATGCACAACACTCTCTTAGTGAATCCAGATTCAAGGGTTTAAAATTCTTCTTTGATATGGAATGTGATTGGCCCCCTTCTCCTAGCCCTTCAACCTCACGCCTGATGGATTTTTGGGATAAGGAATATCTTATTTTTGCACAACAACTAGTGTTGGGATATCCCATTTTTACATGTTTACCTTCTTGAGATATTTCATTTTTGGAATCTAGAGTTCACCCAGATTTAATTATGACTATGCTGGACATGGACCAACAAACCAGCTTTATCCACATTGAGTTGAACAAGGTCCCTACTAGGTGCATCTTCACCCATTCCTCTTCAGGGTCCCTCACTACTAGGGACTTGTAATTAACCATGTGTGTGTAGAAGTATGATAACAACTGGAATGAAGTTCATTGGGACAATTATTTCTCTAAAAAATACCACATATGCACCTATAGGATGAAGAACAAGGTTGTCCTGATAGATGAAAACATTAGATGATACGACATTCATATTGTATCCATATGTGTAAAACCCATAGGGAATAAATTTCAATCCAACCCTTCTTTGAGGGAGAGTGGGCATGTGAGGTGTGGACCTTCCCCGGTGAGATCCATGCACACTCTACTCCTAACATGGATGATGTTCCCTTTCTGAAGCACTCGTACTATGGCTTGGGTGGTAGGTGTCTAGAGAGATTGGATTGTAAAATGGTGCTACATGCTTGCTGTTGGAGCTTTTGTAAGGCTTGGATCAAGGTGTGTGACAAAGTGACTTCTTATTCTAGGATAATTATCATCATTATAAACCGAAAACTTGTACATGATGTGATTAGTACTATGTAAATCTATTAGGGATCCTTTACATTGAAACATCTTAGAGCTAATACCCAGGCATATCATACTAGTTTCAGTAGCATAAGAAACTAGTGGGATTGTTGGTTTGCTCCTCCAAGGGGCATGCAGATCAACACAAATGGTTTATGCTCCCTAAGAGTCATGATAGTGGGTGGGGACATTATTTACACCAATGGTCTAGTCTTATTGTATTTTTTATCCTGAGGGGGGGGGGGGGGGTGTGGGGTCCTCTCTCCAAGCGGAGGCCATGACGGTGCTCGTGGGCTCAAATGGTGAACCATAATTATGTATGATGTATAAAAGAAGCACAAATATATTATTTAATATTTCATAGTTCCTTGACTTCTATCGGTTCCATCCCTTGGTCGATATCCTACCTGATAAAGAAATGTTGAGGAATATTTAATAACAACATTATAGTGAACAAAACTTTGAGGGAGGGTAATGGAGTTGTAGATCACGTGGCATTGTTGGATATCCTTGGTTCATATCCCCAATGTTTAAATGACCTGAATAGATTAAACCCTGAGAGAGTTAATCTAAATATATGGTATTACCTTGGTATTTAAAATTTTATGCCCTCTTAGGCCAGTGGTTCATTTGTATTTGATTAGTTTTCATTTCCTCCCTTATATTTCTCTTATTCTTTGATTAAAAAATTTACATGATGATTAGGATACATAATATTAACATATTAGTTTAATTTAAAACAAATATAATTAAATTTATTAATAATTAAATATTTATGGTTTTATACTTATCATTTCGGGACAGAACTTTATATTTTTTGTTAGTTCAACCAATTACATAACCTAATGATAGTAAATTTTCACTGTTTGAACTATAGATATATAAAATTATTTCACACATATTTTATTTAAAATTATTTTTTTAAAATATTGTTTTTAATAGAAATCATCAAATATTTCATTCAATTTAAATGACAAATTTTAATTTTCAAATGTAATTGAAATTAGAATGTTAAGGAATTCGTCTTCGACAAAACTATACATAAAATTTATGAAGTGTACATCGATCATTAAAAAATGAAAATAAGATTACCATACCTTTAAAATATTGTATATTATTCACTGTATAACATGAAATGAAGACGAAGACTATCCAAGTTAAGGAAGTATGAAGTAAAATTAAATAGTAAAATATGATGATTAAAATAAACTAATATATACTGATATATATATATATATAACAAATGAATATAAATGACCAAAAAAATTCTAAAAATATTAACATTTTTTGAAATAGATGATTAATAATTATATGTTTAATTTATAGGGTGTTATTATACATCAACAAAATATAGCCGAAATTTTGATTTAATTTAAATTAAAAATTCAGTTTTTTATAGAATGATCAAAATTATATGGCCATGAATCAATTATATGTTTCATATAAATATCCATTTTGTTATCTTATATATATCATCCAATTAAAGTTAAACATATAATTACACAATTTTTCAATAAAATATATTAATTACAACAAAAAGATCACGAGGCCTAGCATTTTTTAATGACTAGGTTTATAATACATCAATGTGAGGATAAAATAAAATTTTTTATTTTATTATTTATAATGAGAACCTAAATCCAAAATGGTTTTGAAAACATAATGGGACAACCTACTAAATTTATATTATAAATGGTGATCTAAAAATATTATTAAGGGAGTATGTATGATAATAATAATAATATGTGATTCAAAAGTATAACATTATATCATAAAAGATAAGGATTAAGAGTAATAAAATGGGATAAAAACGTAATAAAAAAGGAATAATAGGAACATAGTGTCATAGGTATTATGATAGAAGCATAGGAAACAAATAAACACATGTCAATGGTAATGTCCATAACAAAATTACATGATGAAAAGAGTACCATGATGGATTATTTTCACTCTCTAATCACATAAATGATGTACCATGTGATTAAAAATGTACCCAATGTTTAGGTGGGATTTGTATTTCATAGAAGTCAAGTTAGATTCATTTCCTATTCATTAATATAAATTCTATATAAAGGTATCCATCATAATTAATAAATATAATAATAACCTATGAAAAGAAATGGGTTGTAAAATCTTGTCTCATAACATGATACAATGTTATCTTCATAATGAATTTAGTTTAGAGAAACAATTAAAGAATGTATTAAACCATAAAAGGATGAGAGAATAATTTATTTATATATTTTAGTGACATATATACATAATTTAGAAGTAATCTAATACATAAAATTTTATTTTTTCAGACAAAGGAAAGGCTGTAACTGAATAATAACAGTTTTCCAGAAAATTAGATTTCTAAATTGAGAACCACATTAAAAAAAAATAAAAACTTATTATAAATATGAATTATTTTTTAAATTAACTATGAAAAAATAATGGAAGCATCAAAAAAATAATTATCATAATTTTGGGTAATTCAATACATGTTGTATAATAAAAAATGAACATTCCATTCATATGTTGGTTAAATAGAAAAAAATTCACCTCTTTTGTAAAATAATATGAAAATTCAATTTTTTTAAAAAATTAATAATTAATATAAGGGTAAATATAATTTCAAAAAATAATTAATTAATATTATAATTTTTCTTGGAAATATTTTTAGAATATATGGATGTGGAAGAAATAATGGTTTTCACCCGAAGAGAGAAATGTTGTCAGATTTTATTAAAACACTATCAATCATTTTATGTACCAATGATATAAAAGCAGTAATATTTAATTAAATAATTTATAGTTACCAATTTATAATTTAATTTATGTTACTTATGATACAATGATAACATAATTTTCTATAACTGAAATTTCGTTATAAATAGTCTTAAATAAAATGAGACTAAAATATAAACTCTTACCGCCATTGTAAGATTTGATTCATTACTACAATGGATGAAGTAGATCAATTGAAACTAAAATTATCACTAATTTATAGGATTTAATTATATAATATGTAATGGGGTAGTATAAAAACCATTAAAATTAAACTATGATCATAAATGACCAGGTTTCTCAAATGGGGATGATTTGAAATGAAAATGTTTGCCTTGATTTAGAATCACGATATGAATTTCTATCAATCCAAATTACATATATATATCAAATTTTTTACATTAATATTTATAGTTTAAGAATTTATTATACATTTAAATTTATTTCTACCATGTCATAGTCAATTACTTAACAAATTAACTTTATGTTGGACATTTTAATAATAATCATCTGAAACGTCTATAATCACATTGGAAATCTCCCTAAGGCCAAAGATAATTTTTTTAATAATATAGATAATAGTTTTACTAAATGTTTTTTTTCATTTTTAAATATATTATATTTTAAAACAAACCATGAAAATATATTATTAAAAATATCAACATTACCAACCTGGAGACGGTAGGTCGTACCTATGAATGAGTAAAAGTTTCATTTTTTGATGATCATGATGGAATTTAGGTATAAATTTTTATATTTATCCAAAATGAAAACATAAACATAATTTTAATATTATTTCATTGAATATTATTACATATTCAATCCATTTCATTAATTAATAAAAATGAATCACATCGCTTCGATGCATAGTAGTCTGATGTACAAAATATTGACATCATGGTTTATTCAATGAATGTTATGTTTATAGGTTACATAATATAGTTATGTTCCAGATTGATTTATATGAAATTACTATCTTATAATTATGTTAAATTTATCATTACTATCTTCCTTTTAATGTGTAGGTGAAAAATGAATCACATGGCTGTGTGAGGTGGATGTTTAACATACACAAAAGCGATAATATCTTATTCCCAAGGAATTAGAATATAAGAAAGAGTTTTTAATATTATACTTTAATAAATATAATAATATCATAAAAATTATATAAACATTGAATACATAATTATATCATGTCATGATAAGTGGTGGTAGAAGGAGGATTACTTCGGTTTGCTAGGTGTTAGTCCACCGTGAATACGACCAACACATTCATTACCCATTTAAGGGAGAAGGAAACAGTTTTAGGTCATGAACTTGAAATACTAAAAAATGTTTTTATGTAATATAATTATTACATTATTTTATTATGGATTTATATGTTTTTAAGGAGTACGAAGATGAAAAAAATCAACCACTCTATTAATGACATAACCTCTTCTTTAGACAACTTCATTTGGTTTTCACTAAAATCCCACCAAGGAGGGATTTTTGAAACAAAAACATTCTTGGATGATTGGAAATGTTTAGGGAAGTCATTTTTTCTAGGAAAGTATAATTAAATACATTCTCAAATTGTGAAGTGAATAAAAATGTGGGCTTCCTTTAATAATTGAGCGAAGTGGCACAATTTTTAATTTTCAATGATTTCCAACAATTCTAGGTCACATTAGTAGATATAAGGCTAAATATTGTGAAATTTAAAATCGTTTAAATTTATAATGAATATTTTTTTTTAAATAATAGCATCTAGGAATTAATTGGGTCATTTTTTACCCATATCCTTTTAGGTTGACCTCCAAGTAAACTCACTGTTATGTAAATGAGAGTAAATATTTTTTATTGGGTTCAATATTCATTATGTTAAAAATTTAATTTTAAATTATTATTTCATATAATTAATTTTAATTTAAAATATTTACTCAATTTTTCCATATTCATCTAAAAAAACTAACTTAATTTAATTGAACATTAAACGGTGATATGCGTCGAAATAACAATTTCTTAAGAAATAGCTTTTTAAGAATAAATGATCTTATAATTAGAATGTAACATGAATCACAAATTAATCATTTGAAATAAATATTTTTATATATATTACCTTTAAATTTAATTTCAGAAAAGTTTCATAATGGATATATTTTAAATAATTAATATGTTGACTCTTCATCCAAATTAAAATAGTTTCAACAAAAAAACAATCATTATTCCAATCAATAAATAAATTCTTGATTTTAGTTTAAATATTATTTAAATAAAATTAATATGATTTAATTTTTATACATTAAAAAGGGGTAATTTGTTAAATATAATTAAAATATAAATTGGTCATAATTTAATAGAATAAATGACATTTTAAAAAAACTCAATATTTTTTGTAATTAACTAAAATTTTAATATTTTTTGGAAACTTCTAAAATGCTACCGAATGTTAATTTTGATTGAATTATTTCAAAAACTGAGTTTCATTTAATCAATTAAACATTATGTACGTGAATAAAATATAAATTATAATATTCTCCCAGAGGAATACAATAATTTGGTTAATAAAACATATTATCGTTGAACAATGTGGCGTCATATAAAATTGATTTAATAATTTAATAATATTTATAACAATGTTTAAATTTAGTATGAAATTTATATAAATTTTTTAATTTATTTAAACTATTCGCTATTTAATATTTTTCTCCATAATGAATGGTTAGATATTTAATAATTCAGTTCTGGGATACCTACATAACCAAAATAGATAATAAAACATCCACTTGAAATAGGGAAATGGAAATAAAGAATTCATATTGAATAACAGATCACTATTTTTGAAAATTGGATTACATTGGTGGGGTGTGATAATATTTACATTGATTAAAAGTTTACATAATCACAGAGAGTGATATAGTTCTTTTATATTATGAAATTAAATTATCGTTAGAAATTCTACATACATTATCGACTAAAACTATATGGAATTAAATAACCATTGATTCATCATATATGATGGTAATAGGATGACTTTTTTATTTGAATATCTTTTCCCTATATTTGGGGGTTTATTTTATTATTAAGAAATGGAGCACTAAAAAATATACATTCACATTATGTTTTTATTTGATAAATAATATTCATCTTTGGGTTGTACTTTTATCACTTACTTCTTCACCTCTTACTCTATGAAATGAATATATAATATGAGTCTTTTATGCCCGAAACAACAAAACATACTGTTAAAAAATATAATATCTATGAAAGACTAACAATATATTCTACATATCATTATTTTACTAAAATGGTTTAGAAAATGTGAGATAATAAAAAATTAACTATGAATATATTAATCAATAAAATTAGACAATAAAACTAAATTTATATCATAGGTCATTCCATAAAACAATAACCATATATCCCAGGTATCCACAATAAAATCAGAATGAAAGATTGATTTAACATCAATTGTTACCTCATACTCTTACATAAAACATCTCTAAAAACATTATATCATTATTCCAAAATAATAATTATATATATACTTATTGGATATATATATCATAACCATATATAATGTTTCCCAAAATATCATTAATCATCTCAAAATCTTAATAATTCAAGAAGATTTGATACTGTGATAAGTATTCTAAAATCAACTTAATATTAACCCTATAACTCGGTTATGTAAAAACAATGTTATACTATATAGTATGTCACATAATTCTTTAGTATTTTCTACACAGTTATCACTCTACAATTGTAGGTTCATGCCCCAAAACCTTGTCAGATGTGATGATTTTTCACCAGACAATTGGGTTTTATTTTTAATATTTTTTCTAAAAAATAATGAAAAATATGATGAACATACTCAAAATAAAATTTATTGTAAAATTATTTAATAATGAAAATAGTTTTCTAGAAAACATATTTTTCCAGAAACATAAAATAATAATAGTTGAAAATTTATACATTAATATAAATGAATGAATTTACCCTAAATGTTAACAACACAATTAAACCAATTTCCATGTTATATTAGGTATTCTTCTCCAAATAAAATTTTAAATTTAAAACACATATAAAACCGAAGTGTAATTTGACTATAAATGTATCTATAAATACTCTTAATAACAATACATTTATGTAAAATAAAACATCAAAATTGGTAAACATTCCATTAAAAATATTATCATCCATAGATTTATAAACCCGAGACATTTTATTCATAACATAGTTTTTTCATTATTATCTACTATTTAATTCTATTATGATGACTCATAATTTTTTTTATATTCTAAAGAATATCTCCCTGGAATGTCAAACAAGGCGTTTAGAAAGACCATTTTTCATGCTGTAGATGATGATTTAGTCTAGCTCAATATACTCATTATGGTATTATTATATATTGGTAAAACTACATTGGAGCCACATCCACTTATATTTTCATGATATTATTATAATTTATTAGAATCCAATCACTCTATATTTCAAAAATACTCTTTGATATTTTCGTATTCTTGGGTTGGAATATAATCCTTTCCATATAATTATATGTAGGATAATAAATACGTTTTTCAAAACCATGCATAAAATTGTTAACTAAATCATTGATATGATAAAAAAATATTATGAAACAAAACTTTTACACATATCATTACACTATTTTTACCATCAATATAAAATAATTACAACCCAATGATCTTGATTCCTAGTACGTTTTTCAGATTGGGTTCATAATACCCCAATGTTTGTCTAGAATATTTTTTTTCCAAAACTTTATTCCCCATAATGAGATGTTTAGATTCATTCGAGCTCCTAAAATTACCTTGGTAAAATAAGAGAAAAACATTGAAAAATTATGTGATCTAAAAATACCATGAGTAGAATAAAATAATAAGATATCATAACATGTCACTTAAAAGTATAACATGATATAATAGAAGAGAAGGCTAAAACACAATGAAATGAGATCCTAAAAAAGAAAATTGTATCATAAGATCATAGAATCATTTGTTATGTGGTATGAAAAATGAAGAAGTACAAAAACATATATTAAGGCTAACATCCGAAACAATATCACAAGTTTGACAGAGTCTAATAAAAGATTATTATCAGTCCATAATCTCATACATGTTGTCTCATTCCACTAAAACATTTCATAATTATTAAGAGAGGTATCTAATTCCAGTACACCCCTTAATATTAATTTAATATGCATTAATATTAATTTTATATAAGGATATCAAGATACAGGCATAAGAATAATAATTTCCTTTGAAATGATATGGGTTTCATAATCTTATCTCATAACATGATCGAAATAAATACTCATAATGACAGAATTTGAGATAATCAAAATATTCCATTTATTATAACATAAAATAAATATATATTGAACTATGTATATATATAAGATATATATATATATATATATTTTAAGCAATTTGATACATGATATGATATATGTTTAATTAATTATTTCAATATAAAAATATTACATCATTCAGAATGAAAATAACTATTTCAGTTTGAGACCAAATATTTGAAGAAATAAAAATTAAAAAAATATTTTGGGAATTCTTTTCTAGGAAAATAACAATAAAAACATATAAATTAATCATTAATATAAATAATTATCATGACTAAGACAGTTTGGTTTATTTTTTATAAGTTAAAAGGAATGTTCCTTTCACACATTGGTAAGATAGTCAAAAATAAGCATTTAGGGAAGCGAAAAGAAACTTAATTTTAGAATATTCTTATATGTTAAATCATGGTAAAAAAATTGAATTTTGATGATTATAGAAAAATAGTCAAAATATTTTTGAAATCAATTTTAAGAAAAAAATGTTTTGGAAATTTGAGATAATCATAACGTCCACCAATATAAAACATTCACATTTAGAAAAAAAAAGTGTTAGTTATGAGACCTAGAGCACATATACCTATATAGAAGGGGAGTTTGACTAGTTATGGGGGTTTGAAATGTTTATTGTCCCGAAAATACCCTCTACAATAAAGTGACCTAGAAGTATAAATACATATTATAAATGGAAATAAAATAAAATTAAAGTCTTATCATTAGACAAAAATATAATACAATTGAATAATACAATATGTAACAATGTAATAATGTAATTGAAATATGTAATGTAATGAATTATCAATGTTTAACAACACATGAAAATATTAAAACACTCAATAAAAAGACTCAATTTTCTAAGTCCTAAATCCCACATTGATCACAAGTCAAAACTTCACCCCATCCTCAAATAAGAAAAAAGGTCCCTTTACCTATTTTAAATCAACATCCACATAATCTTTCTAGGTACCAGATGGCTTATTGAATTATGTGTGAGTATAAATCAGTATGTCAAAACTGCCATGTCGAAATAAAATAGTTTGATAAAAGTTATATGAAATAAAGTGAATCATTTTTGATTAATTTAGAATGTAATAAAATACAATAAAATCATTAATTGAATTTTTGTCGGAATTTATATTAGCATGTCTCATGACCATTCCAACCACAATCATATAACAAAGGTAAAATAATCCTCTTCGGTAGTCTGTTGGAATATCTCTGAACATGTCTTACAACCATTCCAACCACAACCACATATCTATTGTATAATCACAATAATCTAGTTCAAATACCTATAACCATTATATAATATGGGACACATCAGTATAATAATTACATCATAGGACATGGAATATCATACAATCTATAATAATTATATCTTGGAACTAGGCCGATGTCAATTAATGACAACATTGTAGCATATAAGTGTCTGAGTTTAAGGGTCGAGCATTATATATAATCATTTAATCATAGAAAATAATCCCTAACATACAACATGGATATTATAATATCGCATCATATATCTCAATGGTCAATTATGATAATTACTATTATTATTAAAAATATGCTTTCATTTAAATAAAAATATATTAATAGTTATACCAATAAGAAATAAGCCAGAATTTATGGCTTCTATAACAAAAAACCTCCCTATGTCATATTTCATGCTAAACATAGTTTAAACCACTGTCCAGTTCAAATATATTTATTTGTTTGCACACCCAATGGGTTACCATAATCCAATTCTAAATCCAAATGAAACCAAAGGGTTACAATTTGGGCTCACAATACGTTGATTCCAATAGATTTAAATTATTTTCGTGCACACTACGTTAGTGAAAAAAAATTCATATGTATGATAATTATCAAACCATAGTGCTATGTTTAGACACTCAAACGTTAATTGAAAATCCACCAACACTCCCAAAAGAAAATACCCCTACGGAATAAGTTGAAGATGATTTCAAATAGGCTCTTAGATCAAAACTGATCCTCACCAAAACCAAAAATGAATCTAGTCAAATGATTTCACCACACTAGTTGGAGAAGAAGGAAGATAATGGTGAAACCAGACTAAAATATCTTACTAAGAATTTCTCACAAAAACGGGACATTTTCATGGGATGTTGGAACCTCAAAATCACCTAGAGAATTCCCTTGGTTAAAGGGGAGGGGATATGTATATTATTAGATTGTAAATTATCCGTACAATATGTTTAAAACTGGATTTTGGGAATTTAAACATCGTATAATGTGATTACACAATGTGTAAATTTTTTTGATGGAATTCACAGAAAATCTCATCACCTTAGATTTATTTTCATAAATTCCTTGAACAATTTCATAATGATTAATCCCTTAACCCAGAATGTAAATTTTCTACAGTTGAGTGTTAGAAATTTTTCTTTTAAACAGTCCTGACATCTTTTTAAATCATCTCAACTCACAAGAACTGATGAAACACAGAACCCATTAATTTCTAGACACCAATAAATTCAAATAGGCATATATCTCCAAACATTAAGTAATTTTCTCCAAAAAAGGATATCCATATCCAATAATGTCTTGGACACCAGGGAACAGTAGAAAAACATAGATTAATACATAACTAGATTAATAAAGGATCTTTCAAATCTCCCCACCTTATTATAGCTCATCTGAGAGTTTCTCTAACCTTCAGTGTGAGGTCTTTGTAAACAAGTCTTGACATTGTGTTTTAATATTAGAATACATTTCCCTTGTTTCCTATTGAACTCATTTATGCTACTATTTCACCACAAAAAATGGTATGTTCTTACCGCCAAATTTATTTCTCATAATGATCCCCAACCTGTATCAGATGCTCCTCAAAGGACGTATCATCACGAAGCTTGAATTCAACTACTTTTATCTCATGGGAATGGTCTAGATGATATCAATGTATTTGTGACATGTGAAAAAAAGACATTCATGTCACTGTAGCTGTGTGGAATGGATACATGGTACACCACTGTACTGACCATTGTCACTATTTCAAATGGCCTTACAAACATGGGTTGTAGATTTCCTTATTTCATGATAGGTTTCTGTCCAAACCTTGGAGACAGTCAAAGTAAACCATGATGGCCCACCTAAAAATCCAGTGGTCATCTCTGATTATTAGGATATGATTTTTTCCTACTCTAAAGAGTCACCAACTTTTGTTTGGTCAAATAAATCTATAATGTTTTATCATGCATGATACTAGGTGCAAAAATTGTTGAATCACCTCCCTCCTCCCAAAAATGTGGTAAAAAACACGACCTTTAATAAAAATCCTCAAATAGTTCCATTTGGATCAATACATAGAGCTATTATGACACACAAACTACATGAGTGATGTATGTTGCTACCTCAAACCACTGAAATTCAATCCAAAGTCTGACAACAAATCTTTTAGAACACAAATAGTCTACTCAGATAGAACATTAGTCTATGGATGACATGGTGTGCATAATAGAGAACGCGTTCCAAGGGATTTATAAAGACCCATACTTATATGCAACATTAAACACGAATATCTTCCTAATATGATACTCTTTAGAATAATTTTAAACCAAACCAAGTTTTACATGTAATGATTAACCAGATGATCAAATGTGAAGGATTCCCTAATTGGTAATAAGTTGTCTATATTAGTCATTATATCAGAAATAACACAAAAAATTCATTATTATGGGTCATCCTAGGTTGTTTGTTCACAATATTCATTATGACATCATCCCATTTCCACTCAATATTGGGTAGAGGCAGTAAAATCCTAGCTAACTTATGAATCTCATATTTCACCTACTAACGAGTGAATCATCTACCACAAATATTTCCACCTCCATCTCCATTCTTGAAAACTAGCATTTTATACTAATATCATGATATATATTTATTAAACAAAGATGAACTTCCCGTATAGAAGCATGAAACTCCCCATTCAACTCCCCACACAGGCATGTAGGATGTCACACATGTCCATGGAAAAGAATTGAATTTAAACTGCTGAGATACCATCATGAATGCATCTATAACCATATAATATGACTCTATGAACTAATCCCATGGGATCAGAAAACATCTCGATCTTAATCTGGTCCAAAAAACATAGGTATAATAGATGTTTATGAAAGATATATTCTCCCCTTAGACTCCCGAACACCTAGGTTCACTTATACAAAGGGGGATATTATCCTCCACTAATCACATGACTCCAGTATTGCCTCTATTTATCTATTTTCGATCAATTAATCAAAAATATTATTTCCTTTGAAAGGATTATAATCTAATTCCATGTCGAATGATTGTAGATACATGGCCCACCTCATCTATCAAATGTGTAGTTCCTTCTATGAATAGAGGTACATGTGTATATCTTGATCAGTAAATACCGTACACCCCTTACGCAATATATATTGTTTATATAATATCATGGAATGTAATACTATATCATATTTCATATCATGTGTTGTTTATTCCTCTAATGTAGTCTCAACTCTCATGATCTCTAAGAAACCGCACATTCTTACAGAATTAGAACTGCTCTGAGTCCAACTCTCGATGAATCACATCTCATGGTATATGCTATACCCAACACAGGTAATGTGAGGATTTTTCCTAAGGTTAGACATCCTTTTATATCTTAAAAATATCTATCTCAAGTATTAAACCAAAAAATATCACCCCTTTTAGATTCAAACCATACTTTGGTGCTGCTAAATGGGATAAATATTTGTAAAACATTAGTAATAAACTATGAAACCAAGAATGATATGAATTTTAAAGATATTATTGGGATGTTCCCAATATACTATGGCTATTACATTCTATGTTCCACTGACACTCACTCCTCTGTGATGAAATGGATGATGAAGTGAACAATATTTATCTAGAAATTGAATTGTTTTTTTCATGGAGTAAAACATATAATCTCTCAATATACTACGGAATTTCGGGATGTTTGGAATGATCGTATTCTAAATGGGATTAAACTAAGATACCATTGAATAAAAGCACAACAAACTATTCTATTACTTGATGAGAGATCATTTTAATTATGTCAATGAATATCGTGGATGAATTAGTCATCCCAAAAACCATCACCATGAATTCATTAAAGCCATAACTACTCCAAAACAAATTCTATTGTATGTCTGATCAACAAAACATTAACTGATGATATCTTCAGCTAAATTCATTCATAGAGAAGATATTATCACCTATCATCTGATCCAAAAGGTCATCAGTGCACAAAATAGAATTCCATTTCTTCGCCGTCATTTGGTTCAACCTCCGATAATCCAAACATAAACACCAAGAACCATTAGACTTTTGGGAAAGGAGAACATGAGAACCCCAAGGAAATGTAATTGGACATATGAATACTTTATATTCTACATCATGTAACTGATCCTTTATATTATTAATAAATGATGGTTCTAATTGATAAGGTGTGATAAAAACTAGCCATGCTCCCGACATAAAATCTATCACCAAATTGATATATTTCATGGGTGGTAATCCATATAAATCTTTTGGAAAAAAAACTTGAAAATATTATACCAATATAGGAAAAATTTACTCATGAATTCCACAATTATTTAGTGAAAAAATGGTGATATGATCTCCGATAATATATAATATATAATGAATTGGTCATGCATGACCAACCTGAAAATCACACTGACCCTGATGAGAATTGCTGCTTTGTTATTGATATAGTAATGTAACTCTTCTCGTGTAACAATCGATATAGTTCTAATATATAACTAAAAAAATCCAAACCCATAATTAAGTCAAATATTGTATTTTCTATATTGAATAATTCCCATGTGAAATGGTAACAACTTATCTATAGGGAACACGCCTTGTAATGTTTGATATTTGTTTACTGCACTCCCAATGATGTTTCAATTGTCAAAACATTATCTATTATTTACACATCAAATAACAAACAAATTATAGAAAATAGTACTTATAAAAAATAGTGGTGATCTTATATCAACAACACAATATAATGGAGATAATACAAGAATGATACCTTAGATGGTAGATGGTCAAGCATCAATGTTAGCCAGTGTAGTATTCTTAATGTGAAACTAACTTGTCCCACTATGTGATGGCCTGGAACCTCCTGGTCCCTTAATTATTTAAATTTCTTGTGCTTGAGATATTCTAGGGACCAGAAATAAATCATTAATGTTTTTGGAAAATACTCAGTTTCACCAAACAGTTTCACCGAAACGGTAACACTGGTCATAGTGGCACCGTGATTGCGGAATTGTGACGGTGGCACCATGACGGTGGTACTATGAAGGTGGAATCGTAACGGTCTCATCATCCCAATCTCACATAGAAACATTGGAATAGATTATGGTGTCCCACCGAACCGGTGGCACCGTTACGGTGTCTCCCCCCATTGAGTTTTTTTCAGTTTCCCAAATTTTTTTCCACTTCCACTTGAATAACATATCTTTTGATGTTAAATTGTTTTAATAACCGTTTTAAAACCATTTAAATCCAGTACTTTGTGTTTTAAACCCAAAGAGTTGGGTGAACCTTCTGTTACAAAAAATTGTAGCTTTTTCCTCGATGTCACACCATTCCCTGTGCCATCCAGCTTCACCCATGTTACATGGGTTTCTATGTCTATAGGATATCTATAAACTCACAGCTGTTAACCCCACCACCTCTATGGAATATTTTTAAATATAAATTAATTATGTCGTGTGTAACCACCTAACTATGTGGTAAAATTGCGATCATCATTTTTAGTGGTTTGAGTTTTCATATCCCGTAAATGTAGGATATGGAATTTTATCACCAGATATCTTCTAATTCCCGATTCACTTTACTTTCCATGGTGTCTTTGGATTCCCTCTTTCATAGATGAATCGTGACCCCATGCAAGAGCCCTACCCACTCTGCATTGGAGTCCTTGGTGTTCTTACTATGCAAGTCACTCCACCCAAGTTCATGGCACGAGGAAATAACATCTATTTTTGATCTTCCATGATGGTTTTCCTTCGTTTCTCTTTATTTTGTATCATGTGGGGTGGGTATGATAACGTTTCCTTAGGGTGTGGATGAAACCAAACCTTAACAAACATAAAAAATGGGTTTTAAATAATTAAGGGGTGTGTTTGAGGATGATGTTGTTGTACTCTTTTATCTCTGCTTATATGTTGTGAACTATATGGGCTTATGCCCACTAAAAATTGTGGTTGTTGGAGGTCCATTCTTGTGCACTAATAAACAACAGTTTTATTTATAATCTTGTGATCTAATGGTTTTAACATGGAAACCTATTAATCATGTAATATCGGTTGATTAAATGGATTCCAAATGAATAATAATTCTTGTATGATCACCCTAGTTAGCTAAATAGAATGAAAGAACATTATAAATGATGTGGTTAAATATTAAAACTCCCTAGCTCTCTTTTGCTAATAAGCACGGGTATTCTGCTTGATTCTTGTGGGTGATGGGGATGGGGATGGGATACCCTATTGTTTAGCTGCTGGTTTTTGGATATGAGGCCATGTGGGGCCGTATGTTGGGGCTCGGTATTTTCCACCACATCAAGGGATCTCATAGACCACTTTTGTTATTTTGTATTTAAAAATGAACCGGGAGTGAATGATTAAATTTATATTTGGATATTTTCTTCTCCATTACATAGTTGTTTTGATTTTTAGATGTACCTGTTAGTTTCATGGTAGTGGAGAATTATTTCTAACGAAATCACTTTTACTTGATAACCAGAATGGGTTCAATGGGTGGTGTTATGGTTGTGGTTGAAGTGTCTTTTTTCATTTATGAATAGTAAGTAGGGTGTTTGTGTGTGGGATGGTTTCAAAACCCTTATTTTGGGATGAGTGATTGTTCAACTATATGTATACATTTAGTTCTTGTGTAATTTATTTTCACCCTACCCATGTTGAGTTATTCATGGTGAACATGCCTATTTCATGAGGGAGGGTTCTTTCCCAACATTCCAAATACGGGTTGGTTATTTACTCCTTTTTTGATCCCTCTTTTGGGTATCCCAAGACTCTTCAGGTAGACTGTGACACCCTAAGGTCCATAATAACCCAAGACTCTTCGGTAGGGTATGTTTTGGTTTTTGTCCCAGGTTTTTGTAGGTAGGTTTGTTTCCCATGTGTCTTCAGGAAGAGGCCCAGCTGTATTCAGGTGTGTGGTAGTTTTTTGGGGCCAGGTGTCTACATGCATGTTAATGTATGGTTGTCATGGCCCAGGTGTCTGCCGGTGGGATGGGTGGTTTGGGTGGCCCATGTGTCTACGGGTGGGATCCGTGGTTATGTTGGCCCATATGGTTGTTGTTGGTGTGGCCGTGGGAATACAATTAAAATGGTGGGGTGGTACGATTCGTAGGATGTCTTAAATAACCAATGGGAATGTGGTGCGGGATACCCAAATATCGATGTGCTATTACTATTACTTTACCTAACTTGAATTATTTGGGGAGTGTTCCTTGGTGAGGCTATGTGGAGAGTTCCATTTCTAGGCTCATAGGTTATCTCTATTTCTCATGGGGAATTAGTATGCCTCTCCACTTTTGCACGATATATTTTTGTTTTCCCTATTGAGTAAACATGTGTAATCACCCTACATATATAAAACTGCTTTCTAGTTTCCAGGAGGACATTGAGGACTATGCCAGACCATACTAGATTGGGCGCCAGGATAGTCATCGTTGCTAATTTTATTACTTTTGGTGCTTCCCATTAGAGTTTTATTGTACTTCATAGCACATTATTTTGAATATGCATGTGGGAAAAGGGTTTTTGGCTTTACTTTTACATTCTGTTTTTAGAGTTGTTAGATATTTACTATCTTATCTCTAGATCTTTTTCTATAAAAAGGGCAATGTCGACCATATTACATGTGATTCTATACCCTGGGTGCTAGTCCCCACTCCAGGGCCTATTAAATCCGGGACTCGAGGGGTCATTATCTAACCTTCAACTTGAATAAGGACAGGTGTAACACTACAAGGTTCCACGGTACGCTTCTCATTTAATAATGCTATATCGTGTGATGTATGAAACACCGAGTTCAAGCACACCACGACCTATCAAACTAGCCTTTTATAAATCTATTATGAATAGTAATTACCACATTTTGAATTTTATATATTTCCCATATAAATTTAACATTAATATTTTGTGTTTCTTAGTCATAATATAAGGAAAAATTCAATTTTTTAGATAAAATATGTTTTTTTCAAAAATGTAGTTATTCCACCTTTTAATGGATACACCTTTATAAATCCAATATTTGAAACTTTTATATTTTCAATTTGATGAAATCAAATTATTCATTAGAGTTGGTCCATAAATATTTAGTTTGGATATTGGTGTTTTTTAGGTAACTTTCGTATTTTGATGAAGAGTGAAAGATACTAAATTTTAATTGAAAACAACTTTTTTAATAAAAATAATTTATATTTCTAAATTATACGTTTGAAGGGTTTTTAAGTATAATTAGATTATATTTTTATCATTTAATCCAATTTTGGTCATTTGATGTAATTTCACTTTTCAATAGTACATAAACACATATCAATCTTATAATAGTTTTTACTTATTAAAAACCCACTTTCTGGTTTTGACAATGGAAATTAATTTTAAATTAATTAATGAAACATATATGTTTTGAATTTGGTAAGATATAAAACATTTTTGGATTCAAAATATCAAAATTATCTTTGGGTGAATTTTTTGTATTTTTCTGAAAACATTCAATATTTTATAAATATTGAAAAACATTGTGTTATTGTTTAAAAACATTGTTTTTATTTAAATAATTATGTATTTTATTTAAATTTATTTTAAGTAAAAATAGATACCTAATACTTATATTAGTTCGATGTAATTAATTGGGGTCATTTTATATTAATATTAGACTTATAGAATTTTATTGAATTTTTTAACGTCTTTTACGCACCATCTAGTCACGTTAACAAATTTCCATAAAAAGTAATTTTACCGCTTCTGTGAATTGTATTTCAAAAATATGAGAGACACGGTTTATATTAGTAAGTAAAATGTGATCCTATAAGAAAAATGTTTTGGTGAATAGTTACTTTTTAATTTTATTTACCACCGTTAAAAGTAAATAGGGTATTTAAAGGTAAACATAATATTATAATTAAACTAACACATGTCATAATTCTGTTAGATAAGTGTATTTCGACCAAAATCAACCATAGAAATAAAATATGATCCTTTTGGTCCACTTAGTTTAGATAAATACATTTATTGTTATTTTATTCAAAGCAGTGTTAATAGTGTTAAATTCATATTTTAATAACAAAAACATTTTTAATATAAGGCTATACATAAGATAATTTCGACTATAAATATTCATTAGAAAGCATAGAATATTTCCTAAATCATGGTAGTTTATTTAAAAATTTTATACATTAAATAATTTAATTTATTTAATACACAATGATGATTCCTTAATTACTTATTAATGAAAGATTAAAATAATTGATATTATAAATATTAAAATAAAATAAAATTGGGACTTTTTATGCATTATATCACTATGAAATAAGCTATTGATATTACATGCAATTATCCGACTAATATAATATCAATGAGACTAAGTAAATTTCAATATCTGATTTATATTTTCCATATTATGAAAAAATGTAAGTTTAAAAAGCTTGTGTTTTAGTCTATTACACTACCTTAAATGTTTATGCTTATTTATGAGAGTTTACGCTATATTGTTATCCTTACTGAGCATCTGAGCTCACCCCATTCTATGGTTTATTTTTTCCAAGATTTGAAGAATTATATCATGATTAACCTGTAAGAATAGGCTAAGGGATATGAGTTTGTTCAAATGAGATGCAATGTTGTTTTCTTTATTTCATTACGTAATGTAAAACTTTTGTATGTATATAGTACTTCCAAGGCTACTAAACAAACCAGTCTTTCGGGACATGATCTCTAGTAATCATGCCAATGATAGGTAATAATGCATCGACTCTGGGTAACTAGGGTTGGGGCGTAACAGTTTTTATCAGAATAAGATTAGTACAAACCTTAGAAACTAGATTTAGAAAAAAAAACTTATTAGAGAACATTACCCTAAGATAGACTTTGGGTATTAGTATATAAGAACATCCAAAATTTTTGGGTAATGTGTATATTATGTGGGTTTTACAAGCTCTACATCCTTTTCTGGATATAAGAAGTTAGAGGCAGCTCTAGAACAGATGTACCTAGGGGAAAACCTGGAAACACCACTTTAGGCTAGACTCGAACGAGAAGTTGTTCATGACAACAGGCTTTGCTGCACTCTTGGTTACGAAACTCCGAGGGGATATGTTTAATATAATTAACATTTTATTTACAAACTGATTTGAAGGATTTTAATATAATATGATAATAAATAACCTTGTTTAATCCTATGGTGTTTTAGATTGAAAATAAAGAGTCATGATATTCTCTAAATGATTTTATGAATATTGTTACTCACAAAATGCTTTTTGGTTTTAGTCAATGGCTAGATTCCAAGGAATTCATAGTAACATTGAAATTGATGTACAAAGTGGGAATGGTGATGGAAATGAACAACAAAATGTAATTTTGATAGGTGTAAAAGATATTGTGTTCATGAAGAATATGTTTTCCAAAAATATGATCAACAACATATATATTAACCATCTCCTGCACTCAACAAAGTAGAGAAATGCGGTTAAAGATAGGTGATCCAGTAGTGGAGACCATGGAGAAAAGAAATCATGATTTTTATCATGTAGGAAATGTGGAAGGAGACACCCAGGAAAGTATCTCAATAGAACAAATAAATGATTCATGTGTGGGAAAGAAGGACATAAAGTAAAGAATTGCGGAGGAAAGATGAGGAGTACTATGGAAGAAAATAAAAATGATCCCAAGAATATATTTACAGCCATTTTCTATAAATGTAGGGGACCTAGGAATTACCCAAGTTAATGCTCTATTCTATAGGATAGTCTCTTGGTCAAGGAATAATCTATGTGGAAATAAATGGATGGTGAAATGTTTAAAAGTATTAGTGTTCTTTGTTGATGTGATTTCTTTGGAAGACTATTCTCTCGTATGTGTAACCTTGCATGTTGTTATGTGAAATTTCTATTCGAGGAAGAATTATCTTTTCTTTTGTGGATATTATTATAAATAACCATTTGAGATTATATGATCCTTGAATTTTAGGAAATTACAGGTTATTAATTTTTGGGATGAAAACGTGAGGTATGAGATAACATTTGTGGTTAAATTATGTTATGGTTATTTTGAGTAATTTATCTAATTTTGGTAATGTTATAAAATATAATTTCTGAAAAAAGACAACAGGGAGACCTTGTGACAACCCATCGCATCAGAAAAATCTGTGGGAATCGAACCCACAACCAAAGTGTGACTGGGATTTATCCCTTACCATTGGACTACATGAAGTCCCTGGATAGTATGACTAATTATTTTGAGTTATATAATTTTTTATATCAATAATAAGTTTATTTGGGATATTATTTTTTGTCAAATGGATATCCTTAGGGTAGGAAAATTATTTTGTGATTAAGTGACAAATGTTATTCTGGATGACGTTCTCTCTGTTGGGAACAATATATGCCTAAGAGAAATTGAATACTATTGAATTTCATTTTAAAAGTAATGGTGGATTTTTATCTATATTTTTGTTATAGATTTATAGTGATTTTGGTTATTTATGGAAATTATTAACCTGTCATAGAGTATATGTGATTAGGATAATTACTTTTATGTATGTCACTTTAAGAGTAGTCGATGTTATTTGGAGATACAATTTAACATGGAAGACTACGTAGTCAAATTATTCTTAGTTTTGGGTTTCAATCTTAGTTCAAATTATATTGAAGGATTTTAAGGACAATTTTTTATTGAATTGTATTTATTGAACTTTTGGTATTGTTGGTCTAAATTTAGAAATTGATAATAGTATTTCATTCTCTAAAGGATTATCCTTTTTTTGGATCATATGATCTTATACTAAGCAATCTGGTTTTCGTTTATCTCTAAAGTCAAGGGAAATATATAGTTCATCATTTTTTGGATTATTTGATTCTATATAAGTAGATTCTATCACTTTAGGTGTTACAAAGTCATCTTGAATACTCATCATTTGGAGTGAAATTTGAGTTTGTGGTAGAAATTAGTTAAAGGATTAAACTCTTCTTATCAAGTATTTTATTTTATTCTTATTCTGTGGAGAAATTAATTCTTAATACTTAGAGAAAAGACCTTAGACACAAAAATGTATTACCCTAATACCCTATGTTATTCATCAAAGATTTATGGATTTGAGTCTCTCAAATATCCTTCAGTTATTTGTCATTGATGACCACAATCGCTCCCAATTAATATTTATGTTTTATATCTAATTATAATTGCCACCAATGTTCTTCAATTTGAAATACTAATTTGGTGCTGACTTTTCCATTTCCCTTTCCCTCTTATTAAGACTAATTTTTGTTATACCTATTTCTGATGTGGGTTTTCCAACAAAGGTATTTTTTAAATTTTTTATCATTTTATTTCTGAAGAATAATTAAAAAAAATTTGAGGATAAAATTTATTGAATGGTGGAAGAATTTAATACCCCAAGCTTCCATTGTACGCTTCTCTTAGAATAATACAACATCGTGTGATGTACGCAACACCGAGTTCAAGTGCACCAAGACCAATCAAAATAGCTATTTAGAAAGTCGTTATGAATAGTAATAACCACATTTTAAATTTTATATATATACCATATAATTTTAACATTATTCTTTTGTGTTTCCTAGACATAATATAAGGACAAATTCAATTTTTTAGATAAAATAAGTATTTTTAGAAAAATACATTTTTTTCACCTTTTAATGGAGAAACCTTTCTAATTGCAGTATTTGAAACTTTTTTATATTAAATATAATTAAATTAAATTATTCATTGAAATAGGGACATAAAAATTTATTTTGTATATTGGTGTTTTTTCTGATAACTTTCATATTTTGATTAATAGTGAAAGATACTAAAGTTTAACTGAAAACAACTTTTTTAATCAAAATAATTTATTGTGTTAAATTTTACATATGAATGGTTTTGAAGTATAATTAGATTATATTTTTATCATTTAATCCAATGTTGTTCACTGGATGTAATTTCACTCTTAATCTGGACTTAAACACATATCAATCTTTTGATAGTTTATTTTTCAAAACACCATTTTCTAGTTTTGAAAACAGGAATTAATTTTAAATTATTTAATGCATATTCTATGTTTTTAATTTGGTAAAATAGAACTCATTTTTGGATTTGGAATATCAAAATTATCATAGGGTTAATATTTGGTATTTTTATGAAAACATTCAATTTTTGATGAATAGTGAAAGACACTACGTTATTGTTTAAAAACCGACTTTTTATTTAAATAATTATTTATTTTTTTATATTTATTTTATGTCAAAATAGATACATAATTCATATATTAGTTCAATGTAATTCATTTAAGTCATTTTATAATAAAATTAAATGAATAAAATTTTATTGAATTTTTTAATGTCTTTTTCCAACCGTTTAGGCACATTAGCAAATTTGTATAAAACGTAATTTTACCACTTTTATGAATTGAATTTCAAAAATATGAGAGAAACAATTGACATCAGTATGTAAAATGTGATTCAATAAGATGAAAATAATTTTTGGTGAATATAAACTTTTGAATTTTATTTACTGTAGTTAAAAGTAAATAGGGTAATTAAAGGTAAAAATGATATTTTAATTGCCCTAACACATGTAAAAATTATATTGGATATGTTTATTTTGACCAAAATAGAACATAAGAATAAAATATGATCTTTTTGGTACACTTGGTTTAGATTAGGATATTTATTTTTATTTTATTTAAAGAAGAGTTAAAAGAGTTAAATTCAAATTTTAATAACTAAAACATTTTTAATATAAGGTTATACATAAGATAATTTTGACTATAAATATTTATTAGAAAGATAATATTATTTCCTACATCATAGTATTTTAATTGAAATTTTTAGACATTAAATAATAAAATTTATATCATGACACAACGATGATGCATTAATTACCTTATTAATAAAAGTTTAAAATAATTGATATTATAAACATTAAAATAAATGTAAATTGAGACTTTTTATGCATTCCAACATTATGAAATTATCTATTGATATTAAATGTGATTATTTGACTAGTATAATGTCCACGTAAATAAGTAAATGGAATTATTTGATTTATATTTTCCACATTATGCTGAAATTTAAGTTTAAAAGGCTTGGGTTTTAGTCTTATACACTGCCTTAGATGTTTATGCTTATTTATGAAAGTTTCCTCTATATTGTCATTCTTACTGAGCATATAATCACACCCCTTTCTGTGTGTTTTCCCCAATAATTGAATAAATATATCATGATTAACCAACAGAAATAGGATAAGGGATATGAGTTGGTTAAAAGGGGACACAATGTTGTTTTCATTACATAATGATGTAATGTAAAACTTATGTATGTATCTAGTAATTACAAGGATACTATACTAATCAGACTTTCAAAACATGATAACTTGTGGTCATGCCAATGGTATGCAATAATGCCCCGACTCTGGGTAACTAGGGTCGAGGTATTACAACAGGTTTGGCAGTTTGATGTCCCTTCCCTCATCTTGGTGAAGGCAGGTCTTGACAGAATGGTATCAAAGGTGACAGTTGAGAGACAGGATGATGTTCGGAGTTAGGAAAAGTGAGTATTTCATGGGATAGTAGGGAAATAGTGTAAGGAAATCTTGGTGTGTCAAATACACCAAGGAAGACTGTTTAGGACACAGGCTTTTAGGGACCCTCGTGATCTAATGCAAGGACTCTGGACCAACAAAACGGCCAAGTTAGGCTACACTGATTACTGGATATAGACCCTAGAAAAGGTACATGCATCATCATGAAATGTTTTCCTGTATGTTCTAGGTGTTTGTGGAGATTAAAATGAATAACATGTTTAAGAAAAATATTAAAGTGATCTTCTATGCTACTTACTCTTAGGAATTTCCTTGTTTACTATCTAGCTATGGAATTCAGAAGACGACCACGAGTAGTGAGGTCAGTTGAGGTCCATGAGTCACATTTGGATGATTAGTAGAGGGAAAATCGAGTGGAGGAGGAAGGTTAGTGGCAAAAGACGCTACATGCCTTCCAGCGGCATACTATCGAGAAGTACGAGTGTAACATATCAGACATAGAGACATAGGGCTGGCTCGAGGATCTAGTGATAGCTTTCAGATTGATCTTGGAGCCAACACAGTTCTGGGTTCCTCTGTCCATAATCCATATGTGGGGAGTGGCGTGTCGGTGGTGGACACTCTATCATGGGGAGAAGTGGGATGCTAAGGTTTCATGGACTGACTTCGAGAGGAATTTTCAGGAGGAATTACTCTATTCCACAATGAAGGATGAGAAGAGGAATGAGATAATCTCCCTTCAGTAATAGATTATGTTAGTGAGGGAATTTTAGATCCTGTTCAAGGATCTCCTTCATTTTTCTCTGGACATGTTTTTGGATGAGGAGTCTCAGGAGAGATTTTTAGAGGAGGCACTCTAACCTTCTCTTCAGAATTATATTTCTCCTTTCACTATACCGAAGTATGTGGAGGATCATAATAAGGATGGAGTGGTGGAGAGTATGCACATACTGGGAGGTCTTCATGAGAGGGGAGCCAGTTGAGCTCGTCGAAGGGGATGTCCATTAGTAATTGGCCTCCAAACTCAGGGCCTTCCATGTTTCGATCGAAGGGGAGCATGCCCCAATAGTTCCAGTTTTGATCTCCCAATCCTTGACCATTCAATATGGGCCTATGAAAAAGATGATTTATCATTGGAAGCCATGGGCACCATCAGAATCAGTGCCCAGACTGAGTGCCGTATAGTGGATGTGGGAAGGTTCCGTGCCCACCTCACTAGCAGTAGTTTCCATCCAAGCCTTTTTAGTAGCCGCAGCTGGGACATAGAGATTTCTCTCCTCCAAGAGTAGATGTTACAATAGGAGGCTGGCCTCAGGGCTCTTCTTAAGGACATAGACCATGGTCGGGGAGGAGGCCAATATCTGAGGGGCAGACGAGCTAGGCATGGGCAGTTTGATGCCACATAGGTAACATTTCTAGCAGGGCCAGAGGTCGTTTGTGGTACGATAATATTATTTAGTACTCTTACATGTGTATTTTTTGATCAGGATCTTCACAATCGTTTGATACCACCACTATGGCCCATGCTCTATGTCTATATGTAGGGAGACTTCCCGTGACCCTGGTACTGAGTACGCCCGTCGGAGGTCAAACCAACTTGTCTTATTTTCTCAGGGATATAGACTGATGTTAGGGCCACATCAGCCTGGTGGAGACCTTATTTTTCTAAATATGTATCCATATGATGTCATTTTAGTCATTTACTTGATGTTCCATGTGTATACTATTATCTAATTCTTTGAGAGGTGGTTCATGTTTTCATATATGGGTAGAAAGCGTGTTACTTTTATTGGCAAGTGGGGTTTCTAGGAGTGTAACCGATGAGTGGAACCCCTAATTTTCTTTATAGCTTAAATATCAATGGAATTGGAAGATACAAATATGGTGGAATTCATGGGGATCGTCATTCAGTTCCCATACATCTTCCCATGAGAGTTGCCGACTCTACCCCCTCGATGTGACCTTGAGTTTTTGATATAATTGGAACCTTGTGCCCGTATGATTTCGATGGCTCCATGTTGGATGGTGCCTTCTGAGTTACAGGAGTTAAGGATCCAGGTTTATGACCTGATGAAAAAGGGTTTTATCCACCAGAGTGTGTCAAAATGTGTATAATTACCCATACATAACATACATTGTTATTACTTCAGAATTGAAGCATACTTATTACAACATATAACAAAACCATGATTAGACCATATAGGTATAGTGTCTTTAGAAACTGGGAAACATAAACCACTAGTTCATAAATCATCTACATTTTATTACTCTTATTTCATCATATCTAGAGTCCCTTTTAGGCATATCCTACTTAATACCCTTCTTCCTGGCCTGGGGAAAATAAAACATACCAAAGTTTGAGCTTAAATGCCAAGTATGTGTAAACAAAGGAAATACCAATCATATCATATTCATAAGAACATAACATTTTGAAAATCTTAACCTACAAAAGAGATCATAATATCAGGACAAGGGATAAATCATAGTAGTGAAATGTAATCCCAATAATCATACCATAAAACATGAAACTTTGTGGCATACACACATAATCATAGAATATCATTTTATATTAGTTAAGACTCATTTCCAAGACCATCATAGAGGACAAAGTCCATTTCTTAACTGAGTTCACTCCTCGTTCCAGTCCTTTATCACTGAACCAGATTAACTTGTCGTTCCAGCCATGTATATCTCGTGAGATATAAATATTT
Source organism: Viscum album (assembly GCA_963277665.1). Lineage (NCBI taxonomy): Eukaryota > Viridiplantae > Streptophyta > Magnoliopsida > Santalales > Viscaceae > Viscum > Viscum album. The sequence continues at coordinate 82,916,693 of OY728140.1, read as the reverse complement.
TTCCAATGCATTTTAGGGAGATATAGGTCCCACCCATCTCATAATGAATCCATTCTTATGTATTCCACAAAATCATAAATCATATATCATAGCATAACCCATGTAATAAAAATGGGATTCTTAAACATCATGCCATCACAATATAATACATATAAGATAAAAGGAATTCATAAAAATAATTCCATAATAACATAAAAAAATCAATGTAATAATAGGGATACAAAAAAACCCCTATATTATCTTAGATGGAAAATAATTTTGATAAAACATTTGAACTCCATTCTTGAGGAAAATATCCTCTCTACCTCAAAATTTTTTTTCATTTATTAACATGTCATAAAATTTTAAAATAAAATTTGTTAATTAAAAATAAACATGAATACTTTTAAAGGAATATTCAGGTAAATAATGTTCTATGAAATCATAAAAATCCATTCATGCCGTATAAGTTAAAAAAACATTCTTCTCGTACTTTGGCCGAAAAAGTAAAAAAGTATCTCGTACTGAAAACAAAAAAAGATTCATTTCATATATTTTCATAAAAATTCACCAATATATAAAATTGGATTTAAAAAATTATAGGAGGATAGAAATAATTTTACATATTGAGGAAACATGGATTTGGATAATAAATATTCCCCAGTAAATTCTAAATTATAAACAATCTCGAATAAAAATGAGATTGCGAGATTTTTCCTTACCTTAGGTCTGATATGATTTGTATGTGTCAAAAACTCCTGTATAATGATTTAAATAATGTCATTTACTTATTACAGAGTCATACTCGTTGTTATGATATCATATATGGTCATATTATTAGATTTTTAATAGTAATATTTCATTGCTACTTGGTATTCGGGTTTTCATTGGTTTATGTTATTATGTGTGCTTTGTTGAATAAATTCTAATTTTAGGTTTTATCTACATAATTTATAGAATGGAATTAGTATAATATTTATCATATTTATTCATTCAATTTGTTTATATAATCATGGTTGATGAAGATCATGTAGAACGAATAACATCGCGTCGTGGAGACGGTAATCCGTACGTACGCACGAGTGACGATATCATGCCCATAATTAGTGAATGGTCTTGGAGTGGATGATAGAATATCTCAGAATTATTATCATGTTATAATAATCATATATAGTTATTCTTTAAACAATTATACCCATCCAAGTAAGGTGTTGGTGGAAAACAGATTACAACACAGCGTGGAGACCGTATTCCGTACGTACGCACAGGTGGTGATTTCATTTTCCTTAGGATGGATAGATAGTGAAATAGGGTTGTTTCATATTTATAATAACATATATGTATATGAGTGATACTTATGTTATTACTTTATAATGAAACAAAGAAATAAGAGGATGTATAAGAAGAACGAAATTTGAAAGAATCGGTACAAGAGATTACCTCTTCCTCGACGTGCCTCTTTTAAACTTCCTCTTAGGGCACTAGAGTTGGTCTTCTGAGAATCCCATAACCATTATGATATAAATAGAGATGTTGAGAATAAAATTGGGCAGGAGATGGCCAAGCTTGAAAGCTCAAAATTGTGTGATGAGGAGAGGGAGGAGGTGCCCTTTTATAAGGGAGGAGAGGGGCACCTTTGGATTTATAAGAAATATTAATTTATAATAAATTCCAACCCCACTTAAAACCCCCCAAAATGACTCAATTAAAAAATGAGATGAGATAGGGTTTTAATATCATCATCCAATAAAATTTATACATGTTTTGAATTTAATTTAAACATTATCAAATTGATTTAACCTAATTTAATCTATTTATTTTTATTTGAGGTAATAATATTTTAAATTTTAAATTGTTATAAATAATTACTTGTGTGTTGTTAATTTTCCATAATTGGATACTTTATGACATTTTAGACAATATAATTATAAATTTATAATTTTTAAATATTTTTGTGATTTTTAAACAATTTTATAATATGTTATTTTTATAAAATAACAATACTGTATATTTTGACACTATTCATTTATTTGAATTTAAAAAAATTCTACACAGAGGATATATTAGAACCAAAAAATTTAATAGATTACTAACATGTCATATTACTCTATAAATTTTTTGGATAACATTAAATAGTTCATATAATATTTATTTTAATATTTTTAAAACCATTTATTTGATATTTCAATTAATAAAATAATTTCAACATCATTATTGTATCATCATTAATGAAAATTATATAATCCCTAAAAATTCTAAAACAATTCACATGATCTAGATATATTTATTATATTTATGGAGCTTATTCATGTTCAATGTTTTATGAAGTTTATCACTAAATTAAAATTATCACACTTATAAGATATAAGAGAGTCATATGTTGTCACTTTCTTTGGTTTTAATTATAATTATATCCTTTTCATGGTCAATAGTCCATTAAACGAATCTATTATGACCCTTAGGTGATATTGGTCTACTTTTATTCATCCAATATAAATTTTTCTAGTGTTAGAGTAATATTATAATCTTATTTTTACCTTTAATTACCCGAATTATCTTTAATTATAGTAAATAAAAATTACCGTAGTTACTATTCATAATGTCAAAAAAATAAAAGTAACCTATTAACATAATTTATACCCACTTAATCCAAATATGGATTCCATTTTTCAAAATTCAAAACACAGAATTTGAAGTAATTAATTTAAAATTAATCCCATTGTTAAGAAAATGAGTTTGAAACGTTAAAACATTGTCAAAGATTGAAATGTTTTTACTTATGAATTCAATATAAAATTAATGGTAACGACATGAATTATATTAAATGGTAAAAATATATTCTATTTATAATTATAACCATTAAATTATATCATTTAACCCTATAAATTATCTTGATGAAAAAAGTTGTTTTTAAGAAACATTTAGCATATTTTTACTATTCATCAAAATATGAAAGTTATCAGAAAAGTATCAAAAATTTATCCAATGTAAATTTTTATATCCTGATTCAAAATAAGAAGTTTATTTTTTAAAATTTAACTTATAAACTTGTCAAAATTATATTTAAAATTGGTGCGCCAACAAAAGGCGGTAAAACTGCATTTTTTGAAAAATACTTCCTTTATCCAGAAAATTGATTTTGTTTTCATATCTCATTCTAGAAAATGTTTAACATGATTTATAATGTTATAAAAATAAATATTAGGTTAATACTATTCATAATATCTAGTTCATAATATTATAATAATATATCATTGTTTAGTGAAAATTAGTATTGCGTACAACACAAAATATCGAGGAAGGTTTCTCTTGCGTGAAACACAAGCCAATCCTGTGTTGTGTGTAATGAATGATTATCTTGGTGTTGCGTATAACATAAGACATAAAAAAATTATTTCTCATAAAATATCAAGGTGTTACATTCTACCTCCCTTAAAAAGTATTTCACCCTCAAAATTTGTCACTTCGTAACAAACAGATTCAGATACTTCTCCCTCATCATATCCTCCAGTTCACATGTAGCTTCTTCTAATTGGTGGTTCCTACATAAAAAATTAACCAAGCGAGTGGTCTTGTTTCGTAGAAAATTTTCTCTACGATCCAGAATCTCTATCGACTGTTCTTCATAAGAAATATCTTGCCCCAACTATACAAATTCCGAGCTTAGTACATGTGAAGGATTGGGTATGTACATTCTCAGGAGAGATACATGGAACATATCATGAAATTGAGAGAGATTCAGTGGAAGTTCCAATCGATAAGCTACCTTCACAACACGATCAAGTATTTAAAAAGGACCAATATACCTAGGGATCATCTTGAACTTCTTTCCAAATCTCATTACTCTCTTCCAAGGAGATATTCCTAAGAATACTTTATCACCCACTTCAAACTCTAGGTATCTTCTTCGGTTGTCGGCATAACTTTTTTTTCAACTCTGAGATTCTCCTATGTGTTGTTGAATAGATCGAACCTTTTCTGCCATATCATCAACAAGATCAGGTCCTAATAGATTTCTTTACCCAACTTCATCCCAGCAAGTTGGAGTTCTGCATTTCATTCCATAGAGAGCTTCATAAAGAACTATCTGAATACTAGAGTGAAAGCTATTATTATAAGAAAATTCCACCAAAGGTATGTGTTGATCCCAACCACCTTTTAAATCCATAGGGCAAGCTCTCAACATGTCTTCCAAAGTTTTAATTTTCCAATCAGACGTACCGTCTTTCTAAGGATTATAAGCAGTTCTGAAACTCAACTCTGTATCTAGAGTATGCTGAAGACTTTGCCAAAACTTCGAGGTAAACCTCAGATCTTGATAAGATATAATGGAAAGTGGTACTCCATGAAAGATTACCACTTCCTTTACATATATCATTACAAGCTTATCAAGAGATAAATCCTCTATAATATCAATGAAGTGTGAAGAATTCGTAAGACGATCAACTATAACCTAGATAGCAATATTTCCTTCGGATGTTTTAGGAAGTCCAGTGACAAAGTCTATAGTGATGTTTTCCCATTTCTATTCTGGTATGGGTATTGGTTGTAATATCCCCTTAGACTTCTATATCTCAACTTTGACTTGTTGAAAAACCATGCATCGAGAGACATATTCAGCAACATCTATTTTCATGCCATCCCACCGGAAGTACTCCTTCAGGTCCCTATACATCTTCGTGATTCCAGGGTGAATAGAGAATGAAGAAATATGAGCTTCATCCAATATTTCCTTCTTTAATTATGGTATTAGAGGAACACAAACCCGATTCCTGAGCCTTATTATTTCATCGCAATCATTGTGGAATTCAGGAACATTTCTCACCTTCTTTTGTAACTCTACATCTTCTTTTTGTGCCTCTTTAATCTTCACATGTATAGATAGTTGAAAATTCATTTGAGAAAGATAATATTTCCCCCTTCCATTATAATTCCAAGATCCATCTGCTTTAAATCCATAAATATTGGATCTTTTTTGATCCTCATCATGGATAATCTAGCATTGTCTTGTCGACTAATGCGTCTGCCACCTTGTTTGCTTTCCCAGGGTGGTAATGAATTGAGCAGTCAAAATCCTTAATCAGCTCCAACCATATTCCTTGCCACATATTCAGCTCCTTTTGTGTGAAAATATACTTTAAACTTTTATGATCAGTATAAATATCACACCTTTCACCATAAAGATAATGCCTCCAAATCTTTAATGCCAAGATTACTGCAGCTAACTCCAAATCACGATTTGGGTAATTTTAATCATGGATTTTTAACTGTCGTGAGGAATAATCTATCACCATATTGTTTTTCATGAGAACACACCCCAATCCCTTCTTAGATTCATCACTATAGTTCACAAACCTTTCTCCACTACAAGGTAGTGTGAGCACAAGTGCACTAGATAACCTTCTTTTTAACTCCTTGAAATTCTCTTTACACTCCTCCGTATAAACAAACATAACTCCTTTTTGAGTCAACCTGGTGAGTGGATTAGATAATCTTGAAACATATTTCACAAAACATCGATAATATCCATCCAAACCAAAAAACCTTCAGACCTCAGTTACTGTTGTTGGTCTCGACCATCTTTCGATAACCTTTATTATTGCTGGATTCATATATATCCACTATTTTGAGATTATGTTCCCCAAAAATGAAAATTTTTGAAGCCAAAATTCACACTTGGTAATTTTTTCATAAAGATTCTCCTTTCTTAGGGTATTTAATACAATTCTAATTTTATCTTCATGTTCTTCCTTGATCTTTGAATAGACAATAATATCCTCTATAAAGACTACCACAAACTGATCAAGATAGTCTTTAAAGACTCTATTAATTAGATCCATGAAGATATCAGGGTCATTAGTAAGGCCAAATGGAATCACTATAAATTCATAGTGTCCATACCTTGTACGGAAAGACGTCTTTGGTATATCCTCCCTTTTGACCCTTAATTGATGATACCTTGAACGAAGATCAATCTTGGAAAAGTATTGAGCTAGATGTAGTTGATCAATTAAGTCATCAATGCATGGGAGAGGATATTTTTTCTTGATAGTGATCTTGTTAAGTTATCGATAATCAATGCATAGTCTCATTGATCCATCTTTATTCTTAAAAAACAGAACATGTGCTCTCTAAGGTGATGCACTAGGGCGTATGAATCCCTTATCAATATTCTCTTGGAGTTTCTTCTTCAATTCCTGCAACTCAATTGGGTCCATTCTATAAGGTGTCTTTGAAATGGGCATAACACTCGGTATGAGTTCTATTGAAAACTCAACTTCACGATTTGGTGGAAGACCAGGCAATTCCTCTGGAAAGGCATCATCAAACTCCCGTACAATGGGAATATTCTTAATAGTGAGTTTCTCTCCAACCATTGGAGATAAATAACATTCATTTATTGGGATCAAGACCCATAAGATGGAAGAATCGTCCACTGGAAGGTTATATTCATCCTTGCATCGATAGATGATCATAGATTGATCAGGAATGTGAAATGTGACATCCCTTCTTTGGCAATCGATATGAGCTCCATATAAGGAAAGCCAATCAATGCCAAGAATCACATCAAATTCTACTATAGGATGTATCAAAATACTTCCAAGAAGTACTTTCTGAAAAATGTCTATTGGAGAAGAATTATAAACTTTTGATGCAACCGTTGTTCCATTAGGTGTTGTCACAGCTAACTCAACAACTAATTATTGATGTAGTATGGTGAAACCCTTAGAAAATTCATCAGAAATAAAAGAGCGGGTGGATTAAAGATCAAATAAAACATTTTCTACTTTAGAGTGGATGGTAAGTGTACCATTCACCACTTCGTTATCATACTGCACATCACCGATAGAAATTGCATGTGAATTTCCTTTGCCTTTGGCCTTAGGAGTTTGTGGACGTCAATCTTCATCAATAACCCTTGGATTCAGGCATTGATTAGCATAACTCCCATTTCCTTGAACTTGTAACATTGAAGTGTAGGAGGTGAATTTTGTGTAGCCTTTTCTTTTTTCACATTAGTAGACATATGTTTCCCATCACTGCGGAATTCAAATGCCCGATGACCTTCTTTTCCACATTTGAAACATTTACTTGTCCCTTTAAGATAATTCCCTCAATGTTTATTTCCACTCTTTGAGCATAAGAGAAAACTCATCTTCTTTTAATGTGGTCTTTAGATTTCCCTTTGAATTCCATTTTCCCCTTCTTATCAAACCCATATGACTGATGGGTTACTCCAATCTCCATCTCAACCTTGAGAGCACATTGAACAATTTCCCCGTAGCTATTGAAGTCCCTTATGGATAATTCCCTTCGGAGACATGGTTTTAGGCCACTAAAGAATCGATCAATTTTACTCTCAGGTTGGATAATAATCCCTGAATCGTACCTTACATGCCTTGTAAAATTTTCTTCGTAGGTACCAAAAGATTCATCATCCTTTTTCTTTAGTTCAAGAAACTCTTTCACAATAGTTTTTCGAAGAATACGAGGGAAGTACTTATTGAAAAATAAGTTCTTGAACTCGTCCCATTCCATGGACTCGATTTCGTCTCCTTGAATCATATTCTTGATAAGATTCCACCATTGATCAGCTTCAACTTCCAAACGATATTCTGCTAAGATGAATTTATCATGTTCAGAAAATTAATGAACTGAAAATATCTTTTCAGTGGTACTTATCCATTATTCAGCCACTAATGGATCAGTAGACCCACAGAATGAGGGTGGATGCTGCCTCATGAAGGATTCAAGAGAATGTTTCTCCTTACTTTGGTCGTTTGGAAGTCTTGCATGATTCATATCTTAGAAAAGTTGTGTGATCATGGCTACACGATATTTCATTCCATCTCCCATAACGTTTGGTTGATCAGGGGAACAATCAATGCATTGCCCATCACATTCAACATTAACACGGTTCCTTCAAGTTCCATCCATTGACTAAAACCAATAAGCATAGTGTGAGAAACACTAATCATAATAGGAAAACCACATAATCAAGAATAAAATTTCACACATTATTACTTATCATAGGTTATTCATGGCCATTTCTAAAACACTAATGTTGTGTTCTATGCTTAAACATATCCTTAGGGTTCTTTCTAAGGCTTTCACATCCTAGTTTCCAAAGGTTGACTATACCTTTCCTCTGATACCAAGTATAATGACCCATACTTAACATACATAGTTATTACTTTAGAATTGAAGCATACTTATTACAACATATAACAAAACCATGATTGGACCGTATATTTATGGTGTCTTTAGAAATTGGGAAACATAAACAACTGGTTCATAAATCATCTACATTGTCTCCCACTTATTTCATCATATCTAGAGTCCATTTTGGAATATCCAACTTAATACCCTTCTTTCTTTCGAGGGGAAAATAAAACATACCAGAGGGTGAGCTCAAATTATCATTAAGGCTAAACAAAAGAAATATCAATCATATCATATTCATAAGAACTTAACATTTTGAAAATCTTATCCTGCAAAATAGATCATAATATCATGACATGAGATAAATCATAGTAGTGAAATGTAATAAAAATAATCATATCATAAAACATGAAAATTTGTGGTATAAACACATAATAATAGAATATCATTTCATATTATTCAATACTCATTTCCAAGACCATCATAGAGGATAAAGTCTATTTCTGAACCGAGTTCACTCCTCGTTCCAGTCCTATATCACTGAATTGGATTAACTTGTCAATCCAGCCATGTCTATCTCATGAGATATAAATATTTACCCAATGCATTGGAGGGAGATATATGCCCCAACCATCTCATAATGAAACAATTCTTATGTGTTCCACAAAATCATAAATCATATATCATAGCATAACCCATGTAATAAAAATGGAATTCTTAAACATCACGCCATCACAACATAATCTATATAAGATTAAAGGACTTCATAAAAATAATTCCATCCTAACATAATAAAATAAATTTAATAATAGGGATAGAAAAAAAACATATATTATATTAGATGTAAAATAATTTTGATAAAACATTTGAACTCCATTCTTGAGGAAAATATCCTTTCCACTTCAAAAATATTTTTCTTTTCTTAACATGTCATACAATTTTAAAATAAAAAAAGTTAATTAAAAATAAACTTGAAAACTTGTAAAGTAAGATTCATGGAAATAATTTTCTATGAAATCATAAAAATCCATTCATGTCGTATAAGTTAAAAAAAACATTCTTCTCGTACATTGGCGGAAAAAGTCAAAAAGTATCTCGTACTGAAAACGACTAAAGATTCATTTCATATCTTTTACTGAAAATTAAACAATAGGTAAAATTTGATTTAAAACATTGTAGGAGGATATAAATAATATTACATATTTAGGAAACATGGATGTGGATGATAAATATTCCCCAGTAAATTCTGAAGTATAAACAATCTCGGACAAAAATAAGATTGTGAGATTTTCCCTTACCTTAGGTCCGATATGATTTGTATGTTTCCGAACCTCCTGTATAATGATTTAAATAATGTCATTGACTTATTACAGAATCATACTCATTGTTATGATATCATATATGGTCATATTAATAGCTTCTTATTAGTAATATTTCATTGTTACTTGTTATTCAAGTGTTCATTGCTTTATGTTCTTATGCATGTTTTGTCGAATAAATTATTATTAATCTTTTTAGGTTATAGTTAAATAATTTAAATAATGTTAGTAGTATAATATGTATCATATTTATTCATTCAATTCTTTTATATAATCATGGTTTAGTAATGATCCTGTAGAACTAATCACATCGCATCGTGAAGACGGTAAGCCGTATGTACGCACGAGCGATGGTATCGTTCCCATAATTATTGAATGGTCTTGGAGTGGATGATAGAATATCTCAGAATTAGTATCATTTTAGAATAATCTTATATATTTATTCTTTACACCATTATATCCTTCCATGTAAGGTGGTGGTGGAAAATAGATTACACCACGGCGTGAAGACGATATTCCGTACATACGCACACGTGGTGATTTCATTTTCCGTAGGATGGATAGAAGGTGAAATAGGTTTGTTTCATATTTATAATAACATATATGTATATTATTGATACTTATGTTATTAATTTATAATGAAACAAATAAATAATAGTAAGTAGAAGAAGAAAGAAACTTGAAAGAATCGATAGAAGAGATTACCTCTTCCTCGACGTGCCTCTTTTAAACATCCTGTTGGGGTACAAGAGTTGGTCTTTTGAGAAGACCAGAACCTATATAATATAAATAGAGATGTGTAGAAGAGAAATGGTCAGGGGATGGACGATCGTGATGGCTCAAAATTGTGTGAGGAGGAGAGGGAGGTGGTTCCCTTTTATAAGGGAGGAGAGGGGCACCTTAGGAATTATAAGAAATATTAATTTATTATAAATTCCAACCCCACATAAAAACCTCCAAAAATGACTAAATTAGAAGATGAGATTAGATAGGGTTGTAATCTCATCAAAAAATAAAAATTAGACATGCTGTGAATTTATTTTAAACCTTACCAAATTGATTTATCCTTATTTAATATATTTAAGTTTATTTGTGGTAATAATACTCTAAATTTTAAATTGTTATAAATAATTATTTGTGTGTTTTGAATTGTCCATAATTGAATACTTTATGAAATTTCAGACCATATAAATTTAAATTTATTATATTTAAATATTTTTGTGATTTTTAAACAATTTTATAATATGTTATTTTTATAAAATAACAATAGTGTCAATTTTGACACTATTCATTTATTTGAATTTAAATAAAATCTACTCTAATGATATATTCGGAAAAAAATATTTAATATATTTTTAACATTTCATATTCCTCTATAAAATTCGTGGATCACATTAAATAGTTCATATGATATTTATTTTAATTTTTTTAAAACCATTTTTTTGATATTTTAATTAATAAAATAATTTCAACATCACTATTGTTTCATCATTCATGATAATTATTTAATCCCTAAAAATTATAAATAAATTAACATGATGTAGATAATTTTATTATATTTCTATAGACTATTCATGTTCTAATTTTTATGAAGGTTATCACTAAATTAAAATTATTACACTTATAAGATAAAAGAGAGTGAAATGTTCTCACTTTCTTTGGTTTTAATTATAATTATATCATTTTCATGGTAAATAGTCCATGAAACGAATCTATTATGACCCTTAGTTGATATGGGTCAACTTTTATTCATCCAATAGAATTTTGGCAGGTTTTATGGTAATTTTAAAATCTTATTTTTACCCTTAATTACCAGATTTACCTTTAACTGTAGTAAATAAAAATTACAGTAGTTACTATTCATAATGTCAAAACAATAAAAGTAACATATTAACATAATTTGGACCCTCTGAATCCAAATATGGATTCCATTGTTGAAAAATCAAAACACAGAAGTTGCGGTAATTAATTTAAAATTAATCCCGTTGTTAAGAAAACAGGTTTTTAAAGTTAAAACATTGTCAAAGATTGAAATGTTTTTACCTATGACTTCAATATAAAATTAATGGTAATGACATGTATTATATTAAATGGTAAAAATATATTATATTTTTACTATAAAACCATTAAATTTTATCATTTAACGATATAAATTATCTTGATGAAAAAAGTAGTTTTTAAGAAAAATTTAGTGTATTTTACTATTCATCAAAATATAAAAGTTATCAGAAATGTATCATAAATTTATCCAATGTAAAGTTTTATATCCCAATTCAAAATAAGAAATATATTTTGTAAAATTGAACTTATAAACTTGTCAAAAATTATAGTTAAAATGGGTGCGCCATCAAAAGGCGGTAAAACTGCATTTTTTGAAAAATACTTCTTTTATCCGAAAAATTGATTATGTTTTAATATCTCATTCAAGAAAATGTGTTGAATGAATTATAATGTTATAAAATTTAAAATTCAGTTAATACTAATCATAACAGCTAGTTCATAATATTATAATAATACACCATTGTTTAGTGAAACACAGTATTGTGTACAACACAAGCTATCTAGGTAGGTTGCTCTTGCGTGTAACCCAAGAAAATCCAGTGTTGTGTGTAGTGAATGATTCTCTTGGTGTTGTGTATAACATAAGACATAAAAAAAATAATTTCTCATAAAATATCAGGGTGTTACAATGTGTTCCTACAGTATTGTTTGCAAAGAATGTAGATGATGGCCTTAGTCTGTGTATAGACTACCGAAGGATGAATCATGTGATGATCAAGAACCATTACCCCCTAACGAGGATCAAAATCCTTTTTGACCTGTTAAAGAGAGTAGGTTGGTTCTCTATGATTAACTTTCGGTCGAGATATCACCAACTGAGGGTTAATGGGGGTGACATATTGAAGATTACTTTTAGGTGTATATTGGGGCACTTTGAGTTCGTGGTCATGTTGTTCATCATTATGAACACACCATCCGTGTTCATGGGGCTCATAAACTCTATCATATGGGAATAACTAGACTGGTTCATATTCATTTCTATCGATGACATCCTGATATACTCTTGATCAGAGGAGGATCAAGTATAGAATCTAAGGAAGATTTTAGAGGTCCTCCAACAGCACCAAATGCACTAGAATTTGTCCAAGTGCATGTTATAGACATGAGAGGTGCACTTACATGGACACTTGGTGTCCCAACATGGAATACTAGTGGACCCATAAAATGTTGAAGTAGTTGTTTCTTGGGTAGCACCAAAGAACATGGAAGAGGTTTTAACTTTCTTTGGTCTAGTAGGTTTCGAGTTGTGTTTTTTGCCGAACTTCTCTCGAGTTATGGAACCTACAAAAGACTTGACCATGAAAGACCAGGATTTTGTATGGAGTGAGAAGTATTAGGCAGCCTTAAATTATCTAAAGGGGAAACTAATTAGTTCCCCAGTACTGAGGTATCCAGAGGAAGGGGTACCGTTTGATGTGATCTGTGATGCTTTAAGCCTAGGCTTGGGGTGTGTGTTAGTGCAGCAGTGTGGAGTGACCTCTAATGGCTCTAGGAAATTACATCCCCATGATCATTATAGTGCCACCTACGATCTATATCATGTAATGTTAGTGTTCCTTCTAAATTTGTGGTGGAGTTAACTCATTGGGGAATGCATCATGGTCTTTACATATCACATGTGCTTGAGGTATGTCTTCACCCTAAGAGACATAAACTTACAACAACAGAGGTGTATAGAGTATCTACAAGACTATGACAATGAGGATTACTACACATTTGGAAAGGGGAACTTGGTGGATGATTCCTTGAGCAATTAGTCCTAGAAGGACGTGGTTTGAGAATCAATAAATGCTTGGATGGCGATGGAGGAGTTGTCTTCCTTACACCTAGATGCAAGGGTGGATGGTGGTAGAGGCTGTCTGTTCTAGAGGATGGTGCAGTCTTACTTGGCACATCGGTTGGACGAGTCTTTGTGGGGGACTTTGAGGATGAAGTGATATGCGATCACTTAATCCAAGGATATTCTATGGAATTATGGACGGAAGATGGTCAGAATCAGATGATCTTTCAGACAATGTTGTTTTTCTTTATTGCAATGCACGAGAACGTTCTCAGCAAGTTCCATAACTCACCCATGATGGTACACCCAGAAGTTTCTAAGATGTACTGAGACCTGGTAGAACAATTTTGGTAACCCAGGGTGAAACGGGTAGTGGCGGAGTTTGGGGAAAATTGTCTCATGTGTCGATAGATGAAATCTTAGCACTACATCCCAGGAGGTCTGTTGCATCCTTAATATTTCCCAGAGTTTAAGTGGTCTTAAATCCCAATGGATTTCATCACAAGACTACATAGGGTTCAAGGGGGATGAAATGATATCTGGGTAGTGGGGGGCCGGCTGAAAAAATCCTCTCACTTCCTGGAAGTCATCGAGTTGAGTGCAGTGAATGCCTTAACATAGTGGTCTATGGAAGAGGTGGTGCAGTTTCATGGAGTTCATATGTCCATAGTCTCAAATCAAGATACACGGTTTACCTCATGAGTCTGGAAAGGATTGAAACATTCTTTCGGAACCCAAGTATGCTTGAACACTACTTACCACCCCCAAATAGATGGTGAAATAGAGAAGACCAACCAGATGTTGGAGGATATTCAATGGGCATGTGTTTTGGGATTCTAAGGATTGTAGGTTCGACACTTTCCTTTGGTAGAGTTTTTATACAATAATAAATATCAATATACAATTGGAATGGCTCCATTGGAATCCTTTTATTGAAAATCATTTCTTTCACTCGTCTATTGGATAGAGGATGGGAAAGCAGGTGTTCCTGGCCTGAAGGTGTTGTAGATCACGACCGAGATGGTTCAGCTTATATAAGAGTGGATGGAGGTAGCTGAGGACCAGAAGAAGTCGTATTTCTATCATAGGAGGAGCCCATTGGAGTTCGAGGTTGGTGACCATGTGTTCTTAATGGTCACCCATAAGCATGGAAATACAGTTTCTTTTGGGGGAGTATGTTTTCTCCCATGTTCGTTGGACCCATCGACATGTTGCGGTGGGTTGGCGAAGTGGCCTATCAGCTGGAGATACCACTGCCTCTACTGAGGGTCTACTACGTCTTCCATGTGTCTCAGCTCTGTCACTATCTACTCGAGGACTCGCATAACCTCGATTGGGGAAGACTGGATAGAAAGGACAATGAGACTTTTGTGGAGCACCCAGTGAAGACCGAGGATCTTGATGAGAATATGCTTCATTGATGCACCATTCCCTTGGTTCTTCTATGATGATGGCATGGTGTCCTTGGGGAGAGTTCCTGGGAATGGGAGGCATAGATGCATGACCAGTCCCCTTACTATTTTGAGTCTAGTTCTATTTTGTTTTGTACTTGAATGTGATGTAATTCTTGACCTTGTTAACTATGAGATGAGTTGTTTCCCTTGTTCTCTGAATGTTGGTGAAAATATTCGAGTACAGGGAGGGGATAACCTATTCCCTAATCCAGATGAATTAAACTCGATGAAATTAAATGTATGTGGTCAAGTCAGTACCTCCTAAAGAGGATTGTATTTTGAAATTGAGGAAGGAACTCCATAATACATGTATCTATATGTTTTGACTTTGGTGTTTATGTGTTTTCGTAGTGTTTCTACATTTTTCAGGGGATAGGTGAGAAATATACTTCTATATTTCATGGTTTGTTCCAGCTTTCCAAAAACTTTGGGGTGCTATGTCCCTAATAGGTATCTTATAAGAGGTTGTTAAGACCACTTTTTTCTCATTGATATGCTCTTGGATTCTCGAGGATGATAATAGTTTGATTGGTATCTGATGTAATGTCTCGGACCCTCCAAGTCCATTACATTTAAAAATTTATGGTATTTGTGGTATCCTGGGGACCACTAGTAACTCATTAAGGAGTTTTCCAAAATCTCTATTCCACAAAATGGTTTCCCAAAAACTGTGGCACCATGATGGTGGGACCGTGACGGTGGTACCGTAATGGTGGAACTATAATGGTTGTACTGTCATGGTCACTCAAAGAAATAGATTCACTACTTACGGTGTCTCATAGATCTAGTGGCACCGTTATAGTTTCACTGTTACAATGGGATTGTTTCGATGTAGCCCCCCTTTTTTGTTTTTAGTGTTGTTTCCCAGGTTCACTCCCGTAATGTATATTTTGACATAAAAGTGTTTTATTACCCCTTTTAAAGTCATTTAAATCATGTAAAATATGTTTTAACCCCCCAAGATATGGGAGACCCTTTAGTGACCCAAACATGTGGCTTTTTTCCTTGGTGTCATAACTTTCCCCGTGCCATCCAACTTCACCCATGTCACATTGAATACTATGTTTAATGTATATCTATAAACTCATGGCTGTTATCCCTCAATATCCAAGTATAATTATTAAATAACAATTAATTCCATCACGTGTAACCACCCAATAGTGTGGTAAAACCACGACCCACATTTTTTGTGGTCCAAGATTTCATATCCCATAACTCCATGATCTGGCCTTTTATCACACAAGATGTTCTTCTTCCATTGTCTCTTTTTTTTACATGGTGAATTTTGGAGTCTCTCTTCCAGAGATGAATTTCTCACCCATGCTGGATCCCTTCCCACTCAGCCATGGAGTTCTTAGAGTTCTTACTCTATAATTATGCCACCTCAGTTCTTGGTGCAAGGAGAAACGTTGATCATTGATCATCAAGGTAGGGTTCTCTTTCTTCTCCCTTTACTATGAATCACGTGGGGCGAGTCTGATAATGTTTCCTCTGGGAATGGATCAAACCAATGCTTAATGAATATAATAAATAGATTTTAATGAATAAAGGGGTTTTTTATGATGATAATTAAGCTTTAATCTTTTATCTTTTTTTAAATATGGTGAACTGCATAGGCTTATGCCCACTAGAAATTGTGGTCATTTGTGGTCCGTTCTTGCGCACTAATATACCTTTTTTATTAATAATCATGCCATTGACTGGATGTAACATAGAAAGAGGTTATTCATGTAAAATAGGTTGATTAAATGGACTAACAATTAATAATAATCATTATGTGATCATCTTAGTTAACCAAACTGAATGAAGGATCATGAAATATGGTGTGGTTAAATCTAAAAACACCACTGCTATGTTCTTCTAGTAATCACAATTGTTCTTCTTGATTCTTGTGGGGTGACATGGATGGGGATGGGGTTCCATGTTATTCTTTTATTGGTTTTTGGATCTGAGGTAGTGTGGGGTTTTATTTTGGGGCTTGGATTGGTTGCAGTACATCAAGTTATCACACATACCACATTGTAGTTGTGGCATTAAAAGAGAACTGGGTGTGAATTCTTAAATTGATGGTTTTACATTTTCTTCATTAGTACAGAGTTGTTTTGACATTTAGAAGTGTATATTAGTTGTTCAGTAGTGGATAATAGTTTCTAATAAAATCACATTATCTTGATAAAAATGGGTTCAATTGGTGGTTCCCTAGTTGAGGCTGTTTTTCTTTTGTGCATGTATGAATAGTAACAATGGTGTTTTTGTATTGGCTGGTTTTGAAGCCCTTAGGTTGAGTTGAGTTCTTGTAAAACTATACATATAAATTTAGTTCTTGTGTTTCTTATTCACACCCCACCCAAGTTGGGAACTTCTTTCCAAACACCCCTATTTCATAGGGGAGGGTGTTTTTCCGATCATTCCCACGAGTGGATGGTTATTAGCTTCCCTTCTACTCCCTCCCCCAGGTAGCCCAAGACTCTTCGGGTATGAGGTAACGGTTTGAGGTCCATTATAGCCCATGACTCTTCAGGAATGGTATGTTGTGGTCGTTGGCCCAGGTGTTTGCAAGAAGGATTGTTTCCCAAATGTCTACGGGATGAGGCCCAGTAGTCTTTGGGCGTGCGGTATTTCTTCTGGGCCAGATGTCTTCGGGAATGGTTACATATGGTTTTGGTGGCCTAGTTTTCTAATGGTAGTTTTCATGGTTGTGGTGTCACATGTGTCTATGGGTGGGATGCATGGTTGTGGTATCCCATAAGGTTGTTTTTGGGGCGGTAGTTGGACTGTTGAGAAAATGGCGGGGGACGTCTAACACATAGGATGACTTCAATTACCAGTGGGAAAGTGTTGTGGGGTACCCATATATCGATGTACAATTAATATTACATTACCTGACATACATTATTTGGGGAGTGTGGCTTGGTGATGTTGGGTGGATTGATCTCTTTCTAGGAACTTTGGTTATCTCTATTTCTCACGAGGCATTAGAATGCCCCCCACTTGTGGGCAAGAGATTTTGGTTTTCCATATTGAGTATACATGTCTACTCAACCCATGTAAAAAAACTGCTTTTAGGTTTCCAAGAGGGCTTTTAGGAACCTTACTAGCTTCAGAGTCCGGATAGTCGTCATTGCGAATTTTATTTCTTTTTGTACTTCCCTTTGGAGTTTTTTTGTACTTCATAGCACTTTATTTGGAACATTCATGAGGAAAAATGGTATTTTATTGTTCATTTACTTTTAGTTTTTGGATTTGATTGAGATTTACTATTTTATCTCCCGAACTTTTTCTATAAAAAGGGTAATGACTTTTATATTATGTGTCATTCTATAACCTTGGTGCTGTTGGCCACTCTGGAGCCTATTGAAGGTTGGACTCGGGGGGGTCATTATCTCTCCATCAACATGAAGAAAGAAGGGAATGAAAGTTTTTTAACCCTTCCCTCATCTTTGTGGGGGCATGTCATGACACTCTACCCTAGTCTCCAATCTGACTACACTAATCTATTTCCCTTACGTGGTACTTCTTTTCATGAACATGTGCATTGGGTCCCCTTCCTCACAAAGAACATCCTGTTAAACTGTAGTTATTGGCCTTTGGAGGGGTATATGATCCCCTTCCCAAACATAGTTCCTATTATGATTCACTTCCAGTGGTCTTATATGTAAAGATAACATAGAATCAAAATATATGGCCCATTCATCCATAGATAGACCGTCAACTACTCTGTAAGGGAAATGAGGGTTATTGTGACCAAACATTTCACTTTAATAGAAATGGAATAAAACATGATCTTGATATGGTTTTTATCTTCCTTCACTATTATTCCCACAACTACTTTGGTTGAAACTATCATAATGACCCTTCATACCACTCAATGAAGAACAACCAAATTATCATGCTAAAACATTATATCCACTGCTCGGGGCATCTCTCATATTCCATTCTATGATGGGTTCCAAGTTCATCATGTCCTAAAATATGAATAAATAGAAAATTATTATATGAAATATAGTCTCACAATGAAGATCATCATGGAAATATATCTCTCTATTTATCTTATCCGCTATCGAGGATTGTACAAATCGCAATAGGTCATTAAAACATCTAGTGTAGTCCATCAATGACTATCCAGCCTATGTGAGATGCATGAACTCGTGATATATTTCCTTCATCAATGTCTTGGGATAGAAATATATCAGGTACATAATCTCTATTTCCTTCCAAGATAACACATAATTCTTACCAGATTCCTCTAGAATATCCCACAAACCCATGGACAGTCCATGAAGCATATTTTAAGAAATATTCACCTTTCTATCCATTGGGGTCTCGATATGTTGGGTGATCGTCTAGGATGAATTAATCTATAAATTTGTTTCCTTGGTTCCCCCTTGCACTAAAAACATTGGTAGATTCTAAGATAAAACTCCCTTTCTAACTTATACATTGAAAGAATAGTATGAATAATATCCCTTTTTAGGGATTATATGATCCTCAAAAAGTAGTAACAATGATAAAAATACATATTCTAATTATGAAATATATAAAGCTTTGGTTTAGATATGTTTGGAGCATGATGATTTCTAATCTCTTGATGCTCAATTCAAAGATGATGTGGAGTCATTTTCTCTACAATAAAAACACAATCCTTACAGAACTTGATTGCAACAATGTCAACTCGAATAGGTGGGTGAAATAGAGAACCCCAAACTCTTGTAATCTCTATAAATAAGATTTATAAGTATTTTATCAGGATGTTTCAACTCATTTCATTTATCCAGTGACATAGATATCTCATATTAGAGGTCAACATGCATGTATATTTTATATGCAAGAAGTATATATGTCTCTATCATGATCATTGCATGTTAATATATCCACATGTGCCTATTATGATACATGCATTATCATATTTATCATATCAATCCACCATTAAAAATTTAAATAAATAGTATCATTATAAAAAAATTACCAAAAACAACATGTGAATCACTGTAGGTGAAATATCACAAACTGTAAAAATCACACAGCACAAACTGCAATCCCATCCCTCGTCACACGTATTTTTCCACATAATGGGTTATATACTACCATTTAAATCTCATTACCAAGTAATGAACCATCATATTCTACATTCTACCTATCCCAAATAAATATAATTGATGAAAAATAAAACCACCCATTGATACCACTTTGTAATGACCCCTGATCATGCACTATCTCACGTGGAAAATAGGGCTGGTTTCGAGATCTCAAGCGCACTTACCCTTAAATCAGAGGCTACTAACTAGAATTGGGGGTGTGAAAATTTTCTTGAGTAGACTAAAAATCCTATATTTAAGTATCATAATAGTTTTGAAAACCATAAAAATAGAAACAATATCAATTTAAAGACATAGTAGAAGACAAAATATATAATCCTAATGAATAATCAATTAAATAATAAATTCATAATATATTGATGTGAATTAATTTAAATAAATATAATTATAGAAAATATAAGAAAAACTATCAAAAGAAAATAAAAAGTCAATATCTTGCTTCTTGAATCTCATGTTGTTTCATCTTCAAACATCATCGCATCCACAAACATGTAAAACAATAGAAAGGTCCTTTGACCATGTCCAAACCTATATCCATGTAATCTGATCGAGTACCAAATGGTTTCCTAAAAAATTTGTGAGTATAAATTATTATATAAACACCACAATGCATAATTAAACTATTCTAATAAGAAGTTCATAAATAATGAGATACTCATGTGTATTATGTTATTCAAAATTTAAAAAACATTAATAACAACCTAATTTAGCTTCATGATGGAATGTCTCTGACCATGTATTATTCCCATCTCAACAACAATAATATAACCAATGTCATATAAAAGTCTTCATTGTCATTCTATAATATCTCATAGCATATATTATAATCATGACATCCATAACCATATAACCATGTAATAATAACAACAATTCAGTGCAAATCCCTATAAATATTACAGTATCTAGGACAAAGGCCGTTAAGAATTGTAGAATGGTACTCGATATTTCCTACTCACTATAAATTATATAGTACGGGACTGTGTTAATCCCACCTAATGTTAGAATTACAACATATATGTGTGTATGTTCCATGGTCGAGTTAAATATATTGGCATTTTTCATGGAACACAATCCATTTCTAGCATCTTGGATATCACAATATCACACTATATATCTCTATGGTAAATAATGAGGAATGCCATTATTTTTTAAAATAAAACTTATGTTTATATTAAAATTGATAATCATTTATATCAATAAGCAATAATCCCCATGTAATGTATTCTATAACAATAAATTTCCCTATCTCACATGTGATGCTGAACAAACATTAAGTTGTTATCCATTTCAATAATTTATAAAGGATTTGTCACCCAATGGGTATCTCTAACACAAGTTATAATCCAAATTAATACAAATTACTTCAATTTATAAACTCATTTAATTAATTAACTAATTATTTAAAGCAAAAAATTGTTATAATCGCAATATTGAATAAATTTGACAATTATCAATCCCTAGGTTTTTTATTTATACCCCTACAAATAAAAAACAAAAAAAATTCTTCAAATGACATACACCCATGAGAATGATGAATCTTATGATTCAAAAGAGGTTATTATATCAATATTTATAATGATGAAAACCAACAATGCATTTGGTCATATGATTTCACCTAAATAGTTATAGAAAAAGGAATAGAGCGAGAAACAATACCAAAACCACATACCAATGACAAATCACAAAAACAGAAAATATGAATGGCATATTAGAACCAAAGAAACACCTGGAGAATTACCAATGTTCAATATGTGATGAGATGCAACAAACTAGAATGAAAATCATCTACATAACATGTTTAAAACCATCAGTCAGGAATTTAAATGTTGTGTAATGTTATTACATGTCGTTTAAATGTTTTCATTATAATTATATGAAACATTAGTCACCATATAATTAATTCACTAAAACCATAGAATAATTAAACGTCATGTAATCCAATTACATGACTTATAATTTCTCTATTGATGATTTTTATCCCATTTTAAATATATACCAACTAAACGTCTTCTACATATTGACTACACTCAAAGAACCCATGAAACACACAACCCATTTATTCTAAAACTCCATTAAATTAAAAAAATAATAAATTCTTAAACATTATTTCATTTCCTCCAATAAATTCTCTCCATATCCAAACAAAACTCCACCACTATGGATGAATTAAAAAACATAGGGAGAGATATACCATAAAAAATATCAGATATTATAGAATGGATGTTGGATTTTTTTTAAAATATTTTCTCTGTTATTTTATGTAGTAAAGAGACGAAAATGGTTGTATTAATTGTTTAATTATTTAAAAAAATTATTATTATTAAATGGTTTTATTGTATAACAAAAATATATTTTCATACAATGGAAATTCATGGGTAAACAATCCCATATATATTGATATTGAATCATAAATCATTACTTCTTTGGAAAACATTAATCAATAACTATAATGTATAATGTAAATGAATTATAAATTAAAATATCATTAATCATGATTTATTAATTATATATTATGTGATGGTGAAGTAGAAACACAATTAAAATGAAATTAGGTTCATTAATGAACATGTGTCCCAAAGAATGATGATTAGTGGTGAAACACTTACATAGATCCTAAATCGTCACATATGTTACTTATAATTATGAATAAAAACGTAGGTTAGTTATATTAAATCTTTTTAGTTATTTTCTATATAATTATTCCTTTATATTTTATTGTTATCATTTCTTATACAATTATAATACTATTTAATGTCACATCAGATAATTTTGTGAAAAATGACATAAATGTCCAACATCATTTTGGAAAGATGGCTATGGTCACTGGGGATATTGTGCAATCATATATGGAATGGTAATCATGAAATAATTATTATTTTTTAAATAATTTATAATTATAAAAAAACCATGAAGTATGTTTATGAAACAATGATCTACGTCACATTCAACGGGATGGTAGAACATATGTGTTCCTGAGTTATTATTTGTTTTTACCATGATCATGGTGGAATTATAGTCATTGTTAGTTTAAAATTATTGAATTTTTATTAAATAATAAATATAATTTTTTTAAATAGACAAACATTTACCATCCGTGTGATTTGGTAAAAAATGAATTACATCGCATTGTAAAACAGTAGTTGGTTTTAGACACAAACGATGTTATCATTTATTCAATAGATAGTAAGGTAAGAATTTATATGATTTATTAAATTTATATAAAGATTAAAAATTCAATATTATCCTATATAAAGAAAAAATAAACACTCATTACCTTATTTGAAATGAGTATTTGAAAAATGTATCACATCACTTTGTGAGGTGGTATTCCGTTGTATCGACGAGGGACAATATCTAATTCCCTAATGACTGGAATTCAATAAGTATTTGATGTTATAATTCATGAATGTTAACAAAATAATAAATACTATATATAAAAATTAACTAAATACTTATATAAATCCTTGATGTGTGGTTATGGAGAAGGTATTACATTAGTTCGTGAGATAGTAGTCCACCACAAATACAATAAACAATTTTGTTTACCATTTGTTGGATGAGAAGATGTTTTTTAATTGTGAACCTAAAAAAATATCATAAAATAAGGAATAATTATTTGATAAAATGTCATCATGTTTTAATATAATTTTAAGGATGAGGATGAATAAATAACATAAAATGTTTATTTAAGGGCTTTTCCCTTCTCATCAGAAAATATCTTTACAATTTAACCAAAATCCTACGTAGGTTGTAATTAAGGTCACAAAAAGAAATGTAGGATTATTGTATGGATGTAAATATGTGATTTTGGATGGTCATTGATAATATAGTGGTTTTAGATAGTGTGGAGATAAGAGGACAATGTGTGGAATTTTTTAATTTACATGAGTGACATACTATGTATTTTTAAATTCTTCGCATTAATTCCAAGTCATGTTCTCGAAAATAAGTATTTGTAATGAGAAATTCCTAATATTTGAAAGATATAAGAGGGAAATAAGCCTATAAAATTTTTACTGTACTTGTTTTCAGTCATTTTAGACCCTTATCATTATAGTTTAACCCCATGCAAACATGTTTTTTCCTTAACTATATTGAATAATTTTTACTTTTTCATTATTCACTATAGTAATATATTATGTTGATTATATTAGATATTATATATTATACACAATAAAAATATATAATCTATTTTTTCAATTTCATCCAAATCATGTGGTATAATTTTATTTATAATCAAACCCATAAACATGTCAAAAAATGGGTTTTATGGGATTTCATTTGAACAAATGAATGGATGATCATATAATAACTATCATAAATGTAATAATAAATAAATGAATTTAATTTAATATTTATTGATATATAAAATATAAATTTCATTTAAATCATTCCCCATTATGGGTTTATTTAATTATTTAATGTGTAGAAACATTAATCTCATTAAAACCATTTCTTAAAAATGTGTTTTTAATCCAAGCAATAATGTTATTAAAGAATCAATTTTAAATATTATTTTAATGTAACTTATTTGATTTAATATAAATAAAGAATATATTTTTAATTTTGAAAAACATTAATGTATAATGAGACTTAATTTATTGACTATAAATGATAATTATATAAAAAAATAAAATTTTAAATAGCCACTAAATAATTAATATTCTACAAAAAAAATAAATTCTTTTACCCTACGTTAGTATCACAATTTTTATTAATATTTTTATTTAAATTTCTCAAAAGTTTTTTAATTTTAAAACAACCAATTTATATTATTATAACATTTAATGTATTAAAAATCAATTTTTATGAAAATATTTAGACAATGAATAAAAACACATTTCATAAAATGAAGGTTATATATAGAGAATTACAAAAAAGGAGTATTTAGAATGCAACCCCAACTCATAACATAATTAATTTCTTTATTCAAAATTCTATGATTTTATATATTTCTTCAATGCATATTTATTATCTTTCAATCTCACCTTCCTTGAATACGATATCATTATTTTTATTATATATCATGACACTATTTCATAATTATATTTTCATTTATAAAAAAAATATGAATGTATTTGTGGTGATGAGGAAATTTAAAAAACAATTAGGGTATTGATTCAATATTTCATCTTCTTTTATATATCATAAATAATATTTAATGATAATATTTCATCAAATAACACTATATAACAACTACCACTGAAGTCATTCTTATGATTGAAAGTTTGTAACCAAGATATGTACACCATTTGATTGTTTAGGGAAATCCATTTACATGACAATATGATTCTTAATTTTCAAAGGAGTGATATCAGCATACATCATTATTCATATTCTAAATTTCTAAAATATATATTTAAATAATTTTTTTCAATGGTAAAATCAATTGATATGATTTTGAATCATTTTATTATATATAAGAAACATTGTAAAGACAATTACTTTTTATTAAACTAATTATTATATTGATGTTAATTTATATACGTAACCATTATGAAATAATATATGTTTAAATGATATATGGGTATAAAAATATATTTCCATGAAATTAATTATGTATCAAATTACATCTTATGGGATAATAATTTTAAATAATTTTTCAAATGAACCCAATCAAATATTTTTATTTGATATCAGAGTGATCTATTAGGGGGAGCCACACTACTGATCTCATGGAAACAATCCTACATAATCAATGTAACATTGATAAAGAAATAATTTGTGGGAACATTGATCTGGTGAAACCCCATTAATTAGATGAAATAGATGATGGGAATCTCACACACCCTACAAAATACACCAAGTCACTCATAGTATACACACTCTTAAAAAAACGAATGACATTATTTCAATATAAGGGAAATAATTCAATTAATAAATTAGATAAATTGGATTTACATGCACTGGATAATTATTTCATACGTCCAAGGGAGAAAATTATTTTTTATTTAATTTTTCAAATAGAACAAATAGTATAATAAAAATTTATTTCCCTACAATATATATAAGAGTATACTGAACCCCTATAACACACACATATAGATGTAGTCCACACAAAAAATAATATTGGGGTCTTGTGAGTGATCCAAATTCAATGTCATCCATGATTATAAGAATATTATCTATTTGATTCTGGAGGATTATAATTCACTATAAAATATGACACCTTGAAGAAGAATTCATTAAAATTTCTATATTATATTAAAGACCCGAAAATCAACTCTGACTATTCATAACACTAACCAATACATAAGTTCTCTAGAAAAATATATTTTTTGATCCATCCGCATCTACCAAAATATATTTATACTATAGGGAAATTTTGTTCATCCTATAAAAAATTTTAAACAATAAAATTGACTTAATCATTTCATAAGAAGGTTTTAAACTCTAAACAATATCCCATAGAAAAACTAATCAAGGGAATCCAAAATAATAGTCCAACACATTGGATTAACTATCCCCCTATTTAGATATACCGCTTAGTCATATCCATATATGGTTGTTTAGCTAACTCTTATTGTTGTGAAATGTTTCGCCAAAATTTTATAGGCTAAATTTCAAGTAAAATTGACCGTTGGTTTATTTTTCCCACTTAGAATACATGTATTTATATAACTTTTCCACTAAAATGTCGAAGTAATGTGATATGTCATGTCATTGTGCTTCCTCAGTTGATGAAATATAACATCCCTAGATAATTTTGGAATAATTTACATGGAATAATAGAAAAATTAGCCATCATTTCTCCTTGATTATACCATAATTTGAGAACAAAAAAATATTATCTATTAAAATATGTCTATTTCTTCCAAATATTATATATCAATTGTTGAAAAAATTACATGAAGTATTAATCCAGATATCTAGTACACTTTAATTTTTTTATTTGTGAATAAAAATGGTTTTTAGACTTGTGTTGTTTTCATATTCTCCATGGTATATCATTAAATTCCACTACACCATATATTATATCATTAATAATATGTTTTTATATTTATTTTAATTGAGATATTGGGTGATCCATTGGAATTATTACTCATGTTCTTTATTTTTATTGGACACAAAAGAGCTAAATATTCTAACTTCATGAGTTATTTATCAGAGTGTGGAATTAATTAAATACATATGAATTCCAAATGGTAATGAAAATGAATCATTTTCCCTATATATTGCCACATTTTTAGTCTCAAATACTATATATTTAGAAATTATGAAATGATTTGTAATAAATGATGAGATAAACTTGAATCTAAACATATAGGTCATTTTATTAATATTCAATATATAATCGCTCTAACATAAATGCAAGATTGTCTAAATTATATATCTCTGAATAAAAATCTACAAATATATATTTATTTTCTGAGAACCATCAAGTTAATTGTTCAAGAAATATTCAACTTCAAATTTTGGATCTTGTAAATTTCCAGAACCATGAAAATAATATCATCCATATATTATTGAAATAATATGTAACTACCATTATAAAAATCCACTTGTTAGTAACAATGGACCACATTTATCCACATGAAACCATTATCCATCATGGATCATACTATTAGATACATTTTATTTGTACTTAATTCCATCCATATATACTTCTATTCATAAATTAATATAAGTAATTTTTATTCAACTCAATAAAACCCCTAGTTTATTCACATAAATTTATTCATCCAAATATCCATAGTGATGTTTCAACTGTACAACTATTAGATCTAATTACTTTGTTCTGAATGAAGCCCTAAAAAATAATTCAAAAATGGTAAAATGTTTTACTACTGGTTAAAATACATCAATGGAGTCAATCCAATTATTAATCATAAACCATTCCCTCACCATATTTTCATTAAACTGCCTCTTCTAATAAAATTGATACTTTTAATAAAATAATGTTTAATTCGTGAGTTCTTTAATTACTTCTTCTATTTCCTTTAGATCCGAAATTTTAATCTCATAAATTGAATATAATTCATCCATTAAGAAGGAATCCAACATTTTAGAGTTACTATCATTGGAATCAACACATTATTAAAATATCAAATTCTTATATAATTGTTTAAATCATAAAATAAATGTCAAAACCATAACACTAAATATGTTTTCTATATTTTTATTTTCTATATAATTAACCCTAAATATTTGTTCATCATTTCACGATATCTATTTATGAACTAACATTTGGAACCTATATTTTTAGGGGTCCATCTTGAGTTTAAGTATCCCACGATATCTCATGTACATAATTTACATGACTAATATCTACAATTTCATTACTACCTTTTGATTTTTATTAATCATGTGTTTTTCTATCATTCCAATTCATATCAAATTTTATTTATTCTATTAAATAAATTCATTAATCTATAATGTCATTTATGTTCCAGTATTTACAAAACAATGTATCATTAAATTGAAAATTTAGGATTCTAGTAACTTTTCTCTTTTTATCAACATATTTCCTAAATATATTACTTTAATATCCAAATCTAATAAATAGTCAATAAAATTATTATTTTTTAAATATCTCTATCATTCAAAATGAAATGAACATTATCTAGACTCTAAAACATTTTATGGTTTAGGTCCACTATATGCTAAAAACATTGATCATCAACAATGTTTTATCATACATATGATGATGGTTATTAATTTAATTTGTACACTTAACAATTTAATGATTACATGAAAATATCCTTGGTAAAACCTGAGTGAAACCCCAAGATCCCAACCTTGCCCATTAATGGCCACTTTAACAATTTTTCCATGAAATATATCTCAAGAATTCAAATTATAGTCTTAAAATTTTATTTCACAATATTCTTATATAAATTCATTATGTTAATTCTATATCGTGAACCAATATTGTTGAACATTATGAATTTTAGATTGCATCTAGTCTCATTCAACACTATTACCATCCACTATGTAATCACTTTTGTTACATTTTATTTCATTATGATGTAAAAAAATACTTTCATCATGGAATTTTAATCGAAAATAATAATAAAATTAGATCCCTTATGGAAACTAATAGGGTTAGTTCCCTAGATATATAAGTGATCTATTTACAGCTTTTGACAATTCTGTGTTTATCTAAATTGAATAAATTAATCCTAGTAGAATAAAAATATTTTTAAATAATCAAATCTTATAAAGTCTATATGATTTGTTGTTGACATGCCTTTAGTTACTAAATTCATCAGTTTTATCTTAGTGATATGCATCAGATGAAAATTCTATAACTCAAATCATTTAGAAATAATGGATCTAAATTTTGTATTTCTATCATAACACCAGGTCTAATATATGGTTTCATCCTTCTCAAAAATGGTAACAAAAAGTGAAACTAAAATGATATTCTAAACCTATTGGAGAAGCTAATTCTTAATCCTACATCATTTAGTAGATCCAATGAAAATAACTTCCATATAAAATCATGAATATTTGAAAAAATAATCACATCAAGGTAAATTTCATTCATTAAATATTACATCACATCACCCTTCTTTACTGCTTCAACATCCTCATTATATAATAATTTTACCATTCAAAAACATATAATCCCAATATTTCCCATAAATCCCATAACTTTTATATCATTGAATGATTCTCTATAATCAATGATTGTATATTCAACATGAGTATTCTCACGTGGTGGTAAAAAAATACTTTATACAATTCCAATATATGTAACATAAGTTGTGCATCTATATGCTTCTAATCTATAATTTATACTTCCTGCATAATATTACATATTGGGAAACAGTCTATTACCATATTTCAAACATGCTTGACCTAGACCATTTGATTTACATCAGCTTATTCTATGTTATTTTTCTTTTATTCTTCTCTATATTATCATCCAATTAGGTGATCCTCATCTTCTATAAGTATTGAAATAATTACTAGATGGTTTTTTTCTTACAATCATTTGATATATTCATTTTATATTTTCCCTAAAACATCCTCAATCACATTGTTATATTTTACATAATAATTATACATCGTTGTTACCATTGATTCTATATATTAAAAAATTTTATAAATCTATTGTAGGGCCCAAAAATCCTCTATGAAATTATAGTTTATATATTTTAATATAAATTATATACTATTAATAATGTGGATATGATATTCTATGCCCATATCTTATAATAAACTCATGTTGAAGAGTCTCCCGATCATGAACACCTTGATCATTGATGATGAATTACCATATATGATTGTAACACCCCAATAAATTATTTTTTTACTTTATAATAAAATTAAGTTTCTTTATGTATTTCATTATATGAAACACCATGTCAATCGTATGAAACACACCACACTACTTATCTTACATTATATCCAAGGCAGTGTTTTACTACCATTTAATAGAGTGTCTATTTTAAAACTAAATTTTAACACTTTTATAAATTTTATTTCTCAAAATAAACATTATTTTTCAATTTGGAATGTCAAAATTACATCAGGGTGATGTTTTTAATTTATGTGAGATGTTTCATTTTTTTGATTAATATTGAAAAATACTATATTTTAGTTGAAAACATCCTTTTTGATTAAATAATTATTAATGTTAAATTATATTTTATATTGGATTTAAAGTCACAATAGTTGAATGATACATCTATTAATACAATTTTTTTCAATGAAATATTTTATATATTTATATTTTATTTAAAAACCTAATTTTCTTTTGAACATTTTCATAGTAAGACCACACTTTCTTGCCACGTGTGCGATATTATCATTTAATTTAATTTATCCACTTATGTGAATCAAATTTTAAAAAATAGATATACATATATGGAATTATTGTAATAAATATAGACTAATAATATAAAAATTGTATTTACCATAAATATTAGTGAAAATATATAAATTTAATTACTGCAATTAATGTAACAATACATTTATATAGTGGTTAAACATTAATCTTAAGGCGAGAAATGACCTACAAACAAGTCAAAAATAAATTTTATATAAAAATATAGAACATAGACCTTATAAATTATAATTTTATTATTTATTGGGATATTATCCCATGAATGTGAAATATATAATTAGTTAAGTAAGGTAAAAGACACAAATGGAACCTTCCTTACCGCTAACATATATAAACCCTTAAGATATGGAAAAACGTCATATTATCAGTTATACATATCATTATGAAATATAAATGAGTTCTTTATGTCATAATAATTTATAATTAATTTTTATAGATGAATTATATACATTTAAATTATTGAGAAACCCCAATATAATTAATATTTAGTTAATAATAAAATTAAATAAATGAAAATAAAAATTCTAAAAGTGAATAAAATAGAATGAATTATTGAGTTATCTTATCCATTTAGATGTATAGTAAATTTTAAATATCTAATTACATAATATATCGGAATTACAACATTATAATGGTATTTTAAAATATATAATAATAAATAATGTCCAAAGTAACATTAGTGTTATTTTATAATAATTGATTTTTTTAATTAAATAGTTATTATTTACTATAAATATTTCCTTATAACCATTAGTTTTTAATTGGTAATGAATATAAAATATGGTCTATTAATGTACCATTTTATCTTTTATAATGAAAATATTGACCCCTTAATACTTAATTCATTGACTGCACGGTTCACGTTAATGCTTTGTTTTTGCGTGTTTCATTTTATTTTATTAACATTAATTTCCAACAAACATGGGTTTTTATTTTTAAAATTATAAATCATATATATAATTAATTGAGTCTATATTTTCAAATAAATATCTCTTTAATTTAGTATTTATGGTAATATTACATAGGTTAGAAATCTATTTAACATAATAAAATCTAAAATGGTAAAGGCGGGGAAACATGAATGATGAGAATAATCATTATAAAAAACGAACTTATTTTTGTGTGGTGGAGGTTTGGTCAGACCATAATATTTATTTAATCATTTATTGGTCTCTTTTTCATAGTATAAGGTGAAAGGGAGACATCCCAATAGTTTTTACCTTTTTATATTTACAAATTGCCACTCCCCTCCATTGTAAAAATTCATTCACTTCCCCCATTCATCACACCAATCAAGCCCTTTTTTGCATCCCATACATTCCCAAATAAACTATAAATATCTCTAAACTAAACCTATACACATCACATTATAACAAATAAAAAATAGACATCATTTAGTGAAAACCAAAAGGAGTTACCCGGAAAATATATAACATTCTTCAATGGTACTTTTTTTATTTTTATCTCAATGTATAAAATTATTCTTATTGCATAATTATATAATATAATTTTTATCATCAAAATAATAATATTTTATTATGTAATGGTTTTGACCTACAACAACACACACTTCCATGAAATGGGTAACAAAATTACTATCCTTGTGTATGAAAGACTACCGCCTAATGAAACTATATACATATTTTTATAATTTACCACCTATAATATTGGGTAATTTTGAGGGAAACAATATTTTTTAAATTATATTTAAAATATTTAGGTTTTATTAATACTTCTATAATTTTATTATAAAACATGTCTTCATGTGCTCCATTTTTTGTAATTATGCTAACATTGTTTGTGGACATGTGGACAACTGCCTCCTAAAAGCAATGTGATATGTTCACACATTACATAGAATGTAATAAGGATGAGTTTAACTAAAATTATTTGAAATACAAGAAATAAACACGATATTCAGGATATAATTATCTATGTGGATATATAATGTGTCATTTTCATTAATGCCCTTTTCACATACAATAAAAAAGTGATAATGTCCTTCATAGACATTTGGACCACTGCCTCTTCAACATAGTGTGACTCCTTTTAAATCACAATAATTATATATATAAGTATATTTTATAAAATAAAAAGTATTTTTTATATAAATATCATTATGGATAGAAAAATATTTATTATTTTCTTTCCATAATGATCTGTGAAAAAATTGGAACGTTACTAATGCATATGTATGACCAACCTTCTCCATGCTAATAAAGTTGGTTCATTTATCATAACCACTATTCATGATTGGATTTCAAATCATAATTTATGTAGAAATATTATATATATTTTATTATTATTATTCTTACAATGATTTTATATTGACTCATTAACCTACCAATGTCGTCCTTGACACATGTAACGAACTTGGTCAAAACACATGATGTAATCATAATTGTTTAAGTAATTGTATGGTAAATTTTAATAAGTAACATAAAATTAATAATAAATAATAAAAATATTTTAAAAAATTTAAATTATTAAGAAATGTTTTTTATTCATGAAGATAAAGACACATGTGAAAAGTTAAACTCAAGGTAATTGATTTTCATCCCACATGTTTACGTTTGTGAGATAAATGTCATATTCACCACTTATTAATTTTTTTTTGTGTATCTACTTACCCTTTTAATATAATACAAAATGAATCCTTTAATATTGATTGTATTTAATGATTCACTTTTAATTATCTCATTCAATATGAATTAACATGATAATTACCAACTAATAAAACTTATCTTCAAATATCACTTTTTTTTGTGATTGTAAACATTCTCCTAAAAAATTACATTATCATAATAATTACCCATTGAAATTTATATTTTATTATGATATCCATATTATTCTAAGATATATATGATTATTTATGAAATATTATAACTTTTATATATATGGTTATTAATTTTATTTTTATTGATTTACTAGTAAACATTGATAAACATGTATCATTTAATCAATAATGATATATGTTAAGACACATTGAACATGAATTTAAATTGATTATTAAAAATATGAGGAATTATTTGGGCATTAAAAACATGGGTTGGGGACAAGTTAATTGAATCCCTTAGAAACATTGGTAGTCTCATGGGATGAATACAGTTGAACTAACCCTCTGCATTTATAACCATTATATTTCAAACAGCCTACTGAAAGGTATTGAGTGTTGAGTTATGGGTTGCCAAAAAATATATTTTTACCCAGTATGTTTTAAAACGTTTTTTGATAGGTCATTATGAAAATGGGTTATTTTCTCTTGGAAACATGATTTCAAGTATTTATAAATTTCATTTATTCTATTTATTATTATCCAGAATATTTTCACTATGAAAACATATGTAGAATCATTTTATTCAAAGTATATTGATTACATAAAATGTGTGTTCAGTTATTTACAATTCATATTTATTAATCTCATTGATTCAATATTGATTTAAATATAATTAACAATTACTAAGAATTTTAGGTCACCCTTATTTTGTTTCATTTCCCAATGTCATGAAGAATATATCATTTAATGATTTTCAATGATGTATTTTATTACCCTTTTTTGTAAGGTGTTATATTTTCTATTTACCAATGTAAAATGGGTATCATGCATCAATGTAGTTTCTAAAACTACTAAATAGATAGGCCTGTCAGGAATTGATTCAATATAATCATTCCAATGTAATAACTTAAGAAACCAGATTCTGGATTTTGGGGATGGTGTGTTATAGTTGGTATCAATGTATGTTTATTAGAATCCATGGCAAATACATTTAGGAAATCCATATTTGGGCACATAACCATATACTAGAAATATATAATATGTATTGATGAACTTACCATATAACCCATTCATTTTATTATGTGATTATATAATCATGATTTTTATAACTTTTGAAAATTATTTCACAATTTTTTTGAGTAAAATTTATGTTACATAAGGTTGTGATATATTAGGGTGAAATACATTGTTATGAAATTAAACCATGAAAGAAAATATGCATCAATACTCATGGAAAATGTGGAGGTTTCCCTGCTAAGGAAGTCAATATAGATAATATTTAAACTATGAAAGTTATGTATATATGTTTCTGATGCTTTCGTCGGGGCACGCGTGTGTATCTTGTTCAAGGACTGCGGCACTGTTTGGTGACCCACATTCACACATTCCAAAGGAGACCAACATCTGTCACTTATTCAGGGAAGTTTTCTCCTTGATCGAAATGGGAAGATAGGATGTTGGTTCTTCATTCTGTGGATTCCTCCTCGCAACTCGTCACCTAGTCTGAGTCTCCCTTAAATATTTAAGACATGATTACTGAAACTCTTCCCAGTTCTATATTTTCATGGACCCCAATTAATTACCCTTCTTCTGTCGGGAAATTCGAAGGGGTCCGGTCAAGGAAGAAACCTTCATTCAGGGGAGTAGTTACGTTGGACATCACTAGCATGTGTAGAATCTAGAGCACTAGCGCATCTGGGATTCTTCCCCTTATTATTGGGCTTCTTGAGGGCGTAGAAGACCAAGGAATCCCATGTTGAATGCAGTAAATCATATTCCATAGGCATGTATATGAGGTTTTCCTTAACTTCCCATGTTTATCAAAGGGTATTCCTCGAGTTTAACTTCTAGCAGAGACAGATCAGACAGATCAGAACACAGACTAGAGTGGATCAAGTGAGTGTAACACCTGGAGGGAAAACAGATGTTGGGGATAATGCATGGTTAGCTACCCGGTTATTATTAAGTGGAATTGGTAATGTGGTAGCATTATCCCACCGCGATGTGGCAGCCCAGGTAAAAACCAAAATGGATGATGGATGGTTAAGTAAAGTCGGTGGAGAATGAGATGGAGTTGAATCGAGGACGACAGTGATGTTGGGCTTCTGTCTCGAAGAGACCTCCTACGTATCCCCATGGTAGGGAATCAAATTCCTTGTAGTTAATCTAAAGATGGATTACCATCAAAATGGATTGAAAACTTTTTACTGCTGAATGGGGTTAACAATGGCTTACCCTTGAATGGGGGATGACAATGGCATACTTCTCAATGGGGGATGCAGTTTAACGTTGTGCTGGATAAAAAGGCAGCATGCAGTTTAACGTAATGTGGGACGAAGGTGGTCCGGCATGAAGGGGGTCGGAACCAATGGTTGTTGGGATTGACCCTCAGGGAGGCTTCCTATGTACCTTTCCATGGCAAGGATCAAAGACCACATGGTTCAGGGGGACTGTTTGGTGAACCAACATGGATATGTTCGGGACTAATGGTTAGTGGGTTTGTACCTCAGGGATGTTTTCTACATACCATGACTTGGATAGAATAAAATAACACATTGTTCAGGTTGGGTTTGGTGAACTGACGTGAAGGCGGTCGTGACCAATGGTTGGTGGACTTGAACCTCAAAGAGGCTTCCTACATACATTTCCTTTGCAAGGATGAAAGACCGCGTAGTTCAGGTTGGGTTTGGTGAACCAACAAGAAGTTGGTCGAGACCAATGTGTGGTGGGATTGAACCTTAGGGAGGATTCATACGTACCTGGCCTTGGAAAGGCTCAAAGTCAACATAGTTTAGAAGGAGTGGGAAAACATACGTGAAGGGGTTCAAAGGAACTGGGTTTTGGGCTTGAAACTTATTGAGGCTTCCTACGTACCCTGCCTTGGAAAGGATCAAAGTCCATATAGTTCATATGGAGTGGGAGAACTGACGTGAAGGGGTTTAGAAGGATCGGGTGTTGGGCTTGAACCTGCGGGTGGCTTCTTACGTACCTTGCCTTGGCAAAGATCAAATACATCATAGTCCAGGTTGGTTATGGTGAACCTACACGAAGGATGTTGGAGCGACCGGGTGTTTGGCTTGAAACTCAAGGAGGATTCCTACATACCCTGCCTTAGCAAGGATCAAAGTCCACTTAATACAGATGGAGTGGGCGAACTGACATGAAGGTGGTTAGAGTGACCAGGTGTTGGGTTTGAACCTTAGAGAGGCTTCCTACGGACCCTGCCTTGGAAAGGATCAAAGTCCACGTAGTTCATAAGGATTGGGGGAACCAAAATGAAGGGGGTCAGAGTGACTAGGTGTTAGGATTGAACCTCAGGTAGGCTTCCTACCTACCATTCTTTGGAAAAGATCCAATACATCGTAGTTCAGGTGGGGTTAGGGGCTTACACTCTATACTACCTAGAGAGGGTGTCATGGTTGATTCTTACTCTAAGAAAATGTGAGTCATGCTCGATGTGTCAAAAAAGACGCATCAAAGACCTGATGATCACGTCGTGAAAGGTACATCCGTTGGAAGTGGACAGGGGATACACCTAGCTGGCGGCCCAAAGTGGAAAAAAGAGATTATGTGTGGTTAGCAGCTCAAGGTGATAGAGATTTAGACATACTTTAGGATAGAGGCCCATGTGGTGACAAAGCCTAGCCAGAGAGGGACTTGGCACCCAGGAAGAGAGGAGGAGTTGGGGTGTTGCCTCATACAAGAAAGGATAGGGGCTTAAACCAAGGAAGTTTCCCTCACCCTGTGAATGGGAACTACTCTGATAAAGAGAATGTCATTATATGTGATGAATTATCTCAATCACATGAAGATCAGTGGGTGTAAGAAATATCTGAGATGGGGAACCCGACATGGAAGGCATGGGGCGAGGTCACAGTTTAACATCATGTGCCGAGGATGACGGCGCTTGGCAGTTTATCGTCTCGCATCATGGAAGAAGTGGGAGCGCTCCGCACCCCTAAGACATACATAACCGATACCCACCCACCCATAAGGGAAGGAAGGCATCAGCAATGCCATGGTTAGGGGCCATTATGGAGTGATCCACTGGGGGGTCCACGTTATCATGGTTATGCGAAGAAGTAACAGCCATTAGTGTGTCGATGAGAAGAAGCATGATGCGAAGAAATGCAATGTTAAGCACCACCCAAGTTAGTGGTTTGAATCTTGGCTCGTTCACAGAGCAAGAAGTGCTTCATATCGGAGTGCTTTGCATCTTGGCATTAGAAGGCTGAGGCAGGGTTCGACGAACAATCTTCCCGAACGCACTCTCCGAACGAGCTTCATGAAAAAAACCCAAAAATCACCCAAACCCAAAACTGAATGTTTTGGTAAGAGGAATCCAAGGGGGTCCTTGCGGACACTGCCCGAAGGGAGGATATGGAAAATTGCTTGGGCTTAAGGGAGTTAATATAGAACCATTCTGACCATAGTTCATTGGTGGAGCTGCTATCGGAGATCCATAAGAAATATCTATTGTGAAAGAGGATAGCTTTTTACGACATCGGGATGAGGGATGCCATCTTCATTCCTGAAGAATGTAGGGATGCGCCAACTTACTGGTTCAGGAGTATTATGTGTCAGCGCTAATGGTTCAGGGAAGCTGGTGGAAATGCCCGAGAATAATTCATTCCTCTCAATGCTAACTGCTTGTATAACCACCTGAACAACGTGGATGGGAAGGCACTGTAGAAAGAGATGTCCCCCCCACTATACCAGAAAATTTTTAAGGAAACATTGGGGAATCTAGGGAAGGTATGGTCTGAAGAGTGGGACCTGTGCTAGGGTGGAAACTTCATAGATGATTGGGATTAGTCCTACTGGGTAGGTGCCTCATGTGAGGAGTTTGGGGAGGGGTTGAGAAGAGGGGGTCTGTATGAGGCGGCTTGGGATGCCCAATTCCACATTTACCAACCGAAGTAGTTGATGATATAATTGTTGAGAAATTGTTCATCTAGGAACAATACCTTCCACTTTCACCATGGGAAGGTTGGCATCAGCTTGTGGGATGTGAAAAAGATCTCAGGGGTCCCGATATTGGGGTCGATGTACGATGAATTCATCCCCGTTATCTGCGCATGGGAGGATCCAGAGCAGATGCCGCCATTGGAGATGGTGCTGATGAGGTTGGTGCCCAGAGAGGACAAGGAAGTAATGACGAGTGTCCATTTCAAGTGGTGGTTAAAGCAGTTTCTGAATTTTCTGAAATAGAGGAAGTTTTTGGTGAGGCCATGGACATTCCCAAAGGGGGATCAATAAGGCATGGAGCACTCGTACTGGCATCTCTTGGCGAACAGACAGTGGAAAACCTGGGGATTTAGCATCAGCACCGAGCGACAGCTGATAGTCAAGATGGCAGCATTCATTGTGGCTCTCATCTATGGTTGGTTCCTACATGTGAGGGATACAAACATGGGCTTGTGACCATGCACATTCATCATGGCATCCATGCTGGCGAGAGGAGGGCAAGTCATCCTTGGGATCACAATGTTCTCCAAGCTATACAAGATGATGTGGCACATCAGTGAGTGGAAGAGGCCTAATAATATATGTGGGCCATTCCATCTCCTATATGGGTGGATAGAGGTGCATGTAAGGGGGGTTTATGAATACCTGAACCCCATATTTCTTATGGGTTCAAACTTCTTCCCATCAATCCTCAATGTCATGGGAAGAGTTCCAGCCAAGATGACCACACCGTTTGTATTAAACCTGGTGTGGAAGTTGGAGGAATTCAACATTCACCTGTTTCCCCTGCCGACAAGTACTTTTACCGATGACAGCCAAGGAACAGAAGATCACAGGTCCTTTCTCCTGGTCTTTCAAGGTGGAGTGCTAGTGGAAGGGGTGGACCGTGAGCCCCTCCACGAGCTGTAAACCCCACCCCGATTTTCCAGGCATTTTCGGTGTGTTCATCGACTAGCCCCACAGGTCTATCTAGGGGTATGCCCTAAATAAAACCCATATGTGACTAGGGAGATGTGTCTTAGGTTCACATGCGTAGACAAGAAATACGAAATGAGCCACCTCTACCTACCACTGTTTTCGGGATGGTAAAGGAGTATGCCCAATGTTGGAAGGTGGACAACCTCGGGGATATGTTAAAGCATCCAACCATTTGGGTCGCTGATGGTGATCCTTCCCAACCTCGAGGCTTAGGCCAAAATGTGGCAAGTGAATCTCGTGGTGGCGAAGTTATTGTGGCGTTGAGGATTGCACCGATTGAGGGGGAGGCAGAGGCAACATATCTAGTAGTGGTAGAGGACCCGGTGGTCCCAAAAGAATAGGGTTATTCAGAGGGGGGTCCACCAAGAGGATTTCGTAGGATATCCTCCCAGGCTCCTGGGATGTGGCTACGCCATATAGACATGCCAGAGAATACTGTCTTCTCGGAGGCCTGGGACATCCCAGAAGTCAACCGGAAATTCCTCACCCCGTTTGAGATGTGGAAACACTTGAACCATCTAGGGATGGATTTATGGAGAATTAGCTCTATCAGGGTCGGCTTTGCGGTGTCCCGGGTAGAGGCGAAGAAATACCTGGTAGAACTGGAGGACTTTGTACATTCCCGGGGTGCCCCGTGTCCATTGACAAACCGTGTCATGGTGCTGCAAGATTGTACAGTCCCTCCACAGTTGTCGACCGCTAAACTAAGATAGTGCTTCTCTCTCCCGGAAGAATCGGACGAGTCCTCCTGGGGGGACAAGGCCGGCAGAGGGTGCCAGTTGGAGGAGGGCGAAGTCAGTGATCAAGATCCGGATCCCAAATATTTCATAGAGGCCCTCATGTTAAAATCCCAAACCCCTTCTTTAGGGAAGGCTTCTTGGTCATTTTGGACTACTTACTAACATCGAAACAGTGCAGGAAGACCTTGTACAAAAAACTCATTCACGTCCCCCAATGGATGTAGATGCAGGGCCTTCAGGATCCACACTTACCACTAGGGAGATTAGTACATCTGGCGGGGCCATGACACCCCAGGTGGCTCCAGTTTTTTTAGACCTTACGATAATATATGGAGGGCCATGCCTTGGGGACCCAATGTCATCATACCAAGAACGATACTGAGAATTATATCTCTATATGTCTCTTATTAGACCCATTATTCCCACTCCTTAACCATGTTAACTGACATCCATTACCTTCCTTTTGGTATCCATAGTTCTCCAGGTGGTGTGGTTTTCTGTAGAGAATTCTTTTGGTACTCTGGGTAGTGCCTTTCCTAGGGAAATGTGAGTGATTATGGAAGCAGATATCCAGACCAACCGAGCTGCAGTACTCTCGATAACTTGTGGGTCAATTAGTGGGGTTGAGCCTGAGATTATTGAAGCGAGTTCTGATGATGAGGACCGACCAGAGAGCCCAAGTCCCACCGTGCTCGATCAGACACCAGACGAAGACCCTACTGACGAGTTCCTGGGGGAGTTCCCCAAGTATGAGCCTTCCAATCATGCCAACTAGGATGAGACAACCTCTGATGAAGAGTATAACAAGACAGTCCATCCTTGATCTTGGAATCTAATCAAGAGCTTCATCGATGACACCCTCCAAGATCTATGGATAGATGAAATGGATATATTTCACTCATGACGGTGAGAACTGGGTGCTGGGGGAGTGGATTCCCAGCGCCCCCACATGGTCATCTGAGATATTATGGCGGAGAAGATTTGAGAGTATGACTGTGGCCTTGGTGTGGGTTGGTAGCAAGGGAAAGGGGTGAAATGACTGTCATCCGGACCGGTGTGGAGTGGTCCCAGATTATGGCTGATGAGCAGCACCCCAATGCTACTGAGGAGTAGTGGGATCTAAACAGGGGGAAACAAATCCTGAGCGCCACTAGCTAGAGGGAGGCAGAGCTACAAATCTATTTTGTCAGGGTCAACCCATCCATGGGAGGGATCGATCTTATGGTGTTGTAATGCATGTAACCCTTGAATGTACTTTCACGATTGAATAATATATTCCAACATTTTTCCTGAGTTCCATTATTTGTGTTGGTTTATTGCATTCATGTAAAATTTGTGGAGCATCCAGGGATCATTCCCTAAGCTGACGTGGGTTGGGCCTGATGTGAGAAACAAGGGATGACCACCTTATTACCCCATTCAAAAATGGCAATGAAAACCAAGATTCAGGTATCCCAGGATTTCAATAACTGACCCGAATTCCCAGGAGAAAAGGGGATTGGCTCGATAGGAGGAGGAAGACCTCAGAACAATTGAATTTCCATTTTCCCAATGTTATCTAGTGCACGAGCAGGGTAACACCGGGGCGTTCAAAATATATTCAAACATAAGGGAGTGAAAAGTGTGAATCACGATACACAATATTTGGAACATTGTGGGTGTTGTGTGATAATAAAGGTTAACTATTGACCATGCTCAAAACACAGTATCCATATTGCATTAGCCTGAAACGGGGATAAAAAATGAGGGGAGACCGCTAACCATGGTCGAAACACAGGACCTGACTCAGATTGTCATCCATTGGTCTTCCATAATGTTAGACCAAGACAACAGGTGATCCATAGGTTGAGCATCCATATTGTTAGGGGGTCCTTTTAGATGATAAAGAGGATGAGGGTCTGAATAAGGGGCATGTAAAGCATGAATGGTGGAGTGATGGTTTGTTTGAACAAAACCCAATACTCTTGACATTATGCCACCGTGGTGGTAACACGTCAGGTGGGCACAGTAGTCTGATTGTGGAGCATTACTACATCTAGGTAAGAACTCTGTGGTGAGGAAGCTATTGTGTCCCAACGTTTGTCGTGGGGAAACCCAAACTTGTTCATGGTAAAGCTACAATTTCATGGTTCCACAAAAGAGTTTAGGACAAGGGACCGAAAAAAGAGGTTGAACATGACTTATGAATCCTAGGGCTGGACCCAAAGCATAACACATGGGTGTCTCTACGTATCTCACGAGAGTGAGAATCAATCCACATGTAGTTCTTGATCACATCGTGTTCAGAGACCAATGCGGGTAGGGGGAATACCTTCATGTGAGGAAGCCGATGCATCCCATGATTATCATGTGGCATTATCAACTTATTTATGGTAGAACTATAGTTTAATGTCATGCATCAAGGACATATGAACCTGTGTAGTTTAATGTCATACTGTAGGAAAAACTGTGAAAGGGGAGATCTCGAAAGAGGAGTACGTGGTGCAGTTGCTATAAACCCAATGAAAACAAAGGTTAGGATGGACCTGAAGCAAAGTGAACGGGTGGTCCTACGTATCCCATGTGGAT
The DNA here is from genome assembly GCA_963277665.1 of Viscum album. Taxonomy (NCBI): domain Eukaryota; kingdom Viridiplantae; phylum Streptophyta; class Magnoliopsida; order Santalales; family Viscaceae; genus Viscum; species Viscum album. Next base: position 82,874,016 of record OY728140.1, on the reverse strand, counting down.
GGGAATCAAGCCACACATAGTTCTATGGAGTGGTACTATAAGGTACTAGTGACAGAGAAAAAAAGGTCGCGCGGTTCTAAACCTCCCACCAAGAGAAGCGACATTTGATGGGTCTTGTTTGTCCTTTAGGGTCAATGGATATATGTTTTTGGGAAGCGATGGACCTAGAGTAGGAAGAATAGGCATCGCTACAAGAATAAATCTATATACATGCATTGAAAAATGGTATGGTATATGACTGATACCAAACATGATGTCCCCTCGAGTGAGAACATCAAGATGCATTGCCATTTTTCGTCGTGCAGCCAGGACGATAATGTCACAGTTTAGGGTCATGTGACGGGATCAGGCCTTGCACTTTTAATGCTGTGTAGGATAGATGCAATAGTTTAAAGTCATGTGGTACTATGAATATGCAATATTGATGAGGTTCAAGAGGGAATGTACAAGGTGTGGCAAAGCATACCCGACATGAATGATGACGAGGTCCACATCACACTACGCGCGATTCCAAGAAAGAAGCCTCAGGAAGATCGACTTGGAAAAGATTCGAATATATGGGATAGGAGAGGATAGCTCTTAGTTGAGCTGGACCTGAAGATGAGATGTCTGGGTATTCCTACATATCCAATGAGAATGGGAATCAAGTTGTACGTAGATCTTAAGAAAGTAAATATAAAGAGATCTTAGTTTAATGTATTTAGAGATCAGAACAGATAGAAGAGAAACTCTTACAAATAGGTGAAGTCCTTGATCCAATTCCTAAGCCCATGTGAGTTGCGCTTGTGAGGGAAACAAGGGAAGAAGAGGTCATGGAAATACCTGGAATGTATATAGGGGAGAAATCAGTGCGGATCCCTGAATAATTCCTTACCATGGTTTTGACGTCCTACAATGAAAATGTGCACTGAGGGATTGTACCAAGAGCGTCGAAATACCAACTTAGAGATGATGAGGTGGAAATTGTGTGAATCATGCGACTGATATTTTGGGCTTCATGGGGTTTGTGTGATGATGGAGGATAACTGTTGACTGTGTTCGAAACATAGTATCCAAATTGGGTGACAAGAAATGGGAACAACAAATGAGCATCAACCATGGAACATATTTGTAACGCGGGACATGTATCAATTCGTTATTTGAACCCTCCAGGTACATGGAATGGTTATTACAATCCTAACGTGAATGAGGAAATAAGACCATACCAAACCAAATATCCCTCTCATGGAAGAATGTGGGCCATGGGGCCTAGATAACACGGGGATCTCTAAGATAGGGGGATGGGACAATAGACGAAATGTTAGGGAGTTTATAGGTATTCCGTGAGGGTGGGAATCAGGCCACATGTAGTTCTAGGAAAGGGACGACACAAATAAGGGTCAGATACCCTAATGAGGGGCATGTATGGCATGATGATTAACCCGATGTGAATAAGGACGTGAGTCCATATTGTACAACCCTAAGTGGGAACTTGGGCCAGGGGCACGAAAAGACCAAGGTTCCTAAGGGAGGGCCATGGAAAAAATGTCATGGCCATCTTATAGTTTAATGTCTTGCAGTGAGGAAGAAGGTAAGGGTAAGTTATCTTGTCCAGGGATGTGTACAACAGAACAAGTAACCCAATGTGAGTGTGGAAAAAATCCTACACAAAACTCTACAATCCTAAGTGAGGACTTGGGAAAGGGGCCCAAAAAGGCTAGGGGGATTAGGCAGGGCCTCTGACAGAAAGTCTCGACTAGTTTTCAGTTTAACGTGTTGCAGTGTGGAGGAAGGTGATCATAGTTTAGGGTCATCAAACATGAACTGTATATGATTAGTTCAATGTCATATGTGTGGGACAGAGAGGGAAAATCATCACTCCTATGAAATACCACAAAGCAACGATGATGATAGAATACCATTGTTTCCCAGGTTTGCAACACAATATCCATCTATGTCTGACCAGAATTCAGGGAAAACAATTGTGCATCAACCGCAGGTCGTATTCGCAACATGGAACTTGTATCAACTTGTCACTCTCAATCCTCGAGGGTGTTTTCTTATAATGGTAGGGGAGACCCTGATCCGAGCATCCATGCGATTCGGTGGCCCTTCTAGATATAGAGGGTGACGAAAAACCAAATGATGGGTGATACCGAGCATGGCAGGGACTATGCTCATGGGATGGATGATAAATGAATGAAGGGATATCTCAAGGGGATATGTGTGGCTTGGTGAAATAGCCCCCACATGAGTGGGGACATAATCTCATGCCATACTGATCAGTCCCAAATGAGCACTCGGACCGAGGGGCCGAAAGGGTCGAGGGACCTGAGGTCAGGAATCCCAGCCCACTACAGCCATATGACCTCTTGTGTGGTTACCACCTCATCACAGCTCTTAAGCCCATGTGAGTAGTGCTTAGTGTGGGAAACATGGAGCCTAATTCAGCTTTCCCTATCATATAAGGGTTTGATAGCTAGAATTGCCCGAAGGGAATCATAACTCGAGGATATAGAGGGCATGATTGAACACCACACCCAATGTATGGGACCTATGGGTGTGGTGAAAACAACAAAGGATAGCCAATGAACATGTTAGAAACATAGTGTCCTTATAGTGTGACTTGAAATTGGAGCACAAATGAGCATTGACCGTTGACCATATTTGCAACACGGGACTTGTATGGATTTGTTGCCCCACATCCTCAAGGGTGTTGGCATGAAGTGGTAGGAGATCCCTTAGGCCGAGCATCAATTCCAGTCGGGGGTCCTTTTGGATATGAAAGATGATGGAGTCCCAATCAAAGTAGTGACGATGCATAGTTGTGACCATGCATTTTAACGTCATGCAGGGCAGTGAAAGTGATGGACATCTCTGGGGAGTGGGATGTATGGCGGGATCGAGAAGATCTTGAAATTAATTGGGGGAAAATCCTGTACCATACCATGTGTCCCGACCCGAGGGGGGATTCTGATGTTTTGGATACACTGATAGATGAAATTTCTGGGCGTTTCTATATATCCCATGAGGATGAGAATCAAGCTGTACGTTGTTCTTAAAGGCTGTGTTGTTTAATGTCGTGATGTGAGGACGTGTGGGACTAGATGAACGAGGAGGGAGCACAGGGTGTGATCATCATAATCCTGACATAAGCGGGGCCAAATAAGCCTTTACTACGCTATGTATGAATCATCCAAGAGGTCTACCCCTAGGGGGGAATGGTCAAAGAAAAGTTTTTTGGGGATGGACACACGACGAAATGTTTGATCATTCATACATATCCCATGCAGATGGTAATCAAGCAGTACGTTGTTCATAGGGAGAAGTTTAACGTTTTTTAGGATGACATACAGTTCGATGTCATGTGGGACATTTTACAGTTTAAAGTCATGTAGGACCGGACAGTTTAGGGTTATGTGGGACCAAACAGTTTAGGGTTTGCTAGACTCGCTGGATCCAGAATAGTATTTCTTGAGGGACAAGGCATTGGTGGGAGGATTTATATGCTCACCATCCATTGTTACCAGTTATTATGCACCACTGGGGCAAACCTTGGGAAAAACAAAAGGTCTTTCCCCTGTGGGCTCCAACATGGTTGGTTTCCTTCCAGGTATCATTAGTGTCCTAAGGGCCAATACTAAATCACCTTGCAAGAAAGAGGGGAGGCGAACCTTCTTATTGATGGCTCTAGCTATCTTATTTTGATTCCTTTCAAGATTTTGCAGGGCACAAAGCCTGTTCTCATCAAGTACTCCCAATTCAGCCAGATGGATTTCAGCTAAATTATCTGGCACCTGCTAGTTATAGACTGTTTTGCATAACAAAGTAAAATGAATCTCTATAAGTATGACGACCTTAGTACCATACACTATGGAATATGGAGTCACCTTGTTACAATTATGAGTCGTTTTCCGATAAGGCAGAGGGTGTTGGGGAGCTTGTTTTTCCTACTCTTCTTGTTCGTACCAACCATTTTCTGCAAAATGTTTGAGAGGGTCTTGTTAAATGTCTCAATCTGTCCATTTTCTTGGACGTGGTAGTAGGAGGCATGGTTAGAATGTATTTTGTACTTGGCATAAAATTTCTTCAACTTAGATTCTCGGATGTTGGTTCCATTTTCGGTGAGGACAGCCTGAGGGACTCCAAATTAGTAGATTATATTGGACCTCATGAATTCATTGATGGAATGGGCCTTGACCGCCTTGAGTGGATCTTCTTCTACCCACTTGGAAAAGAAATCTATAGTGGTCAAGATAAACCAAAACTAGAGAGCTGTCACCAGAGGATATGGTCCCAAAACATCCAATCCCCAAACTGCCAAGGGCTAAGAGTACATGGTAGTGTGGAGAGGCTTCGGTGGCCGATGCACAAAGTTTGTGTGTATATGTAACATGTGGAACCTTTTTGCAAACTCAAAGTAGTCATGGATCATGAAGGGCCAAAAATACCCCAGTCTTCGGATCTGATGAGACAACTTCATCCGAGTCTGGTGGGCGCCGCAGGAACCGACATAATCCTCCTTCTTGACCTGATAAATCTCAACTCCTTGGATGCAATGGAGGATAATTCCATCAAACTCACACTTTTAGAGGATCTTATCATGGCCATGGCTTTCTTAGAGGTTGAAATAAAATACGCGGCTTCAGATTTGATCGCACCTGGAATGATCAGTAGGGAGGTAACCTTTTTGGAGATATTTGACAGAGGGGGATCTCTTGTCGGGAGTCACTTCAACCACTGCTTTTGGGGGTCCTGACTTGGAGTCTATGGTGGTAAGATGGATCACAGGTAGGCCGTTGTCATCATCTTGGGAGACTGGAAAAATGACTCTCTGATGAGGCACATAGATAATCAGATAATCATGCTCGGGTTCTACAAGTGATGCGGTGAGGGTGGCTAGGGCATCAGCTCTACCGTTATGAGATATAGGTACAAGAGTGACTTATGGCCGAGATGGGAACTAGGCCATTAGCTGGAGAGTGCATCCCAACAATGGTATGAGCTCTGGTATTCTAACAACGTAGTCCCCATTGATCTTCTTGATGACTAATTCGGAATCGCCTTTAACATGAAAATGGGGCACATCAATCTCTAGGGCCTGATCGAGGCCAGTGATGAGATCCTGATACTCTACCTAATTGTTGGTGCTGCCTTCTGACAACAAGAATGAGTATGACTGAATGCCTTGTGATAGGGTAATAAAGATGATACCCAAGCCTACCCTGTTGAGTTTGGGATCATTTAGCCTCTTGCCGGTGGGGCTCCAGGAGCCACCATCAAAGTTCATCTTCCAGAATGGCATGGCTTGGTCTACCATGAAGACCACCACATTGAGGAAATTGAGATCCAAGGAATGGTCCACAGGAGACGGAAGGGTAGCAAGGAAGTCTTCTAATGCTTTCCCCTTAATAGCTTTCTGAGGGACAAACCTGATATCGAACTGCTGGAGAATCACTACCCACCAAGCGAGATGGCCTTTCAACATGGTGCGGTTCAGAGTGTACTTTAGTGGGTCTACCCGGGATACCAGATGTACCTTGTTGTGCTACAAGTAATGTCACAATTTTTGTATTGCGAATTACTGCACAAGGAATCTCTTTTTGATGGGGGAGTATCTGGTCCCTGTATCAAGGAGCATACAACAAAGGTAGTAAAGGTTGTTATCTATCACCTCATTGTTCCTTTGGGAAAGAAGGGCACCGAGATATCATTCCAAGGTAGTCACATAAAGGACCAAGGGGTTTCCGGAGATGGGTGGCATTAAGACTGGAGGCTGCAGCAGATACTACATGATCTCCTCAAAAGCAATCTGTCACTCTTTTGTCCCACTCATAGATGGTGACTTTCTTCATGAGCTGAGAAAAGAGCTTACACATCCCATCCAGGTTCGCGATTAATCAATCTATGTCGGATAAGTGGCATTAGAAAACCTCAATACTCCTGAAAATTGATCGGAGGATACATATGGCTATTGGCCTTGATCTTCTCTAGGTCAATCACAATTCCCCTGTATCTGACAATGAAGCTGAGAAACTTTACAGAGGTGACGCTAAAGGAACACATTAATGGGTTCATCTTTAGGTGACAGGAATGGAAGAAGCCGAATAGTTTTTCAAGGTCCTTGAGATGGTCTTGACGCTGGTGGGATTTGACCACTAGATCATACAAAATGCATTCCACCAATGTCCCAAGGATCATATTAAATATGCGATGCATTTCCCGCTGGTAGGTGGCACCTGCATTCTTCAAGAAGAAGGTCATGACTTGGTAATAGAATGTACCTTGTGGTGCCCTGAAGGCTGTAGACTCCTCGTCCTTAGAGGACATTTGGATAAGGTTTCACTCAAAGTACCCATCCATGAAGGAGAGGGATTCGAATCAAGTTGTAGCGTCAATCAACATCTATGTCACATGAAGGGGAAAATCATCCTTCATGCACTCACAATTGAGATCTAGGAAGTCGATGCAGACCCTTATATTTCTATTCTTCTTCCCGACTGAAAAAATGTTGGCTAGAAATTTTGGGTAATGGACTCCCTTATAAAATTAGCTCTAATGAGCTTATCAACTTCTGCCTCTACCATGACACTATGAGAAAGGTGCATCTTTCTGGGAGGATGCTTCAACCCACGATGATTTGTAGGGAGACCAAGGAAGTGGATGGATACCTGAGGATCTAGTCCTGGAATCTCGTAATAACTCTAGGAGAATACATCATGGTGTTTTTTAGGAAGTCTATGTACTGCTGCTTCTTCTCTAGGGACATGGTGACACTGATCAATGTGGGTCTCGGGTCTACCTCGCTACGGAGGATCACCTGTACCAACTCGTCGATTGTGGAATAGACACCCTCATCGAAGGTAGTGGAGAATCCCTTAAATCTTATTCCATAATTATAGAGGAGGTATCCTCAGTAAGAGGAATTGATTTTGAGTTCGCAGATCCAAAAGGGAGGCTGTTACCATCCTGATCGGCAGTGGTCACTTTATCGGAGGACCACTGTGCTACCACAACCATAACGATGACGGCTGTTGATCCGATCCCATATGGCCTTTAGTCCAAGGGGCCACGCTTGATGTCATTGAAGTAATAATGGTTTGTTCGATTGATCCAGTTAATTCTAGCTTGGCTGAACAAGCACTTATGATGTATTGATGTTTCCATGGGGCATACATCCCACTACATTATAGGGGTAGGAGGTTGCGGGATCACCTGAGCCTAATTTGTATCGGAGAACGAGGTGACATTCCGCCATCTCTTAGACTTGGTATTGTGTTACCCCTTTTCCTAGAAACAATGAAGCATTGTCCCATGTCTGGGGTTATATCCTCCAATCAGTGGATTGGAAAGACATAGGCATCATCTAGATCTATCCACATGTCGGTCATATCCATGGAAATGTCGAACTCGTTGGTCTGAATCTTCTTGTCCTTTCTCTTGTAGTAATTAACATCTAGATAGTGGGCCTCATAAGAAGCAAAGGGATATGCATCACCTTGATTCATGCCCACTCGACCATTAAGGCAGTACTTGAGGCACTTGTGATATGATGAGGGAACTGCCACATGTAGATGGAGCCATGGCCTTCCCATCAATACATTATAGGCGGTGTCCTGGGAGACTACCATGAATTCAGTGGTGGAAAATAGGCCATCAAACTAGGCCTTCTAGAAGATATTACTGACTGTTTTCTATTCAATCCCGTCATTACCTTGGATTCTTATATATGAAGGACTCCGACCATCTTTAGACAATCTCAGCTTTCGCATTGTTCGAGTCAGGATTAGATTTATTCCAGATCCCAAGTTGACAAGACAGTGACGAACCTCCATGCCATTGAACTATCTGGTGATGTACAGTGGGATAATGTGCCCCTATATGGGTGAGCCTTCAAATTCTCCCAAGAATTAGATAATGTTCGGGAATTTAGCATTCTCGGCTGCTTCAACATGAAAGTCTTCTGCGGTTGCTACTTCTGTCTGAAACTGGAGGGGGCTCTTTAAAGCCTCAGCAAGGGCCTCACACATATCTGATGTCAGACGAAGGGCATCAAGGATGGAGAGAAATTCTGGAATACTGGAAATATTCTTAATAATATCGTACTTCCACGCAAGGAGGGAACTTCTACTTATAGGAGGCCGCTCTATGACAGGATGCATGGCGGGCCCGACTGGCTGGACCGAAGACTGACTGGTGCTGGGCATATCCCGCTGTTCACTACTCAAAGCCTATGGAGTGACTACCAGATGAGGTCAAAACGACTGAGACTAGCTTGTAGCAGGACATGGCTGGTCACAATGTGTTTGGGGGTCACTACCTAATCCAGTAGCTCAAAAAGCGGAAAAGGTGGGCTTTATGCCATCAGATGAGAAGGGTGTACATGCTGAGCTTGACGCTGAGCATGTTGCCTGGTTTCTATAGCATGCACAACCTATCAGGAAGTCAAGACCGAAGAAATCTGACGACCTATATAGCCACAGATCCGTTGAAGTTGAGGATGATTGGGGATGTTGGAAGAATATGACGGGCTCTCCACATCGTCAGGAATCATGTAAGGATTTTACCACTCTACGGTGTTATCTGAGGTGCACCCTTGACTATCACATGAAGAGTTATACACCAATGGACAGATTTTGGGAGGGATTTCCATCTCTGGGGGAATTAATTTGCCGAGAGTACAGGTTGGCGATGGCATCAGTGGGGGACTCTTCTTTCCATTGCATTTCGAGTGTTTTCTCTTCTGGGAAGAGGATGGCTGAGATGACGATACAGAAGTGGTGGCTGTAGCTTCTTAAGGCTCTATCCAATTTAGGAATTCCTGGAAGACACCATGGGAAGGAGTGAATGTTTTACGCTCCATCGAGTCATCATACTTCTGGGTTCCATGATAGGAAACCTGATTCCACCCTCCCTCGCTATCACTACAGCTGTCTAGCCTCACGAAGGTGCATACCACCTATGTTGGATCCGGGCCTAAATGGACTACGTTGTTATCTATCGTGGTCTTGAAGCTAGTATTTACACACATAGCACTTCATGATAGTGTTCCCCAGGATCTGGTGGTAGGGGTACTAATTAGGGTGATCAGTGAGGTTTGTCACTTCCGGTCTTCTACACTAAGGCAAAGGTAGAATCACCTGCTCTAAGGCACTAAAGAAGAAACTGGGGACCTGTGTATCATTGAATGATTAGGTCTGGTTTCTCTTGTTCAAAAGGGGGCCCATGGATCTTGACCCTGATGAGGTCTAGAAGACCCTGTTAAGGAGGTGGAGCTTGGTTATCTGACTTGGGTAGTGGCGGCGCATTATGCATGGACACCTGTCGATTCTGGGGTGGGCACTGGTGGACCATTGGCTATGCTAGTGGTAAAGGTCCTCTATGAGGTTGTGGAGGTGGCTTCATTGGCTACAACTCTAGTCACATGGGGGCCTCTATTTGAGCCAATTCTTCAGGCTCAGCCCTAGAAACCCTTCTCACTGGGATTGTAGGAGGCAAGGGACGTGCCTGCTTAGCCTCCTATAAGGCTTCCTCTAGGCACTGGTCCTTATCAATGAAGTCTCAAAATATGTAGGGATAGTTCTAGGGGATTGGAGAGGGACCAACACTATCATTAACTTTTTACGCACATTATTAGCAATTTCTCTCGAGTCAGCGACATGTCAAGGGAATACGTGAGTCCTTTATATTGGGCGACAAAGTTGGAAACATGCTCTTCATGCCTCTGAATTCACTTGAAGAGGACCGAGATACTCTTTTTATTTATGGTGGAGCTGAACTGGTAGAGTAATTTCCTACGGAGGTCCTACCAAATTGTCACCGATCCGATGGGGAGCTGGTTTACCCAGACAAATGCAGCACCATCCAATGTCTGCAAAAAACACCAGAGTTTGGTGGCTTCCTACTGTGTTGGAGTTCCCAACATGGGGTGGAACCTTAAGGTAAAGTGTGACAGGTGCTGTGGTGGGTCCCCAGAAACATTGAAGGGGGAAAATGTGGGATTCCCAAAACCCAACGGTGCTGGCATATCATCCACCCATGCCGAATATGGATGGTCATTAGGTGGGAGTGACACCTGTCGCATTTCCAATGCCTCAAGGCGGAAAATGAGTTCCATTATTGGATCATCTAGGTGGGGGTTCCTGTCTTGATGGGGATCCCTGAACACCAGTTCATTGGGGGTTCTTCAACATGATAAGGTGTCCCAACTACTTGTGGGGCTGCTCGTGGAATGACATGTGGGGAAGCTAGGGGATCCTGAGCTGGTTCAAGAGGGTCATTACGCCATTCAAGAGAATTTTGAGATACAGACCGCACCCTCTTGTCCTAACCTCCATCCTTAACCCTGTTTGCATGGGCAGGATGGTTAGGGTCAACTGGAGGCAATTCGTTGATGGGAAGCTGTGTCTGTCCTTGTTGCCCCGGCCTAGGATCATCATAGTCCAGTCGACGCTCTTATGTGAGTTTAGCAAGGAGGTCATCAACCAACTTCTTCTGCTTGGAATGTTTCTGACGCAATGTGGCTTTTTGGGGTTCTTCCTCCGTCATCTACACTATGTCCGATGGGTCGGAGGGTTTGGCGGCTCCGAGATTCTCTTTAGCCTTATCGTGATTTCGTCTGAGGAATAATGCATTAGTGGGTGCATGAAGACACGATAGGATCATATTTTGATGAGTAACCCTCCCCGAGGGATCCAGCAGCTCTGGCACACCTTTAGGGGGGAGGTCCCCATCTAGGAGAACCAGCTCATTTTTCACTTCCGATTGGGTGGTCGTGTTGACCACGACTCTACCTGAATTATTTCCCTCAATTTAGCCTAGCGAGTCTGGTTTCCATCGAATTTTACTGAAGAGGAGGGAAACATATTACCCCTAGACATAGATCTGCAGGTTGGGGGGGGGGGGGGGAGCCTCCGTGATAATCATGTGGAGTACCTTGAATCGTAGAACACATTGCCGTTGGAGGGCCCAATGGAAACTGGGTGACTCAGGGTACTAGGCCACAGGAAGGGTGTACAAATCAACTAGATGACATTGCTTGGCAATATCTTCAAACTGCACTTGGATACTTAGATATTCCACTCACTAGTGATGAAGGTGGAATTGTGTCGCCTGAAGGGTTTGATGGAAACACTCAAATTCCCCTGGGGAGAGGGATCCTGGCGCACATCAATTCAGCACTTCCATGGGACAAAACATCTCAGGGAAGTGGTCCACTGCAAGGATACTTAATATGCTCCCTGGCTCAGATTCAGGGTCTGGCCCTTCATTACCCCACCCGTCAACTGGAGGCGGGTGAGGAACTGGAAACATTACCAAAGTAGATCGCTGGGACGGTAGGCTGGTCGGTGTAGAGTACAATGAGTGAGCTGAAAAACAACCACATCTCGGGAAGTCCTCCGAAGAGTGTAGTGACTTAGCCACCACATCGCGGTAGGATGGTTTTACAGCTGCAGTTCTTGGTGCTGGGACTACGACTACTAGGAGTGGACCACGTTGCTGCTCATCCACCATTGGTCCCTAGAATAGCTCTATGTGATCTCTAGTCGAGGTAGACAATGCTTCTGGTGATGATGGTGGTGATTTCATGACCGTAACCTACAGGGTTGCCAAATTTCCGTCCTCCTAGATATACCAGTGGAGGGTGGAAGGAATATAATGGACCTCACATTTTGAGAGTACTAGGATGATGCACCTTGTTTCTTCCTAGACCCTTAACATGGAGGAACTAGGCGAGGGTTCCATCATTGAGTAGTATTCGGATTTGGAATATGAGAAGCAAACATGTTTGATGTTAGTTTAAATCATCTCAGTGTTTCTTTTGTGGGGGAGACGACCCGACCTCCTACCTCGGGAGGGTTCTTCAGGACAAGGTATATTTTTGGCACGAGGAGGTCCTTTGGACATATTTGTGCTCGGGTGAGGAGAAATTCCGCCAAAGTAATCCATGGTGCGAGGATCACCAGGACAGATATTAAAGGGGATATGGGGATGACCTCCGTGGGAGGCGTTGGAGCTGCTAGGACCTCTGCTGCAGACGATTGGAGCACAGGTGAGACCCCCATGATTGTTTCCCATGGTGACATCAGTGCAATGAAGGACATTGTACTGGTTGAGCCGAACATGGGTAGGACCTCTGTGCTGGGTGCTGGTGAGGCGAGGTTGGACTTCACCTCTCTATTTTCTAAGGCGAGGAGGGCCTTCGCCGGTTACTATAGGAACATTGGGAGTTCCCCCACACTTGAGAGTAACCAGATGTGCAACGTCCCTACACCGGTGGTCTGTGGCAGGCGGGATGACTCCATACCCTATGTAATGAGAATGGGAGAAGCTTCTATACTAGGTGTCACCATCATGGGGAGGTCCATCATTTGGATTGAGGGTAGCACAAGATGCACCTCCATGTCATACCTGGAAGTGGGGAAGACCTGCATTCTTCATAGTAGTGGTACGGGGAGTGCCTCTGTACTGGAAGAGGCCATTACCTGGACCGGTGGCCGGGAGAGTCGACCCATCCTACCTGTGGGGCGGTTGGGGCCTCGATCTGGGCTAGATATACAAGTTCCCCTACTCAGAATACATAAGTGGTTGATGATATATGTTGGCACTGGCCTAAGCCATAGTATTTTCTGACTTTGATTCCCCTTGGCGGGAGTCTTCCTCGGCATGTGCCCGACGCTGGCGTCATGTCAACCAGACTAGAGTCAATGGTGCAGGCACATGGGTTACCTACTCCTCGACTCGTGGGACCGGGTGGAGGTGCTGGCACGGCCTAGTGGGAGCCCTCCACGGGGGCCCCGGAAATGGTATCCTGACCAAGACAACCCACACATCTCTAACCTCATTGGCATAGGGGATAGAGTCATCGAGGCTTTCCTGGGAGAGGCACTCGAAACAATTGTAAGTTGGAGTGGGGAGGAGTGGTTCCCTATGCGGCCCATGGGGGCAGCATTAGTGGTGAGGCGCAGACACCTCCATATCCTAGAGGGCCATATCCTGAGTCAGGATAATCCCCTTCTCCACATACCGATGTACGAGGTCATTTATCACTCTCCACTAAATGAATTCAGATAGAGAAATGGGGTGTGGTCACCCAATTTTTGTAGGTATATAGATTGTTGTAGAAGCAGTAGAGTCGTGTGGGACTGTCACGTTGGCATTTCCCCCTGCCCCAGCTTCGTTGGGTGGGTGGTGATCAAATTCCTGCAATAGCTGGGTTCCTAATATGTAGAGAGATTAACCCATTAGTGCTGAAAGGAAAGGAATCGATGACCAGTGCCCCAACACCATTCTATATTCCATGGCTATTAAGATGGATCCGTGCTGACAACATCACAGACTAGGATGTCTAATGTTTTGACTGCCCCAACTTTTGGTGAGTTTCATGCCAATCCCACTATTTTCTTGTTGAAACCCAGCATCAGATAGCTGGATCCAGTGACATGTTAATCCACTAATGTCTATAACTCTACTAATCTCCATATTGAGGAGAAGATCTTTACGTCAGGTTCACCATTTTTGTTTCTAAAACTTTCACTGCGGCACGCACATCTGTCTTGTTCGAGGATGGCATCGCTGTTTGTTGCCCCACATTCTCGCTTTCCAAAGGTAGGGAACATCTGTTTCTTATTCAGGGACTTTTTCTCTTTGATTGAAATGGGATGATGCGATGTCAGTTCTTCCTTCCGTGGGTTCCTCCTTGGAACATTTCACCTAGTCCGGGTCTCCCTTAATTATTTAAGACAAGGTTCATGAAACTATTCCAAGTGTCAAATATATTCATGGACACTGGCTAGTTACACTACTTCTATCGGTACCTTCCAAGGGGTCCTGTCATGGCATCAACCTTCATTCGGGGGATTAGCCACATTGGACGTCACTGGGGTGTCTGGATGCTAGAACACTAGTGTGTCTGGGTTTCCTCCCCTTATTAAAGGGATTCTCAAGGGTGTCGGAGCCTGAGGCATCCCATGTCGAATGAGGTGAGTCATATGACATAGGCATGTATCTAATGTTTTCCTCAACTTTCCATGTTTAACACAGGGTATGCAGCTAATTTGACGTCTAGAGGAGACAGATCAGACTGATCGGAACACTGACTAGTGTGGACCAGGTGAGTGGAACCCATGGAGGAAACACTGATTATGGGGATAACATGTGGTTAAATACCCGATTGTTGATAAGGGGAATGCAGAATGTGGTAGCATGATACCAACAGGATGTGGAGGCTAGGGTAAGAACCAAAATGGATGATGGATGGTTAAGTGAAGTGAGTGGAGAATGAAATGGAGTTGACTCGAGGTTGACAGTGACGTTCAACTTGAGTCTTATAGAGACTTCCTATATATCCTCATGGTAGGGAATAAATTTCCACATTGTTCATCTGAAGAAGGATTACCGTTGAAATGGGTTGAGAGTGGTTTACCACATAATAGGGTTGATAATGGCTTACCACTGAATGGGGGATGACAACAGTTAACCGCTGAATAGGGGATGCCGTTTAATGTCGTGTAGGACAAATAGGGGGAATGAAGTTTAACATAATATGGGATGAAGGTGGTCTGACATGAACGGGGGATGGACCAATGCGTTTTGGGATTGAACCTAAGGGAGGATTAATACGTACCCTGCCTTGGAAAGGATCAAAGACCACGTTGTTCAGGGAGATTTTTCGGTGAACCTACGTGGAGACGGTCCGGACCAATGGTTGGTGGGATTGAACCTCAGGGTGGTTTCTTACGTACCTTGCAATGGAAAAGATCAAGGACAACATAGTTCTGGTTGGGTTTGGTGAATCGATGTGAAGGTGGTCGGGACCAATGGTTGGTGGGCTTAAACCTCAGGGAGGGTTCATACATACCTTGCATTGGCATGGATCAAAGACCACGTAGTTCAGGTTTGGTATGGTGACCTTATATGAAGATGGCCAGGACTAATGGGTGGTGGGATTGAACCTCAGGGAGGCTTCCTATGTACCCTACCTTGGCAATGATCAAAGTCCACATAGTTCAGAAGGAGTGGGCCCACCGACGTGAAGGGTTTCAGAGTGACCAGGTGTTGGTCTTGAACCTCAGGGAGGCTTCCTATGTACCCCGCCTTGACACAGATCAAAGTCCATGTAGTTTAGAAGGAGTGGGAAAACTGGAGTGAAAGGGGTCAGAGTGACTGAGTGTTAGACTTGAACCTCAGGGAGGCTTCCTCTGCACCTTGCCTTGGCAAGGATCAAAGACCTCATAGTTCAGGTTGGTTTGGGCGTACTGAAATGATGGGTGTCGGAGTGACCAAGTATTGGGCATGAACCTTGGGGATGCTTCCTACGTATCCCACCTTGGAAAGGATCAATGTCCACGTAGTTCAAAGGAGTGGGAGAACCAATGTAAAGTTAGTCAGAGTGACTGGGTTTTGGGCTTGAACCTCAGATAGGCTTCCTACGTACCCTGCCTTGGCAAGGATCAAAGTCCACATAGGTCATAAGGAGTTAGCGAATCGATGTGAGGGGGGTCAGAGAGACCGTGTGTTGGGATCGAACATCAGAAAGGCTTCCTACGTATATAGCCTTAGGAAGGATCAAAGACATCATAGTTCCAGTTGGGTTTGGGGATTACACTCTAGGCTGCCCAACGATGGTTTCATGGCCGATGCTTACTCTAAGCCCACATGAGTCATGCTTGATGTGAGAAACAAGAGGCAGTAATGACCTGACGATCACATCGCGAAAGGCGCCTCTGTGGGAAGTGGACATGGACTACACGTAGTTGGAAACCCAAAGGGGAAACAGAGGCTTACACGTGGTTAGCAGCCCAAGGTGATAGAGATTGGGACTTACTCTAGGAAGGTGGCCCAGGTGGTCATAAAGCCCAGTGGGAGAGGGATTTTGCACCTAGGAAGAGAGGAGGAGCCGAGGTGCTGCCTCCTTCAAGAAGGGCTAGAAGCTTACACCAGGGTTGTTTCCCTTTCCCCACAGATGGGTGGTGCTCGGATAAAGAGGATTTCATTCCATGTGAGGAATTATATCACTTCCATAGAGACCAGTGGGTGTAGAAAATGTCTGAGACGAGGAACCCCATGTGAAAGGCATGGAGCTAGGTCATAGTTTAATGTCACTTTCTAAGAACAATGGCGCTTGGAAGTTTAACATCCTTCATCTCAGACGATATGGGTGTGATCCGCACCCCTAGGACTTACATAACTGATACCCACCTTCCCTTGAGGAAAGGAAGGATTCAGTAATGGCTTAGTGAGATGGTGTTATGGAGCGATCCATTGGGGGGTGGGGGGGGGGGGGGTGGGGGGTCCATGTTAGCATGTCTATGTGAAGAAGAAATAGCCATTAGCATGCTTATATGAAGAAGCATGAGGTGAAGAAACACAATGTAATGAACCTCCCAAGGGACATTGATGTTATTTTATGCACACCTGCTGGGTTGAACAAGAAAAGGAGTTCCAAGGAAAAGGATTTAATAGGTAGAGACCTTGTAGAGCTTTGGTTCTCGTTGTGGTGGAGGGGCTTCATGAAGGGGTATGGTTCACGAAGCAAAGTTTCCTAGCCTAGCCATTGGGCATGGGTGCATATAGGAGGAGCTTCGTGAAGTAGAAAGCAATTCATGAAGTAATTCCTCACGAAGAAAGGGTGCCTCATGAAGCAATGTGTTGAAGCAATGTGCTTCGTGAAGAACATTGAACCTGCCTTATCATGTGGGTAACATGTGCATGGAGGGTGTTTCACGAAGTATAAAATCTTCACGACAACCTGAGACCCTATGGGGATCCCATCCATTCGTGATGGCCCATGGGCTACAAGAAAGGCATCTTGCTCAAAAGAGGGGCTGAATTAATGAAAAGGGGGAGGCACTTCATAATGACAAAGAACCTTGAGAAGCTCATGGTTCATAGAGCAAGAAGTGATTTGCGATTTGAGAGATCAGAAGGTGGAAGGTCGGATGATCTGTCTGTTGGGCTCTAGGGGAGCCTTGTATTTATAGGAAAGAGGTGCCGCAAAGTAGAGCATGCTCGGTGCGAAGATAATGTTTTATCCCCGCGGGTCGTGAACGTAAAATTAAATTATGGAGCATCAAGCCTCATAGCTTCATGGCAGACTCGCGAACATCAAATTTGTTCATTGAGAATCTAGCATCCAAGCTTCACGGCGGGCTTGCAAACATCAAATTTTTTTATGGGGCATCCCGCCTCCTTGCTCCATGGTGGGATCGCAAACCTCAAATTCGTTCGAGGGGTGTCCCTCCTCTTTGCTCCGCGGTGGTCACTGGGCCATGGGGCTCCGCTAAAGGTCTTCATGGGTATCCCTAGAGACATCCCTCTTGTTCTTCTTCTTTCTAACTTTTGGAACCAACAATATATTATGGAAACATAATAATTTTATGGTAAATAGTTATTCATAGATTGTGAATATTTTTCCAAAACTAGATTCTCATTTGGTGGATAACATTATTCATTAGAATCCCCCATCATTTAGTGGTACTACTAAAATGATTACATATGAGTAGTGGATTATATATATGAAGAATATATTTAAGGCATTGGGATATTGTGAATATGAAATGTATAAACTTGTGATGTATTGACTCAATGGTGATGTAGGTCAATGGTGATCATTGATCTAGAATAAAATGGATAACGATGAAATATAACTCATGGAATGAAATGGTTTTAAGAAGGTATTCATTAAGAAATATTTCATTCTAGAGAAAAAACTGAGATGAATAGGATGTTCCTTAGCTCAACGAAAAGGGATGAAGAAATTTTTCCAGAGTATGAAGATACCTCTAAATATTTATCTAGGTATTCAAAAAATTAAATGTACAATAGATATTGAAAAATCGACCATATATTTAGAGGTCTTAAACCTAGTTTTCTTAGGGAACTATTTTCTATTTTTTTCATATGATTAAATAATATTATGTTCTATCAATATATAGAAATTATTATGTTTTAATAATGTATTTTTATGGAACATATTGAAGAATATGATGGTTGATCAAATAATGGATAATGTAATGAAGATAATGTAGAATTTTTCTCCATTTCAAAATTGTGGAAAGAAACACCCCAGTACTTTTTTGAAGGGAATGGGAGTTTGTCATAAGTTTTGAGAAAAAGTCAATGAAGTTATTTATTTCATGGGAAATAAAAAATGTTCCAATGTGAAATACATCCACTATAAGGATATTGGGCATAATGTGTATTAATTCCCAAAACACCAAGTGAATAAACCAAAGAAGAAGTTAAGGGATCGAGGTAAGGATTTTTTTAATGATACAGATGAAGTGTAATGATTATGTTTATTATGTATTTGGATCATTTTGTGTTTTTATAACTCTATTTTATCAATTATTACTTTGTTATAATAATAATTAAATATATAATTATTGTACTATAATAAAATTTCATTAAGGATTTGAGATCATAAGATGAATGGTACCAAGAAAATTGATACAATTGGAAGTTAATTTTTGTTATTAAACACATGGTTGAGGTAATTGTATCATAAAATATTATCATGATGTTGAGACAATTATTCTTGGATTAATAAATTTTTTTTATTGATAATGTATATTGGATTCTACTAATTCAACTAAAAAATTCAAATGTTTTGGATCAGGACACATGGAAGGTTCAGAAGGTTAACCATTTATGAAATGGTTTATATTGATCTTTGAAAAGGGTTTTAGATATTTATGTATTACTTCACCCTATAATGCATCTTATTCTAAGATATGAACTATAAATTGTTCATGGAAAATCCAGAGGATAAAATTATTCATTTAAAATATAAACCTATTATGTATTTATATTTCCTTACATTCATATAGAGTGAAAGTGTTTCTCAATTATTAGAAAAGGGTATTGAATCAAAAAAATTATCCTATTATCTTTATTTTTAATGATATCAATGACCATTATTCTAACCTTGGGATTTGGGATTTGGGAAAGAAAATACATTCCCATGAACAAGTTCTCTATCACTTTCTATCCTGATAAGGTAGTTCGAATTTGTTTTCACTTCAATGTTTTTTTTGAATATTATACAATTAGAAAGAAAATCTTTGTGGTTAACCTCACCTTTCCATTTTCCTCTTGTTAAGAAGATGTGTTATTGACCATATATAAAATTTTTACTTTTGATCATTATTTTATTTTTAAATTTGAAATTCTTGATTACTAAGATCCTATTTAAATTACAAGGAAACAATTTAAGATAGGTATAATGTAACATCCTAATAGATTTCAATATTTTCACTTTATAATAAATTTAATATTTTTCTAGATTTTTTATACACAACACCATGTTATGGTTACCGTACAAAGAACACTGAATCATCTTGTGTTACACTGAAAACTAATTTTTACCTCCTTTGAATGAAGCACCTATTTTTAAACTCAGTTATTACCCATATAAAAATTTTACATTTTAAATTATTTGAATCTTCTTAATTTCAAATGTCTAATTTATCTTATATTTAATTTTTTATATTTTAATGTGACGTTTAAGTTCCTATGTTGATTGAAAAATACTATATTTTCGTTGAAAACAAAATTATTTTAACTGTTATTAATTTTAATTTATATTTGACGTTGGTTTTAATGTCACAGTATATAAATAATACATCTATTAATACAATATATTTCATTTAAATAATTTTTATATTTATTATAATTATAAAAAATAACTTCTGACCATTTTCACATTAATACCTGCTTTCTCACACAGTGTGCTGGATTCGTTTTAAATGTAATTTTCTCACATATGTGAATTGAATTTGGAAAATTTTATATACATAGTTGGAATCATTATAATATTTATAATTTAATAATATCAACTTTATTTGACCAAATTTATTACTATAATTATTTAAAATTAATTATAGTAATGGAGATAAAAATGAGATATTTTGAGGTTAAACATTAATCTTAAGAGAACAAATGAATTTGAATCTTTCCCAAAATCCATTGGATTTCCATATTTCTACCATATAACTTCATTATTTTAATTTAACTGTTAGTGGGATACAATTGAAATAATTTATCCTATATAGTAAAATATGTAATAAAAAATTTCAAAAAGGAACATTCATTGTCCTTAACATTTATAAAGCATTTAGCAATGGAAAACCATAATATATTCAGTTATACATATATTATTGAGGGAAATATTAGTTATTGTTTTGAAAATAAGTTATCATTATTTTTTATAGATGAATTAGTTACATAAAATATATTAGTAAATTGCAACATTGTGATTATTTAGTTAATAATTAAAAAAATAATTAATAATTAAAATATTAAAAGTGAATAATATTTTATAAATTAGTTGGTTCCCTTATTTCATGTAGATTAATTGTTCATGTTACATTGCTATTAAATTAATATAATTGAATTTCATAATTTTCATGATATTCTAACTTTTAAATTAAATATGAAATGTCAAAAATGAAATTAATAGTTTTTTTATAAAAAATAATTTTTTATTAAAATATTTATGGTATACTAAAAATAATATATTATTAAAATTTACAAGTTATTGTTAATAAATATAAGATATGGTATACTAATTTGTAAATTAATATTTTATAATTAACATATTGACACCTAAATAGAAAAATAATTGTTAACTCTGGTTCATGTTGGACTAGTGTTTTTTGTGCGTTATATGCACTTATGTTAAAACTAATTTTCAGCACACATGTTAATTGAATTTTGTAAATTAAAAATCATATTTAGAAATAAATGGGTATATTTATAATATTAAATATAACTATAATTTATTCATTATTCTTAAATTACCACGGTTATAAATCCAATTACCTTAAAGAAAAAATGAAATACAAAATTGGGGATGCATTAAAGATAAGAAACCAAATTATTAAAAATGAACTTATTATTGTGTGGTGGTGGTTTGGATATAACATAAATTCACATTAAACAATTTGTTTTTTATTTTTTTGTCAAATGAGGTAATGGAGTCCACCCAATTGGTATTACATTTTTAAATTTACAAAAAACCCACTCCCCCTCCACTTTAAAATGGTATTCACTCGATCGATTCCTCAAAAATATCAATCCTCTAGCTCATCCAACCCTACCAAAAAAATATACAAACATAGATCCCATAAACAAATAATCATCGCTTTTTTATGAAAAAAATCTGGCAGATCCCTATGGTGAAAACAAGAAGTAGTTACCTGAAAAAGAGGTAACACTCTTCGATGATCACTTTTGTTTTAATTATTTCACAAACTATTCCATTCTTATTATTCCATGTTTATATAATAACCGAAGTATAAAAACCTTAATTATATATTTTTTTTCTATAAATGGTTTTATCTACACCTACACACACATCCATAAAATGGGTAACAAAATTACTATTTGTGTTTATAGAGGAATGCTGCCTCATGAAACAATGTCATTTTTTCCTTTATCACCTATCAAGATTTGTAATTATTATGGAAAAAATTATTTTATATTATTTATATGATATTTATGTTTTATTTTAAATTATGAAATTTTTATATAACTTTATCCTTCATTTATTTAATTTTTTAAAAATACAATAACAACATTTGTGGATTTGTGCACTACTGCCTCCTCAAAGCTATTCGATACATTCAAACATTAAATAGAAATTATTAAGGATGGGTTTATTTAAAGATATGTGACATAAAATAAATATATATGAAATTATTTTCATACATACCTTTCATTAAATATAATATCTCATTTTCGTAATCTCTGTTTTCACACACTAAAAAAGTGATAACGTCATTCGTGGACGTGGGGAGTAATGTCTCTTCGGCACGGTGTGATTCGTTTTACCAAACCATGATTATATATATGATAATATATATGATTATATAACATGTTATTTATGACATAATTATCTTTATGGAAATATTAATTTTCCATTTCTTTCTTTCTATAACAACCTTTGATAAATGGGGATGTTACTCATGTGTACGTACAACCTACCGTCTTCATTATTGTAACATTGGTTCCTTATTCATAACAATAAGTCAATATAGGATATAAAATTATATTTGGTTTATAAATATGATTAATAAATCATGATTATTATTTTTAATTTTTTTATATAATGAACCCTTTGACAATAGCTGACCCACCAAAGTCATTTTTGACACATGAACCAAATTTGTTCAAAAAACCTAACAAATACATAATTATTTAATAAGTCTTATTAAAAATTATAATAACTAAAATAAACTAATATTTAAAATTAAATTTTTATAGAAAATATAAATAATTTAAATAAATTATTAATTAGGTATATAAATACAAGTGTGATAAGTTAGCCTCAAGGTAATTGATTTTTATCTCAAGTTTTTACATCTGTGTGATAAATGTCATATTCACCACTTACTTATTTTTTATAGTGTATCTACTATAAATTTGGTTATATTATATCACTAATCATTTTATCTACATTGTTCTTAAATATTAAATTTAATTATCTCATCCAATGGGTTTTAACATTAAAATTGAAGCTTAGTAAAAGTTCGCTTAGAATCTCACTTTCTTTTATCATTATTAACATTATCTAAAAAAATCACTTTATCATAATAATTTTACACTGAAAATTATAAAACTTTTTGACATCCAAATTCTGGTTTATTTTTTTATAATATCTCCTTAAATGTATAACCTTATAACATATTTTCTTTACATTGAATGTCATTGATTTACTATGGAAATTATGATAAATTTCTATCTTTTAGACTTGAGAGATATTTGATACGACATTTTGTTCATGAATTTAAATTGATTATTTTATATATGTGGAATAATTTAAACATGAAATGTATGATTTGGGTAATATTTAATGAATTTACCTCGACGCATCAGTATTCTCATGGGGAATATTTCATAGGGAAAACCCTTCATGTTTTTAACTAGTATGTTTTAAACTATATTGTTAAAGGTCTTGAAAGTAGATTTATGGTTGGGAAAACCAAATAGATTTATACCCATTATATTTTAATAAATCATTCAAATGGTCTTGATGGTTAATGTTTCATTTTCTTAGGATAAATGATGTCCAATATTAAAGCATTTACATATTTCTAGCTATTATTATCCAGATAATTTTCACTATGAAAATAATATACGAATGAATTTGACTCTTAGTTTTATGATTACATGTCATGTGTGTTCAGTTATTTAACTTTACATTTTTATTATTCTCATTGATTAATTATTTATTTCAGTATAGCAACCAATTACTGAGTATTCGAGATCAACCTTATTTTTTATCCCTTCTACTAGTTATGAACAATTTATTTCTGAATGCGTTTGAAGGTTCTAGTTTAATATCATTTGTATTATTTTATTTTTATTTCATATTTTCCTATTTAAAATTTTTATCATGTATCTATCTAATTTCTAAAACTCCCAAATTGGTCGTTCATTAAGTATTTGATTAATTTTAGTCATTAAAATGAAATAAAGTAAGGCATCGGCTTTCGACTTCTAGGGTAGGGGTGTTAAAATGTTAGAAATACAGTTTTTCAACTCAGTATTCTATTTTCACCCTTGATTTTAAAGTTGATGATTTATAAAATTTACCTTATAATGGCCTAGAACACCTTTTATTCTATCATATCCTATTATTTATTATCCATATTGTCCAATTTAGCTCATAACAATGAAATGGTATGTATTTTTTATGGGATAATAAATAATTTACATTTATCCATATAAAATTGATTCCCATCAAACATATAATTCATATTCCAAAAATCATCAATATCCATAATTCTAGTATTTTAAAAAATAAATTTAATTAGAAAACATCAAATATAAATGTAATTTTAAACGAATTAACACTACTACAAAAATTTATTAATATGACTAAATAATATTTTTTTAAAACAATTACATAGAAATATATTTTACATCATTACATCTTCATCCACCACCACATGTATGCCGATAGCCCAACCCCACTAGTAGCTTTGTAGAAAAAAGTCACCGAGCCTTGTCAACATTTAAGAATAAAAAATGATAATCTATTTAATACCATATACATTTCATATCATATAGAATTCAAAAACTATTCACTAATGATAATAAATCATCCATGGTCTATTGGTAGAAAGAACATTATATCTGACTATCTAACGCACTATGCATTACACATCCAAATATGAAAACATCACTATCCAATTAATCTTATATTTTTTCAATTAGATATAATTTTGTACATTACAGAGATGTTTTATTGTCTAGTTAACCATTTTTGGTTAACATATGGATAACATAAGTGGGATTCACATTCTTATCATGAACCAAATATATCCAGATTATCTAACTATTGCGAAGAATTGTTCCAAACATTATATAGGATGAGAGAGTTATCAAAATATAGTTCATTTTGGTTATTTTTTGGGTTAACCATGGAAAACTATAATTGTATCCTATGATTATGGATGTGAAATTTTCAAATTTATTGTATAGTGGTCTAATATTTTTATTATTAAATTCCACATTCATATCTATTGTTGTATTATATGATTCCATGGTCATTATTTTTTATTTAAATATTTAGTTGTTATATTCTATATTTGTGATATAATACATCTTTATCACTTATATTAATTCCTATATCTTATTCTATAAATCATTTAATTTCTCTAATTTTTGTACAAATAAAGTTTTAATAATTGTATGAGAATTAATATATGTCTCATTAGTATATTCTATTTAATACATGGAATTGTAGCTCAATATAATTATTATACTTTTCTTTTTAACAAGTATATCCTATTAAGTGACTTATATATATTGAAAAAATGTGTGAATTTGTTTGAGAAAAATGTAAAATTTGATTTTGAAATAAGAGGGATATATTAATAATCTCCAAGGACACTAGAATTTTATGTTCTAAGTGTGTGATTTAATATTTTGACGATTTCTATAATGATGAATTTTTTTTATTATTATACACTCTTATTTACTAGTATAGTATACATATAATGTATTTAGATAAAGTTCTAAATCTTGATGTGAATGTATAAGGGTGTCTCAACTGCTATCAGAGTTGGTATATTTTAATTATGAAATTATTTAAGAAAAATATTTTTTAAAAATAAACAATCCTTAAGTTTGACTTTCATTTCACTAGGTGAACATAAATTTTGAGATTTTAAACTAAAGTATACAAAATTTTGGAATATCATTAGTTTGGCATCACATTAATATTGAAATTTATTATAATGTTATTGCATAAAATAATAATTAATAATAATCCCAAAATTGATGAGGATAAAGGTAATTCTAATTAATTTAAAAACAATCCAAAAATTGAGGAAGTTAAAGGTAATCCTAATTAAACTGATTCATACTAATGAGAATGGTAATATACTAAGAAAAATACTTGAAATAAAAGTTTTTGGTAAATGAGATTCAATGTGTATTCCCGCATTTCGATAATATGATGAGTTTCTTAGTCTAGATCATGAATGGGTTTTATAATTTTCATTAAAAATTATATGTTGACTCTACTCAAGGTTATTTCTACCCCCTACAGTTTCCCCCTAATAAAGGATGATTAAAATATTGATGTCAATTTTTTAATAAGTAGTGAATATAAAATCATGTATTTAAAAACATTAAATCAATATAAATTAAATTTACATGTATTTATTTTATAAATATTTTTACTAAGGAAAATAATTAATGCTATTTTGAAGAATCTCTCCTAATATGTGTTGGAACTCGTATCATCTGAATCGTTCTTGGGTACTAGAAATTACCAATGAATACTCATCCTCATCAAAATTCTCCATCCCTTAATTAATTGTCTATGGTGATCTTAAACATCAATAAATGTAATATTGGTTGGGTTATAACTATAGTTTTTTTATCAATGTTTTGGCACCAAATTACTATGCAATCCTATCCATCTCTCTATGTCATCCTTCCAATAGATGTGTCTTGTGGTTTTTCACATCAGATGTATATTCAATAAAGATAATAGTGACTGAAAATTTCCTTGATAATTTAAGTCAAAATTGATTGTTTCAATCAATAAAATACTAATGTATATTGTGACGTGTAGTTCCTAATAATACATAAACATGTGTAATATTTATCATTTTCACTGCTCATGTTTTTTCCCAAATAAATAATTTTCATAGTTAATATCATATTGAGACATGTGAAATAATAAATGTACACCTACTTTGGTTGATTTATGAATCTTTACTAAGATAAAATTTCCCAATCGAGGGTCCTCATGTATTTATCATGTTCAGTTTTTGGAACACTGATCGACTATTTCTCTTGAGTTGGTTTCCACATTCCAAGTTCCCATCTCCATTGATTGATTCCCATGTTTTAATGGTACAGTTTCTATGGATTTCATATTCTATTATATCATTAAGTTTAACTATATGAAATATTCTACAGGTTTGTTTTCCAATTTTAGTTTACTGATGTCCACCTGGAAACACCACCTAATAGATTTAATAATTTTTTATAATAACATGTGGATAAGATGTGTGGGTTCTATGGTGTGTGGATTTTATTTCTAGTCCGATAGTTCATTAATATTGTATTATGATATATTTTCATGGGTTACATAGTTTTTTATCCTCAATTATTACATAGATCTAATTTATTCATTTAATTTTTGATAAATGTGTTGTTTGGTGACCAACTGGAACATTCATTGGGATTTGATATATCAATGAATTATTGTGTTATTTTAATTTTTGTGGGGGGTTTGTATTAATTTTATGTTCAAAGGAGATGTTTTTATCGTGTATTGGAACTAGATCCTTTCGTCAGAGAATTTTTTTTGTATCAATGTTGAATTTACTCTGATATATATCTGGAGGTGTGATCATAGATGGTTTTTTGATGTGTATGTTGTGACTATTAGAAATATGGGCCACTAGGTTACAGAGTATTGAGTAACAAATTATTTTTTATCATTCTTATTAGAATTACCAGTTCTACAACATATCTAAAAGATGATTTTTTAGTTTCCAATATTTACATTAAATGTTTTTCAGTTTAAGATGAAAATATGATATGACAGTGAATATACAAAAAATAAATCATAATCCTTTATACATCCTTATCTCATTGGAGAATAATTAAATCAATTCTATGATCTGAATGTAACAAAAACATTATCAGTTTCACGGTCATTTAAAATTTGGTAATAAGATGATTAGTTTTATAGAATTATTTAATATTATAAAAAGGAATTAAAAAGTCAATTTTTTTCATTTTATTATTAGTGGATATATATGTATTGTATATTCATATGGATGATTGATATTTTACTATTTTTACAACATCGATGTAACAATAATATAAACGCTCTAAATTTATTGTAAAGGGTATCTTTAGAAACTATAAATAGATAAATGACATCCAAGCAATAATTTTGGAATGAATTGATTTAAAAATATAACCAATCATTAAAATCGTTTAAAATTTTAACTTCTTTTTAATTATAAATTTGAAATTTGAAATTAAATATTTTTTTGAATTTATACTCTCAGAGTAATTAAACAGGAAGTTAAATTTATGTCAACTATATTTCAAATTGGTATGGTCGGAAATATTTCACTCTTTTAAGAAAAAACACACTGGAAAGTGTATAAATATAGTAAAAAATGTCCCTGGGGGTAAATAATGAAATGCTTTAATTTTGAATAAGAAAACATATATTTTTATATAGTTAGATTATATGTTTTTGTATTTAATATAATTTTATTATTTAATCAAAACTTGCATCTCTTACAACATAGTCTATTACTTATATTTAATTTACATACCATGAATATAATATGAATTTCACCATTTTGAATCAATAAAAAGGACCTATAGCTATCCCATAAAAAACATTCAAATTTATAACCATATAATGATAAAAAGTTTTCAAATAGAGGCCTTTCCATCATTTCTTATGACTTAAGAGTGTGTCTGGGGACTTCAAAACAATGAAATATTATATTTGGGAAATCGATATCATCAACGTGGGTAATTTAATATTCATATACATCCTTAATAATCAACATCATTAAACACATTATAATTTTAAATTATATGCTTAGTAACTTAAATTAAATATTAGTATAATTCATTAATAAAGTCCTAATAAATAAAACTTTTATGGGGTTATATTTTTTCTTTCATAATAACAGTTTTTGATTTATTCAATTTAGTTATCTAAAAAGGTGATGTTAATATATTTTATTAATTATAACTACATCTCAATAAAATCACATTAATACTTATATACATGATTTAATAAATTTTAATTTTCTTTAATAACATTTTTCTATATCGATAAATATAAAATAAATATTTGAATGTAAATGAATCTTCACGGTTTATGAAAATTCTAGAAATTAGCTGGTTTTAGATTCACCATTGTGAAATGTAGATATTATATTTTTTAAGAAATATGGCCCGTATCAAATTTAGATTATATAAAAAAGCTATTGTGGTTATGATGAGCCTATAGACGGGGAAGGATAAAAAAGATTTCCCAACTAAAACATCCATAAACTAATAGGAAATAATGATATTCAATATTCTTAATATATTATAGAGAATAAAATTATATTAATGGAATTAAAATTATCGGTTAACAATTTTGATAATAAATTCCAATATCTTTGTTAAATAGATGGAAAAAGATTATTTTTATTATACATTTAGTCGTAGTAGGTCCATTAAATTATGTTGTATATATATAAGGATTATCATCTCAATGTCATTTCATTACATATATAATTTTATAACATATGGGATTATGTCATTTTAATTTCCATAAATTGGATAAGTTACCATTCTGACTCATATTACCATTTTAATTGACACTTAATACATTATAATTATTGATTTTTTTATTCTTTTACATCCTTATATCTAATTTTTATTTATATTATTTATGTATAATAGTATATTATAGATTATTTATTCAAAAATAATATAAATACATTTAATTATTCACCTAGGATAATTTTATGAAATAAATATTCCTTATAAAATTAACTTTATATTGATTCATTCATCACTAATTTTGATAATTGTAAAGGGAAATTTTATTAATTTATTTAATGAATTAATCAACCCTATCGAAACTCATTTTAATTTTTGTCTATTTAAGATTAAAAATAGAAAACATGTAGGATAATTTTGCATGTTTTAATATATTTATGATTTTCATTTAATTTCATTATTTATGTTATTTTATTATATGTTATATATGGTGAAAATTATAATAGGATTATTATAACTTTTTTAATAATTTTATATCATTATTTCCATGATTTATTTTTAAATGAAAATATATTTATTATCTATTTTAATAATTTTTGAACTATTAAAAAAATTCCATATTTATATAATAATTCATTAAGGGCATTTATTAAAAAATTGACTTCATTATTTTTAATTACATTAACATTATATAAAACCAAGATTTTATTACATAAAACTTTTACCACATCTTATAATTCTCTGAAGTATTTTTTATGAATAATAATACCATTTTTCCAATATAAAATATTATTATGTACATTTCTAAGGTGTAAAAATACTAATATTTTCCCATTATTCATCACCAAAATTCTTATATATGAGTGGTTATAAGAAAATGACATATCTGAGAAATAATTAATCCATCACTATATTTATAAGTAATTACAATCAACTACATTTAATGATAATATATCCTTAATACCAATTCCATTATTAATAAAACATAGTTTCTTCATATAATATAAGTATATTCACCTATAGAGTTTTTTAATTGAATTATTATAAAAAACTAGAAAATATTATTAAATTCCCCATTTATTCTATATAGATTGGATTCCATATAAATAGTTTTTATGAAATTCCATCCTTAATACCATAAAATTACTTTTAAATATAATTATACATCATTAAATAACATTCAATTCATGATATAATTATCCTTATAGAAAAAATATAATGTTACCAAACTTCTTTCCAGAATTTCATTTAAAAATTGGAATATTACTCATGTATATGTATGACCTACTATCTCTATTATTGTAATATTGGTTCATTTTTCAAAACCATCATTCTAGATTTGTTTTAAAATAATAATGTATGTATAAATATGATAAATATGATTGATTATTTTTTGATATAATTATATAAAATGACCCCTTTCACAATCATCGACCTACTAATGTTGTTTTTGGCACATGAACCGACATTGGTAAAAATTCACACAGTGTAATTAATTGTATAAGTAGTTTTAAAAAACATTATAGTAAATAAAAAAAAGTAATAATGAAAATGGAAAGTTTTATCAAAGAAGTAAATAATTAATATAATTTTTTATTCTGGAAGATAAAGACACACATGAAAAGTTAGAATGAAAGTAAGGGATTTTTATCTCACCTTTTTACATCTATTAGATAACTATAATATTCACAATATTAATCTTTTTTGTGTGTGTATATACTGCCATTTTTTAGATATTATATATTTAATCCATTTATAAACAAGGTATTTAATATTACACATTGAATTATCTCATCCGATGTGGTTGAACATGAAAAATAACAATATGTAAATGTTGTCATGTAATATCACTTTCTTTTGTTATTATTAAATTTTTCAAAAAACAATAAATCTCTCTTATACATTTTCCATTGAAAATTAAATTTCATTTCGATATCCATTTTATTTTTTATGGTTAATTTTATTTCATTAACCATATAGAATTTTTGCATACATTCTTTACATTGAATGTTATTGATTTAATGGGGAATTTCTAGAAAGATATGTATCCATTACGCTATAATGATAATTGAAAAGGTACCTTGTTCAAGAATTTAAATTTATTATTCCATAAAATAGGAATGATTTTTACATACATGACACTGGTTGGGGACAAGGTAATGAAATTCTAGAGAAACATCTGTTGTCTCATCTAGTAAATTTATGGGAAAAAACCTTCGTCCTTGTAACCCATATGTGTTAAACTATATAATGAAATGTTTTCATAGTAGACATATGGTTAGTGATACATTTCAATGCATAGGTAATTTCTAACTCATTTATAAACTTTGAAAAGGGTTATATGGATAGAGTGTCATGATTTTCACAACATAAACATGTCTTTACTGGGATTTTAGTCACCAACAGAAGGAATTGATGAAATTGCATTACTTGGTGACTAAAATGAAAATTAGGGGCATTTGGATCCTTTTTCCATGGTGTATTCCTTGGAGAAGTCACCCATACAGAGCACCACAACCATGAAGGCCAAAAAGAGTTTGTAGTTTCATGGAAGTGTCCACCACATGGTCTCCACACGGTTGGTTGTACTATGCAGATCCTCTAAGAAACCTTATGGATAGTGATATTTTGAGGAATGTTCTCTCTGTACGGTATCTTTATGGTTTCCAAACCATGAATATCAGTCTAGGAAACCGTACACTGCCTTTTGTGTGGATAGAACTGTCTTCACGGTTTTTGTACATTTTCCCCAAACCATGTGTAGTAACCCTGCAGGAGTCAACAGATTCATACCTATATTCTATCTCCCCTTTCTACCCATCCTTTGACCCATGATTTGGGCCTTATACCACCATATGATAGTTGGGGGATTTCTAATTAATGAAGGAGACTCTTTTGAGTGTGGGGGATCATATGGAGGAGAGACATCTTGGTGGAGGAAAAGATTGGAACACCCTCTAATAAAATATTGAAGTTTTTATTCATTATGATCATTGCTTATTATCACATCCATTTCTTCTAAAAAGAAAACATCAGTTATTGGGAGTTTTTTTTTATCATAATATACTTCATGTTTAGATTATTCTCCTACGTGTTGGGGCTGTGGACAGATGTCAGTTTTTTTATCATAAATTTTCGTATGATTGTGTTGTTCATTTTTTCTATCATAATTCCCCTAAAACCTATTATTGAATTTCATTGGAAAACCTGTATCATACCAAGAATAGAGTTTATTGATACTTTTAGGGATGTCAGGACCAAATACACCAATGCTCATTTGGTTCACTCATCATCTCAGAAGGGAATACCTCTAATGAAATTAATAAACATCAATTTTCAGACGATGTAATTAGTCTCTATTGAATCAAATGAAACTCATTAGACCAAGGTGGTTTTGATATTTTCAAAACCCATGGTTGTGAGTTATTATAAAAAACCCAACAAAATAAGGAAAATGATTTTTGACGACCCCCAAAAACTCCCACATACCCAACACAATTTTCTCAACAATTGTTAAAAGGAAATCAGTTTACAGGTTTTTCCTATTTTTATTAAGTTAATCCAATTAAAATTTTATAGATTGATAATTATGTCATTATAAACAAACCAACACAAACAAAAAACATTGATTTTAAGATTCATCACCTTTCTATAATTAATAATGAATTAATAATTGGAGTACATTAACTCTACCAATCGATCTAATCCATACATACATTATACTAGTAGTGAGAATGGGAAATTCTATTTGGTATACCAAAAATAAATCCCAAGGATAGAATAACAAAAAATTATACTGTCGTTTCCAAGGTGATTTGTTAACATTTTTTTTTGAAATTTAGTAGTATTAATTATGTTAAATGAAAAATAATTAATCCCGAAAACATTGTTCTTAAACTCATTTTTATTTTTAATTATTTTTTCCCAATTTTGTGTGTTGTTTTGATTGGTTTTGTGCAAGAGGATTTGTTTATAAGTGGCTACATTACGTGTTCTAAGATCACCGAGTCATTGGAAATACTTATGCCCGATCCATAAAATTAACGAACCATATCTAGGTTACATCAGTTACATATGGGAGAGCACAACCCAAAAGCCCCCATGGTTAATTTAAAAGAGGAAGAACCAGTTTCTGTCAAATGAGTTGGGTAGCCATTTTTCCTTAAGGTAAAGTGACAAATTTATACATAGGATGAGCAGAACTAGCATCCAACAGACTATTTTATCCAGTATGTTCTTCAAAATCAGCCACGATCATCAGTTCAATTTATGTCTGGATTTGGGAAACAACGACCATGTAAATACCTTCCGTAAGATCTAAATTTGCACATACCTTCAAATAAATAGTGTTACTTCCCATAGGAGTAGTCATTTATACACCTATTTCCATAAGATAAACTACCTCCAAGTCATACTCTTATGGAATATAGGATGCCTTCCATTCATGGAGTTCATACTGGTACTTTCATACCACCAGTACACGTCAAAAATATTTGGATCAAGAGAACCATCATGGAACTCATCTACAATATAGTT
Organism: Viscum album; assembly: GCA_963277665.1. NCBI lineage: Eukaryota > Viridiplantae > Streptophyta > Magnoliopsida > Santalales > Viscaceae > Viscum > Viscum album. The sequence continues at coordinate 82,840,725 of OY728140.1, read as the reverse complement.
CATTTTGATTGTTTACCATGTTAAGACACCAATTCTCATCTATCCAACTTTATTGAAATTTTTTATACACTTCGTTATCCTGTAATATCTGAAGATGTCATCTATCATCGCTCATGACTGTTCTAATAATGGATAGTGAAAAATATTGGAATAATGGATTACGTCAACATTCTATCCTTACCTTGGGGGCATTGTCCCTAGAATTTTTAGGCCAATATTTTACTCCTTCAAAGATGGTGACATTATAGAATGAAATTCACAACATTCAGTAGTATAAAATAGAGTCACTAGATTATTCATGGGATATCATTAAGGAAATGTTAAGGATATTCCCTCATAATGGATTTTTTTTGTGGATAGAGTAAAAAAAATTATGGAGTTCTTAAAATTAACACCAAATTAGTGGTGGATGAAATAGATGGAGAAACATTCATGAGAAAATCTCCCGAGTTACTCTTTGACTTGTCAGAAGATATGTTGGAAAATATTTTTCAATGGAATTCTATGTGGGGAACTCTGAAGATAGGAATGCACACCATTCTTTCCACCACTATTATCACTTCTCAACTCGATGTTATGGTAATGAAAATTGATGCATTGAATCTGAAAACCACAACATGAGATCAAGTAGTGAATCATATCGCATGTTGAGAATGTGGTGATAACCATGTAATGGGAGAATGCCTAGGGTCAAGTGCCAGTCCATCCACTAGTGAAGTAAATTATTTTTCTCCAAACAGATGGAACAAAATTTTCCTTTAATAACAAAACACGATTTGGAATTATAATGAGGAAATGGAATGGTGTCTATAATAACAAAATCATTATCCACAACCACAGAAGCAACCTGGTTATGGACCACAGTAGAAATATCAAAATATGTATCCAAGACAGTAATAGGGAAATTAGATTCAGCAAGGATCATTCCAGTGGAATCGATATCAAAACCATCATCTGATGCAACTGGAAAGAAATCCACAACTTCAACCAGATGCATAAAAAACATAAAAGGAACCCCCCCTCTAGGCTAGAAGAAATGAAGTCAAAATTTATTAAAACCACTGAGAGACAATTTCAGAATCAATAGGTGTCTATTAGAAGGCTTGAAAATTAGATTGGGATTCATTTCAATCATATCTCTTCATGGTAACGTGGTATACTATCGGTAATTACTAAAATGAATCCATTGGATAAGGCAAATGTTGTAACTATGAACTGAGAAAGATCTTCCCAAAAAATTAACTACAATTCAAAGAGAATAAAAAAATTAATATCAACCTACACCCTCATAAAATAGTGTATTTGATGTCGAGGATATCCCCTTATCTCTGGGTTTATGAAAAGAAAATGAGGCCACACGTGGTTAATTTAATGAGGTGGTCAAACCTTGTGAACCCACCTTACCATTTCATGAATGAATGAAGAAGATGAAGATAGATATGTAGTTTTAAAATTCATGGAGGTGTTCTGAAAACATTATTTTACCATTCCATTTATTGAGTAATTGAACCATATTCCATGATACATGATGTTTATGAAGTAAATCCTCTCAAATAAAAGGAATATGGAGTAGTTTGGAACTAGCCCTCTTAGAAAGAAATGCTAAGTGGTGGTTCATCACTCTCTTCCTCCAAAACTCCACGATCCTAGATGTTTTATAATCCATTTCACAATTGGATCATGTTAATTTGAAAAGGCACTACGTAATTAAGGGGCTGGTGTAAACTTAATTACCTTGGTATTCTTTAATAATATTGGGATAAATGATCTCAAACTGACCTCAGTAGTGTTGCAACTAACAGATATCTCCACTAAAAAGCCTAAAAGGCTTATAAAAAACAAACTAGTTAATATAGTAAGGCGGATTCTTCCTACTGATTTTATCATACTCTGCATGGAGGAAGACCTATAAGCCCCTATTGTTTTGGGAATAAATTTCATGGATATGGGAAACGTATTGATAGATTCTCACTAAGGAGAATTGATTGTAAGTGTAGGAGATCAAAAGGTATCCTAAAATGTACTGAAAGATGTTAAACAAGAAACGTTTTCATAATATAAGGAATGTTGTGCATTGTCTATAGTGGATGATCACATTGGACAAACAGAGAGGGAAAGGGAGGTTTCCTTACCATCTAATACAAGTTTTTCCCAAACATCCATCCTAAAGATGAACCAGAGGTGCTGCAATTTATCACAATCTAGAGAGAACATTATTGGCAGTGATTAGTTGTTCCAGATATGCCAGAGTGGGATATGGTAGAACTGATTGTTCCCTCATTTCATAAATCCCCACATCACATGTTGAAACATCTCTTATCTTCTATAAAATATGGGTACACGGGGGATGAGAACACTCTTCCGGTAATCCATAATGGATCACTATCAAGTGATTAAGAGGATGAACTTTTACAGGTTCTGCAAAGAATAAAACATGCTCTTTAGTGGATATTTTTTTATCTTAAGGGAATCAAAACCACTTTTTGGACACATAAGGTGCAACTATAGGAAGTAGAGGACCCATTTAATCAATAACAGTGATAGGTAAATCCTCTAATGAAGGATGTATTCATGAGATAAGTGCTCATGTTATTAGATGCCAGAATCATCTACCCAATTTCCAACTACCCATGGGTGAGTCCATTGCAAGTGATTCCCAAACGGGGGGTTTCACTGTGATTACCAATGATAAAAATGAACTAGTACAAATAAGAATAGTTACAATATGGAGAGTTTGTATGGACTACCTAAAGTATAACGATTCCATAAGAAGAGATTAGGTCCCCTTACTTTCTTTAATTAGATGTTAGAGAGACAGTTAGGGCATGAGTTCTACTGCTTCATAAATGGTTATTCTAGATACAACCAAATAACTATTTCTCATGAAGACCAAGATAAGTGCACTTTCACATTCCCATATGGATGTTTTTCCTATCGATGTATGTATTTAGGCATATTCAATGCTCCAACCACATTACAACGGTTCATGTTGGTGATATTCCATGACATGGTGGAATAGATTCTGGATGTTTTCATGGAAAACTTCTTGGTCTATGGAAAATAATTCATCACATGTTCAAAAAATTTGAATTAGTTTGGGAACGATACATGCACACCAATATGGTATTTAATTGGGATAAATTCCACATTATAGTAAAGAATGGGATCACCTTATGCCACAGAATCTCCATGAATGGAATTGATGTTTATTTGATAATGATTCATGTAATATCATAAATTCACCTTACAAGAGTTTTCAAAGAAATTTTAAGTTTTCTTGGACATGTAGATTTTTTTAGAAGAATTGTTTGTTACTTATCAATGATTTCTCAACCATTGACCAATATCCTTTAAAATGATTATATCTTTGAATTTGACGAAACATGTACTGCAGCCTTCTAGCACATGAATTAATGATTTCTTATGGGTCCTATAATGATTGCTCTAAATTTTGAGAAATAATTTGAAATAATGTGCGAGGCATGTTATTATTTTGTGGGGAAGTACTCAGAAAGATGCTGAATAATATCTTCAAACAAATTTAATATACGAGCTGAGCATTGAATGATGCACAAAATGACTACACCGCCACCCAAAAGATGATATTCGTATTTTTTTTGCATCCGACATATTTTGAGTGTATTTAGTTATATCAAAATTTGTTTTTATACATACCATGTAGCAGTTAAATATTTATTGAATAATAAGGATTCAAAGTCACATCTCAATCATTATGTTCTTCTACTATGTTATTTTGACATGTAAATTTATGACAAGAAAAGAAGTGACAATGTAGTCCCTAATCATATCTCCCACCTTGAATTACCTCATTTGGAAGGATAAGATGATAGATAAATGAAGTAAGAATTCTTGGACAAGAATATTTTGTCATTTGGAGTTACACATCACCCAGAGAATGTCGACATCAAAAATTTCCTGGTAATAGGAGTTGTTCATCTTGTTATTATTTTTCAACAAATGAAGAGATTTCTGTCTGATGTAAAATGATATTTCAGTGAATACTCATTGCTCTTCCACTCATGTTGAGACATGGTGATTCACTTCTATGTCCTAGAAGAATAAATTAAAGCAATTATTGAATTCTATCATTCTTTACTGAATGGGGATAATCATGGGACAAATAGTACAATTGGGAGGATTCTAAAATATGGCTTTGTATGGAAAACTATGCACAACTATTCCTAGTAAATTGTAGCATGCTATGATAGGTGTCTGCAGACTAGTAACACGAGGTTCCATGCTAAAATTGCTCAACCCCACATCCATGAGGATGACGTCTTCAATGTATGGTGTATTGACTTCATGGGTCCATTTACTCCATCATATTTTAATTAATTCATTTTGGATTGTGTGGATTATGTATCCAAATAGGTGGAATCTACTTCCACGACACACAACATAGTAAAGGTCATTATGTCCTAGTCAAAGAATATTATTTTTAGTGGAATTGATGTTCCCTGGGTTCTAATATGTGATATGGGGACCCATTTATACATTTCATTATTGCAGAATGTGATCATGAGATATGGAGTGTGGTATATCAAAGGGACACCCTACCATCACCATCCAATTGGAAAAGTGGAGGTATAAAACTGAGAACATAAGTAGGTCCTGGAGAAAACTATGGGATCCCCAAGGAAGGACTAGTTCAAGAAGCTTAATGATTCTTTATGGGAATACATGATCACCTTCATTACACCTATGGGTATGTCCCCATCCTATATAATCTATGAAAAACCATGTCATGTACCATTGGAACATGAGAATAAATCCTTTTAGGTTTTAAAGGAATTTATCATTAATATAATGGCCATATAAGAGAAATGAAAAAAATCAACTAACAGAGCTCAATGAATCGGGACAGAGGCCTATGAGAATTATAGGCTATACAAGGAGAAGACAAAGGTGTTCCATCACTGCATGATATCCCGAAAATACTTCCAACCCAGAGATCAAGTATTGTTGTTTAACTCTCACTTAAGGTTGTTTATAAGGATGATGAAGTCTCAGTGGTCGGGACTCATTAAAATGATCAATGTCTTCCTCCATGGCTTGGTGGTTATTGTTAGAGTAGATGGTCAACCATTTATGGTGAATGGGAAGGGTCTCAAACCTTATCTTAAAATGGAGGACATTGTGGTAACAATCTCCACCATTCAATTCGGGTATCAATAGGCCAAGTTATTTTGATCTCAATATAATAAGTGAATCACTGAGCGGGAGGTAACCCAAAATTTGTGAAAAAACATTATTAGAATAATTGTTGTTTGCGTGTGCTTAAGAGTTCATGTAAGTGTTTTTTCATTTCATGTGTGTTTCATACTTTGATCAACATAATTTTATAGATATATTATTGAAATTTTTATTATTCTAAACATAAATATCCTATGGAAATGAAATATCATTTCTAAAATAATGGGGAACAAATGTTCATAATCAAAAAAGGGTGTGTTCCATGAAATGAAGATAAATTTTCAAAAAAATTCCCAAATAGCACCAAAAGCATGGTTTGTGCATGGTTTCGCAAAACTGTGCCTTCTAACTGTGCGATAACTTCAAAATCTTCTAGTGCCCATTTGAACGGTTTCAACACAGTTAGTAAAACTATTCAATGAAACTGTGCACATCGGTTAATTTTTTTTTATAAAAACATACCTAAAATTATTATTCATCACCTCTATCAACCCTTAATCATGTCTCCCCCTTTCCACTATTCTGCATTCCCTAACCTCCCCTCCCTGTATCCTACAATATTCCATACATCTTAAAAATCTGTGGCACATGTATTGGTATATTCCTCATCCTTCTTCTCTTCAGTTTCTTTCATCTTCGCCTTCTTCATATCTTTTCACTAGGGTTCGTGTGTTCCAATTTTTACTAAACACCTATGTTCGTTTTTCATTTTTTTCATAGTAGATTCCATGATTGATTTCCCACTACATTTTTCTCAATTTCATCATCATTTTCATGACAAACACACACAGAAAATACCATAGATTTCTAAAAAAATAATCATATTTACAAGATAAAGGTTTTCCAAATTTATGATTTTCCATTGAATATTTTATTATTGTGTAATTGATATACAATTTTCTATCTCATATGTTCATAAATTATGTGTTCACTTTGTGCATGGTCCTCGACCTACAGGTTTCCCCAACTACGTATCTTGTCAAGATCCAAGTGTGAATGTTCCTCAAGCTCTACTAACCCCCTTTGCCTTCACCTGAAATTTTATAAGAAGGAAGATAACAATCATTACCATGTTTTGGTTACCAGTCATATTAATACCCCTCCCACTTCATTTACATAGAGAGTATGGAATCTTTAGGAATATTAGATTAGGTCTATTGATTCATTAACCAAGGGCATCATACCAAATAATGTTTTGTATATGAACCTAGTTATAATGAACTATTCCTAGAATTAGTGGCCACCTTCCAGTGATGTCCGTGATACACTGATGATGAGAAGGGATATTGAGTGAGGTAGAAGGAAATGTCCCATTCCCCATCATAAACAACTGTTTCCAATTCCCACTCAGCGAGTTTTCTAATCTGGTCAAATCTTATGACCACACCCATGTTGAGACTATTGTCAATGTCGAGGCACACATCAAGTGGGATCCAGCCTCTTTAAAAGATTTTTGGGCTACCATTTCTCAACCAAGGGATACCTATGGTCTCCAAACTACTAAATAATTCTTGATGCTTGACCATGTTGGTAGTATTTTTCATAGAGTTATCACTACATTTTTCACCTCCCACTCTAACTGTGAGAGCACAGTCAGCCTTCAGGATCTATTTCTCCTACCATCCATGATCAAAGGTGTTGCACTTAACCTATCATACCAATTTACTTAGTACCCGCAACAAATGTTTTCTAAATCGAAGGGGGGAATTTTTCGGGGGCTCTTCATCAATCACCTAATGGAATTTCTAGATATTGAGTATAATGCAGATGCTTTTAACTAGCTCCCCCATGCCCCTACATTTTATCCGACCCTCATTAGTTTCATGAGGATGCTTGATTATGATGATCACCATTATCTGTTCTATGAAAAACATGTAGAAGTCCCCATTTCACCACATCATGAGGCATCTGAGGAGTAGGAACTAATAATTCCACCCCTAGCCTTCCACCACCCCTCTTCCCACACTAAGGAATTTCACCCACCTACCCATCCCACCTCCATTTCATCGCACCCCCCCAATTTCCTCCCTACCCTTCCTACCAAAAACATCACGGAACCCATGCTAGAGATCCATATGATTTTAGCTAATGATAGTAGGACTCATATGCCAGGTTATTTTGTCATTAGGTGCCAATAAGTGCCAGGTGGCCGACCTCATCATGGCCGAACACCCCAAGTCTAATCTTCACCCACAGTTCCCAGGAAGACTCCCTCTTGTTATATATATGGTGAATCCCCATTTCATCAATATCTAGAATGGGACTCTTCTTTGATGGATGATCCATCAGTAGAACCCCCTCTTAATGATATAGACACTAATCCACCACACATGGACCCCACATCAGATTGGGCTACTAGGGATCAATTTTGTGATCCCTCAAATCCATCATCGGGGTGACACTAATTTTTAATATCTTTATACTTCTTGTTTTTACTTGTTCTTATTTGGATTTACATTTTAAAAAACATTCGCTCTACCAATAGCTATTTAAATTTTCCATGGTGTGATTATGTCTTTATGTTTTATTTTACCCGAGGCTATTTTGTGATTTATTTCTTCACTTTTTATTTTTTCTCTATTCACTTCGTATGTAAGTTTTCTTATCCAGCATGAAACCATATATCCACTAGGCGGGCTCTCGCACACCGATTTATTACATCTCATCACCATCCTTCTAATGGTTTTTTTATTTTAAATCTTTTGTTTCTTCTGTTTTTCTCCCTCCCCTTGCCTCCACTATCCTTTCCCACCCTACCCCACCTTACTACCTTCCTAGGGGACCATGAAAGGGTTTTATGTGTGGTGGATGGTGCCCTCAAATGGCACCTAATTTAGTTGGCTTCTTTGTTACTACGAAGGATGAAATTTTTTCTTCAGATATTTTTAAAGGGCTATTAGATGTTCTATAAACATACATCAATTGGATGAAAATTGGTTTTGGGCATTAATTTATAAAAAATTTATCAAATGTCTGGATTGTGAAACCTTTTTGTGATAGGAATGAACTATATAAAACATGAGTAAAAAATTACAGTAATTCATTACAAAAAGATTCGAATTAAAAAATAATGGTGTGATTTGGTAATTTAAATTAAGGAACCCCTTAAAATGGAAATAAATTTGGTAATAAAGATATGTGAGGTATGGAAATTTTTGTTATCGCCTTAGTCGTTATCACATGGTCTTAATTTAAAGAACTCTTGACTTTCTGCAAATATTCATCATGTTTTGATATGAAACATTAGTGAAACTTTAATGCTATTAATTCAAACCAATGAAAATGACCCATGATATGCAAAGGTATGCCAAAAATTCTGGATGACCATTTATCATTTTCCAAAAGATATAAGTAAATTAGGGTGTGTGACCTATAAAAGTTGTAGATTTCCAATTGGAGAAGAATAAACCTCTGCTTCACCAATCATTGTGTCCGATGAGATGGAAATGGTTGTTGCGACATTATTTGAATGATGATTGACAAATCCAATTTTAAACAATAATGATTTATGAATGAGTGGTTGGAGGTTTTTGAATTAGGCTTACTTTGTTAGATAATTTCACAAATTGGGTGAGTTGTAAATGATAAATGTATCAATTTCTATAGATAATTCATTCAAAATCCATATTCATTTAATTGAAATACTATGTGAATCATCTACTTGTTTCTTTTTTAATTCCTTTGAAATGATTGTCTTGGAATTTGTTTTAGGAGAAATAGTCAATCATTTGCGGGGGAGTTATGATTCACTACTGAGCGTAGGGAATTTCCACACATTAAATATTTTGGAACATGTTTTATTGATAGACTATCATGATTTTCAAAAACTAATCCTATCTTTATTGTGATTTTAGTCCCCAAAGGACGGAATTGAGGTCATTATACAACTGGGTGATTTAGATGGAAATTGGAGGCATTGGGACCATATTTCTATAGTTTATGCCATGGTGAAGTCACCCAAGACAGGAACCCCAAACATAAAGGCCAGATAGAGTTTTTAATTTCAAGGAAGAGGCCCATCACGGTCTCTGCATAGTTGGTCAAACCATCTAGATCTTCCAGGAAACCATGTGGGTGGTAAAATGTTGAGGTAGAGGCTTTCTACACTATTTTTCAAACCGTGCAAACCAGACTAGGAAATGGTGTGCTGCCTTATGTGTGGATAGAACCATATGAATGGTTTGTGCACAGTTTCCCCAAACTGTATTATGTAACCGTTCCAGAGTCAGTAGATTTCCCCCTACATTCTATCTACCATTCTTACCCATCCATTGACTCATGATTTGGATCCCTAACCACCTTGGGATTGTGTGTGTGGGGGGGGGGGAATTAACGAAGAGAGACTCTTTCGAGGGAGGGGGATCCTCTAGAGGAGATACATCTTAGTGTAGGAAGATATTAGAACTCATTCAAAAAACATTTGTGAGGTTTTTTTTGTAATTGTTGGTTATTATCTCTTCTATTTTCAATGTAATGAACACTTCAGGTATTGCTAATTTTTTCATCTTTATATACACCATGCATAGCTAATTATATAATGTGTTGGGGCTATGGACATATGTGGGTTCATTGATCATCAATTTTCATAAGTTTGTGTTGATCATTTTTCTCTCATAATTCCAATAAATCCACTTGTTGAATCTCACTGGAAACCCGATATCAGACCAAAAATGGAGTTCCTAGGGATTTCCAGGGAGACTACAACCATGTACACCAATGATCATTGGGTGAAATTATCATCTCGTAAGGGATTACCTCTCATAAATTTAAAAATATCCATATTTAGACCAGGTAATTAGTCTCTATGGATTCAAACAAAACTCACCAGACAATGGGGGTTTGGTTATTTTTGAAGCCCAGAGATGTGATTTATGATTAAATACACAACAGAATAGTCAAAAAACATTTTGATGACATGCATAAAAACCCACAACCATGAAACATTTATTACATCAGTCGTTAAATGAAAATAAATTTACGTGGTTTTTCTATTTTCTATTTTTTTAATCAATTTCATATTATAGATTTTGATCTTTTTTATCTTTAGAAAAAATACATCAAAATAAATAAACATTGAATTTATGAATCATAACCTTTACTGAATTAATCATGAATCAAGAAGAAAAACACAACAACTCTCCTAGTAGATCAACCTCATACATACTCTATACTAGTTGTAGGAATGGAAAATTCAATTTGGGATGTCGAAATAAACAATTTCGCTGGGATGGAACCAGTTGGACAATACAAATTGTTTTCTACCAAGTATGTTTTAAATAAACATGTGAATGGTTTTTATGGTAAAGGTTTTATGTTATTGGGAAACATGATATCTAATATTGAAGGATTTACATCATTATAGTTATTCATATCCATAGAATGTTTGGTATGAAATAAACTATGGAAGCATTTCATTCTAGTTTGATGATTAAATTGCATGTGTGTCCCATTTTTTACCTCTACATATTGATTTTTCTCATTGGTTCATTATTGTACTTGTCCTATACTGAGCATTTTAAACAACTGATATGTTGTTTCATTTACCCTGTTTGTGAAGAAGAAATCATTGAGTGGGTTTCAATGATTTATCTTATTAGACTCTGTTATGTAATATATGTATTATCTATTTCATACTATAAAATGTGTATTATATTCCAATTTGGATTCCAAAACTGTTGAACTGATCATTCCTTTGGGATATGAAAACATTTAATCATGAAAATGTAATAAAGCATTTCACCATCTATATGCTTAAAGGGTTATGGAATTATAATGATTGAAATTTATATTATCATATCTAATATTAATTTAAATATTTTATTGTAAAGAAAATGTTTTATGAAATCAACCAATGATTTTCTCGGAACATAGTTAATTATAGACTCTACCATTTTTTATTATCCATATTATCTAATTTAACTCTAGTCAACAAAATATTTATATACTTTAGACGAGATAATTAATTTTTTACACACTTTCATTTAACATTCATTCCCATCATACATATTATCTAAAATCCTAACATCTTTCATAATCCATCATTCTCTTATAAATAAAATTGAAACACCCCATGTATTTACAAATAAATTATATATATAAGGAAATTCATGAAACATTATGTATATAAGAAGAAACACTTTGTTTTAAGGATATATTTATAATGTATCCATTAAACTAAAATGTGTCGCTCCTATGATCTGAATTTTGAAAAATAGACATATAAGGTCGTTATCGTACGATATTTTTTGTCTATTAGGATCAACATATTTTTTTTGTGAATAGTAACTCTCCATTAGGAAATGTAATCTTACCATTATGAAAAATAATATGAACCTTATGAATATTAAATCGTCCATATGAATAGTAACATCATCGAAGAATTTATAAATAAATTTTAGGTATCTTATAAGTAACAAAATGATTGTAGTATAAGTGTTGGAATTTTTGTAAGTCATAGATACTTAATTACCATTTTATGACTAATTTAATAATTTAAATGATTTTTTTTCATAAAATGTAATCACTAAATTTTTTTCTTATGGTTGTGATATTATTTTGTGACACCCAGCTTAATTTTTCATGGTGTTATAAAATCTGTTGTTGTTTTAAATTTTTATTTTAGGAATAAATTATGATTTTATATAAAAATGAATCTCTTCAATCATAGAAATTTTTTATAAAATGAAGTTAATTTTTGAATTCTATGTGTTGAAAAATGGCAGGGGTGATTTTTTGGGATTTTTATAAAATACTGGAATGTTTATTGAATAGTGAAATTTGATAATTTACAAATTAAGCTAAAGAAATGCATTTCTGCGTCATGCATGAGTCATGGTTGATTTAAATGGGCATTTTTAGAAATTATATGCACTTATTAAATTATTTAGTCATAAGAATCAACAAAATTTGTTGTCTTGAGAAAAATATTTAATTAATGATTAAAATAATAGGAAAACCCACATCTCATCTACTATAAATACCACACCTCACCCCCTCTTCCTATCACACCTCTCAAAATTTAAGAATTATCCAAATTATGCCCAACAATTTTTGTATGCTTCTTCCCCACGTCCTAGACCTTCTGGTCTAACCAAAAGGCCAAAACCAAAGGCCTTATGGAGGATCTTATGGAGAAGATGTCAAGATGTAAAAACATATTTCATTTTATTTCCATTTTATTTCTAATTACTTTCCTTTTCCTATACTATATTCACCACCCCTTATCCATTAGTAATGAAAGATTCTATTATCTTATATATAATATGATTTTATCATGTTTATGGACAAATTTATCATCATACATATTATCCTCTCCCTCCCATTCTAAAAATAAAAATATATTTCTTGATGTATCGATTTACTGACATCATGGATGCTGTATATTCAATTTTCATTAGTTCTTTCAAAGATGGTTATAAAACCATTTTAATTGTTGAAACATGTTCTATTGCTTATTATATTAATTTTTTTTTATATTTTAATTAACATATATACAAAATATTATGTTATATCATGAAACTAGTTCATGATTATCGAAGAACAACCAAAATGATCAAAAAGAATATCATTAAGGTTTTATCAATTAATTCAAAACAATATATGAAAAAATTTATTTCTATAATCATTTAATTTTTTGGAAACACATTGATACTATTTCATTCCCCCTGTACAGTTTCTCTTCTATTTGACAAGAAAACCCTTGATGAACCAATATTGAAAATTAGGTAAAGAACATACCCAACATAATGGAAAAAACAAAATATTATTAATAAATGGGTGGAATAATTTTATAAAATGATAATATAAGGTTTCATAAAAATTAATATGTTTCTTTAAAATATTCTGAAAACTCTTTTAACCTTTTTACAAAAGGTTCAAAAACATTTCATGGATGATGTACCCGGGTAGGGGAATTTTTAACCTAATTCCCATTCATTTGGATAAATATCTACTTCATTGATTATATGGTACTAATATTATTTTTGTAATTAAATGTATTTATATTATGTGGTATTATGTGTATTTATATTTTATAAAAATATTCTTTTCATTCTATTAATTCTCTAATAATTTATATTATACTTTTAAGTAACTTGTCATTAAAAATCATCTTTTAAAATTCTATTTTTGAATATAAAAAAGAAATTTTTTATGAAATTATTCATGTTTAATTATTATGTTATATTTTCCTGGGAAATTTTTATTATTAAGGGTGGGATCTATATCTCACACCAATTTATTGTGTATGTTTATATTGTAGGTCAGCTGTATGGTTACTCCAAGTGTAACTATGATGGTTACACCATAAGGTAGTTGTGATTGTTACAATGTAAATTAGACATGATGGTTACAAATCATATGGATGTCCGGAAGGTTAAAATTGTTAGTAAGTATTTTCGCAAGTTCCCTATATGATTTATTTATCTTTTTTAAATGTTTTATGGAAATTTAATGTTTCAAAAATTATGTAAATGATAATTTATGGGTGATAAGTATGTCTTTATGAAATGATTTCATATGTTTATAAGTCTTCATGGACTAATGGGTTTCTCCTTTTTTTTAATATCTCTTATTATTATTTTTATTCTCATCCTATGATTCTTAATTTTTTCCATAGAGTATATAGATGGGTAAGAGAATAGATTATGAAAAGATGAATGTCAGGAATATTGATATCAAGAAAAAGTAATCCTGTTTTATTTGAAATGATAAATATTTTTGAAAAAGTGGATACTATTTTAGTAGTATCCCCTTGAATAAGTATGCGATTTCATATATCTATTATTTCCTATCCTTATAAAAATATAAACCTAAAATGATCCTTAATGTGTAAGAATGTAATTTCTTGACAAAGACTCAAGATTATGTGTTTTTTAAGGTTAGTTCCTTATATTTGGTATTAGAGGATAGATTAGATGTCATTAAGGGTTATAACGATTTTAATAGAATAACATAAATTATTTTACATTATATTTATGATTAAATGGTATAGAATTTACACATTATCATATTTCTTCATCTATGATATGAATTTTTAGAATTGTATTCCATAGAAGATACATTAAAGCTGATGTTGGAAGGCATCGAGAGGAAGATATCTTTTGAAATCTGTAACATGGACTGGTACAGTTTGGATCCAAGCTATTTGTGATAGTAATGGATTAAATAACACAAGAAAAAAATAGTGGAATCCATGATAGAGAACCACCATAACTACCAAAATTGATTGTGATAATGGTGTAACATTTTATGAGGAAACATCCTCCTAATTTTAGGGGATCTTCTGAAAAACTGTTAGTTAAATGATGGAATAAAGCCATAAAAAATATACTCATAGTAATGGGGTGTTCGGATAATCAAAATTTCAGTCTTTCCATTTATTGTTTGGAAGGTTAAGCTGACTAGTGGTTGTTAATGTGAATGTATATTTATGATAGTGATGAGATTGATACGTTGGAATGGGATGAATTAAATAATATGTTTCTCGATAAATATTTCCCAAATGTGGTTCGATATATAATTAAAAATAAATTCCATGAATTGAAGAAAGAGGATGAAGTTTCAATGGCCGCATATGAATAAAACATCACTAGACTGGAAAGGTATCCTTAAAATATTTTTTAATATCTTGATAGAAAAATCAATGATATTTACTCAGGATTTAAGCCATGACTTTGAATGGAATTGGCATCATGTTAGTTTAAATGTTATAAGAAACTTTCTTGAAGTTTTGAGAAGGTAGAAATCATGTTTTTTATGATCACATGTACATTTAAAAAAAGAATAATAATCCATCCTAAGGAAAAGTGGTGGATAAGAATCAATCAAATAAATTTGAATGTTAGAATGTTCAGTTTCCAGTTTGTGCAAGTTGTGGTAAAAAGCACCAAAGGGAATGACTTACTAAAACTGGGAGGTGTTTTTGATGTGATAAATTCAGAAATATATCCTGAGATTGTAAAAAAAATTATCTTAAGATTAATCCACATAAGTAAACTATAAGGTTAATAAATATTATGATAAGGGTTGTTATGAAAATACATTCCCAAAAAATAATCTGAATGATGGAATGAATCTAGAATATAAGAATAAATGTGTAGTGAGATCAATTATAACTACGTCAGTAGTTATTGGGCCATCCAATAAAGTGTAATCGTGTACTTAATTTTTTAGTAAATATTTCCTAAATTACTTTTTGATACGTGGTCTACACATTCCATTATTTCTGAGAAATTTTCTAGTAAATTGGAAATATTACCTAAAGAAATGAGACCAGAACATTTGGTTAAAAAACTATGGGGAAATAAACAAAAAAAAGTTATTAAAATAAATATGGAACAAAATTACCAAAAATCCTTGTTTTTCCCATAGTAGAGTTTGATGTTATTCTGAGTATGTATTGGCATTCGGTTTATCATGATAATATAAATTTCAGACATTAAGATTCTTTTTTTAGAAAGTGTATCAGTTTCTAAACATGATTGAACTTCCAAAACTGATTACATTAATAAATATCATAAATTTGTAAAATATGGAAATGAAATTTATATTCCTCAAAAAATTTAAAATAATCTAACTATTTAGATTAATGATGTCTTAGTGGTAAATGAATACCTGGATGTTTTTAAAAATTAGTTGCTCGGGGTTAAACCTTATTGCGTAATTGAATTTAACATTGACCTAGTTCCTGTGGCCAAGACAATTTCAAAACCCCCATATCGAATGGCTCAAATGAAACATCATAAATTGAAAACTTAATAGTAGGAGTCACTTGATAAAGGCTACATCCTTCCTAAAACATCACCATGGGGTTATCTTCTTTTGTTCATGAAAAATAAATATTATTCCATGATACTTTGCATTGATTATATAGCATTGAAGAACATTACTCTTTAGAATAAATATCCATAGGCTTGTATCACTGAATTTTATGATATTCTCCAGAGAGCTCAATATTCTCCAAGATTGAAATTAGATCTGGGTGCCGTCATCTGAACATGAAATATGAAGACATTCTGAATGGATCTTTTCATACCAGATATGACCATCATGAGTTCATTTTTATGACCCTAGGTTTCAGAAATTCCCCTTCTATATTTATGGATCTTATTAATAGAATATTACATGAATATTTGAATATGTTTTCTATTGTTTTCATTGATGATATTTTGGTCATCTCAAACTTTTATGAGGATCATAAAAAATATTTATGCATTATCATTCTTACTCTCAAGGTGAATATGTTATTTGGATAATTTAGAAAATTTTATTTTTTGTCTAAAAAAACGTCTTTTCATGAGAACATTATAATAATTATGGAATAATAGTTGATCCATCCAAAACCAAATTTGTTGATGAAAGTGAAAAACCTATTAATTGAATGAGAATCATAGTTTTCATTGATTATTATGTTATTACCGAATGTTTGTTAAAAACCATTCATGGTTATCTGGACTACTAACTATGTAAATCCAAAAAGTGGGTAAACATTATTTTCATAGAATAAGGTGATGTTTTTTTTCAATAACTAATGATGAGATTGGTGAATACTTCAGTTTTGGCCTTGAATTATCTAAATGATGAGTTGTCATCGATAGTGATGATTCTTTGAAGGGGAATGGTTGTATTCTGATGAAAAATGATTAAGTAATTACTTATACTTCAATAAACCTAAAATATCATGAGTAAAATTATCCAACTCCATATTTTTGATTAGAAGATGTGTATTTGTCTTTGAAAATTTGGATGAATCACTAATATAGAGCTAATTTTGGAATATATATTGGCCAAAATAGTTCATTGAATATATTCACTTAGAATGAATGAAACATGAGGTGGAGAAGACATCTTGAATTGATAATGGATCATGATTTCACAATCAATTAAAATATTGGAAAGGAACACAAAGTGGAAGATTCATTGGGTCAAAAACATCAGGAATTATTATCCACGTTACATTTGAAACATGACACCTTGATTAATGATTTAATGAATTTCATCATGGACGTTTTTGGTGCAGGAAATTACTAGATTTTGTTTTCGGTGTTAGTTAAATCATATCTATCATACAGAATTAAGAAAGTGCATAAGGAAGTCTGTGAGTTACAGAAAAAGATAGAATTGTTTAAAAGTTGTTAGTTCCTAAATTTTACATTGATAAGGATTGTGTTTTTTGATTTGGAATAATATTATGTGAGAATTATGATTCTCATATGAAGAATAATTATTGTGTGAAGCTCATAGATATCAATTTTTATTTCCTAATAGGAGTACTAAGATGTATAGAGACCATCATAAGTATTATTGGTGGGATGGAATGAAAAGAGATGTTGTAGATTTTAATTTGAAATGTTTGACATGTCAACTAGTTAATGAAGAGTAAAAGCTTCCAAAGGGGGTGCTTCCACATTTTCCATTTACATAGTGGAAATGGGAAAATATATCCATGGACTTTATTGTGGGGCTTCCAAAGACCTCTCTAGGTTACAATTTTATTTGTGTTATTGTGGATCAACTGAATAAATGTTCACATTTACATCCTATTTGAAATACTGTGTCATTATATCAGAATTCTCAACTATACCTCAAATATATTTTCAGTTTACATGGAGGTAATATTTCCATTATATCTAACCATGATCCATGGTTCACATAAAACATTAGGAAAGGAATTCATAAGTCACTGGGCATGGAATTAAATATTTTCACATCCTTTCATCCTCAATATGATGGACATACCAGGAGAAAAATTATGACATTGGAGGATATTAATATAGAATGTTCAATGGATTACCAGGGAAGTTGGGATCAAAATCATTATTTAGTTGATTTTTATTATAATAAAAGTATTAAATCATGTTCATAGATGGAACCATATGAGGCACTGTATGGGAAGCAGTGTCGAACTCATTTATTTTTGGATTAAATCATGGAAAGTAAGTTGATGGTACTAGAATTGGTAGGGGAAGTGGATATGAGAGTAAAAATTATCTAGAAAAACAAGAGGACACCTCATATTAGTTATTATAGTTATGTATTTTTAAAGAATAATGATTTTTCATTCACAGTAAGGGATCAGGTATTTATTAGAATCTAGCCCTTGAAAAGTGTTAAGTGTTTTGGTAAGAAAGGGAAAATTAGTCTGAATTTCATTGGACCATGTGAAATCCTGGAGAGAGTTAGACCAATCGACTTCTGAGTAGTATTTATTTTCAGTTTATCTCAGGTACAAAATGTTTTTCATGTTTTGTTGTTAATAAAGTATGTTCCAGATTCATCTAATGTTTTGAGCCAAATATCAATTCTACTGGATGAGAACCATACATTTCATGTGAAACTGATTAATATTATTGATTAAAAAGGGAATGTAG
Source organism: Viscum album (assembly GCA_963277665.1). Taxonomy (NCBI): domain Eukaryota; kingdom Viridiplantae; phylum Streptophyta; class Magnoliopsida; order Santalales; family Viscaceae; genus Viscum; species Viscum album. The sequence continues at coordinate 82,822,141 of OY728140.1, read as the reverse complement.
TTCAAAATTTGTTAATCCACCAGGTTATGGTTTTGTGGAAAACAACAGGTTTGAGGATTGAAAATGGGAATCTAAAAATGCTATGAGGGAAAGGTACCCCCCCTAGTTTAATGAGTATTGAAAATTATGAGGAATCCATTTCAAGAAGGTGGGGAGAATGTAACACCCTAAGGACATAAAAATAAATTAAATATAAATTTAAATGAATGAAACACCTTGTCTTTGAGAAAAAAAAACTTTTTTAAAGACATTTTTATAACCTAGACTTTAAACTAAAATTTTTCACTTCTATGATTTTCATTTTGAAAAACATACATACACAGTTATAATAATTAGTATTTATAGTTTCTATTAGGATCAACATAATTTTTGGTGAATCATAAATAACCCTTATGAAATGTTCTATTACCTTAGTGAATAGTAATACGAAACATATAAATGTTAAATTAACTAAATGAATTGTAACCTCACTATAGAATTTATAAATATAATTTCAGTATCTTATACGTGACAATATGATCATTGTATAAGTGTGGTAATTTTTGTAAGTCGTAAATATGTATTTAAAATTTTATGATTGATTTAATAATTTAAATTTAAATTTATTTCAAAAAATGTAATCAAATATTATTATTATTTTTATTATGTTTATTACATTATTTTATGCGACGTTGATTAATTTTTCAAGGTATCATGAAATCAATTATTGTTTTATAATTATTATGTATTGAATAAAATATGATTTTATTTAAAAAATAAATATATCATAATTAGAAAATTATTTCGATAAAATAGAGCTAAATTTCGAATTATACAAGTTAATAATTTCGAATTATACAAGAATATTGGTCAATTTGGAATTTCGATAATTTGTGAAATATGAAAAATAAATGAATTTATGCATTATTATTATGTAAAGGCTAAAGAAAATGGTCATTGGTTCCAACTCATATGAATGTTCTGCATTATTTAGAGGTAAGAAACAACAATATTTCTTCTCTTGTGGAAAATAAAAAAATAATAACTAAAATAATGGGGAACCCATCCTCTCCTCCAATATAAATACCACACCTCACACCCTCTTCCTCTCAAACCTCTAAAACTTTTATAATTGACTAAATTCTTCCCAATGTTATTACCAAGTATATTCTAAATGTCCAAGAAATTATGTTCACACAAAATGAAAAATCCAAATTCTTTTTGGAGGATATCAAGGACAAGATATCAATAGGTAAAAATCGTCTTTCATTTTTTTTCATTTTTTTGTTATTTATTTTTCTTTTCTTATACTCTATTAAACTCCATATATTCAAGAGGAATGAAATAAAACATTAGTTTATATATACTTTAATTTTATCCTATTTATGTAAAAATTCATCATCATAATTATTCTGATATTCTTCTAACTCTAGAAATTAATATATCATATGTGATGTTTTAATTTATCAATATCATAGATGATGTATATTCAATTCCCATTATTTCATTAAAATATGGTAATAAAACAATTTTAATGTTAAAAAAAGGTTTTAAATTTTATAATTTATCCTATTTTATGTTTTGTAATTAATAGATATACATAATATTATGTTACATAATGAAACTAGTTCGTGATTATCGAAGAACCGCCAATATGATCTAAAAGAATATCTTTAATATTTTATATCATGGTTTATCAAAATATATGAAGAAAAGATATATCATATCATATAATATTCTTAATACATATTAATACAATTTCATTCCACTTCTTTAGTTTTTCTTTCATTCAACAAGAAAATCCTCTACAAAATGGTCATGGAAATCATGTGAAGAAAATACTCAAAACGATGGAAAGAACAAAATATTACTAATAAATTGGTGAAATGATGTCGTAAAGTTATCATATAAGGTGTTATAAACATTAATTTATTTCTATAAAATATTAGAAACACTTTTTTAACAATTATAAATTAGGTTTAAACACTATTTAAGTAAGCTGAACCTGAGGAAAGGGAATTCATATCCAAATTTCAATTCGTTGGGTTAACCTTCTACTGAATTTATTATATTGTAGTAAGACTATTTGCTTAATGAATTTTCATAATATGATGTATTATTATGAGTATTTATAGTTTATACACTTATTCTCTTAATTAAATTAATTATCACTTCAATTATATGATACATTAAAGAGACATTTCATAAAAAATCCTATTTTTCAATTCTATTTTATGAAATTTACATGCAATGTTTTATCAAATTATTCAGGTTTTATTCTTATGTTTTCGATTCCTGGGAATTTTTTATGATGAAGGGAGGGAACTATATCTCAATCTAATTATTTGGGTATGCTTATGTTGTAGTTCGGTCATAGGGTTACTCTATGTGTAGATGCAATGGTTTCACCATAAGTTAGCCATTATTGTTACATTGTAATGTAGATGTGAGGGTTACAAATCATATGGTAGCCTCGAAATTTAAAATTTTAAGTATGTAATTTCCAATATAACCTATATAGTTTGTTTATGGGTTTTTATATATTTTATAGAAAAATCATGTTTCACAATGTAATTATATGATACTTTATGGGTTAGAAGTATGTCTTTAGGAAATGATTTCATATATTTATATGTATTCTTGGAATAAAAGTTTCCCTCCTTATATTTATATTCTCTATTTATCATTTTATACTCATCCCATGTTTCATAATATCATTCATAGGGTATAAGGATGGGTATATGAACCGATGAAGAAAATATGAATGTTTTGATGATATTTATCATGAAAAGAAATCATGTTTTATTTAGGTTGTATTATTTTTTAGATAAATTTGATACTGTTTTAGTAGTACCCTCTTGTATGATTATGGGTTTTCATTTATGTATTATGTCCAAAAATTTTAAAACTCTAAACCTGAAAATATCCAAAATAAGTAATAAGTTATTATATTGACTAAAAAAGGAATATGAAATATTTAAGGTCAGATCCTTATGAAATTTTTATTAAATCATAATACAGAAAAAAGAAAATATAATTTTACAGGAATTAACACTACTTCTATCAGTTATTAATATAATGAAATACTATTTGACAATCAAAATAAAGTACAAAAAATATATCATATAACATTATATATTCATCATTGCATCATGTATATTGGTGATCCAACCCCACCTTTAACATTGGTTGAAACTAGGCACCAAGATGTATCATCATTGAATATTCACATATTCTCATCCATATATTACTAGAGGATATTCATATCTTATATATTTAAAAACCTAATCAATAATGACAAATAATATTCCATGTTCCATTGATGTCTCTAACATTATATCTGACTGTCTAAACATATATCCATTACACATGCACATATGCAAACACAACTATCCAATCCGTGTACTATTATCAAAATAAGATATAATTTGGTACATTCCATATATTTTTTATTTTCTATTAAAACATTTTTTAGTATACACGTTTTGTAAGTGGGACTCACATTCCAAAAATGAATCCAATATATAATGAATGTGTGACTATAGAACAGAATTGATTCAAATTTTATATAGGGTGATGGAGTGAAAAATATATATTACACTGTGACTATTTTGGAGGTTAGCCATGAAAAATTATAATGGTAACCAATGATTAGGAATGTGACATATTCGTAATTTATATTACAATGGTATATTATTTTTATTATTAAATTCCACATTATTATCTATTGTAATATTCTATGCTTTCAGTGTCATAATTATTCAGTTGTATATTTAAAAATTGTATACTATTATTAGGATATAGAATATCAAGATCACTTATAATGATTCCCATCCCAAATTCAATAAATCATTTCATTTTTCTAAATTTACAACACCTATTTTTTAAATTTTATCACTACTGGAAATTGTTCCAATACCAACGCCTCTATCGTAATAGTTTAGAGAAACTATTGGTATAAGATTCATATAACAATGGTTATTTGAAAACCATTGGCATATCAAGTTTTAGATTATATTTTTTCTACGGTTTGAAGAACCATTGGGATAATCTTGGGTAGATGATTGTTTTCCCAACAATTCATTGAAACCATTTGGATAGTGGAGGGTGTAAATAGTTTTCCCAATGATTATTTGAAACCATTGGGATAGTGTAGAGGGAACTTCCTTATTCTAATGGTTCATAGAAACCGGTAGGATAGGTTAGATAATATTTACCAATGGTTTTTTAAAACTTTTGGGATAAAATTCCACAAATATAGCTCCCAATTCCAATCGTGGTCTGCCCACATTGCGCCCTAAATGAGATCTACATTGTTCCATCGTCCAAAAACATATTCATAGCAACATATTCTTTTTTCTTACAAATCAAATCTGTATGTTATAACTTAGTTTTATGTTCTACCTCCATTTATTCAATTTTTTGTTCAGTTTTCATTGAATATATGGTTTTTTTTGTTTTTTGTTTTGATTATCCCTAAATGACAGCTCCCCTATTCTTTGAAAACCCGTCTTCCCAACCTGCGATCCATATTTAACTCATGTAAGTGTTTGTTCTTCCACCTCTAATAGGTGATAACACTATTTAGTTTATTTCCCCTAACATAAAACATGATTCTTCTAGTATAATATTTATTCTAATGATGATTCCTCTAGTTCAAAAATTTGCATCTATTGAATATTATGCCCTTGCATAGAGTTCCTTTGAGCATCATTCCACCACATAGAGGTACTATTTTGGTGTTTTATTGAGACCCTTTTGATTATAAGCATAGTTTATACCTTATAGTGATAGTTTATTGATGTCATATAATATTGATCCAACATGGTAGTGAGTTCTTAAATGGTAGGG